>OY728136.1:1447044607-1448294607 GCA_963277665.1 Viscum album
ATTACCCAACTCATGATTTTGAGTTAGCTGCAGTAATCTTTGCATTAAATATTTGGAGGCATTATCTTTACGGTGAAAGGTATGATATTTATACTGATGATAAAATTTAAAAGTATATTTTCACACAAAAGGAGATAAATATGAACCAAATAGATGGTTGGAGCTGATTAAGGATTACGACTACTCAATTCATTACCACCTTGGGAAATCAAACAAGGTGGCAGATGCATTAAGTTGACAAGACCAAGACAGCTTATCCATGATGAGGATAAAAAACGATCCAATATTTATGGATTTACAAAGGATGGATCATTGAATTATAATGGATGGGGAAAATATTATCTTTCTCAAATGAATGTTCAACCATCTATTCATCTGAAGATTAAAGAGGCACGGAAAGAAGATGTAGAGTTACCACAGAAGGTGAGAAATGCTCCGCAATTACACATTGATTATGATGAAATTAGAAGGTTCAGGAATCTGGTTTATGTTCCTCCCATCCTAGAATTAAAGAAGGAAATATTGGATGAATATTATAGTTCTTCATTCTCTATTAACCATGGAAGCATGAATATATATAGGGACCTGAAGGAGTACTTCGGGCGGGATGGCATGAAAACATATGTTGCTGAATATGTCTCTCGATGCTTGGTTTGTCAGAAAGTTAAAGGTGAGAGATAGAAGTCTAAGGGGATGTTACAACCATTACCTACACCATATTTGAAATAGAAAAACATCACTATGGACTTTTTCAATGGACTTCCTAAAACATCCAAAGGCAATAATGTTATATGGGTTATCATTGATCGTCTTACAAATTCAGCACACTTCATTGCTATTAGAGAGGATTTCTCTCTTGATCATCTTTCCATAATATATGTAAAGTAAGTGTTATGATTTCATTGAGTAACACTTTCCATTATATCTGATCGGGATCTGAGGTTTACCTCAATGTGTTGGCGAAGTCTTCAGCATACTCTAGATACAGAGTTTTGTTTCATCACTAGTTATCATCCTCAGATAGAAGGTCGGTCTGAGAGGACAATTCAAACCATGGAAGACATTTTGAGAGCTTTATCTATGGATTTAAAATGTTTTTGGGATCAACACCTACCTTTGGTGGAAATTTCATATAATAATATCTTTCACTCTAGTATTCAAATGGCTCCTTATGAAGCTCTCTATGGAAAGAAATGCAGAACTCCAACATGCTGGGATGATGTTGGGGAATGAATGCTATTAGGTCCTGATCTTGTTGTTGAGATGGTAGAAAAGATCAAATCTATTCAATAAAACATAAGATCAGCTCAGAGTCGACCAAAAAGTTAAGTCAACAACCGAATAACAGACCTAGAGTTTGAAGTGGGTGATAGAGTGTTCTTACGAATATCTCCTTGGAAGAGAGTAATGAGATTTGGAAATAAGTTAAAGCTGAGCCCTAGGTATATTGGTCCTTTTGAACTACTGGATCATGTTGGGATGGTAGCTTACCGATTGGTACTTCCACCGAATCTCTCTTAAGTTCATGACGTGGTCCATGTATCTCTCCTGAGAAAGTACATACTCGATCCTTCACATGTACTAAGCTCAGAAGTTGTACCCCTAGAGAAAGATCTTTCTTATGAAGAATAGCCGATAGAGATTCTAAATTTTACCAAAAATGTTCTACTAAACAAGACAACTCACTTGGATAAAATTTTATGGAGGAACCGCCAATCAGAAGAAGCTACATGGGAATATGAAGATATGATGAGGGAGAGGTATTCTCATCTGTTTTTTACGATGTGACGAATTTCAAGGGAAAAATTCTATTTAAGGGGGGTAGAATGTAACACCCTGATATTTTATGAGAAATAATTTGTTTAATGTCTTATGTTATATGTAACACCAAGATAATATTTCACTACACAGAACACTAGCTTGTCTTGTGTTACACGTAAGAGAAACCTTCCTCGATTGCTTGCATTGTACTTAATACCGAGTTTCACTAAACAATGATATATTAATATAATGAACTAGCAGTTATGAATATTATTAACTGAATTTTGAATTTTATTACATTATAATTCATCTTAAACATTTTCTAGAATGAGATATGAAAACAAAATCAATTTTTCAGATAAAAGAAGTATTTTTTTAAAAATGCAGTTTTACCGCCTTTTGATGGCCACCCATTTAAAATATAATTTTTCATAAGTTTATAAGTTAAATTTTACAAAATAAACGTTATATTTTGAATCAGGATATAAAAATTTACATTGGATAAAATTTTGAAACTTTCTTGATAACTTTCATATTTTAATGAATAGTAAAAATACGCTAAATTTTTCTAAAAGAAACTTTTTTCATCTAGATAATTTCGATGGTTAAAGGATAAAATTTAATGGTTTTAATGTATAAATAGAATATATTTTTAGTATTTAATATATTTCATGTCATTACCATTATTTTTAGATTAAATTCATAGGTAAAATCATTTCAATCTCTGACAATGTTTTAACATTTAAAACCTGTTTTCTTAAAAACAAGATTAATTTTAAGTTAATTACTGAAACATTTGTGTTTTGAATTTTGATAAATGGATTCCATATTTTGATTTATTGGGTCCGAATTATGTTAATATGTTACATTTATTTTTTTGACGTTATGAATAGTAACCACGATAATTTTTTTTACTATAGTTAAAGGTAAATCGGGTAATTAATGGTCAAAATAAGATTTTGAAATTACCCTAAAACCTGCCAAAATTCTATTGGATTAATAAAAAAAGACTTGTATCACCTAAGGGTCAGAATTTCTTCGTTTAATGGACTATTTGCCGTGAAAATGATATAATTATAATTAAAACCAAAGAAAGTGACAACATTTCACTCTCTTATATATTATAAGTGTAATCATTTTAATTTGGTGATAAACTTCATAAAACGCCAATCATGAATAGTCTCCTGAAGTCTAATAACATTATTTACATCATGTGAATTTATTTAAATTTTTAGGGATTAAATAAATATCATTAATGATGACATAATAGTGATGTTGAAATAATTATATTAGACGAAATATCAAATAAAATGTTTTAAAAATATTGAAATAAATAATATATAAACTATTTAATGTGATCAAATAATTTTCTAGAGGAATAGGACAGTTTAAATGTCACGATCTAGGCCGGGTCACCGTCCGACCCGGTCTGCGGCAAGGCTCGAGGGGCGTTCCTGATCCCCACGGGCTGGCAACTAGTGTCGGTCATCAAAACAAGACAAGTGGGAACAATTTCACCCAAAGAAAATAAATAGAGCAGTGGAAAGAAAAAATAACAACCCAAAGTAAATAAACAACAAGAAAAGAAAGAACGAACAGTAATAACAACTAACCTGACCACGACCAAATTTCCTCGCGACATCGAGAGTCGCTCACCAGTCCACAACCAAATCTCACTCACAATGAGAGAGCTCAAGTCAACCTACAACAGAAACTAAAAATAGGAAAACACTATAGGCGTGAGTATTAAATCTCAGTAGGTAGGCCTAACAAATTCGATTCCCAATGCACATACCGTTAAATAAAAATTTTATAAATTCCAGGTTTGAAATAAATTATATAAAATATTGGTTTCCACACACACACTTTCATTTCTAAAACAAGTAACAGTCCACTGCCCTTTTTAATTTAAGAACATGTCTACTGTTTGGAAGAAACATATGCATTTCATTTTAAAACACTTTTGAGAAAAATTTAGAAATTCAAATTTTAGTTGTTGGTCAAATGGAAACCCACAGACAACAAACAACTCACACTAAGGGCAATGAAAAAAGTGTAACACAAGGCCAGCAACCGAACTAGACCTCTCAATTGTCTGCCACAGACAAATAAACACTAAAATAAAACATGGTTCGAACCTAGTAGATCATAAACAATCCAGAAATACTATACATAAGACTCATTCTGAAGCCATTCCCTAACTCGATGACATCATAATTCCCATACTACTACCTAGTGTAGCCTTGCTTGGCCTAACCGAGGGGCCCAATCCCCATAGCAGTAATAACTCAGTATTACCCTGTTATGGGGCCACTATCCAGTGCCTGGTCTAAACTAGTGCAGTAATCATTCTCAGAAGATTCACTCACTATACCGGGTTCCCATGTCAACACATATAATAAAAGTGGGGGGAATAAACATTGTCAAACAATCAGTCACGATGCACAAACATCACATACAACTCACGCAATCAACGCACACCAAAGATCACCCTTTAATGGGTTTTCGAAAATAATTTATTTTATTAATGTGACAAACGAGCATTCACAAATTTTAAACCAAAACCTCATTTCTCGAGAATACCCAAAACACTTGTTCAGAAGAAATCATTTATCTTTAAAACTAGAAGTACATATGAAATTCCATTGATTATGTTTAAAGGCCAAATGGGCATTCTTTCAATACTGGGTGTCTGCTCGTCAAGAAAATGTTTCAAGTGTTTGGTATAAAATAAACGGTTCTTTTCACACCAAATAACCATTTAAAAATTAATTATCTTATTTTATTTCTCATTCATTAAAATTTAATAAAACAAAAAGAAATTAATAAATTCTAAATATAAAGGTAAGTGTAGTGGGGACCTACCTCGGCTCACTGTCCAAACACATTGGTGGGTCGCGCCTCACACAACGCACAAACACCCACATGTCGACAACCACAGTATCACGAGGTTATCTCACAAAGGCGTTGAAACCAACAAACAATAAATAAAATTACACAAAAAAGCCTTAAAACAACCCAAAAGATTAAACCACGTGAAAGAACCACCTCGACACATTTTCAAAACACCACTCGCAACATCGACATTATTTACAATACAAGTTTAAAAATTATTGAAAAAATTCAAAGAGAAAACACAGCTTCACATACTCAAAACCTTTTCAAAACCACTTTTCATACCAAACACATTTTTGACACCACCAAAATGTCAACTGCACCACAAGACTTTCAAATACACAACTGCACAATTTATCGGCGCTGATAAACTGCCCAAAGTGAGATTTCAAAAATAATACGTACACTAACACCACCTAAACACAACATTAACAAATCAAACACCCATTGAACAAAATCAAAACAAATTCACATCATGCAAAACAATTCACAATTGCTCCAAATTAATTTAATAAGATTGTGAAATCATCAAAACTCAATAACTCAACCCTAATACGCAACAACACTAAAAAATTTTGGGGGAAAGCTTACCGGAGGAGGAAGAGGGGAGTCCAGCCAGAGACGGAAGGACGGAAACGGGGTGGTCGGGATAGGGGGTGGGCGGCGCAGCCGATGAAGGGAGGGCCCGCGGCCAGGGTCAGAGGAGGCCGGGGCCGGCTGGATGGCAGTGGATGGCGTGAGGCTAGCGGAGGAGCCGGTTAGAGGGGAGGCGATGCTAGATGAGGCTCGACCAGAGAAGGCTGGTTGGAGGGTGGTGTGGTGGCTGCTGGCAGTCAGCAGCTGTAAGGAGGGCGAGCCGGCTGAGTGGGGTGCAGAAGTGGAGGTTGCCAGATAGAGAAAAAGGCAAGGGCGGCGGTGCTATGGGTGGTGGTGTACGGCTGGTCCGGTGAGCGGTGTGGGCGAGGAGGCCAACGGCAGAGAAGTGGGAAGTGGGGGAATGGGTTACCGCGATGAGGTTCAGCGCAGATTGGGGGTGTGGTGTGATGGAACTCCAAGGGTGGGGGCGATGGGATGAAGGAAAAAAAAGAGATCTACGACCCTAATAAACAAAACAAATGAAAATAAATAAAAATTAATAATAATAATAAAAATAATATATAGACTTTAATAATAATAATAATAATAATAAATTCTAACAATTGTAATAATAATATTAATAGTAAATTAAAACAAGAATGATAATAATAAATAATGTAACTAAATTATCATCAATAATTTAAATAATAATAATACTCAACAATAATTATTAATACCCTCAAATAATAACATTTTTATTATCGGTAAAACAATTAATTAATTTTCTTTATCTGACACTTCTTGTGGTATTTTATTTTTATTTTATCACTAATATAATTTTATTCATTATAAATTCATTTCATTTAATTTCGTGAGCATTGGGCAGGGGCGCGGAGAACCTGGCGAGGCCGCACGGTGACCTAGGCGAGGCTACCTAGCTTCGACAGCGGTGCACTGAATGTTTTCAACGACAAAACACTCATTTATCAATGCAAGAGTGCCAAACCCTTATTGGGCTCGACCCATACCTCATATATATATAAATAAAAATAATAACAATCATTTAAAGCAGATAAAATTATAAAAAATAATACATAAAATTTAGAAACATGCCGCAATGTGAAGTCCGGGTGTGACAATTCTCCCCACCATAAAGCTTTTCGTCCTCAAAAAGCCACAACCAGAGCCAAACCCCAAAGCAGAAAACTAAACTCCCTTAAGGTTCAATAGGGAAATCCTCACAACACCAAGCAAAGAGAGAAAAAATCATCATGCTCAGAGAAAGTGACTCAAAGTCAACTTCGAGAAACTCATATAAATACTTTTTGACTTGTGTCGCATGCCCAAAAGAGCTAGAACGCCTCCAGTTGACTGATCAAAGAAAAACAAATCTCACACACACGAAAACCAACCTCACAAGACGAAACAACTCAAACATTATTAAACGAAAACCACACCATTTGGTTAGAAATGAAAAAACAAGGTCAACCCACATCCAAGGAACACTCTTATCACTTATCACCAATCCATGTTAAAAAAACAAAAGCAAAAGATCCACAAGGGGAGGCCCGAGGGGCTCCCCACCATTAGGAACTCACTGACGCTCGAGACGAGACTGCAAACCCGACATGGGAAGTTTCGAGCAGACTCCCACCATTAAATAAAAGTCCTAACTGATTCATTCTAGAGACATTTGAGCGAGACCTGTTGTGGGTCTCCCCACCATTAGGATTGATGAAAGATACAAAACCTTGAAAAATTTCCCAACAGTGACTATACACCCCACCACAAGGGGCGGGGAGGGCCGGCCCCAACTACCAGGGCGTCAAAACCTCAACCTATGTCAAACCAACATCTCAACATCCATGTATGACCACTCTTCAACTTTGAGACCAACATACCCAACATATCCCATAAGGACCACCAAAAAAGATTACCTTTGTTGGGACTCAACCCTCGAGACTTAAAGGTTATTAGATGACCACACCTCCTCATAGCCACATGAAACCTCAAGCACCCAAATGGGTCATTCGGAATGGAACAACCACAAAAAACATCTTAAACTGCCTCTACATTAAACACCGATGACAGAATAAAGTTGGGGTCCCGTACACTACTAGGGTTCCTGACCACGCACCAGCTTCAATCTGAGGCCTATGGCTGGAGCCCTGATGTTTGAATCATCTCCTACCTCGCAGTCAGGTATTGAAGACTCCTGAACGCAGCTTCTCCTTTTTGTGTCACACACAACCACATTGCAACCGAGACAACACAAACAAACAAAACACATTACGACATCCAACTGATCATACACGTAATATTCACCAACACAAGAGATGAAATGGTGCATGTACATCACCCTTTGTCTCACTGAATGAGAACACGACACCAAAAATCATCACCGAGCATGATCATTACCGTTGAGAGAAACATTACGCCGAGAAAGACTTTAAACTGCATCTTGAACATCACGTGATTCCTGCAAATGACCATAGCAGCCTCATACGGCTGGGTCTGCCAAACCAATAGCCAAACACGAACCTTTTCTTAAACGAAACCAAACAAAGACCCAGGGTCATTTAGAACAGAAGACCGCACCAACAACTTAGGGTTTCTTCCACATTTTCCCCACTGGAGTCTCCTTTACCGCTTCCAAACAACTATTGACTATCAAAGGGACCTCATGATGCATGATGTCACCCAACAATGACCATTGCGGCCGATAAAAGAAATAAAAGCCTTTCAAGACATTGGTCAGCACCAATAACTCTGAACCGCCTTTACCCTTCTCTACTGGAATTACTTTCATTGTTTCAAGGGGGAACCTTCAGACACGATAGTTTCAAACTTCATACTAGATGAGTGAGACACTCAAAAGACCAAAACTCCTTTCAAATCCCCCTGCACCTATCATCCTGATGCGAGAGGATCCACTCAACCGAAAGGAAATGGAAAAGACTTAGCACTATCACCCAAAAAGGGAGGGTCCTTACTTTAATCAACTGGAGGGTTGGACAATGGAGAATTACTCATGGAAGCACTTTAATTATATGTTAATTCTTTATGGGGGCATACACTAGTCAAGGAAGAAAACCATGAACCCAACCAAAATAGTCCAACGGTCAAGACACACCACAAGTGAACACTAGACGTACAGGAAGAACCACTACAAGGGATTCCTGAAGAACTTTTAAAAAGATACCATTAACCACACATGTTCGCACCCACTAACCAACTTACAAATAAGAATTCAAACTCAGGACACAATTCAGTCAAAAAGGATTCTCAACCAAAAATTTCTCACATCCAATATTTCAAAATCACAAGGAAACACTATGAAATCATCAGTTATTAAAACACCATATTCTCATTTAATAAAACATTTTGAAAAATAAGCAATGCTTGTGGGTTTCACACACACCAATGGTGTCCCATAGGCCTCACACATGCATGTTCTCATGCCGCACAAGCACCCACCTCATATTCATTCAGGCACTCATCCACGCATGCCATTAACCATTTCTCTTTCCTATACACATTCATGCATGTGGTTTCCCATGAGAACACCAAGAATAAATACCAAACCATTCCATTTATTTCAAAACCAAAACATCCAACCCACACTTTTCAAACCTCACATGCCATTTCATTTTTAAATATCTTCATTTGAAAACATTTTCCAAGACCAAAACATTTTTACTTAAAAACCAAAAGTCCACAATTTCCAAAATAAATAAACGAGGAATGGTGCAAGAGAAAACTAGTGTTAGTGGGTGACTAGAACATATGGTTGTCGGCCATAAGCCAATCACGCCACTGGCACAGAGGGTATTCTAGGATAGCATCCTCGGCTCCACATGGCTTTCCAGACCCTACGAGATCACTAGGACCACAGACCTTACCCCTTTTTCATTTCCCTTAGACAAGATTAACCACAAGGACCGAAAACTCATACAAACCAAAACATACTTTGGCAAATTGAGTCCCGCCATGAGGTGTTCTAGACATGAACCTTACTCATAGCCCAGACATCGAGACCCGACAACTTTAACTCCAGTCTACTGTGACTCTATCCCAAAATAAATCGACCCAAGAGAGAAAACCTTTCCCTTTGATACCATTTTGTCATGAACCATTCCACATCGCCGTCCGACCCGGCGCCCGACCCGGTCCGCGGCATGGCCCGAGGGGCGTTCCCGATCCCCACGAGCAATCAACAAGTGCCAGTCATCAAAACAAGACAAGTGGGAACGAATTTTCCCAAAGAAAATAAATAGAGCATTGGATAGAAAAAAGAACAACCCAAAGTAAATAAACAAAACAAAAAGAAAGAATGACCAACAACAGCAACTAACCTGACCACGAACAAAATTTCTCGCGACATCGAGAGTTGCTCACCATTCTACAACCAAATCTTGATCACAACAAGATAACTCATGTCAACCTGCAACAGAAACTAAAAAAACGAAAACACTATAGGCATGAGTATTAAAACTCAGTAGGTATGCCCGATAAATTCTATTCCCAATTCACATACCATTAAATAAAAAATTTATCATTTCTAGGTTTGAACTAAATTATATAAAATTTTGGTTTCCACACACACACTTTCATTTCTAAAACAAGTAAAAATCCATTGCAATTTTTAATTTAAGAACAAGTTTAGTGTTTGGAAGAAACATATGCATTGAATTTTGAAACTCTTTTGAGAAAATTTTTGAAATTCAAATTTTAGTTGTTGGTCAAATGGAAAACCTCCCACAACACACAACGCACACTAAGGGCAATGGAAAAAGTGGCACACGGGTCCAGCAACTGAACTAGAACTCTCAATCATTCTCCACATACAAATACACTCTAAAAGAAAACATGGGTTGAACCTAGGATATCATGAACAATCCATAACATACTATACATCTGACTCATCCTGAAGGCATGCCCTTACTCGATGACGTCATAACTCATATACTACTACCCGGTATAGCCCTGCATGGCCTAACCGAGGGGCCTAATCCCCATAGTAGCAATAACTCAGTATTCCCCTACTGTGGGGCCATAGGCTAGTGCATGGTCTAAACTAGTTCAACAATCGTTCACAGAAGATTCACTCACTATGCCGGGTTCCTATGTCAACACATATAATAAAAGAGGGGTTAATCAACAATGTCAATCAATCAGTCACGATGCACAAACATCACATACATCTCACGCAATCAACACACACCAATGATCACCCCTGACTGGGTTTTTCAAAATAATTTATTTTATTAATGTTCCAAATGATCTTTCATAAATTTTAAAGCAAAACCTCATTTCTCGATTAAACACAAAACGCTTTTTCAGAAGAAATCATTTGTCTCTAAAACTAGAAGTACATCTGAAATTCCATGGATTATTTTTAATGGCCAATCGAGTATTCCTTCAAAACTGGGTGTCCACTCATCAATAAAATTATTTAAGTGTTCGGTATAAACTAAATGGCTCTTTTCACACCAAATAACCATTTAAAAATTAATTATCTTATATTATTTCTCATTCATTAAAAATTAATAAAAAAACAAGCAATTAATAAATTCTAAATCTAAAGGTAAGTGCATTGGGGACCTACCTCGGCTCGCTATCCAAACACAATGGTGTCTCCCGCCTCGCACAACGCACATACACGCGCACATCGACGACCACAGTATCACAAGATTATCTCGAAAACGCGCTGCAACCAACACACAATAACTAAAATTACACAAACAAAGCCTTAAAACAACCCAAACGAGCAAACAACGCAAAAAAACCACCTCAAAACTTTTTCAAAACACCACTCACAGCATCGAAAATATTTACAAAACCACTTTAAATTTTATTGAACAAATTCAAAGAGAAACCACAACTTCACATACTCAAAACCTTTTCAAAACCACTTTTAAGACTAAACATGTTTTTGACACCACCAAAGTGTCAATTACACTACAACACTTTCAAATACACTACTGCACAATTTATCGACGCTGATAAAATTCCCAAAGAATGTTTTCAAAAAAATATGTACACTACCACCACCTAACATTAACAAATCAAATGCTCATTGATCCAAATCAAAACAAATTCGCATCATGAAAAACAATTCTCAATTGCTCCAAATTAATTTAATAAGCAAGTGAAATCATCAAAACTCAAGAACGCAACCCTAAAGCGCCACAACACCAAAAAATTTGGGGGGAAAGATTACTGGAGGGGGAATAGGGGAGTCCAGCTGGAGACGGCAGGATGGAAACGGGCTGGTCGGAACAGGGGGTGGCCGACACAGCTGGTGTAGGGAGGGCCTGCGGCCAGGGTTGGAGGAGGTCGGGGCCGTTTGGATGGAGGTGGACGACGGGAGGCCAGCAGAGGTGCCGGTTGGAGGGGAGGAGATGCTAGAGGAGGCGTGGCCAGAGAAGGCTGGTCGGAGGGTGGTGCGGTGGCTGCTGGCGGTTAGTGGCTGCAAGGAGGGCTAGCCGGCTGAGTGGGGCGCAGAAGCGGAGGTTTCTGGATGGAGAAAGAGGCAAGGGCGGCAGCACTATGGGAGGCGGCGTGCGGCTAGTCCGGTGAGTGCTGTGGGTGAGGAGCCCAGAAGCGGAGAATAGGGAAGTGGGGGAAGGAGTTACTGCGATGAGGTGCAGCGCGGATTGGGGGTGTGGCGCGATGGAACTCCAAGGGTGGGGGGCGACAGGATGATGGAAAAAAAGATATTTGCAACCCTAAAAAAACAAAACAAATGAAAATAAATAGAAATTAATAAAAATAATAATAATATATAAATTTTAATAATAATAATAATAATAATAAATTCTAACAATTATAATAATAATATTAATAGTAAATTTAAAAAAGAATGATAATAATAAATAAAGTAACTTAATTTTATCAATAATTTAAATAACTATAATACTCAATAATAATTATTAATACCCTCAAATAATAACATTATTATTATTGGTAAAACAATTTATTAATTTTCGTTTTATTCGACTCTTCTTGTTTTATTTTATTTTTATCTTATCACTCATATAATTTTATTCATTATTAATTCATTTAATTTAATTTCATCAGCATTGTGCAGGTGTGCGGAGAACTTAGCGAGGTCGTGTGGTGACCTAGGAATGGCCGCCTAGCTTCGACAACGGTGAGCTAAAAGTTGTCAACAACAAAACGCTCATTTATCAGTGCAAGAGTGAAAAACCCTTGTTGGGCTCGGCCCGCACCTCATATATATATAAATAAAAATAATAACAATCATATGAACCAGATAAAATTATAAAAAATAAAACATAAAAATTAGAAACATGTTTCAACTTGAAGTTCGGGTGTGACATTAAAAATCTATTAAATATTTTGGTTTGAATATATCCTTTTTGTAGATTTTATTTAAATTCTAATCAATGAATAGTGTCAAAATTGACACTATTGTTATTTTATAAAAATAACATATTATAAAATTGTTTAAAAATCACAAAAATATTAAAAAAATTATAAATTTAAATTTACATGGTCTAGAATCTCATGATGTATCCATTTCACAACACATATGTAATTATTTACAAAAATTTAAAATTTAGAATATTATTACCACAAATAAAATTAAATAGGTTAAATAAGGATAAATCAATTTGATAAGGTTTAAAATAAATTTTCAACATGTCTAAATTTTATTGGTTGATGAGATTACAACCATATCTCATCTCATCTTCTAATTGACTATTTTTTGGTGGTTTTTAAGTGGGTTTAGAATTTATTATAAATTAATATTTCTTATGTTTCCAGAAGTTCTCCTCTCCTCCCTTAAAAAAGGGAACATCCTCCCTCTCCTCCTCACATAATTTTGTGCCTTCAAGTCCGGCCAACCCCTGAAAATTTATCTTCTCTACTTCACTAGAAACATACTAGATGTCTTTTTCTTCTTCAAAAAATAACTTTAGTGCCCTAAAAGTATCTTTAGAAGAGGTGATTCGAAGAAAAGGTAATATCCTTTACCGATCCTTTCAAATTTATTTCATCATATACTTCCTCCTATTTATTGGTTTAATTATAAATTAATAACATCACTATCACTCAAGTACTGATATGTTATTATAAATATGAAACAAATCTTTTTCACCTTCTATCCATCCTATGGAAAATGAAATCACCATGTCTGCGTACGTACGGAATACCATCTCCACGCCGTGGTGTAATTTGTTTTTTACCACCACCTTAATTGGATGGGTATAATGGTGTAAAGAATAACTATATAATATTATTATAACATGATACTAAGTCTAAGATATTCTATCATTCTCTCCAAGACCATTCAATAATTATGGGAACGATATTGTTGCTTGTGCATACGTACGGCTTACCGTCTCCATGATGCGATGTGATTCGTTCTACATGATCTTCACTAAAGCATGATTATATAAAAGAAATTAATGAATAAATAAGATATATGTTATACTACTACCATTATGTAAATGAAGTAGCTATAAACTAAAAAGAGGAATAAGAATTTATTCAACAAAACACGCATAAGAACATAAAGCAATGAACACCCGAATAACAAGTAGCAATTAAATATTACTAATAAGAAGCTAAGAAAATGACCATATATGATATCATAATAACGAGTATGATTCTGGAATAAGTCAATTACATTAGTTAAATCATTATATAGGAGGATTGGACACGTATAAAGCATATCGGACCTAATGTAAGGGAAAATCTCACAATCTCATTTTTATACGAGATTGTTTATACTTCATAATTCACCGGGGAATATTTTTCATCCGCATCCATGTTTCCTCAATATGTAATATTATTTCAATCCTCCTAAAAAAATATAAATAGAATTTTACCGATTGTTTAATTTTTATAAAAATATATGAAAGGAATCTTTTGTCCTTTTCAGTACGAGATAATTTTTGACTTTTCCGAACAAAGTACGAGAAGAATTTTTTTTTAACTTATATGGAATGAATGGATTTTTATGATTTCATATAACATTATTTCCATGAAGCTTTATTTAAAATATTACATGTTTATTTTTAATTAACTTCTTTTAGTTTAAAATTTTATGACATTTTAAGAAAGGAAAATTGTATTTGAAGTAGAAAGGATATTTTCCTCAAGAATGGAGTTCAAGTGTTTTATAAAAATTATTTTCCATCTAAGATAATATAGGGTTCTATTTATATCCCTATTTTTACATTGATTTTATTATGTTATGATAGAATTATTTTTATGAAGTCCTTTTATTTTATATGTATTATGTTATGATGGCATGATGTTTAAGAATCCCATTTTTATTACATGGGTTATTCTATGATATATGATTTATGATTCTGTGACACATGTAAGAATGGATTGATTATGAGATGGGTGGGACCTATATCTCCCTCTAATGCAATGGGTAAATATTTATATCTCATGAGATAGACATGTCTGGACGGTAATTTAATCTGGTTCAGTGATACAGGACTGGAACGAGGAGTGAACTCAGTTCGGAAATGGACTTTGCCTAGTGTGATATTCTTGGAAATGAGTCTTGACTAATATGAAATTATTTTTTATGATTATGTGTGTATGGAAAAACGTTTCATGTTTTATGATATGATTATTGGGATTACATTTCACTACTATGATTTCACCCATTTC
This sequence comes from Viscum album, assembly GCA_963277665.1. Classification (NCBI taxonomy): domain Eukaryota; kingdom Viridiplantae; phylum Streptophyta; class Magnoliopsida; order Santalales; family Viscaceae; genus Viscum; species Viscum album. Next base: position 1,447,059,500 of record OY728136.1, read on the forward strand.
ATGATATTATGAACTCTTCTGTAGGTTACGATTTTCAAAATATTATGATTGATACTTCCTTTGTTTCCCCTTACTGAGAATTTGAGCTCATCATTTTGTATGTTTTCTTTTCCCCTATTCAGGAAGATAGTTACTAAGTAGGATATTCCAAAAGAAACTCTTGATATGATGAAATAAGTGGGAGACAATATAGATGATTTATGAACAAGTTGTTTATGTTTCCAAGTTTCTAAAGACACTATACCTATATTGTCCTATAATGGTTTTGTTATATGATTTAATAAGTATTCTTCAATTCTGAAGTAATAACAATGTATGTTAAGTATTAGTCGTTATATAACATCCCAGGAAGAAATTGATTTATTGTCATAATTTTTAATTGGAAATTCAATTTCATATCCATATTCTTATAAAATGGATATTAGTATTGCATAAACCACGTACCATTTTTCATATGGTGAATACATTGAAAATTATTTGATTATTGGGGAATTATTTATAGATCTATATTTCTCATTTTATAAATTTATTTGATAGGGCATATTATTTATTTTATTATTCAATATGAAGAATGATTGATATAGGTAGACATGGTTTGGGGGACTGGTTACTGAAATCCCCTCGATGCATTGATAGTCTCATAAGATGAAATAGTTTTCTAGCCTCCTTATATAGGTTTTTATAATATAGCTAAACCATCATGGGAAAGGTCTTGACAATACTGGTTCCATGTACCTTGGAATCATGGAATCCAATAATTTTTTATTTATTTTATATTAGATTTAGTTATTAATTCATCGATGTGATCTTTCATGGACGTATCTATAGATACATTTAATTTCAGTTCATTAATTAATGGAATGAATTTATGTTTTTTACCATGCCATATTTAATTTTCCATATCTAGTTATCTGAATGGAATGTATTTCCAGTTATTACCTCTCCATATTGCTTAAGTAGTTCAATTTAGATTATTGATTATATGTCAGGTGTCTTTAGTTTTTTACCTTTCTATATTGATTATTCTCATTGATTTATTATGGATTCTGCTATACATTTACTTACAATGCATTTGAGCTTACCCTTATTTTTTTTCATTCCCTAGGAATCTATGAAGCAGACTATGACTGATATAGAGGAATATTATAGATTGATTAGATTAATCCTTCAAGTTTTTTATTTTTTAGAGAAATAAAAAATATGTACTAATTAGTGGGTCCAATTGTAATACAATTCTAATTTATCTACCTAGTTATCCAATAATTCTAAATTGATCGATCATTTGAGGCGTGATTCATTATAATTTTGACAATCTAATTGATAGTAGACACCAACTCTACTATATCTATGTCTGGGTCTCTTAATATTTTATTAGAAAAATCCATTATAGAATATTGGTTGATGGTATAATGTATTATTAAACAAGACCACACATCTAATCAATGTTTGGTGGTAAAACTATAAGTTTGAAAAAACTACATGGGAATATGAGGACGTGATGAGGCGCAACAATATTTATATATTTTTATCATAGTAATGCAATTTTGAGAGTCAAATTATTTTAAGGGAGGTAGAATGTGACAGCCAAATATTCTAGAATACGTATTTGTATTAAATTTGAGGTGTTTTCTATATTCACTGAATAGAATTACTAAGTTTCAATAAACAATGATATACTTTTGAAAAATTAATATTAAATATTATTATTATGGTATAATATTTACTTAATTAAAATTCATTGAATAATTAGTCAGAAATAATTACTCAAATTTTAATGATAATAATAAAATAATACCTATTTTTCATGAATTATAGTTTCTATGTATTATATATTTCTAAAGGAATAAAATATATTGATCAATACAGCTAAATGATGAAATATATGGATAATTTATAATAACAAATAAATAATCAATTTTAAACATGTTATTAATCGTAATGAAATGTAAATAAAATCACTTGAAGGGAAAAAGTGTATTTTTTTTAAAAAATAAAATTATTCTGTGAAATATATTTTATCTTAATAAATTTAACCAATCCCCATTGATGATTGATTTAAATTAATTTTCTAGAATATTATTATTCAAAAGTGTGTTTGGATGAATTTTTTTTCAATGTTTCATTTTGTGTTTGTTGAAAAAATTAGATAAGATGTTGTTAAATATATAAAGGAAATCTTCCTTGGGTAAATTAATGATGTTTCCATATGAAGTGTGGAAACATTATTTAAGAAGAGTAAGAAAGTTTACTTACCTATGATAGTAAACATTACTTTATATGTTAGATGAGGAAAATCTAAAATTTATTTTCCTAACATCAGGAAGTTAATCACAATCCATGTTATATTTCTACACCTATGTATAAATTGACCGAAATCAAAAGGGCGAGAAGAATAATGTTCAATGTGTAAATATATGGACATACTGTTTTTCCAAAGATTCATAAATTGATCTCAAAGAGATAAATTTTCCAATTTAAAATTATCAAAATTTATGGTTGTATACATGTTTAAATAAATTTCACTGGATGAAAACTATTAGGCCAAGATCCCTAGAAATATGTTATAGGGTGAAAATTGCAGCAGATGTCCATGGTTGTGGTTGAAACATTTTATCAAATGGGACATGAATAATGTTCCCTATAAACATATGTAACATGTATGAAACTTTTGAGTGAAAATTTTTATGTTTTTTAAAAATAATGAAAACATGGTTTTTTTTAAATGTAAAAGGGTGTGAAGGATGTAAGGGTTGAGTTCTCGCTATGTGAGTAATGTAAAGAAAACTCTTACATTTCCTTATGTACATAATTTTATTAAAAGTACTAGAAAATGATCAAATATGTTTCACCAAATATATATATATATATATATATATATATATATACATATATGAATTACATATAATTAATCATATATAGATGGATATAGAGATCCAAAAATATATTTCTAGGAAGTTGCAGTGATCAAATGAAAATTTGAATGACAAACAAAAGATCCAAAAAATAGATATTTATAATATCATCATATGGATGTACATTATACTGTGATAAACAATTTTAATATATAGATTATCCTATAAAGATGTACCCGCAATGGTTTCTATGGATGAATGACTAGATGGAGACTTTTTGATTCATCGATCACTGCTGGCATATGAAGTGCACTAGTCAGAGAGTAGTATGAGGATCCACTATATAGAGATCTTTTTATTTCCTTATAAGATGGTTTTCTAAAAAATTGAAATTTACCAAAAGTTTATATGATGTTGTAGTCTTTTTAGATGCCTCATATGGAGACTATTGAAGGTTTACCATCGTATGAATAAATCCTTATAATGGAGACATACAAAAATACACCAGAAAAATGTGTTATATAGGGGTATACATAATCTATATAATTTTAAAAAAATAATAATATTGATCTGGTAATTTAATGCTTTATTATCTATTTTATAATATGTATATTATTATAAGTTCGTAATCAAATATTTTACATTTTCACATAATTTTCATAACACTGTTTTTAAGGAATTATGAATAGTTGGAAAGATTTCAAGAAACATCAATTGAGTTTGAGAATATTCCAAAAGAATTGTGAAGCATCCCAATAAAATTATATTTTTTGGGAATTTCAAATTTTTTTGTTTTATTTCATGTAAAAATTCATTTGATTTCCCACCCAAACATCTGAATGTGAACCAATAAAAAGGGTTCAAAGAATAAAAAAACTATAGAGAATAATTTCCACACACATTGGAGATAAAGCACTAATAGAATTATGTCATGATTTTGTAACTAATGTTTCTACCTGGTTGAATATGAGTCCCATTAGACCTTGTTTCTAAAAAAGAAATCATAACTTTAAATATATTGATAACTATTATAATAAGTGTAAGTATAATGAGAGTGAATGATTTAATTCCTACTCATTCAAAGAAATAAGTTCACCAAACCAAATATTCCTCATCAGATAGAGATGTATTGTATAGAGTTATTAGACATAGATATTGAATTAATCATGATAGACTATATAATTGTGCATTGAGAACAATCATATATAGACCTACATGATAGACCATTTGGATATAGGGAATACTAGACGAAGTCATCAGACTAACATTTACTAAAAAAGTTTTCATTAAAATTTATGAAAACTTTTGATTCATTGTATCCATGTATACTAAAGATAAAGATGAAGGATCAATAAAATTATACTCTTAAGGGTGTTATTTAATATCATGAGGATTTTAGAAACATGATTTTGATCCACCATTCTTTTTTATAAAGAAAGAATATTTCTGTAGTTGATCAGAAAAGAAGAACAAAATATCTTGTAGATGATGGGTATAACATGTTAATGAAAAGGAATTTTGGTTGGGGTTAAATCAATTGTAACTATGTTAGATATAGTTATGATATTTGGGGGTATAACCAAATATAGGGTAAAAGATTATTAGTGAGGTGATAGAACATAGGTTATCTTGAATAACTGTTACTATGGGAATAATTATTTTATACCTAATCATTTGTAATTATAAAATATGATAGTAAAACAAACCATGTTAGGAGTTAACCTTCGTGGAAAAGTAGAAGTTGAAAAATGAAGTTTAAGAGATAAAATTTAGGAATGGTTGGTGAGTCTAAAAGGAGGAGATAAACCACAATGTGTCTAGAGCTCAAAAAATAATGATGGTAATCATGAAATGAAATTGAAAAGTCACGAAGACACATTATTCAGGCAGGATAATCGTTACAAGTTAAAAACAACACTTGAGGAATTTTAGCTGAACAAGTTGAAGTAGAATAAATTTGATATGATGGTAAATGATTATAAATAACTCTTCGCTATATAATAAGAAGATTTTTTAGAACCTTAATCAATGTTCTTAGAAAAAATTGAGTTATTAAATATGATAGTACACTTCACCAAAGTAGTTGAGGTAAATGGAAATTTTCTCAAGCTAGTTAAATGAAAGGGCTATATAATAATGTTGTATATGTACCCATAAAATCTAAATATACATATTCTATTGTTAAAAATGTATTTTCAAAAAATAATATTTTTTGGAAATCATATTACACAATAAAATAGTGGAATCCATTAATAAATTACCTCTCAGAAGAAATTTTCAAAAAACTAGTTTGAATACAATAAAAAAATTTAGAGTAGTTCTACTATCAGTCTAAAAATCATGATTCAGATATCAATGTCAGTGTTTTATAATTTTTTGGCACATAGAATTCTCATGTTAGTATATATTTTCTTTAATGGAGATGATTTCTGAAACAAGGATGAGATATAATGAGAAAATAATAACAAACTTTCCCAAAATAAATATTGAGGAGAAAAATCAAATTCAAGTGGTGGAGAATGTTAATATCTCATTAAAATTATATGAGAATCTTAAGAAATATAATAAAATAAAATGTTTAATGAAAAATAAGTAGGATTAGATAGTTGATTATGGAAAGAAAGGGTGACTTTTTTTTATAGAATAAATGAACATGTAATGAATGATAGAAGGAGAAAAAAATATGATTAAAAACAATGAAAGAAACTCATTTCCAAAAATGAGAAAAATGTTGATTAAAAATTTCTGATATATTGTGGTTTAAAAATTTCCTAAAAAAACAGAAATATGAGAATATTTTTAATTTTACTATAACATTTATGACTATACTACCATATAAATATGAAATCATTAAAATCATGTCACAAAATCAAGGTAACAAATATGGTATGAAATTTGATGAAAATATGATAGCTTCATCTGAATATTAAATGAATGAGATGAAATAAAGTGAATCCCAAGAAAAATCATAGAAAAATAATAATAAGTTGAGATTGAGAGAAGATTATCAGTACAAATGTTATTTCTATGGAACACTAAGGTTACCCCTTATCCTATATAATATATTATTTGTATTAACATAGAGGGAATTAGAGGATATGAGTAAGGAAGCTGGATAATTGATTTTTTAATAATACAATATGAAATCTGTCATGGGAAAATTACACGCATCATAATGAGGAATTTACTACCAACCCTAAGTGGGATAAAAGTTCAAGTTGAGGTTTGACTATAATAGTTTTCTTTAAAAGGTGAGAATGATAAGAAATTTCAGATATTAGTGTAATTGTTCTTATAAACTTATATTATTCTAATATGTTTTTTAAGATAGATATAGTTTTTTTCTTAAAAAACCATTTCACATTTACCCTATGATAATGATATTTTAATAAAATTGTTGAAAGTATTACATTAATGTTTTTTAGGGATGTATTTTATCAAATTTATTTTACAAATTTATTTTATAAACTGTATTTGGACACATGGGAATATGGATATTTAATTAAAGGGTCTTTATTAAGAAACTCTTGTGATACATATTTTCACTTATGAAAATTTTTCATGTTTCTGAGCTAAGTGGAGATGTGATGATACATTCACTATATTACCTTTGTTTTTTATTGTAAATAAGGGGGATAAGTAATATATGGGGATATGTAAACATCATTGAACATAAAAATTGACTTTGCAAATTTCTATATTTTATATGATATTGAAAATAACCCAAATGGTTTGATTATTGTTTTAATGTGTGTTTAGTAAAATTAGTTTCAAATACATAAATATTTCATTGTTGGGACTATTGAGATAAGATGTTACTAATGTCCTGTAGTAAACCATATTTATAGAGGTTATTAACATTTTCTTATGAGGTTTAGGAAAATTTATATTGAAGTGTATGAAAGCTTACTTAACTATGATAAGATGATTTCCTTACTATGTTATATGATTATAAAACATTATTCATGTTCCTAACATCACAAAGGGAATCATGATCCAATCATTGTTTCTACACCATTATAAAAAAAGAAAAAAGTTCAAAGAGTGAATACAACAAGGCTAAATGTATAAGTTGTTGGAAAAATTGTTTATATAAAATGAATAAAGAGAGAAATACAAGATAACTTATCCAAGTTACAATGTTCTAAGCATTTAAATTCAAAAAGGTTGAGATAAATATCACCCAAAGCATAAAACTAGACCAAGATCATTTTATAGATGTTATCAAATAAAATTTACAGAATATGTGGAAGGTTATAAATTCATAATTTTATTATATAGAATATAAATTATGATCTAGATGAAGATATGTAAGAAAAATGTGTTGTTTAATGAATATTTTTTGAAATCATTTATAAATAATGTGAAGTGTGTTTCTAGATAATTAAATACCATGGGGAGAAAAACATAATGGGTGAGTTGTGCCTATGTGGGTTACGTAAAGGTAACACTTACAATTCCTTACCCACATAAAGGTATTATAGATATTTCATAAAGGATGTATATAATTTAAATTGCCTATATAAATTTATATAGTAATTTCATATATAGAATCGACTGTATAATTTTATAGAGTGCTAGACATAGATTTCTATGAGGATGAAATACTAGTATAAACATCTGACTAAAACAAGAAATATCCATCATTTGGATGTTTTTTATATCATCATACATATGAACATCATATGAATATACACAATTTCATTATATGGATGATCCAATAAAGATGTATTGTCCTGAGTTGCAAAGGAATATTGATCGGATAAAGGATTTTCAAGTCATATGTCAGAGTTCTCTTATAAAGACCATAGGTCATATAGTATTATAATGTTCCACTAGAGAAATATCTACTGAGTACGTTGGAATAAGATTCCCTTACAATGTGAAACCAACCAAAAGATCATTTAATTATAGAATTTTGTGATATCCATATGATGGATAAAGTTAATAGTGTACAATCTGATAGAGAACTATTATTAAAGGAAATGGATAGAAATACACAAAATAGTGTGGTTCTATGGAGATTCACAAAAAATATGTAAATTCCTCAACATGATAATGTGTAACTAAGATTTCAACACTTATTTTGTGTATAAATATTAAATATGTTCAATTATTATCAATAATTTGGAGTTTATGTAAGTTTATATAAGTTCCATAACATTGAGTTTATGGAAGTATGAAAAAAGGTGACTTTTCAAGAAACATTAAGTGGGTTAGAGAATATTCTGTATAAATTTAGAAGCATTACTATAAACTTATATTCAGTGGGATGATGAAAATTTGGATTTTTAATAAGTGGAAAATTAATTTCATTTCCCATTCAAATATATTATAGTGCACCTACATAAAGGGTTGAAAGAGTATTTAGAAAGTGGGGTGGACATAGTTCATATTTAGAAGAGATAAAGTACTAAAATAATTTTATCATGAGTTTACAATCATGATTTCAACTTGTTTTAATTAGTATTCAATAAAACTAAGATTCATCATACAACAAAGAAATGAAATGGACCATGAATCATCTGATGAATGGGTATATTCATAGACAGGCCAATTGATTTTCTACTCGGTCAAAGAAACAAGAAGCGCAACATACCTAAAATTCCTCATTGGATAATGATTCATTAGAAGAAGTAAATGAACAACAAAAATCAGGTAGAATAATTTTTTCCTGGGAAGAATAAGACATATTCCAATCGTATAGATCCATTAGAAAAAAGGAATAGTATACTGATTCATCAGATGAACATTTTCAATTTATGTTTTCATAGAATTCTCTCAAAATATCAAATTCAATTTATCATGTTTTTCCAAAGATGATGGGGAAATTTCATGGCCAAAATAATCACCAGAGAGTTGTTGAATATATTTAAGATTGTGTGTAGGTGGAGATGATCCAACTTTCTTATGGAAAAAGTGAATATATTTCTATAGATGTTCAAAAAATTAGGAGTGAGATTGTAGCTAGGGGTTTAACCAGTAACTGAATATAATTTTTAAATCAGGGTATAAAAAGTTATGAATTCAATGGATATATTTATCATAGATAAATGAATAAAAAATTTTGGTTGAAGATTTTAAATTTTTTATATATAAAATAAGGGTTATAATAAATAGGAATTTTAAGGGGTAATAATTAGTTGTTCCCAGTTCTTTGGTAATCCTAAAGTAAGATAGTAAAAAATTTCATGCTTGGGGAAAAAACATGTCATGGAGTAGGGATTTATAACAAAATGCTTAAATATCATGTGTTCATCTCAATTTATAATTGATTCACATGAATTGTGGGGTTCATATTTATATTTTATTGGACCTTATCTCTAACATATTTCAAAGGATATGAAAATTTTCCCTACAAAGAGATGAAACATTCCTATCAAGGAAAAAGGAAAAGTGATAACTGATTCACGCACTCACCCTCCCATTAATCGTACATTAATATAAGGAAATTTCATTAATATATTCAATCAAATATGTTTACTTTCTGATAATTTTTTTATTAGGAAATTAATAAAAATAAATTTATTTTTGGGTTTAAAAACTCAATTTCTATAAAAATGGTTTCTACAAGTTTTGTCTGAGGATATTAAAATAAATTTCTACCAATTATTGGTGTTGAATATTTTGAAATATATTATATATTTATAGTTATCATTATTAATATTTTGAATAAGGATATGTTAATTTTGATTCATAATGAATAGTTATGATTGTAAAAATAATGTTACCATTATTAGAGTTAAAAGGGTTAAATGAATAGTTAACCAAAGTAATAGTATTTAAATTAACAGAAAAAAATTCTTAAATTTCAATGGATGAATTATTTCTGAAATTAAACTTCTTATCTTTGAAACTATTAAAATTTTGAGCCACTGGACTTCCGTAAATCATATATTATATATTATATTTTCTATTATTTACATGTTTTTCACCCACCTCACTTAAAAAAAGGCACCTGCCCTTCTCACTCGTCCACACAACTTGAACACTCTTGTTTTTACAAGACCTTCCAAAATACCTTATAACATTTCCAACATGCAACTTTTTGGTCCTTTTCTCACCAAAATAAATTCCTAACAATTCTTAAGGTGTAATCTAGAGGAATATAGGAAAAGAAGAGGTAACTATCCTTACAAAACTATTTTAAGTTTCCTTCTTCCTTGACCCATTTTAAATATTCCATAACCATATTAATATTATGATAGTAGTATATTTAGTATAATGAAATTTTTCTAACAGTACATCCATTTTATTTCTTCTATATATCAAAGGGAAAATAAGAATGTCGCACATGCGTATGTGTGGTCTATCATCTCCATTAAGCGATGTATTTTAATTTTTGTCATCATCGATCGTGAATGGATATATAGATGGATTTAATTATATATTGTATTTTTATTCCATGAATATGATTCTTTAAATATAAAATATAATTTAAATTCATATCCACCCATCCTTTAGAAAATTATATTGTCTCTCATACATACCTGTAGACTACCACCTCCATGAAGCATTGTGATTCATTTTATATCCTCGCATAACATGGATGGTAATAAGGGAATATCTAAAAAATTTATATTATATATATAATATTATTATGATTCTATAAATATATATTATTGTTTACCTTTATTTCATTCTATTATTTTGAAAATAAAAACATCACACCTGTATATGTATGGAAAACTATCTCTTCAAAGTGATGGGATTCATTTTTTTATCACTAATTTATATGAATCATCATAAAAGTGTATGTAATGAAAAAAAATTACTTATATAATGATTAAGATTCTATATATAATGAAATAATTAAAATGGATCAACGACCTAATCTATTAAACTGAATCTTCTATGAAAAATGGAATAATTAATACCTAAATGTTGATTTTAGTAATTAATTATTAATAAATAGGTAATCAAAAATTATAAGGGAATGTTATATTATAAAATTAATATGAATATATTTTTTTATAAATTTATTATACAAGGGGTTATTATCACATAAAAATGAAATTCTGACGTGAGGTAATGGTTTTTGTTATAATCTCATTTTTTGCGGGATTTTCTGTATTAAATTTCTAGTGGGGGTAATTATATGATAATTTACATTAATATAAATTTATTTTCATATTTTCTATTATTTATAATTTTTTCATGGTTTACTTTCATTTTCCTCTACATTTTACATAAAATTATTCAGAAAATGTTTAATGAAAAGATTTCATTATTTCTTCTTTTATCCAGGAACCCTTCTATTTCATAACCAAGTACATAGAATTATTTTTTGGATGTTATTAACTATAATTTAATGTATCTAACTATTAATTTTCAATATAATTTATTTTATTCACATATTATTGAAACTTATCTCTTCAATGGTTTTTATATAACTGACCATAAACAATTATTAATGTGTGAAATGAATTTTCCCTTTTGATATATACTGTTTGAATTGATTTTCTTGTCATAGTGACCTTCCATGCTCATGAGTATTCATTTATTGTTTTCAAATTTTTTATAAAGAAAATAGTATTCATGGATTTCATGTAATTTTACTTTTTATGTTTTACTATAAGAAATGGGTTGTTTTCTCTTTATTTTAAATTCCTATCTTAAATGAATTCATATAATATATTTTTCATTTTATTTATGAATCTTTTATAAATTTTTGAGCTTTAATAGGGATGTGATCTTCTGACACTGTCCACTTTCTCTGTCATGATTTTTATGATAATGATAATGATTTAATAATTTTTTCATGAAACATGTATCATTCTATTGTGAAAATTAATACATTAAAGATGGGTGAATGCTCTTATGTTTATGTGTCATACATATGAATGTTTTATTATTATATGTTAGGTGGATCCATTGTATCCCTATGATGAATAGGATAATTTTTTATACCCTATTAAATCAAATGGTATATGGGTGGTTAGAAAAATATAAATAGGGTAAATAGTTATTTATCCAATTCCCAAGAAGGTGCATAGATCATCAGTCCAAGTCTACTACATGATGGATGCATTAATAAGTAGCTTTCAAATATTTTGTGATGAATATCATATTCATTATTTTTGAAATATGATTTCTATAATTTTTAATATTCTACATTATTCTATCATATTCATATTCCAATGTTATTTTTATCATAAATTATGATTGTTTTATTTTTGGTACTCTTATGCTTTATGTCTTATGTTATCGAAAATCATTTTACCATGAATCGTGATTTGAGGTTTATAAAATTTGGTATAGCATTTATATTCCTCAATTAGTTTCTCATACCATTATGATCATCTTATGTTCCACTATGATCATTCAATTGATGTCTACCAGATTTACCACTAAGAATTTGAGTTCACCACTTCTTGTGTTTTTATTTCCCTGAGTAATAATGAAGGGTATTGAGTATGATGAATCCAAAAGGGAACCATATGAAAATAATTTTTTTTAGATCCACTGAGGGAATTTTATGAAAAATTTTATTTATATATCTAGTATCATAATAAAATAAACCTTTACCACTATGGGTATGAATTTTGTTAAAAAGTATTGAATATTTCTATAAAATGATGTGATATTTATGTATATAATTATTGAGTCACCTCAGTGTCCTTATATGTATTCTTGAACACTCCCTTGCATAAGAATATCACTTATACAAGTTTTTTCTATGTGAATAAGTGGTTTTTTTGTGGTGATCTTGGAAGAATCAGAGTTGGTGGAACTTAAACATAGTAGAAGATGAACATGATGCATATTTTTTATGATCTTTTCATGATATATTTTTAAGATGTGTTCCAATTTTTGGTTATTCTATATTAATATTTACATAGGATATTGGGATATTAATTTTTATATTTAATGGTTTTCCTTTTTTCCTTTCATTTTTATTCTGTTATAGATGGTTGGTTTGTTCATATTATATTATTTGATAAGTATATATTATATAAATAATTTGATGTTTAATTGTGTTTTGTAGTAATGCTAGTTAAATTTTAGGTGCATTATCATAACTCTTCTCATGTGTGATATAAATTCATTGTACTTATCACAAGAACATGGAATATCAAATAAAATCATGAGTTAACACAGTAGGTATAACTACCAATACCGATGGGTACATAGTTGGTTGGTTCAGATAACATTAGTATTGGAGTGGGTTATGATTCATATCGATATATGTAAGGACCTGACCTTAAACATTACATATTATAGTGATTTTAAACAAGAATTTACATTATTACAATGTAAATGATCTTTTAGGTTTAGAGTTTTAGATAATTTGGACATAATCCTACATGTTAAACCCATACATTACAAGTGTACACTTATATTATGAATTCATTTATTTTATAAAACAAAAGTCTAACAATAACATGGTTTCTCTTAATCAAAAAAATTTGAAAAAATTCCCTTGATCTCATCCCTGTCCCTACTCATCCTTAAACCCTTTTGAAAATACAATAAAACAAATTATCATAATAAAAGCTCCCTATGGTGTATAAAATAAAGGAAACCATTAGTCCAGTAAAAATCCATAAAAAATTCTTATAAATATACCTTTTACCCTGAAAAAGTAATCAATGTTTCAAAAGGGCATTATCATAACTTTTGAAAGTGAAACTTTTTTTTAGAAAAATCATATGAAATAATAAAAGGGTTAAGTAGGGAAATTGGGATATCATTTTCTATATCACAATTGAAAATATAATAACCAATATGGTCAGCTTCCATATATGGAGTACCCAATGCGTTGGTGGTTATAATGTAACTACCCATCCTTGGTTTATCTTGGAACCACTAATAATTGGTTAATAAATTAACCACCCATCATTGATTTATCAAAAAACCACTCATTTTTTGGTCTATAATGTATCCTCTCCTCATCATTTATGATTCCCATGAACAATAACATCATCATATGTCATGAAATATTTCACCATAAAAAAATCTTTGAAAAAAATATAATTTCCAACTTGAAATCAATCATTTTGAGGAAATGCACATGTATAATGGAAATAATATTTAAAAGTAAACATATAATCATGTATTTTTTGAATAAAAATATTCAGGTGACATGAATGAGTGAAATTACATTCATTCAATATATATATATAACATACTTTGTGACTTTTGGAAAAATAAAATTTAAAAGACGTTTTTCTAATGGAAACTCCCTTACAAATATCATCCCATTGAAGTGGGCATTAATTGAATGAATTGATTATGTGTATCAACTGTAAATAAACATAAAAAATTTGGATAAAAATTAAATGAAAAAAAATTTCATCCCACACATAATATTATAAAGAAATTATCAATGAAGATTATGTTTTACTCAAAGAATTGAAATCTGGTTAAGAATTCTCTTACCTCATGTTCGACTTCCTTAAATAATGTTCAAACCTCTGGTATAAAGGTTTAAAAAATGTTATTAGTTAATTAAATAACTATAATAATCTATATAATACCTTAAATGATCATTTTATAACATCATACCTCCTATAAATTAATAATATTTCATTGTTTTCATTGTTACCTGTGTGTTTGTTCCAAGGTTTCATTGATTGTTCATTTGTGTCAAATTATGGATTTTATTATTAAATGGACATAATACCCTTGAATTAGAATTAAATTTAATCAATTCACATCTATAATTATAAATTTTCTCATATATTATTTTTTTCTAACATGATTATGATTCATTTTATAAAAATGAAAATGAAAAATGGTTAGGATATTTGTGTGGTTTACCCAACCATCACAAGATAGTTTTGTTTTATTTAAAATTATATATATATATATATGTTCCATAATATTAAATATATTTTAATATACGTACTAAAATTTTATTTGACCATAATAATAGTTTTATGACCAACCATTTATTAGGTAATGTAAAATGAAAACTCATAATCCCAAGGAATAACTACCACAATTTTTAAAATGGTACTATTTCATTGAATAAGAGGTGATAAGAAAAGGGATGGATATAAAATACTAAAAAATAAATATAAAATTACATTATATACATGATATATTAATTATTATTCTTGGTTGGATGAATGAGGTGATAATAAAGTATAAGAAGAAAATAAATTAAGAGATGTGTTTTTAGAAATTTACCACTTGAATATCACCTCCTTGAAAGGCCCCTTAAGGACTGTGGAATTGGTCCATTGGTGAAAATATTAGAAATTGGGTTTGGTGAATGTGGTTAAGAGAGTTGTTTTTATAGATTTGGATATCTAAAAATATTTAAATGAGAAATTTGTTGTCATTGGTGGTATTTATAATTGAGGAGGGGTGGTTTAAAATGATTAAATAATGGTTCTTTTAAATTAAAATCTAACACCATTAGGGTGGCGTTAACTTGAAAAAAATATATTTATAATTAATGTTTTAAAGGATTGTTATGGTTTATAAACTCATAAAACACCCATTTAATGTAGTTGTTTTTATATATTTTACAGTTTTATGTTTCAACATTAACATGTTACATTCTTTTACCTATACTGCGATAAATCTTTTCTTATTACCACGGTAACCTTTTTACGTATAAAAATAAAAATGAACAAACTTATAAATTTGAAAATTATGATCACAAAAATGGAATCCATTTTATCTAATTAAATTCAAATCATCGTAAAAATTATATTTCAGAAACCACGTAGAGGTAATGAAAAGCAGGTTCTTGGGATGTTTATATATCAAGAATCAAATGATTTTATATTTACTCTACGAGTAATAATTATAATTTATTGAAAAATAATAATTATTATTCACTGATATATATTCTATACATTTAATAAAAACGTTCACCATTAGTTATTATTTTAATTAATTAAAAAGTAGAAACATTATGTAATTAAAAACAATTTTCAAAAAAATCCTATGTTTAAACTTAAAGAATAAAAATATCACAAAATAAATTATAAAGATGATTAAAAATAATCTAATTTAATGAATTATTACTAAATAATACCTTATTTTACTTAAAACCATATTGAAAACATAATATGACTTTGAATTTCATAATTTATTTAAACGAAATAGAATTTTAACAAAAATCGGTATTTTTCACTATTAATTAAAATATTAATATTTAAAAAATAAAATCAAAACATCGTCCTAAAATAGTATTTACATGATAAATCCAAAAATTGGTTAGTTTTTTAAAATTAAAATTCTATAATTTTAATATTAATAT
This sequence comes from Viscum album, assembly GCA_963277665.1. NCBI lineage: Eukaryota > Viridiplantae > Streptophyta > Magnoliopsida > Santalales > Viscaceae > Viscum > Viscum album. Next base: position 1,447,075,571 of record OY728136.1, read on the forward strand.
TTTAAATCAAACATTATATGAAATGAGTTTAATAAACATATTTCTTACATAAATTATTTATAATGAATATTACTATTTAATTCAATAATAATAATAGATAATAAAAATAATTATTCAATTAGTACTAAGATAGTTAAATTATTATTCCTTTCTCTAAATTTCATCCTCAAAATTATATTCACTTACTAAACAAGTGGGGATACTTTTCCCTCAAAACATTTTCATATTACCATGTTGCTTCTTCAGCCATATAGTTTCCCCAAACAACCATAACCTAGTGAATTAAATTGTTCTGAAATCATATTTCACTATTTCAAAAAAAATTAATAGTTTATTACCCATAAGGAATTTTTCCTTCCAACAGAACCACTTTAGTTCTCAAAACATGAGATGATTCCAGAACATACTTTCATAACATCAAAAAATGAAGAACATTGTGTTACATGGATAAACTCCAATGTAAATGCACTGAGTAGGAAAATGATCCCAAATTCACCATCATTTCATATGGTCTAATTATTCTTCTACTAAAATTTAACTTTCAACCAAAAAACATAACACATTTACATTGAGATATTTTAAGAAAAACATGATCACCAAACTCGAATGAAATATCATTCCATCAATTATCTTCATATACTTTCTCCCGTATATGGGTTATCCTCGTATTTTGTTGAATAATTATTACCTTATCATCCATTTAATATAATAATTATAGTCCCATAAATTTTCTTCCACTTAATTCATCCAAAAATATATAGAGTTCTACATCAATTTCAATATAATTCCTGAAAAGGTGCCATTTATACACTATAATTAAAAGTGTTGTTATAAAAAACACTACATAAGAAATATGTTGATAAAAAATTATGTGGTAATCCATTGAGAAGGAATGGAGAATTTATTACAAGCTTTTATTTGTTCATTCAGTCTATTTATCATATTTAAGATAAAAAGTCGTGTCGATATGCTATTCAGTTCCCACTGACCTCTGAAGGCCTCTCCAAAAATTTAAAATGAACCTGGAATCACTATCATATATAATTAGGAGAAACAATCCATGTTACCTGACAATCTCATTAACATATATCTAGTGAATTTGATCTAAATATCAATTATTTTGATTTGGAATGAAATGTGCATATTTTGTTACATGATCAACAATAACCCAAATTTCATTATAACCTTACGATGTATTTGGTAGTCCCACTATGAAATAAATTTAAATATTTTATTATTTACACTCTTGAACTAGAAAATTATTAATAATCCCCATTAGAAATTTTCATTCTCCCTTAACCTACCAAAATTTCAAAAACTTCATGGTAAAGTCATCAATATCATTTTTCATTCCATTCCATCAGTAATACTCCTAAATGTGTCAATACATATTTCTAATACTATGATGAAAAATATGGGGCAATATGAGCTTAATTTAATAAATCCATCTTCAACTAAGAATCAAAAATAGTACATAATATCTTAACAAATTTCAAAACATCTTCATTATCAAAATTAAATTTAGGAAACTTACCCTTTTTAACCAACTCTATTTTTCATTTACTCACAGTTTTCACTATGAGCTTTCATAATTCATTCTGACAGAGATGATTACACTAAAACTTAAAAACATCAAAAGGTGTCCCTATATCTATAAATTCTAAAAAAAATAGGTGATTTAATAACCAAATTTCCATGTTCCAAACATAACATGGTTAATGATGCATGATTTTTTTGACTCAAAGAACCATCCAATTTGTTATCTTTCTAGAATGGTAATTGATCAAGAAATCATAATCATTAATAGTATCAAGATGTCTTGTCTTCTTAATTCACAACTCTTTATGAATAAATATATGCATTAATGATTTATGATCACTGAAAATTTCAAACTTATCTCCATATAAATGTTGCCTTCATATTTTCAAAGAAAACAAATCACAACAGCTAATTCAAAATCATATACAAGATAATTTTTCTCATGAAGTTTTAATTACCATAGAGCATATCTAATTACCTAATAATTTGTTATCACCATATAGACTATTCCATTCAATGAATCATCACTGTAGATAAAAAAATATTCATTACTGATGGGTAAGTCCAAAACTGGATCATCTACCAAACTTAATTTTATTTACAAAAACACAATCATCACATTCCTTTCTCTAGATAAATATAAATCCTCAAATTTTAACATAGTTATTTGTGTTGATAACCATGAAAATATTTCAACATACCACTGATAATAGACTAATATTACAATAAAAAGTTGAACCGTAGAAACATTTTTTGGTATTTTACATTTAAAAAATATAGTTTTTGATGGGTAAATTGTAATTCCATCTATACTTCTAATTTTCCCATAAAAAGAAATATTTTCTAGCCAAAAATCAATTTTTTTTATATTTTTCCATATAAATATTTTTATTTAAGTGTCCGAAGAACAATACATATATAATTTTCATGATCCTAGTAACTTTTTTAATAAATCAAAATATCAACAATGAAAAAAACCTCAAACTTATCCTAATATTCATAGAATAATATATTCATAAGATACATAAGTATAATTATGAGATTTTTTAACCCAAATCGAATAACTACAAACTCATAATTCCCATATCTAATCTGAAATTAAGTCTTTAGAATATCTTCAACCTTCAGATTCAACTGATGGTACATAAACCAGATATCAATATTTGAAATGTACTATACTCCCTAAAGTTGATGAAATAAATCATTGATATGAGAAAATTGGTACTTTTTCTCAATAGTTATGTTATTAAAATATATATAAGCAATAAAAATTACCAATGAACCCAATTTATTTTTATAAAAAAGGTACACTTCATGGGGAAGTGCTATGTCAAAAAACATTTATCTAAAAACTGTTCCAATTTCATTCCCTTATAAAAAACCAAATTATTCTATTCGATTAGGGGTTTTTAAAATAGGATTAGCATCAGGGAAAATTTCAGTAGAAATAATAACCTCTTGATCATGAATAACACCATGAAATTATTCTTATAAAAATTCCATGTATTCATTCTCTATTGGCACAACAGTAATCTAAAAAATTCAAATTTTTTTAATAGCATGTTATAAGTAACATTCACTACAATTTATACTCAATTTATCTAAATATTTTTTATTTATAAAAGGTATTGTATCATTTGGAAATTCTTTATTATCTCATTAATATATCATAGAAAGATAATATGAAAGCTAATGCATACCCAAAATAATACCAAACTCAAAAATGTGTAGTTCAACATGATTTATAGGAATAACCGTATAATTGATAATGATAGGAATATTTAAATAAATTTTGTCTTCATTAACACATACATCTGAAGATTTTTCAAAAAATTAATTCATAATTTAATGAAGTGATATTCCCGATATTCATTCAAATTTCGCTAAAATAAAATAATGCAATGATCCCAAATCAAATATGGTATTGGTATAATTTGAATACACAAGTTAGATACTTGTCTCCAATTCATTGTATGTCCCAACATCCACCATATTATTAGAAACAAATTTCACCCTTCTATTTCTAATCTTTCTGATCCCCCCTCCAAAGTGACTAACTTGGGACCCACATCAACATAATGTTCCAAATTTTACCAATTAAGGAATCATACCATCATCTTTTCATTATTTTTCTTCTCATTTAACCTAATGTCACGAACCATGTGAACAACATTTCCACATTGGAATAATTTAACATATTTTGAGAGGCATTAACTTGGGTTATTCTTATCAATCTTTTTTTAAGAAGGGATTTCGATTTTCTTACCTCTAATTTTTTTTGATGAAATATTCCACAATCCCTTCCAACTAGAATACTTTTTATTATAGTCATCACAAGGCATGTACATGTTAGAAAACTCCATCTAAACTTTTTTCAGCACAACATAATGTTTTAAATATAATTTAAAATCTCCTGGAGATAATTATCATGGTAAAATTTGTTTAAAAATTAGTAGAATTTATTAATTTTATTTAAAATAACCGAACAAAATTTGGGACATACCAGGAATGGATTGTAAAATTGGATTCATATGCTGATATAAAATTTTTATCTTTATTCCTTAGTTCCAAGAAATATTTAACTATTTAGAGTAGAACTGTCTTCGGAAAATTCATTTCATGAAAAATACTCTTAAAATTTTAAAGCATCCGAATTTATCAATGATATTTGTTTCCTAAAACAATTTTTTTGTATATTAAATAATAGTATGCACATATAAAATATAGTGTAACCCACAAAACTATATCTCATTAATAAATTTCATTAAATTAGTTATCTATGAAAGGATGAAAATCCGAACATTACAACTAGAAAAAGTCAATAATATATTATATATAAAATAGGGAAATATGGATCACCCCAATATTCTAGATTCATCGCCCCAATAGTAAATTATATTGAAATAAAACATAATAGTATGAAACCAATAAAAATATTAAGAAATAAAAATATAAACCTATGGGGAATTATAGTGTATTTTTAGTTAAATAATAAAGTGGTATTTATAGGGTATAAAGAGAGATGCGGCCATTGTGATTCAACTATAACATGAACATTGATAAAAAATAACCATTGGTCAATTTGACTATTAGAAACTATACCCATGAGAGATAATTTTACCATTTTTATTAATTTTTATAAGTACTATTTATAGAGGATAATTGATTCAATAATGGATAAATGATGGCATCATCTTAAAGATTCAGGTCGTTTGAAGCCCATTATTCAAAACCTAGGGAGAGGTAGTTTCACTAGGGTTCACCCTCAACCAATCCCAAGTTGGGATTCATAAAGTTAATCTTGAACGAAATTTCCTATAAGATATTTTCATGTTAGTGGATATTACCCCTCGGTTGATATAAGATGAGCCACCCCATTAAACTACAACCATTTCACACCTTACCTTTATGGCATATGTGGGTGTAATAAGGGGTTATGTTTCTAGTACTTAGTTAGATATATTATAATTTCCATTGAATAAATAAATTGATTATTCCATTAACTACTTTTAAAAAAAAATTCTTAATAAAAATTATGTTTAATTGAGATTAAATATGAGAAATTAATTTTTGGACATAAATAAAACATAATTATATATTTTAAATTTTTTATATAAATTATTATAATAAACCAAGTTATTTTGAATAATATTTATTTTAATTAAATATTCTTTCAAAACACTTTTACTTAAATATCAATGATAATATAATTCAACGATATCCTAGGATGTTTTTATGAGTATCAAAAATTTGACTATGTCTTAAAAACTGTTATTTTTCAGTGAATAAGGATTTATTATATTTACAAGTAAAATTTTAATATTTATAGATATTTAATGATACAATAAACATAATATTTGAAATAATAATTTCAAAATTAGGTTAGTGTGTAATTATTGAAATTTTCGAAAATACATTATTTGATCATGAATAGTAAATATACCGTTTTGATTTTTCTATATGTTTTTCGACTTTATATTTATGTAATATGTAATTAATAATTAATTAACCACAATAAAAGACAAAAACTAAGTTACTTTATCAATATTAAATATTTTAAAATATTTCAATCCATTAACAAACATATAAGTGACTTTCAAAAGTCTAAAATAGAAAATTTGATATTAAAAACATTACGTTGTGGAAAAATTACTTTTACATATCAAAACATTATTACAAAATTGATTTAGTTGATGGTGGAGTATAATATCATAATTTTTTAATAAAATCTCCAAAACCTGGAGAATACTAAAATCGATAAGACAATGGTTTTTTATTTTCCATGAAATTAACTTCCAAGAACAATATATGGAAATTATTTAACAAGTCTTCAATTCTCAACAAATTCCCACCCATTTCTCCAATCCCCTTCACTCCCAATCCATCCTCCATGAATTATATTTATTTATCCCCCAAATTCTTACCCTCAAGGTGTCCTCAAGTCCCAAATATTCTATCCTTGTGTTTTAGGAACAACAGTTCGTGGTGAGGGAAATCTCCACTTCTCTTTTCTTTTCAAGATTCATTCTTGTTGATGTTTTAAAATTTCAAAAAAAATAAACTTTTAAAAGTTTATATTATCCCATTACTATAATAATAGTATTTTATAAATGGGATTCTCTCTTCCCCTCCCATTTTACCATTTCTAAAACCATGTTTTATACCCATCATGCTATCAAATTTAGGTCACACATTTCCCTCTTTTACATGAGAATTTCTCATTTATTTTATTTTTTTAATAACGAACCATGTTACATTTTAATTCATATTCAACTATAATTATAAAATAATATATTTACTCATATATTTACATATATGAAACTCATATTCCATTTTTTAAGAATGATGTAATGATCGTTCCTTTATAAACTTTTTTACGTCATGGTTTTGATAAGAAATCCATTCTTCTTTCTGCATAGGTTATTTATGGAATAAATTATAATGGTATATGTGGATCATATAAAATTAATACATATAAATGGTTTCCCATTATATAAATATAGTGCATTGGGTAATGAAATTAATCTCTGGAGATGATATGTTTTATGATACCTTAGTGAATAGCCTTAGTAATTTAGTTTTATGACACCTTAGTGATATGATTACGAAAGTATCAATTAAATATTGTAGCCATATTTCCATGTTATGAATAATTTTATTATTATTATGATATTCCTACTCTTCATTACTTATTATTATGCCTCTTTTTCTTATTAATATATCTCTTGATTCCATGATTTTGGTATCCCTTATTTATTCACTTACTTGGCTTCGTCCGAACCCTTTTACTTCGATGTATACCCACAAGATTTGAGAAGTAGTAAAAGTAACTTATAGTGAACCCATGAATATTTTGATAAAGTTCATTATAATAATATTTTATTTGTTCATATATTTTTACATATTATTTAAGAAATTAAACATTAAATTATTCTCTGTTTTGTCATATGTATTGAAAAGTTATAGAATAAAACGGCGGGTTTCCATAGTTGGTATCAAAGTATGGTTTACTTATTTGTTGACATTGGGATTTCAAAATATTATTATTAACCCTAGGGGAAACTCGAAATATATGAGAACAATATTTTATTTTGTTGAGTATTAGGTTAGTTGTTTCAAAAAAATCCCTATCTAGATACAATAAGTGGATATGGATCTAGCATAGATATACCTAAGGGTAGCACCTGAGAACACCACATTGGCCTAGAATGAAATTATAACTATTGAATAATAATGATCCTTTATACACACTTATTTTTAAAATCCTTGTAAATATGTTTGGTTGCTCAAATTTTTTTTATCAATCCTTTTGACGGATATATATATATATAATTTAATTTTTTAAGGTGTAAAATATTTAGGAATGATGTTTTAAGACATACACTCCCTTTATAATTATAAGAATCCTTAAATTAAAATTTTTTCCACTAATATATTATTATTTTATAAAAATTATGGGAGATAGAAAGAACACAACAAAAAATAGCACATTAGAATGGGTTATTTAGAGAGGGTTATGCCCAACCCCCTCTAAATTCTTTTTTGTAACATTAGATGGGGTTATGCACAACCCCCTCTGATCAGCGAATTTAGAGGGGTTTATGAATCCCATATAATTTCTCTTTCAATAAAACTTTTAGTGGGTGATTATTAAAGACCTTTGTTAATCATTGATTTGGGGGGAGGGTTATGGACCTCCTCTAATTGAACCCCCTCTAAAAATTTTTACATTATTTTTTTAATATCCAGTTTGGTTTTAGAGGTGGTTGAAATCCCCGTATTATATCTTAAATTAAAGTGTGTTTATAACTCTCCTCTAATTTATTTAATTAAAGGGGGTTCAAAACCTACTCTAATGTCTTTAATTAGAGGGGGTCCAAACCCCTTATAATGTCATTAAATAAGGGGGTTCAAAACCCCCACTAATTTACTAGATTACATGGGGTTTTGAACCCGAGTTATTTTTTTAAAAAGAAACATCCATTATATATATATATATAATTAAAATATAATATATAAATGTACTTAAATATATTATATGAACATATTATATAAAATATATATATCATTGTATTTAATTGTAATTATATTTATACATAAATATGTATAATATTATTTACGTTAATATTTATTTATTTGTATAAATTTTATATCATGCAATATTAAGTATAAATGTGTTCAAATTATATTTTATATAATATTGATTATATATAATACTCATATTTAATATATATATTATAAAATTGTATTTCATATAACATTTTATAAATATTTTTGTAGATCATATTTCATAAAATATCAATTATAAATAATATAAATAACTATATAAATTTTATTTCTTAAAATAATTATTATATAGTAATTTTATATAATTCTATATTGTTTATAAAAATAAATATATATTAATATAAATAATCATAAATATATTTATTGAAATACATTATCTAAATATATTTTAAAATACATTAAATAAATATATTAAGTAAATAATTATATATATGTATATATATTCTTTAAATATACTTGTATATAATATATAAATATGTATTAAAGTATATAAATAATTTACATAAATATATAATGTAATGTTATTTAGTATAATATATGTATTATATAAATCATAAAATAAATTAATAGTATTTATAAAACCAATATATAATTTTTATATTTTAAAAAAAAGGTGTACTAATAATAATAATAATTAATATTGCTATTGTTATCATACAAACACAGAGACACATATATATAAGTATATATAAATAATTAAATAAATATATATTATAATCATATAATATCTATAAATATTAAAAAAATATATAAATCGACATAGAAATGTATAAATGTATTTATTAATATATATTTATATATGTAAATATAATTATTTTAATATATTATATATATATAATATAAATTTGTATTTAAGTATATAAATAATATATATATATATATAATCATATATATAGTTTACATATATAAATATTTAAATAATTAATATAAATAATATATGAACATATAAATATTTTAACAAACATATAAATATATTTATTTAAGTATATAAATAATTGATATAAGTATATTTATACATATATAAACATATATATATATATAGTTTATATATATTTATATATATTATTATTTAATGTATTTAAATATAATATTCAAATAATATTTATGAAAATAGATAATCTGATATATATATCTGTATGTATATATACACATTTGTACATATATTTTACATGTCACGACCCCCTCCCCACAAAGTGTACCCCTCCTGGGCCGGCAATGTGAGAAGATAGATAATGACCCCCGAGACCCGCCTCCAGTAGGCCCCGGGTTGGCGACTAGCACCGAGGGTATAATACACACACAAATGGGAGGCATTACCCTCTAAGAGAACACATGCAGAACAGAGAGATAGAATAGAATCCAACCAACTCCAACTCATAACTGAAATATAAAAGAAATCCATGTACATATATGAAATTTCATGAAAAAGTACTACAACTGAAAGGGGAAACTAAAAGTACCCAAAAGAAAGTCAAACGGCAGCGACCACGAGCCTGAACAGCTCCTCCTCCCACCACAAGCTAGTAGTAATCAACTTGATCTCTAACCTGCTCCAAGTGACCTGAAAAAAAAATTTATATATAAATAGGGTGAGTATAACATTATACTCTGTAGGATCCTCCCCAAGCCTCTCGTGCAAAAGTAAAGAAAGCATTCTAAAGCCCAGTGAACAACTTGTCAAACTAACTCGTCACCTAAACAGGTATACTATGTTCCCAACCTCACCATGGCTACTCTTACCAAGTAACGCATACAAGAATATAACATATAGTAAAGAATATCAAGGGTACCCCGCTACTACTTCCCGACTGGTTTTCCTCTTTTCCCCAATGACATACGTCATGTGAATCTCTCTCCAAAGGCTTGCCCACAGACACCTGGGCTAAGCTCCACAATCTGTACCTCGTGCACCACATAGGCTTGCCCGCAGACACCTAGGCCAAGCACCACACCATCCTCACAACCAAAACTAACCAGGTAGTTTTCAGGAGCCACCACAGCTCGCATAATGTGTATCATACTTCGGGTATAATACCTCAATCCATTATAGCCCATACTCTGAGTAGGGATCCTCAAGCCATCATAGCCTATACACGTTACACCTATAGTAGTCCATAGGATACTATATCCAGAATATATGTGTGTGAATAACCATAAGCCATTACAGCCCTCTACAAACATATATGAGGTAACTAACCGATGTGCCTCATGACATAGGTATCTACCAAGAGAAGAGAGCGGGGCCAAAGGGGGTAGTCAGCCATTCGACCTCCCATCAGAATGTTTGGGAAAACACACCCCCCGAGGGCTCAAAATCCATGGGGTGTCAGTTTCCCTTACCGACAGGGTGGAGTAGCGTATAGAAACACAAAAAGTACAGAATATATATATAACTCACATACACATTATGGGCATTACCTAGTCTTAGATACAACTGTAGCTAACGTCTCTCAGACTCCAGGCTGCTACATCTAAGACTAGGTGTCCTATAAGCACACAAACATTGGAAGAGCTTTATTAGATTACTCTGTTCTCATTTTATCAGTTCCATTGTATGTTAATTAATTATTTAAACATTAATTAAGAATGAACAATTCCACATTAAATTCAATTGGAATCTCATTCAAAAACAGCGGCTCCTTTTAAGATTCACATCACCTTTAAATTCGTGTATCTCCATCCTCGTGGAATTTCACCATTTAATCAAACATTCATTACAGAATTACTTTTCCATATTCCCAGGCATTCTAGAAAAGCATCCTATGCTCCTAAACACAAAGGAGGCTCAACACGGTGAGTATATATACAACCCGTCGAGTCTTTGCCGCCTATATAAAGAACATAGACCCATTCTCCCTCAAGAGGCTAAACACGGAAAGCATGTGGCATACCCCGCGCGTCTTTGCCTCCTTCGTAAGAAGGGTAGCAAGACCAGCTACCTTGAGAAGTGGGGAAAAGCAAAGCATATTAACATTCAAAGAAAACCACAAGAATCCAGCAACGTCATCCATCCCATTCCATCACCCCTGGTGTCCTCCCCGACACCCACATGCATAAACTGATGTATCTCGCCACTCTAGGCGTCATCTACTGCAATAACCACAAGGCCTCCATGCCTCCACATATCACAACAGCCATCCAGGCTCACATCACAGCACAAGCAGTAGGAAAACAAACATCACATCATGGGTTGTTGACCCTTTAACAAACAAGAGGGTAACTCAGAACCCTTTTAGAAATTCCCACATAATCTATTCTTTAATCCATATTGAATTAGCAGATTTGTTATGCGTAGGTTCCAATTATAGGATACATAATCAGTAAGCTATCACAATTAAATAACCATGCTTACTTCCCTAATTTGATTATCCTCAAATTAGAACAACTACAAAAACGACAATAACCAGATTAATTTACATGCCTCTTTATCTTTAGCAAATGAATTAACAATTAATTCTGGCTTTACGTTCAATATCAATTTCTATCATGAACAAATAACAAATCAAGGAAAACATAGATATCACTCTATCTAGCAAAACATGACCCAACTGTTATCGCAGTATAAAAAAACAACATGCGATCAACCAATTTTCTTAATCCAGTTCAAGTATTTAATTTGGTCAATTTCATTGTGATCCAAAGGGATAAATCATGCTAATTATACGATTGCACATATACAATTAGAGAAGCCATGAATCCCCTACCTGGAAGAGTTCTTGGTGTCCTTTATCCACACAATGGGTCACAATCCTCCTCTCGTGACAACTTATTGGGAAGATTGACCGACAGAATTCGGTTGCTTCCAAAATAGAGCAGTACCAATCCTAGGAGTAAAGATTGACTGTGCGACTCCTATGGGAAGTATTGAAAGGTTCTACCATCTCTTAGTTGAGAACAATGGGAAAGAACAAGGTAGAATGATATCTCGTCACTTTTTAAGATTTTATGGGGCGACAGTTTAAGATCTGGTTAATTCTCCATTAAAAACAGATCACATTAACCCACGCGGTTTGACCATGTAAAACATTCCAAGCCTTAGGAATAATTAATATAGGATTTAAGGAATTTGAAATGGCCTTAAGAGCCCTTAAAATAAGGCTTTAAATATATTTTACGTCAAAAGAAACGGAAAAAGGGGAAAAACTGTAGGAGTCTGGAAACACTGTTCACCCACCTTTACTGTACATGAAACCGATCTGTGAAACCGATCTATGAAACCGATCTGTGAGACCGATCTCTCAGACCGATCGGTGAGACCGATCTGTGAGACCGATCTCTCAGACCGAACGGTGAGACTGATCTGTCAGACCGATCTGTGAGACCGATCTGTCAGACCGATCTGTGAGACCGATCTGTCAGACCGATCTGTTACTGTTCATAAAACTGGAAACATTGTTCACAGAACAGGAAATTTGGAAAAGTGTTGGGGATAAGTCACCTTGACCTCCCGGAACACCTCCAACACCACATTTTTACAAAGTAATGGACCGGAGAGGTCCTGGCCATTACATTTGATACCTCTCAAAACATTATCATCATCGAGAATTAAAAACCAACCTAGAAGAAAAGAGGGGTCCGAACAACCACCCCATAAGATACCTCTCAGGGGAAAACCACCATGAGTTGTTCGAAAGCTGGAACAAAACTATGACATCCGAGAGCAAGGGAACAAACAATCCATATCCAAACTATTTAATCATAACATCACATCAAAGTTACATAATTAAAACATGAAAGGTCCAACCACAAAGAAAAAATCATTACATGAAAGGAGCTAAACATTGAACAACTCTGGGTACTGAGCACGTATCTATGACTCACGCTCCCATGTACTCTCCTCCATGCCACCGTGTCGCCACAAGACACGAACTAAGGGGATATAACACCCACACAACACCTTCTCCTTGTGGTCTTGGATCTCCACAGGTCGCTCCTTGAAGGTTGCATCATCATCAATATCGATTTCTCCCCAATCGATAACATGAGATTCATCATAAAGATAACGGCGGAGCTGTGATACATGGAAAACATCATGTATCCGACTCATATGACGAGGAAGTGCTACTCGATACACCTCATCTCCAACACGAGATAACACCTCTAATGGCCCAACAAACCGGGGAGAAAGCTTACTTCCACGACCAAACCTTCGCTGCGCACGATGGGGAGTCACCTTCAGAAACACATGATCCCCAACATTATACTCTAAGGGTCTCCTTATTTGATCAGTATATGATTTTTGACGATCTTGCGCCGTCTTCATCCTCTCACAAATCACCTAAACCGTCTTTGTTGTATTCTGCACTAGTTCTGGTCCGAGAATTTCTAACTCTCCAACCCCAGTCCAGCACAACATAGAACGGCATGACTGGCCATACAAGGCTTCAAACGGCACCATTCCGATGGTAGAGTGAAAACTATTATTGTAAGTGAACTCTACCAAGGGTAAGTGATTCATCCCTGAACCTCCAAAATCAAGAACACAAGAGTGCAGCATGTCTTCAAGAGTCTGGATGGTTCGCTCTATCTAACCATCTGTTTGAGGATGAAAAGCAGTGCTAAGGCACAGTTGAGAGCCAAAAGCATGCTGGAGACCTCTCCACACCCTAGAGGTAAAACGATGATCTCGATCAGAAATGATCTTCCTAGGTGCTCCATGTAGTCTCACCACCTCCTCTAGATACTGCCTCGACAAAACATCCACTGAGCTCGACTCCTTGATCGCTATAAAATGGGCCGACTTTGTTAAACGATCCACTACCACCCAAATAGCATCATGTCCTCCTGGAGCTCGAGGTAAACCTGTAACAAAGTCCATTTAGATGTCCTCCCACTTCCACTGAGGAATCTCTAATTGCTGGAGAAGACCACCAGGAACACGGTGTTCGGCCTTCACCTTCTGGCAGACTAAACATCGAGACACACACTCAGAAACCATACGTTTCAGCCCAGGCCACCAAAACTGACTCTTTAAGGATCGGTACATCTTCTTCACACCAGGATGTACTACCAAGGGTGAACTATAGAACTCTCGGAGAACCATCTCGCGCATCGCCAAGGGAACAAAAAGCCTTCCATGATACAACACTCGGTGTTTTTCATCCTCCGACCAGCCATCAGGGGCCTCACCACAAACAACTCTGTCTCTCCAGACTTCCACCACTAGATCACCCAACTGAGACTCTTCCACCTTCTGCATCAGGGATGACTGCACCGTCATCTAGAAAAGACAACCTTTACCCCCAGCTTCTCCCATATCAATATGCAAAGCTGATAGCTCTTCCATAACTCTCCGGGAATCACCAAATTCACGCACAACATCATTATGTGACGTTCGTCATAGTGCTTCAGCTACAACATTCCTTTTTCCAGGTGTATACGGTATTTCAAAGTCGTATTCCTGTAAGAACTCCATCCACCGACACTGCCTCAAGTTCAAGTCACGTTGGGAGAAAACATACCTCAAACTCTTATGATCGGTGAAAATCACAAAGTGCTCACCAATGTGGTAATGTCTCCACATCTTCAGAGAAAACACCACGGCTGCCAACTCAAGATCATGGGTGGCATAGTTGCATTCATGGGGACGCAACTACCGAGACCCATAAGAAACAACTATCCTCTGCTGCATGAGAACACAGTCTAGCCCCAGATGTGAAGCATCACAGAAAACATCAAACTGGACTCCCTCCGCTAGATGATAAAGGACTGGAGCACTTACCAACTTCTCCTTTAGATATTCAAAAGCTTCCTGACACTGATCAGTCCATATGAACGCTTGATCCTTCTTGGTCAATGCAATTAGAGGAGTCGCAACTCGAGATAAATTGGCTACAAACCTCCTATAATAGCCTGCAAGACCAAGGAAACTTCGCACCTCTGACACAGTCTTGGGGGCTGCCGAAGACACCACTGCTTCTATCTTCGAAAGATCCACAGCTAATCCCTGTTGGGACACAACATTCCCCAAGAAATGAACTTCTCGAGCCCAAAACTCACACTTGGACAACTTACCAAACAACTGAGGTTGGAGAAGAACTCCCAAAATGGGTCGTAGATGCTCTGCATGATCCACTTCAGATGTGGTGTTAACAAGGATGTCATCGATGAAAACCACAACAAACTTATCCAAGAATTCATGGAACACAGCATTCATCAACCCCATGAAAATATCTGGAGCATTCGTCATGCCGAATGGAATTACAACAAAATCATAATGCCCATGAGGACAACGGAAAGCAGTCTTCGGGATATCCTCATCCTTTACACACATCTAATGATATCCTGACCGCAAGTCGATCTTTGAGAACCAACTTGCACCCTTCAGTTGATTGAATAGGTCATCAATCCATGGAAGAGGATAGCGGTTCTTTATTGTCAGTTTTTTTAATCGACTATAATCGACACACAACCGCAAACTTTCGTCAGCCTTTTTCACAAACAAAATTGGTGCACCCCACGGTGACACACTTGGCCAAAAAAAACCACACTGCAACAGACCATAGAGCTGAATACGTAGCTCTCGTAACTCAGAAGGGGCCATCCTATATGGGGACATAGAGATAGGAGACGCTCCCTGCTGTAGCTCGATCCCAAACTTGATCTCTCATCGAGGGGGTAAGGATACAACCTCTTCTGGAAAGACGTCAGGGTACTCCTCTACGACCCTAGGAAACACCAACTGTTGAACCTCTGAAGAAATCAGCATCATCCCAGCCATCATGGATGATAAGGATGGAACTCGTCTATGACTCATCTGAGGATCTCTCTCACTAACAAACACCACTTTCTCTCCATCTGCATCAAAGAAAACGACCTTCTTCCTGTAGCAATCCGCAATAGCCTGCACCAAATACAACCAATCTATGCCGAGTATGACATCATATGGTTGTATTCCTAAACATAGGAAATCTCCCCAAGAGCGGTGTTTCCCCAACACTAGCTCACAGTCTCTACATACTTCGAACAAGTCGGCTCGACCTCCAACTAGCGTAGTCGACGTCAAGGGCACTGGAAGCCTCTCTAACTCAAGTCCCAAAGCATAGAAAAGGGTAGGTGATATGAAGGAGTGTGTTGCTCCTGAATCAAACAAGGCATACACCAAGGTAGAAAACAACCAAAGGGTACCTCAAACGACATCTGGCTCGCCTGGGGGTGGAAACGCTAGAGCATGAAGCTGACCATGACCTCTTCCATGGCCTCTCTGGCCCTGATGACGACCACCACCATGGCCACGCTCTTCTCTATGAGGACGGGGAGCATACTAGGGTTGTCCTCTGCCTGCTACATCTACCCTCGGGTGATCTAAAGCAGGTGCAACCTGCTGCTGCTGCCTCTGCTGAAACTGCCTCAATGGAGGAACCTGGAGCGGAGCGCCTGGTGCACGAAGACTGCTCTGAAAATTCGGGCACTCCCTCTGCTAATGACCATGACCACCACAAGAAAAACAAGCTATTGATCCTTTGGCATAGGCTTGAGAGTTGCTGCCTCTGGTGAAATGAGATGGAAAGGGCTGGGATCTACCCCTAGGTGAACGGAAACTCTTCGGCCCTGAAAACCAGGAACCCCTGACCACAGCTCTGCTTCGTGAGAAATCATGATGATTCCCCTCTCATGACGATCCGGTCCTAGCCAAAGTCCTCTCAACAACCTCTGCCCTCGCCAGCACCTCAAGAAATGTATTTAGCATAAATGGGGTGACCTGGCACTGGATCTCTGGACGTAAAGCCTCCTCGAAATTCCTCACCCTGGCCTCCTCATCTGGTAACAGGTCTGAAGCATATCGTAGAAGGTTCCTGAAAGGGATTCTAAACTCCCGAACACTGGAGCTCCCCTGTCGAAGGGTAAGAAGCTCCTGGCGACTGGATGCCTTCGCAGTCGAAGAATGAAACTCGACTCTAAACCTGTCTCGAAACTCCTACCATGAGATCGCCAACTCCTCGTGATCCCCAAGGAACAAGAACCACCACTTCCTATCTGCCCCACATAGCATCATCACAACCAAGGACACCCAGTGTTCCTTCCGAGCACGAATCGAACCGAATCCTATCTCGACCTCCTCCAACCAGTCTTCTATGGTTGCATCTGAAACGGAGCCCTCGTACTTCTGTAGAATCTGGTGCTGAAACTCTCAGAGTTTCTTCCTCCAAGTGTCATCGTCGTCAACCTATACCCGATGGCAATCTGCTGGAACAGCATGCTGGGCATCTTCTACGCAAACCTGACAAGGACGTAGACCTGGAGGCATACCTATAAAATAACAAAATTTCAGAGCTCCTATGCCTAGAATATGGAAGAATCAACATTAAATAATTAATTTTTTTCTTTTATTAATTTTTAGGTTACCTATCCCAAGGTCTACCCATTCAAACACAGGCGCAAAGAATAATGATGCATGATCCTTTCCTAGGTCTCTACCCTACAACCAGTATCACTTTGTTTAGTAGCCATCGTAAACTTAAAGGTTTGTGCAATAGATCATAGGGGGCCCTAAACGCCTAAGTCTCTACCAGTCTCCAGTGTTCACCCCACTTTCTAAACATGAATGACACTGTTTCCCTACCATCCCATGCATCCTCACCTGTACCTAACTCCAAACTCCATCCTATCCCTCAACCAGACCTTTGATACAACTCTGTCACGACCCCCTCCCCACAAAGTGTACCCCTCCTGGGCCGGTAATGTGAGAAGAGAGCTAATGACCCACGAGTCCCGCCTTCAGTAGGCCCTGGGTTGGCGACTAGCACCGAGGGTATAATACACACACAAATGGGAGGAATTACACTCTAAGAGAACACATGCAGAACAGAGAGATAGAATAGACTCCAACCAACTCTAAATCATAACTGAAATATAAAACAAATCCAAGTACATATATGAAATTTCATGCAAAACTACTACAATTGAAAGGGGAAACTAAAAGTACAAAAAAGAAAGTAAAACGGTAGCGACCATGAGCCCGAACATCTCCTCCTCCCACCACAAGCTAGTAGTAACTAGATTGATCTCCAACCTGCCCCAAGTGACCTGAAAAAACAGTTTATATATACATAGGGTGAGTATAATAGTATACTTGGTAGGATCCTCCCCAAGCCTCTCGTTCAAATGTAAATAAAGCATGCTAAAGCCCAGTGAACAACAAGTGAAACTAACTCGTCACCTAAACAGGTATACTATGTTCACAACCTCACCATGGCTACTCTCACCAAGTAACACATACAAGAATATAGCATATAGTAAATAATATCAAGGGTACCCCGCTACTACTTTCCCACTGGTTTGCCACTTTTCCCCAACGACATACGTCCTGTACATCTCTCTCCAAAGGCTTGCCTGCAGACACCTGGGCGAAGCACCACACCATCCTCACAACCAAAAGTAACCAGGTAGTTTTCGGGAGCCACCACAGCTCACATAACGTGTATCATACGTCGGGAATAATACCTCAAGCCATTACCACCCATACTCCGAGTAAGGATCCTCAAGCCATCATAGCCTATACATGTTACACCTATAGTAGTCCATAGGATAGTATATCTTGAATATATGTGTGTGAATAACCACAAGCCATTATAGCCCTCTAAACACATATATGGGGTAACTAACCGTTGTGCCTCATGACACAAGTATCTACCAAGAGAGGAGAGCGGGGCCAAAGGGGGTAGTCAGCCATTCGACCTCCCATCAGAATATTGGGGAAAACAGCCCCCCCCCCCCCAGGGCTCAAAATCCTCGGGGTGTCAGTTGCCCTTACCGACAGGGTGGAGTAGCGTATAGAAACAAAAAAAGTACAGAATATATATATCACTCACATCCACACTATGGGCATTACCTAGTCTTAGTTACAACTGCAGCTAACGTCTCTCAGACTCCAGGCTGCTACTTCTAAGACTTGGTGTCCTATAAGCACACAAACATTTGAAGAGCTTTATTAGATTACTCCATCCTCATTTTATCAGTTCCACTGTACGTTAATTAATTCCTTAAACATTAATTAAGAATGAACAATTCCACATTAAACTGAATTTGTATCTCATTCAAAAACAACTACTCCTTTTAAGATTCACATCACCTTTAAATTCCAGTATCTCCATCCCCGTGGATTTTCACAATTTAATCAAACATTCATTACAGAATTACTTTTCCATATTCCCAGGCATTCTAGAAAAGCATACTATGCTTCTAAATACAAAGGAGGCTCAACACGGTGAGTAGATATACTACTCATCAAGTCTTTTCTGCCTATAGAAAGAACATAGACCCATTCTCCCTCGAGAGGCTAAACACGGAAAGCATGTGGCATACCCCGTGCGTCTTCGCTTCCTTCGGAAGAATGGTATCAAGACAAACTGCCTTGAGCAGTGGGGAAAACCAAAGAAGATTAACATTGAAAGAAACCCACAATCATCCAGCAACCTCATCCATCCCATTCCATCACCCCTGGTGTCCTCCCTGACACCCACATGCATAAACTAATGCATCTCACCACTCTAGGCGTCATCTTCTGCCATAACCACAAGGCCTCCATGCCTCCACATATCACAACAGCCATCCAGGCTCACATCACAGCACAAGCAGCAGGAAAACAAACATCACATCATAGGCTCTTGACCCTTTAATAAACAAGAGGGTAACTCAGAACCCTTTTAGAAATTCCCACATAATCTGTTCTTTATTCCATATTGAATTAGCAGATTTGTTATACGTAGGTTACAATTACAAGATACCTAATCAGTAAGCTATCACAATTAAATAACCATGCTTACTTCCCTAATTTTATTATCCTCAAACTAGAAAAACTACAAAAACGGCAATAACCAGATTAATTTACATGCCTCTTTATATTTAGCCAATTAATTAACAATTAATTCCGGCTTTACGTTCATTATCAATTTCGATCATGAATGAATAACAAATCAAAGAAAACATAGATATCACTCTATCTAGAAAAACATGAGGCAACAGTTATCATGGTATAAAGAAACAACATGCGATCAACCAATTTTCTTAATCCAGTTCAAGTATTTAATTAGGTCAATTTCATTGTGATCTAAAGGGATAAATCATGCTAATTCTACGATTGCACATATACAATTAGAGAAGCCATGAATCCCTTACCTGGAAGTGTTCTTGGCGTCCTTTATCCACACAATGGGTCCCAATCCTCCTCTCGTGACATCTTATTGGGAAGATTGACCGACAGAATTCGGTTGCATCCAAAACAGAGAAGAACCAATCCTAGGAGTAAATATTGATTGTGCAACTCCTACAGGATGGATTGAAAGGTTATAGCATCTCTTAGTTGAGAACAAAGGGAAAGAACAAGGGAGAATGAAATCTCATCCCTTTTTAAGATTTTATGGGGCGACAGTTTAAGATTCGGTTAATTCTCCATTAAAACGGATCACATTAACCCATACAGTTTG
Organism: Viscum album; assembly: GCA_963277665.1. Classification (NCBI taxonomy): domain Eukaryota; kingdom Viridiplantae; phylum Streptophyta; class Magnoliopsida; order Santalales; family Viscaceae; genus Viscum; species Viscum album. The sequence continues at coordinate 1,447,096,102 of OY728136.1, forward strand.
ACCAAGTTAAACATTCCAAGCCTTATGAATAATTAATATAGGATTTATGGATTTTGAAACGGCCTTAAGAGCCCTTAAAATAAGGCTCTAAATGTATTTTACATCAAAAGAAAAGTCATAAGGGGCAAAACTGTAGGAGTCTGGAAACACTGTTCACCCACCGTTATTGTACATGACACAGATCTGTGAAACCGATCTGTGAAACCGATCTGTGAGATAGATCTGTGAGACCGATCGGTGAGACCGATCTGTCAGACCGTTCGGTGAGACCGATCTATCACACGGATCGGTGAGACCGATCTGTGAGACCGATATGTCAGACCGATCTGTGAGACCGATCTGTCAGACCGATCGGTGAGACCGATCTGTCAGACCGATCGGTGAGACCAATCCGTGAGACCAATCTGTCAGACCGATCGGTGAGACTGATCTGTGAGACCGATCTATCAGACCGATCTGTTACTGTTCATAAAACTGGAAACACTATTCACAGAACTGGAAATTTGGCAAAGTGTTGGGGATAAGTCACCTTGACCTCCCGGAACACCTCCAACAACACATTTTAAAAAAGTAATGGACTGGAGAGGTCTGTGACATTACATAACAAAACAAATTGTCATAGTGGTACTAGATGGTAGTTGTGAGCTATAGAGGGCGACCATTCTAGGTTCGAATCCCAGCACCTCCGATTAAATTTTTTATGTGGGGAATGAGAGTGGGAAGGGAACAAGGTGGGGAATAGGAGTGTAGGGGGTACTGGAACAAGCACATGGGTACCACGAGGAACAAGAGAGTAGGGGCGTCTGGGAATCACCTAGGAAACGCGGGGAATGGGAGAGGAGGGGCACCTAGGAATCCTGAGGAACTACAGAGGGTATAGGGAACGAGAGAGGAGGGGCACCTGGGAAACATGAGGGGTGTGGGGGGGTATGACTTCCTGGGTTGAGTGGGTGAGGCAAAGGTATAACTGGGGGGAAAGAATAATTAGGGGAAATTTTAACTGCCATAAATTAAATATTACTAGGGGTTGTTAAAACCACCCCCAATGAAACCATTGTTAAGGGGGATTAAAACAGCCCCTAATATACTCCATCAGTGGAGGTTCTGACAATAAATGCCTCTAATGAAAGCCTTTTTAGTGAATTTAAATCTACATTAGAGGGGGTTTAAACCCCCTCTAATGTATCTACCTCTCAATTCTCTATGAGTTTTCTAGCGGTTTCCCAAAGAAACCCTTAATGATAGTAGGCAGGATTATTAGAGGTGGTTCCTCACAACCACTGCTAATGACTTTAGAGGTGGTTATAATCCCTTATAAAGTAAAAAATAACCCACTCTAATGTTGTCATTTATTTTTATTGTAACCACCTAGATGTTGAGTGAAAATAATTTTTCACTAACAGTGTTCCAATGGTAGATGGAATGGAAAACTTCATTATATTTATGAATCATCTAACTTTAGTTATGAACCATAACTTTAATAATGTTGAGGGACCATATTCATCTAAATGGGAACAAATTTTTGTTGATTATTTTATGAATCAAAGACCACCCTCTTTTAGTGTTTCTGCTGACCCATTGAATTTTGAATGAAGGATAAGATCTATAAAAAATAAACTTTCTAGGCTCCATTGTTTAGAGAAAGAGAAATTCATCCTAACAGTATATATTTTATAAATAGAAGCTAATTAGTGGTGGACACTAATTAGAAACATGATAAAAATAATGGATATTGAATCTATGGAATTGGAATATTTTAGGGGAATACTTTTCAATAAATATTCTACCCATTCAATGAGAACAAAAAAAGATAAGGAATTCCTAGAGTTGAAGGAGAAGGAAAATGAATAAGGTGGATGATATGAAATAATATTTACAAGAATTTCTCAATGAACCAATTGAAATCTTGTGGATCCTAAGGTAATGGTTGATAGATTATTCTGTGGATTGAGATCTCATATACAAAGTTATCTGTAAAATTTAGACTATGAAGGCTATAAAGTGATACTGTAGAGTGTTATGAAGTTGGAAATGGAATTCATAGATATGAAGTGGTCACATATAATGAATGAAAAGAAGATAGAGCTTCTGAAAAACATTGGGAGTAACATTAATTGAGGAAGATAGATATGAAATTGAAACATCCCACATGTAATAAATTTGGGATAAATCATTCTGGGAAGTGCTTTCTTGGGAGTGGATAGCGGTTCAAATGTTATAGATATAGGAATATATCTCAAAACAGTTGTGGTGGGGTGGAGACTCAACTTCTCATCACTAATGAAAAAGGGATTATTTTTTATCCCATTATAGATGTTTAATGTTTCATGTGTGGATAGCTTGGTGACTTTTACAACCAATGTTCAAATCAGAAGATATTGGAGGGACACCACTATAAACCTTATTATAGGACAAGGGACTAGAGTTGATCATTTTCTATTATGACAGCTAAAGTGGAGGATTAAAATGATTTTGTGGAAGGTACACTTGTTGGGATATCAATGATTTAATGTACTTTGTCTAATTCTAGATATAAGTATTCGTTTATTTTATCTAGGTTTTCAAAAAATATATAATTGACCCCTAAACAGATAGAAGTATAGTTATCAGTCAAGACTCATATAGGGATTATATTAGCACCAATAGTGTATAGAAACTCAAGTATTAACATTGGTGTGTACAATCTCATCACAAATACTGTATTGATCGCCAAGATGGAATTTTACACTATATTAGGGAAGGATTGTCTCTCAAAGTATAATGTTAAGATAAAATATATAAGCAATGAAATATTAGAATCTTTAAATAGAAATCCTATAGTTATATTCAAAGGAGATATATTCTGGCATGATCTTTGTCTATAATCACATACTACAGCATTATTTTGGGATATTATCCATGAATTGGGAGAAAGAGATGAATGTATAAAGAAAGATAATCTACCCATCATTCAAAAATTATTTTTCATATTTCATGACGAATTACCTTGACCTCCACCATAAAAATAGGTAAACTTCTCCATTAAACTCATTCATTGGGATCAATTATTCTCCAAGATTTACCTCTAATATATGAATCATTAATTGAGGGTTAAAAAAGAAGATATTCCAAATACAACCTTCCAAGTAAGATATGGGTGTTATTATTTTTTTATTTCTTCATTATTTACTAATGATCCTTCAACATTTATGGATTTGATTAATATAGTATTTAATTAATTCCTTGATAAATTCATTATAGTTTTTATTGAGTATATTTTGATACACTCTAAATGTTACGATGAGCATGATGATCATCAAAGGGTTATATTAATGACTATGAGGAAGGACATGGTATTTGGAAAATTCATCAAAATTTATTTATTGTTATAACATTTTTCATTATTGGGGAACATTGTATCCAATTAAGTGATATTATTGTACCATTCCCAGAAAACATTTGTAGAGGACTGACCTCATCCTATAATAGTAAATTTGATTCATAGTTTCCTTGGTTTAACAGGATATTATATGAGGGTTGTAAAAAAAAATCCTGAATTTCTAATCCATTAACTAGGTTAACACAAAAATAATATAGGTTCTTCTACCCAATGGATTGTGAATAAAATTTCCATGAATTAAATAAGAGATTTGTTACTACACCTGATTTAACGCTACCGTATATTGTATAAGGTTTTTTTTATAGTGATGTATCTCTATAATTTTTTGGGTGCAACCTCATGAAAAATGACATGGTGGTTTCTTACACATATCAATAGTTAAATCCTCTTGAGTGTAATTATCTCATGCATGGCTTAGATTTAGCTATGATTTGTTTTGTATGATAATATGTACTCACTATCTTTTTAAGTAAAAATTTGATATATACATAGCCCACAAAATCTTTAATAATATATTCATTTAAAAAGAATTTAACATGAGAAAAAGGAGATGCTTGGAACATCATAAAGACTATGATTTTTCCATTTTTAATCACCATGAATGATAAATCATAGTCAATGGGGAATAAAGTAAGAAATAAAATGTTGTTCTTGTGATGATGACGATTCATGGAGATTCATTGATATGAGAACTAGTGAGGTAGGAAAAGGGAATCATGATGTACGGTATATCATTAATAATACTCCAAATGATTTATCAGCCATAATTTCTTGAGAAAATCAGTAAAGATATAAGATAATATCCTTTGATACTAAATAATAATGAGGATGTCAAGAATAAGAAGTTTCTAGAGTTAAATATTGATCAAGATGGTGTCTGAGAATTAAATAAAAGGATATGTGTGTCATCTATCCCATGGATAAATATGTAGATGATGTATGATGCTCATAGCTCTACATCCTCTATAAATCCTAGAAGATCTAAAATTTATAGGTACCTTCGTGATCAATATAGTTGGTATAATAAGAAAAAAGAGATTGTTGACTACACTACAAGGATCTTGGTATCCCAAGAACATCTAAACTAAATAGTGTGATATGGGTTATAGTGGATTATCTCCCAAAGATTATCTGTTTAATAACTATTTAGAAATATTTACCTTCTGAACAACTTGTTATGACTTATGTAAAGGAATTGGTAAAAAATCATGGGGTTGCACTTTATTTTGTTTGTGATTGTGATCCAAGGTTCACATATAAATTATCTAGAAGACTTCAACATGTTCTAAATACTGAATTGAATTTCAGTACTACCTGTCACCCCCAAATTGATGATCAGCCTAAGAGGATCATTCAAAAACTGGAGGAAATATTGCGATCATTTTCAATAGAATTTAAAGACAGATGGGATCAACAACTCATATTACTTGAGTTCTCATATAATAGTATAATCCATCTGAGTATTAAAATAGAACCATATGAATATCTATATGGGAAGTTACGTTGAAATCATTCAAATTGGGATGAGGTTAGTAATGAAATATACTTGGGCCTGATCTTGTGCAAGAGATGACAAAAAGGTCTATGCTATCTGAAAACATATAAAGACTACTCAGAGTTGGAAGAAAGAATATGCAGAAAACCATCAATGGGAGTTATATTTTTATATTATAAACAATTATTTACATTATATATCACCATGGAATAGAGTCATCAGATTTTTGAATAAATGAATGCTTACCCCTTGGTAAATTTAACCATTTTTTATCCTTGATAGCATAGATGCAGTTTATTATATGATAACACATCCACCAACTCTATCTCAGCATCATTTTGTATTCCACATATCTATCCTTAGGGTGTATGATCATGGTCCCTCACATGTATGAAATTTGAAGGTGTTAATTTAGAACATTACGTCTATTATGATGAGCAGTCGATGAAGATCTTAGACCATAGAGATTTCTGAAGTTGGTGGACTAGAAAAAACTACTCTGTACTTTATTAATTAATAAATACCTTATCACATCTCGATATTTATTCTACATGACAATGAATGTGATAATTCCTTAAGGATAGTTATTCCACCAAAGGGTCTTTGTAGATCCCTACTATGATGAGAACCCAAAAGTTCCATGAATCTACTCTTCAGTATATGTTCTTGGGTCGGATGATGTTATTTGAGGGACACAAATAATACAGGACTTTTGGGGTGAGGACTCATAATGCATTGAGTCACTTTCTCATGGTGTGTTCTCTTTGAAATATCTTGGAGGATATTATGAGAATGAGACTCGCCGGTAGGAAATCCACATTTCATAGTGTCATTGGATGTTTCTATTTGTGGATGTGTGTATTATTCCTTATACTTTATGATTATTATTACTGGTAATTTCATCATTCGCACTTATATAGATTGATTAAAGCTATAATGACACTCTTTTCGTAATGAGGTAGGATATGTTGGGTGTGTCACGAGTAATTCTGCATTAATAGATAATGCAAGAAAGGATCTGTCCATTCTGTTCCTTAACAGAAGTTTATATGTCAGTCCCTTTGATGGAATTGATATACCATAAATAAAGCCATGATAATCTTAAGGAATGGGAATGTTAAATTTTGGTAAGTCAAAGAAAGAATAATTAAAGACATGGTTTGATGGAACTATCATGAAAACCTCTTGATACGAGATATCGGGACAAAGGGATTACATTACACGGTAACTGTTTATAGGTGGTGACATGTCATTGTGGCATAAACATCATTCCCTATGGATTCCATGGAATGCTTCTAGACGCTAACCTAGGAATTTAGTCAAAATCTTCTTAATTCCACTGAGAAATAAGCCTATAGGTTCACCCACAAACTATGTCCAAGTATCTCAGTTAAATATTTATTTAAGAAGTAGAAAAAATATTATTCATAATTGTGTTTTAATAATTATTCAAGGATGCATGATTGAGTTTATTTCGACACTAGTTACGTGAGAGAATTTATTGTTGGTGAAATAATAGACTTATTAGCATGTAATGTAGTTATATTTATTTGATAAATAAATCTTCATTCATCAAGGTTTAACAAATATGGTGGAGGAAATAATGAAAATGAAAAAAAGTACACATTGTATATAATATAAACGCCATGTAGTTTTTCAATGGATTTGTGAGAAACAATATCATTTTTTTAAATAAATTATATTAGGTTTAATTTATTGGGTGCATATAAAGTGATAAAAATATTCAACTATTATCTTTAAAATTGGGGCCTTACAAAGAATTAAATTAAATGAATACATGATTTGGGTAACTAATCCGTTTTTTAATTATATGTTATAAAATTCTAATTAGAGTATTCTCATTAGGCTAGGAATTCAATGTGATTGTGCACAATAGATCTCGAAAATCTATCAATGAAAAAGAGAGTTATTTTTCCCCAAATAACGCTCTCATGTTACGAGAGAGATCCTCCTCCACCAGATTAAGGAGAGAGCTTTTGATGCGGCTCTCAACGCTATTGAAGGCGGACATCACAAGTGGATGCTCTTCCACACTAGAACCCCCAAGATCCCATTGGAGACATCCAGAGACACATGGAGCATATGTGGATAATTGTTAGAGGAAGCCTACACTTTTCTTATACGATGAAATAATGGATCACATAGGATCATGACCGGAAACATCAACGAAGTGAGAATTACATCAAGGTAATTCTTCTCTTTTAATTAAATTAATTATAACCAATATATGATTATCCTCTCTATGTTTCTAGGAATCCCCTATTTTTCATTCCTTATTAGTTCTATTCTAAATATTTGGTGTTTTATTATCATGATGGATCTGGGATTGATTATTTTTAACAGATAAATTAAAGATGGGAACACCCATCTACACGCTTCTATTATGCCTAGAACCTACAATTGGTATTAGAAGGGTCATATCCTTGATTATAATTATTTTGTTTTTCATTGACAATTTATGCATTTAATAATTTTGTTGTTTCAATTCAAGTTATTAATTCTACAAATATAAATCTTGAGATATGTTCTTCCTCTTTCATTTCACATTCACCTTACAAAAATGATCTTTTCTATTAATTTTGGTTAAAATAAAATAGAGGATCTCATCTGAAGGTGAAAAAGATTTATGGCCATACAATACCAGAACACACGGTGTGTATTCTGAAGTACACACTGTGTATTCTAGGTTCTATGCACTGGGACTGATGTGCCAAACCAAGTCGTGTGATGGAGTCTATCTAAGTCCTAAATGACTCTGTGTGTTGAACAAGAATAGGTGGCACACAGATTCCAAATTACACGTCATGGGGCCCACTAGACATGGCGTGTAGTCCCTTCAGGTTAGGGTTATACTGTGTACCCCATATACATCTTTCCCATCTAGAGGACATCTAACTTGGACATTACACAGCGTGTAGCCCACTAGACATGTTGTGTACTCCGACTAATTATGAAGTACATCTACACACCATATCCCCATGCATGTACTTTTGATGGATGGTGAATGATAGTACACACCATGTAGTCGGAACTATATGTCGGGTGGTAATCCAGATTACATAAATTTATTAAAATTTATTATTATATTATACAAACCTTTGAGACATGTACCACTACGCAGGCGTAATGTTTAGGCACTACACGTGATAGATGTTATATATATATATATATATTTAATTTGACATCTATATAATCAGCATTTGTACTCATTGGGTAGTTATGAATGGGAATTCACTAGGTTTCCCCAAAGGTACAAGTAACACACACATATAATTTTAAATTTATTTATTTGATTAAAATTATGATGGATAATAATCTCAAGGAAAATCAAAAAAAAGGTTTAAGATAAAAGAATTGATTGATTAAATATAATTAATAGATTCAAGTATGATTTATCTTAAACAAGAACGATTAATGAATTGTATGATAGTTTTATTGGTGAATAAATATAGTTTCATTCATTGATGATCATGATCTAGACCAGGACCTCTGTATGTGGATGGTTTCGTTCAATTTATTTATTTAAATTAAATTTGTTTACATGTTATCCTTATCGTCATTAATATGTTGGGCCTACATTCCCAAGGTTTATTTTTTGTAAAACCCCCTTTTACCCCTCACCTATGAGAGAGATAAAAGAATATGTAATGGATGGATCTCCCAAGCTTGTAGAGGCAGCTCAAGTTTGGAGCCAAGATGCAACCAATCCAATGAGATACAAAGGTGGGGAGGTGGAAATCTATAAAAACGATTCCAAAAAGGATCAAAGTGTTTCTCCCCTAGGTATTAGGTTAGTTTATCAAATCATTGATAAACTAACCAATAGAACAAGCTCACGATCATATCATTTATTTTATTTCCATCTGTTTTATGGTTTATTTATTGTTGATATGTTTTAGCAATAACATAATTAATGAATTAAACAAGAATACAAGATGGAACAAAAATAAGACTGGATTATGTGTAAATATTATCTTAGACATAGTTAATCACATAAGTATATCCCACTTAATATTAAAAAGCATGTAATATTGTTAATAAAATAGAAATTTATGTATAAGGATAAAATCCCACGAAAAATATTAATTCATTATAGCCTTTCATAATCTTGGTTTTGATCGAGCTGTAGTTCAGTATGTTTGACCAACCCTAGTTGGGGTGATTTCAATTATCGGGGAATTCTAATTCAAGGTTTTGGGTGGACTTGACTTGGTTCATATCAAAGTTTGATTACCACAAAAGGACTTGGTTTGAATAATATGAAAAGGTTGAGTGAATCCAAGATAAAAGGATTTTAGGATTTGGGAGTCCACTTAGAGGATGAAGGAACTGTGAGTTATTGCAGATAAAATTTCGAATGCCTAACTAAAACCCTTAATGTTGCTTGACCAACCATAGTTGGGGTAATATGAAGGAAAATATAGATCTTTTCCACTAGAATATTCAGGAAACATAATATTATGATATTAATGGGGAGGGCTATTGAATTTCTACAAAATAGTGGGATATGAATAAGTATTAATTTATTTTTTTGTCTCAATTGTATGATAAAGTACTAAATATTTGATCATCTTAATTTTTAGAAATTATGAGAAATTGGATTTAAACATATCATTTCAACCCATACTTGAGAAGGAAAACCTTCTCACTGTAACTAATTTCAATGAGTGGTAGAGGCTATTACGCGTCTTCCATCACCACGAGAGGAAATTGTATGTGCTGGAAAAGCCTATTCCATTTGCACATGGGAAGGAGGAAAATTACAAGGAATTATATATATATATATATATATATAGAACATATAGATTATTCCACATGTGTCCAATGTTTCATGTTATCGTCCATGTATAACGAGCTATTGAAGTGACCAGAAAACATGGACGCATATAGAATGATGTGTCACCTTAAATATATCTATCAAGATAAGGCAAGACATGAGAGATATGATATATCCAATACTTCATTAACAACTAATCTTGGATATTCTTAACCAACTGAGCCTTATATCATCAAGCTTATTGGCAACATTGAACTTCGATACATCACAGGGATTAAGTTCATGGATTATTTTCATACAGATCTCGTCCTATCACTACTTCCCAAGACCTTTTATAGCATTATTGTCATCTAGAACATGAGAAACAATGATAATATTCAATCAGACATTCTGACCATAATTTTCCAGGTTGATAAGGACATGGGGAGTGAAAAACCCACAGTCCTTATGGTGACTAGGAAAAGCAAGGACAAGGAAAAGGGTCTAAGGATTTAAAAATGGACTAAATCCCCTGAGAACTATCCCTCTAAGAAGGGGATGATCCTGAGGCAGGGAATGTAATGAGAGGAAGTGGTTTTTCATGTGGTAAGCAAGTCTGCAAGAATAAGAACTGATCCCAAAAGCTTGTGGATGCTAAAGTTTCATTCGTATTCAAGTGTAATCTTCCCATTTCTACACATTGGGTATTAGATACAGCTTGTGGGGCCTACACCAATATTAAAATGTCGGAATCATGTAGAATTATAAATATTTCCAAAGGAGATGTGGATCATTGAGAATTAAATGGCGTGAGGCTGGCTTCATTCGCCATTGTTGATTACTGTCTCTCATTTTCAACAAGGATGCTTTTAGTTTTACATAATTGTTATTATGTTCATATTTTCACCAAGAACATAACTTATTTATCATGCTTGGATAAAGATGGATTTATTTTATTGTTCATAAATAATGGTTGTTTATTTTATAAGAACAATATATGTTATGGTATGAAGCATTTACATAATGGTTTGTATGTAATAAATTACCAAAACCACATTTTGTAAATCTATAACAAAACAAACTCACATGACTCATAAAAAACCAAGTTGTGGAATCACCATCTACATCTTGTAAAGGATAAGTTTTTGAAAAAACTTCACCAAGATGGTTATTTAGACTCTACTAAGCTAAAATTACATGATAGATTTCACTCTTGTTTACTAGGTAAAATGGCCATACCCCCTTTCAGTGGACAGTGTGAAAGGGCCATAGAGCTTTTAGGATTGGTGCACCAAATTTGTGTGGACCATTTCTAGTAGAAGATAGAGGTGGATATTCTTAATTCATTACTTTTATTGATGATTTCAGTATATATGGCTATATCTATATAATGAGGTATAAATCAGACTCCTTAGAGAAATTGAATAAATTCAAGAATGAAGTAGATAATTAGATTTGAAAGAAGATAAAGAACCTTTGACCGGGTTGAGGAGGAGAATTTCTGATCCAAGAGTTCATTGACCTTCTACGAGAGTCTGGGGTTCTATATCAACTCACTCCTCTTATACACCATAGTGGAATGGTGTCTGTGAAAGAGGTAACTGCACCTCATTGGACATGGTGAGGTCAATGATGAAACATGCATATCTTAAATTATACCTTTGAGGATATGAATTACAAGATGTAGCATACACATTAATCTAAGTACCAAATAAGGTGGCAAATGGAATTCCCTCCATGCTATGGAATGGAAAGAAACCCATTTTTCACACACACATGTATGGGGATGCAAGTAGTTTGTTAAGTCCTTCTTAGGAAACAAATTATCACCCCGGGTCTATAGGTGTATCATTATAGGATATCCCATGGAAACAAAGAGATATTACTTATATAACCCTACAGAAAAGAATGTTATTATTTCCAAACATGTCATCTCTCTTGAGAGGGACAACATTCTCAAAAGGGATAGTGGGAGAAATATTGACTTCAAAGAAGTTGATTCTTAATATATACATGAGTTTTTATAGGAAAAAGTTCAACATGTCCCTATGGAAGTGGTTCCATAAACACAAGTACTACGTATGAGCTCAAGAGAGGTAAGGGAAACTGGGAGATTTGGTTTCCTAGTAACCAAGGATGTTGAATCATTATTATTTTACAATGGTTAACCTCTCTCTCACAAGGTAGTAGTAAAGCGTTAAAAAGTTCCAAGATGGATTGAAGATATGAATTCTAAGATCGATTCCATGTATCATAACTATGTTTGGGTTCTGGTCGATGAGCCAATTGATGTAAATCCTATGGGATGGAAATGGGTATTCAAGAGAAAGCTGGACATGGAAGGTTAAGTAAGAACTTATAAATCATGTCTAGTTGATATAGGATTCCGAAAACGTCAATGAATTGACTATGTTGAAACCTTCTCACAATATTCCATTTTGAAATCCATAAGAATCATACATTCCATAGTAGCTTACTATAACTATGAGATTTGTAAAATGGATGTCAAAATAGCATTCCTTAATAGAAACCTTCAAGAAGATGTCTATATAACACAACCAGAATGGTTTGTGACACCAGGTGAGGCCAAACATGTTTCAAGTAGAAAAAATCCATTTACGGATTAAAGAAGGCATCCATGCCCTGGAACATTCAATTTGATGAATCCATAAAGGAATTTAGTTTCATTAAGAACAAATGTGATCCATGTGTTTATAAGTGTTTTAATGGGAATGTGGTCGTTATCCTAGTAGTATATGATAATGACATATTTCTTATTGGAAATGATGTACTTGTATTATAGTTATTTATGGACTAGTTGAACAAGTGTTTCTCTATGAAGGACTTAGGTGGAGAAGACTAAATTCTAGGGATAAATATCATTCCTGGTAGATCAAATAGGATTCTTGGACTAAGTTAGGGTACATACATTGACCACTTACTAATGATATTTGGTATGGAATAGTACAAGTATGGATTACTTATAGTGTCACATGGCCTATATATTTCTAAGAAAATGTTTCCTCGTACACAAAAGGAGAAAGATAGGGTGAGTATGATCCCTTGTGCCTCGGCTATAGGATCCGTCATGTAGGCCATGTTATGTATCAGGCTAGAAGTTGCCTATGAACTGATCATGGTAGAATGATATCAATCAGATCAATGAGAACATCATTAGACTAATGTTAAGACTATCCTTATGTATCTGAGAGGAACTAAGGATATGTTCCTATAGTATGGATGAGGCAAGGAGATTTTCATCAAAGGGTATGCTGATGTTGGTTTTCATAAAGATCAGAGCGATCTTATGTCTCAATTTGGATATGTTTCTCTATCTTAATGGAGGAGCTGTGAGCTGTAAGAGTTCAAAGAAGCCAGTATTCACTAATTCTATTGTGGTGTCTGAATATATACCGGCTTCTGATGCAGCCAAGGAATCTATCTAGATTCAGAACCTTGTATAGGATCTGGATGTGGTGCCTATAAGTAAAGATCATATCACAGTGTATTGTGATAAATCTACCATATTGGCTCCTGTAAAAGAATAAAGGTCACATTAATAGACAAATCACATTCTCCGTAAGTGTCACCCCTAGAGTAATTTCTTTTAAATGGGAGAATTTGTAGTGAGTAGAGTGTCAATGGAAGAGAATGTGGTGGACCCCATTACTAAAGGCCTATCACAGTAGAAGCATGAATATAATTAGAGATATAGTAGGTTAAAGGTTTTTAGTATTTGGCTCTAGTAAATGTTGGAGTGTGTTTGAGTTTGTGGCCTATAACCAACTACTTTTTACTTTATTCATTAGTAAATACTTTATCTCATCTTGATTGTTCTTTTGCGTGAAAATGGATGTGATATTTTCCTAAGGATAGATGTTGTACCAAAGTATTATAATGGATCCCTAGTATGATGAGAACCCGGAAGTTCCATAACACTATTCTTGAATATATTTACTATGGTCATATAATATTATTTGTGGAAAATAAATAATACAGGCCACTAGGGTGAGAACTCATAAAACTTTGAGGCACCTTCTGATGGTGTGCACCCATGGTAATATTTAGGAGGATATTATGAGAACAAGACCCACTAGTTGGAAGTCCACATTTCATAGTGTCATTGGATGTTCTTATCGACAGACTGGTGTATTGGAACTTATCCTTTCAAATTATTATTAATGGGTATTACAAATTTCACACTTAGATGTATTGACAAAACCTATGAAGACACACAATTTGTAGCATGTTTGGATATGTTGGGTGTGTCACGAGTAATACTGCATTAATAGATAATGAGAGAAAGTAGTTGTCACTTCTGTTCCATAACCGAATTTGATATCTCAGGACCTTTGATGCAATTGATATATCCTAAATAAATCCATGGCCATGGTAAGGAATGGGAATGTTCAATTTCAGGAAGTCGAAGAAAGAATAATCGAGCACATGGATTGATGGCACTGTCATGAAACCCTATTGATTCGAGATATTGAGACAAATGGGTTACATTACAAGGTAAGCATTCGTAGGAGGTGAAATGTCATTTTGACATTAACCAATTTCTCTACGGGATCTTGGACATGTTTCTAGATGCTAAACATGGACATTAGGTAGGCTCTACCAAATGACCTTGAGAAAGAGGCCTTGCTGGTCACACACTATGTGTGTCCAAGTACCTCGGGATCGGACACTTCTTCCCGTTGCTGTCCAGTTCCTCACCCGAATCCTCATACCTGGATAGGGTTTCTATGGCGGCGCGGTGACCCACGACCGAGCTGCAACTGCTGAAGGATGTCGCCTCATCTCTGGTGGGTGCGCAGGGTGATTCGTCGCGTCTCTTTGAGTGTTCTGGTTGGCAGCGACGGGATCTGGCCACAACGGTTCCTCCATTTAGGCGTATTGGTGATGTTCTGTTTTAGTTTTCTTGCAATCGTTTTGGTTCCGGTTTCTTTTCTTCGTGTTTCACGATGGTTCGCATTGAACCCCTCCAACAATCTGTGAAGCTTGGCTGTTTGTTGTTTTCATGACTTAGTTTTGGAGTCTCGGTTCGGTGTGATTTGTGGTTCTGTGTTGAGCGACAGTTGGTAAGGCTTCTCCGGGAGTTGGCGATTCGAAGCTTGTTGGATTTTTCGGCTTTGGTTTCCTGCTCGGGTCGAATCTGGATTTCTGGGTTTTATCCCGATGGTTTGCAGTGGTGATGTATTTTTAAAGCAGAATCCTTCATGGTTTTTTTTTGGTTTCCTGGGATTTTCAATTGTGAAAGACGCGCGATGGTTTTCAGTGTTGATGTCCTGTTGAAGCAGACGCTCCTGGTGGTGTTGCAGTGGTGATTTTATTAGAAGTGGTGATTTTTGAGGAATCAGTGGTGATTTTTTTGAAGCAGTGGTGATGTTATGATGAATCTGAAGCTCCTGATGGTGTTGTGGTTCGGAGGTGGATTTTGGATAATCTTGCAAACATATTTCTACACGATCTGCACCAGATGAGGATCAGAGCAAGAAGCATTCACCTTTGCATGTCATTTGGATTTGGAAGTTCGAGAGGGTATGGCTCTGCCATCGGTTTCGTGCATGTGCAACACTACACGGGACTGCTAGCTGAGTGGTCATGCGATTGTGAAGGCTTGACATCTTGGTGTATTCGCTGGGGAGGGGCAGATTCTGTAGTCTTGATCTTAATTATCTTTTTAATGGTTTTTTGGTGTAATGATGGATGTTGTGGTTTATCACTTTTTCTTCAAAAGTGTTGATAATAATAAAAAAAATTATCATTTTACCCATTTCTAAAACCATGTTTTATACCCTTCATGCCTTTGAATTTACTTCTCAAATTTCCATCTTTTACTTGTGAAGTTCTCATTTATTTTATTTTTTTGAATATATAAACCTCCTAAATTTCAATGATAGTTCATATTGATGTAAAAATGATTTATTAATTTGGGTATTTACATATATAATACCCACATTCCATTTACCTGGGTTGAAACTAATTTAATGATAATGTCATTAAGCACTTTTGTACGACATGATTTTGATAAGAAATATGTATTAATGGTCTACCCTGAAATCACTCCAATTATTTATTTATGGAATTTAATCTCTAGAGATGAAACTTTTTATGACACATTTCTGAATAACCTGGTAATTTTGGTTTATTCGACGTTGGTTATAAATATTGATGATTTTCTTATAAATGTGTCATTTAAATGTAGTTGTCTCATTTCCATGTTAGGATTAATGTTAATGTTATTTTGATATGACACCTTTTCATTAGTTATTTTTATGCCTCTTTTTCATGCATTATTATTATCCCTCATATTATTTTTAATATGTCTCATGATCATAATATTTTTCCCTTTGTTTGTTCCCATACAACGATTTATACTTACCCCTTTCCTTTGATGTATATCCCTAGGATATGAGATACTGTAAGTGTAACCTAGGGTAAACCTATAATATTTTATTACATTGGATTTGAATAATTTTTTATGTTATTGTGTACTATATACCTATTTTTTAAGAAGATAATCTTTAAATGATACTTTTTTGTCCTATGTAATGCTATTTTATATAATTAAACTCAATGATTTCATAAAAAACAATTCATTATATAACATCCATATCATCTTTCTCTCTAGTAATCTTAACCAAAGACCACCATCGGTTTAAATGACCATAAAATTGATAAATGTATATCGTAACCTCTTAGTGTTATTAACATCCATGACATTGAATATCTTTTTGAGTTTGTTGATCCATTTGTTGGAAACTACTAGATTAGAGGTTCCACTAAAAGTTGAATGATGTTGCCTCATAAAATTATCTACTAGAGTAATATTCCACTTTGGTGGATCCTAGTAATCCCTTGAATGGATACCAAAACCATTGAAAACTTTTATTAACTGATCCATCACTGTGAAAAAATATTCCATTCAAATTCCAAACATCTCAAGATACTGATTTGGAAATTGTTTTCCCCTTTATTACTTCCCACCACTTCTTCTCAATTTCCTCTGTGGTAATTTACTCATAAAAAATTATTTCTTAGATGAAATAACATGGTAATATTACAATGATATAACATTTCAAGTAAACCATAAATTAAAAATAATTTATGTTTATTATAATATCATTATCCTAAACCCTACTGTTATCTAATCTAATATCTGATTCCAACTATAAGGACTCAACCTTAAACCATACATATTCTAGTGATTTTAAACTGTAATTTAAATTATTTCAATCCCAATCATATAAATTTTTTATATTTTTAGAAAAAAAATTCTAACTCATACATGGTAAACCAATACATTATGAGTGGACACTTAAACATAGTATCCATCTCTTTCAAAAAAATAAAATGCTTAAAAATTGGGTTTCTCTTTATGAAAAATATTACCAACCTTCCCCTTGATCTCATAATTTTCCCTAATCATCATTAAACCATGTCAAAAAAAATTCAATTATGGTATGGTCAAAAAATATTGGTTAGGGACCAAAAATAAAAGAATCCATTAGTACTTGGAAAACCCATAAATACATTTTCATCAAAACATTAATTTTTATTCTAAAAAGGAATCATTGTTTCAAAAAGACCATTATACTACCTTTTTGAAATCAAAATATTTTCATGAAAACTAATAAGAAATAATATAAGTGATAATTAGGTAACTTGTGACATAATATTCCATGTCACACTTGCCAACTGAAAAACCAATATCGTCAACTTTTATCTCTACAGTACCCAATTCATTGAAGGTTAACCTGTAACCACCCATCTTTTGTATATCAAGGAACCACCCATCATTGGTTAATAACATAACAACCCATCCATGGTTTATTAAGAAACCATCATTAATTGGTTTATAAAGTAGCCAATTTTCATCATAAACAACGACCATGAACTGTAACATCAATATAAATCATGAAATATTACATCATAAAATACTCCATGATGAAAATAAACTTCCCATTTTCAAATCACTCATTTTGGAAAAATTTTACACATACAATGGGAAAAAATAATTTAATATAACCAAATAAACTTATAAATTAAACTTAAATATATGAAGGTTGTGTGGTATATGAAAATAAAATTTATTCCATAAATTTTCAAATTCATCGTTTCTAATTTTTTAAAAAGGCACATTAAAATAAGTTTTTTTGATGTAAATTACATTATAAATATCATATCTTTGAAGTGAGATTTTTTCCAAATTAATTTTCCATTTTAATACACTATAATTACACATAAAACAAGTGAAAATAAAATTATGAAAATTAAAATTCATTTCATAACCATTATTAGCAATATATTGTCAATGAATAAGAAGTTTAACCAAAATAAAAGAGATTGGGTTAAAAATTCATTTACCTCAAGTTTTACTTCCCTTTAACATATTCAAACATCATTTATAATGGTTTAAATAATGTGTCTAATTTATTGCGGAAGAATATTCATATTTATAATACCTTAAATGATATTTTTTTAACTTCTTACCAACTATGGAATAATAATATTTTCCTATTTTCATTGTTAATAGTGTGTTCATTTCACGGTTTCATGGTCGGTTCACTTGTGTATAATTATAGATTTTATTATCAAAGGGAAATAATTCTACACAATTGGAATTAAATGGTAATAATTAACTCCTAAATTACAAATTTTACCATTTATCATTATTTTTTCAAACATTAGGATGATTCATTTGATAAAAATGTTATTGAAAAATTGTTGTGTTATTTTGGCAATTGTTCCTACCACCAAAAACTTTTTTTTACATAAAATTATGTATATTTATTAGTTACATAACATGAAATGATATATAATATATGGATTAAAATATTATTCAACTAGAATAGTAGTTTTATGATCATCCATGTAATCAGTAATGGAAAAAAACTTATTATCCATGGAGACTGTTAACTACCATAATTTTGACTATGGTTTTTTCGTTGAATAAGAAGAGATAAGAAATAGAAAACATATAATAAATTAGATTATAAATATAAAATTATAATATATAAATGATATTTTAGTTATTATAATTGGATAGATGAATGAGGTTAGTATAAATTAGAATAAGAAAATAAATTAATAGAGGTGCTTTGAGAAAGTTACCTCTAGAATATCACCTCCTCGAAGGACCCCTTAAAAACATTGGAAGTTGTTTTTTGGGTGATATCATTAGCACATTGATTTTGGGGTATTGTTTAGGAGTGGTTTTTTTAGATATTTTAATAGAACAAAATATTTTGACAACAATGGGGCGGTGAGGAATTGTATTTATACATGTGGAGGGATGGTTTTAAGTGATTAAATAATAATTCTTTTATATTTAAAGTCAACTACATTTTTGTGGAATTAATTATAAAGAATTAGATTAATATTTAATGTTTTAGAGGATTTTTATGGTCTATAAAAACATCAAAAATTAATTTAAATTTTATGTTTTTTGGAATTTTATGCTTTTACCTTTTACTAATAACCCGTTACATTATTTTTCATATACTGAAGTAACTCTTTTATTTCCACAGTAAATTTTTTAGGCATAAAAAATAATCACAAAAAAATAATTTTAAACTTATTATACCCATTAAGGAATCCATTTTACCTAACTCAATTCACATAATTGTAAGACTTATATTTTAAAAATATCTACAGACATAATGAAAAATCATTTTTTCAATATGTTTATTTTTAATGTAAAATAAGATTTTTTATTAACTCATTGAAAAATAATTTTCATTTTATAAAACTAAATAACTATTTACTGACATATATTCTATACATTTAATTTAAAATATTCTATAATATGAATTATATTATATAAATAAAAATGGGGAACATTATGTAATAAAAAATGGTTCTCAAAAAAATCTCACTTTGAACCCAAAAAATAAAATATTTCTAAAATACAATATAATTATGATTCAAAATAATTTAAGTGGATCAAATATAAATAAATAATTATTATTCTACTTGAAATCATATTCAAAACATAATGGTATATTTTAATTTTTTAATTTATTGAAAATAAATGACATTTTAACAAAAATCGGTATTTTTCACTATTAACTAAAAATTAATAATTCCAAAAAAATCTCAAAAATTAAACCCAAGATAATTTTGAAATGATTAATAGAAATATTATAATATTTTTTTCAAATTTAAATTCTATAATTTGATAATTAATCTTTTTAATCTAACCTTATAGGAAATGAGTGTAATAAAAATATTTCCTACTTAACTTATTTACAGTGAATTTAACTATTTAATTTAAGAGTGCAAATAAATCTAAAAAAATTATTATATTAGTAAATGTGTCAGCACAATATATTTTAGAGTTAGTATTCTTGTGAGGTTTTTTAAGAAATATTAGAGAAAAAATTTCAATGTGTATAGTGTTTATTTTTCAGGTCATGGAAATAATTATTTCTCTTTAGTTTGACACATATATTCCCATCTTATTTAATAATTTATTAATATAGTAAAACCCCTAAAGAATAATTTTTAAGGTATAAACGGGGTAAAATATGGATTATAAATCATTCAGTTGTGGATTTCTTCATCCTTTATATGTTAGATCACCTGTATATGCTTTAATAAAAATTATTTCATCTTAATAAATACATGATGACATAACATAATCCTTAAAATTAAATTCTAGGGGCGTTTTCCATTTATTAGTTAATATATGAGACTCTGATTTAGGGACCCTATTTGAGGGAATTTTTTCACGGCTAGTTGAGGTTATACCCTCTACTAATTATACATATAGTGGATCCTCTACTCATTGGAAAGGGGGAGTCTTCCCCATAAAAAAATAGGATGATCCTAGTTGATAAAGATAATATAACAATAATATGAGTCTGATATATGAGTTTTAGTTACATGTACCACCTATTTTTTAAGGAAATATTAATCAACATGCCATTGAGTATTGGTTGGATGTAGTGAAAAAGTTCTTCTTCTTGGTTCATTTTACCATTGACTAAATCATGGTTATGACATTCAGTATACTTTATAATGTTTTGATTCATAGGTGGTATCTAACTACATAGACAAATGTAAAGGTAACACTCCCATGGTCAATGTTTATATGCCTATTTTGGGAGGCTCACAACCTAATGACTTTGATTATTGTTTGATAGTAAAAGTAGTTGGATCTTTACAATGGAAATATTAACATGGTTGATTAAATACAAAAGTTCCAAAAACTCAAAAGGTACACTTTATATATTGTATACAATAGATTTCTGTGAGATTAAAAGTTTAATTAATGCCTATAAGTGATATTTGGGTGTGGTTGTGCCACTATACATCCACAACAACATCGAAGTTGTAGAGAAATTATTCATTGTGATATTTTCCTATGAGAAATGTGACTTGGGAGTAATTCATTTTTTTATTTCACTAGGGTAGAGTTTTTATTAATAGATAGTAAATGACTTGTATCAGGATCATATCAGTGGAGGTATACACATGCCCAAACCAATATATAGGGTTCTGTAAAAATATAGTCTCCCAAAATGATCAAACCAGTTGAGAGATAGAAATATATATGATTAAAATGTATGGTATAAAATGGAACAATATTTTCCTACAAGATAGGAAGATTAAGGAATCTAATGTGGTATAGTGGATGGGACTCCATGTTTGAGGTAGCATCAAGATCATAGGAATCTGCACATTGGTTAGGGATTTTCTCCTGAATGTGGTTTTCCTAAATAATTTATTGTCATTTCAAAAGGATCTACTACTGGATATTTCTTTGATCTAATTCTTCCACCACCTCCTGGTTGTCCTTTATTGGATTAGGGAACTACAAACCAGTGTCATGGATATATTCAATCTCTAGAAATATAATATAAGTTTTATACTCAAATAGTTTTAAGTATAATATAATTATTCTCTACACAAGCACATATATGTGTCGATAATAATATAATCCATTATTTATTGGAATATCATAAAATGATAGTTTGAAATTCTAGTTCTACATTTATTCTGGCCTATTTGGATAGATATTACCAAGTGAGAAGACTATATGATCACCAAAATTAATCAGCGGTGTCTTATTTCACATTGTGGAGATACATTTTTAAAGGACTTCATCATGGATAAAATATATCCTTATATCATCATCCTTGGTCAGACTAGTTATCATTATAATCTTCCGAGATAGACCACTATAAAATTAGACTGTCAAGATTTTGTTGTAAGGGATCGGGGTTCACTTTCATTAGTTACTGAGATATTTATAAATGATGATAATTTCCTACTCATATGATGTCTCAACATATCACCCACCTATATGGGTGATTATATATATATGAGATAGAATATTTTTAGGATAATATTAGTTTTATTTTGTAGGAGTACAATTATTTTTTTCTAGAGTATATTCTAGGATTTTCATACTCATCGAGATGTATAATTATGTATCAATTTTCATCCCAAAACAACAAATATATCAATATTATTATATCCTATAAACCTAGATGAGCTTAAAGAGTTGAATGTGTAGCTATAATACTTATGGAAAAATGATTTATCAGGCACAATATTTCCCCCTATGTATATCCCATTCTATTTTTTGTGAATAAATATTGGAACCAAATTATTTTTATTAATAATCACTACTTATCCAAACTATAGTGAAGAAATAATAAACTTACCAAGGATTGAGGATGACTTTCACCATATAAAGATAGGGAAGGGGTTTTCAAAGACTAGACTTAGGTTTAGATATCATATACAATGGTTTCATAGGGATAACATCTTGTGGAAGGTATTTTAGTGTATCTATAGATATCATGAGTTCGTCGTGATATGTTTTGGAAATCTCAACACCCCAAATATGCTCATATAACTCAATAACTACATCATTCACCAATTCTTGGATTTATTTATTGATTTTTCATTGATGATAGCCTCATATATTTTATAGTGAAATAAAAGTATGTTAGGTATCATAGGATTATCCTAGACTTTCTCAGAGAGACCAGTTGTATGATAAACTCACATAGTGTAAATAATATATTTAGGAATTTTATTTCCAATTTCATGTCATCTTAGAAGGTGTAGTAGAAAGTTCCACATGAAGATCTATGAAATTATTTCTTACGAGACAACCAATAAAAAGATTAAGGTATGAATAATTATTTTGTTTGTTTGATATTACAATAGGATGATTACTCTTATATTTTTTATAATTCAATATATATGAGTTGAATATGTTGTGTTTTTTTATTCCACTAAAACTGAGCTTGGTTATATGTTGATGAAGATTCAATAAATGATTTCTTATCTATTAATGTTGTTTAAACCAAACAATAAAAATTTTATAAACCATGTCTTGGATAATTCTACA
Organism: Viscum album; assembly: GCA_963277665.1. Classification (NCBI taxonomy): domain Eukaryota; kingdom Viridiplantae; phylum Streptophyta; class Magnoliopsida; order Santalales; family Viscaceae; genus Viscum; species Viscum album. The sequence continues at coordinate 1,447,119,128 of OY728136.1, forward strand.
TTATTATGTTTTGATTACCAAGAACTATTACATTCCTAGTGTGAAATAATTGGTACACATAGATCAAAATATTCGTAAGTATATTTTATCACAGCATGATCTAAACTAGAGGCAACATTGATATCTATTGATATTGTAATATTATGAATTTTTTAGGGCCTATACTTCTAAAAATGAAAATTGGGAAATTTCTCCCATTAGAATGAAATCCCATTCCAAACAAAAATTGATGTTTTTTGATTATATAGCCTCTATGTTATTTCATTTGGTGAAATAGAGATAGGTTTATTAAATTTTATTAATTTTGATGTTACATACACATATTTATTGAGTGAGGGAGTCTGTTCTTGGTGACATCGATTGTCATATATTATCTGATAATATATTCTCATGTGATGTAATAAATGTATTCATAGAGGTTTAGGGGAACTTAATTCTTCACTTGAGGTGAAAAAATATTCTAGTTGGGATGTGTGATGAGGTTTTTATGGACTTTCACGCCACCCAATTAGTGGTACATCAAACTATTAAAATAATTTACCAAGATACCAATCATCAATATTGTTACATCCCAGGTAAATAAATAATATTACATTTTTCATATTTATTAATATTTGTGAATAAAATATTAATATTAATTTAAAGGGGATGGTATGTTCGATGGCGTATCCAATACGCAACAACGAGTTTCTTTGAAATCATATGTTACACACTAGTAATATAATAATATTATAATAGTTAATGCCTAGCTGTTATAATGGCGGGAATGAATAGAAATAACTAAAAAAAATATTACATATGTTTGTTAAATATTTTTACATTTATCCAATAAATGTTAGAGGCTTAAAATGAAAATGAATCCAATTTTAAGAACAAATACTCATATATTTTTAATAGATTGTTTACCACCTTTTGATAGTGAGCTTTTTTAAAATATCACTTTTGACAATTATATAAGATCTATTTTTTAAAATAATCTTATTCTTTAGAATTGGGACATCTAAATTTACTTTGGATACATTTTTGGTATTTTTCTGACAATTTTCATTTTTTTAATGAATAACTAAAAATACTGTATTTTACTTCAAAACTGTTTTTTCATATAAATTAATTATATGGTTAGATTCTATTTCAAATTGTTTTAAATTTTAATTAGAATATATTTTTACCATTTAATTCAATGGTGGTCATTAGAATTAATTTCACTTTGAAAATGGACATAAACAAGTGCCAAATGTGTCATAGATATTACTTCAAAAAACCCGCTATTTATTTTGACAGCGGGAATTAATTAATAAATTAATTAATGAAACTTATATGTTTTGAATTTTTTATAATAAAAATCATTTTTGAATTAGGACTATCAAATTTAATTAGGGTGAATTTTTGGTATTTTTCTAAAAAACTTCAAATTTTGATGAATAGTGAAACCACTAAGTGGTAGTTAAAAAACTGATTTTTTGTTTAAATGAAACTTTAACATATATGTGATTTAAATTTCCAAAATCTGACATACATGGTTGTAATTAGGATGTTAAATTTGGTAAAATGGGAATAAAATAATTTTTTGGTGAATAGTAACTTTTATGTTTTATTAATCGCGATTAAAGGTAATTAGTGTAATTTATGGTAAAGATAATGTTATAATAATAAGAAATGACCTTGAAACATGTCCAACCCTTATTTGATGAGTCATGGCCGACCAATACAATCCATGGGTCAACTTGGGGACCCCATGGAGCCACATTGGTAGGAAAATGACATTAATAACTTTTTATTTAAAGTTAAAATAAAAATGTCCCAAACATGTATTGTTTTACTAAAACAATTTTTACATGAAGTTATACAAGTCATATTTTTTACTATAAATATTAATTATAAATATAAAATAATTTCCTACATCATGATATTTTTTAATAATTTTGAGACATTATATAAATAAATTTACTTATGACACCATGATGATGCAGTGATTACCTCATTAATGAACTATTTAAATAAAATGAAAAGATAATGTAAAATATAAGACTTAAACTTTTCAAAGACTTATTGGACGAGTATATTTCTAACCCTTATCACCTTATCCTAGAAATATATCAATTTTGGGCCTTTAAAATCCGAAACGCATTTTAATATAATGTAACATTTCTTGACTTACCAAGAATGCCCATCCTCCCTCTTATAAAAGGCCCCCACCTCTACCTCCTTACCCACACCTCTAAAGGATTTTTCTAGGACATACCCTTCCCATTTCATCTCTCCACATCCCTATATTCATCATTGACTCCTCACCTTAGGCAGAAATCTCTTCAAGATGCCCTTTTGGTTCAAACCAAAGGGAGTTACCCGATTTAAAGGTAATGTCTTCTCTTATCTCCTTTTGTTTTATTTTGCTTCTCCAACCCCCTAAACACATTTTATTCCTTTATTTCTTAAATAAAACATAATATTAAATATTCTATGATGTTTTCATTAGAAGTATTCTAGCTACACTGACACACACATCTCTCTAATGGTTAAAGAACAAACTGTTTATGTGGATGGTGATTTACTGCCTCACGAAACGATGATTGTTCCATATTCTTTTAACACCTTTAAAGGTGGCCATTATGATGACACTATATATTATATATGATATATATGGTATTTATGTTTTCTATATGATTCTGTATTTTATATTTAAAAAATACCTTTATTCGTTGCATGTTGTGCAAATGCGATAATTTCATATGAGGAAGTGTGGACTACCGCCCCCTCAAGTGATGTGACTCATTCATGCAATACATCAAATGTATGAAGAATTAAATTAATGAACTTATGTGACCTATATAACATATATATTATACTGTAATTATAATATATATATATCTCAATTATTTTTAATTCCATTAATATGACAAAGAAATGATTGTGGTGTTCATGCGTACGTACAGCCTACCGTCTCCATTAATGGTGAATTTCATTTATTTTTATCTCCAAATGTTATGGAATAGTATAAAATGAATATTTAATGGATATATATAATATTTAAATAATTAATACTATTCTGGAGATGATGTACTTGTAATTACATGGACAATTCCTTCCAAACAAGTTCATTTTTTGAGTCATGTACCAAACATCAACAAAAACATCTCATATGAACTCAAATAGTTAACTAATTATTATAAAATTATAATATGTGATATTAATTGAATAATAAACTTTAAAGTAGTTCCTTAATAAATTATAAATTTAAAAAAGTTTATTATTCAGAAATATAAAGAAATTAACAAGACAAATCGGACTTGAGGTAAGGGATCCTACCTCTCTATTTCTTTTTAAGTACTCTCTTTTATGTCGTTTCTTTTAACCTCATCTTTCTTAGTTTGGGGATGTTCTTTTATATTCCTATTACTGTACTTTCTATGTTAATATTATGAGATACCCTATTTGATTTCATCAATCCATTTTTTAGGAAGTTTTAAGTGGTGTCGTTAGGCTTCCGAGTTTTCGTAAGGGGTTTTTCATCTCACTTTTATTCCCCTGATATTTATACTATATTTGCAACCATTTCCATTGAGTGGTATATTTACTACCCATTATTCTGCTCTTTGGTTAATACACTTTCGTTTATGAGTATTTACATCAATGTTGTATAGTCCTTCTTTCATGGGGTGTACGTTTCGAAAGTTACCCAAATCGGTAAGGGAACCTTTCACCCTCATCTTTTGAAAAGACTTATTTTCTTATATCTTTTTATTTACATATTTTTATGTTGGGATATGTTATTATATATCCTTATTGATTTAAATTTTATTTCCAAGTGATGAGATACCATTTTCCCTCTCATCTTCTAATTTTATGAATTTTAAAGTGACGCTGTTAGGCTGTCGAATTTTACCAAGGGAACTTCTTAACCCAATTTAGATTTCTTTGGGATCAACATGTAGTTATTGAATATTTCATCCTTTCAATATATTTGAATGAACTTTGATTGTTTTACACTTATTATCCAATTATATTGGTTGTATTTATATTTTTCACACATAATTATAAGATTGATTTATCCTTAATTTTAGGATACCATCTTTATAAGGAATTTCATCTCAATTTATATTTCCATTGAGTCTTAATTTTTGATATGCACCAATTCCCTCTTTTATGGTGTATATAATGTCCTTTGACATATTATATCATGAATCCCTTTATTCTCATGATATTATAAAGTTTTGATTAAATGTTATTCAACAATTATTTGTATTCAAGTGTCTCTTATTTTGTTAAAAACTTTTTTAGGAAAATATCATTTTAAATGTTTTAATTATTTATTCTTATAAATATTTATAATTAATATCCATGTTTTCAAAATGGTTCTAAGGATTTATTTATATGTATATTTATGGTTTATAATGTTAAAATTTTCAAAGTGGTATGGGAAAATTTGATTCAAAAATCTCTTTATTAAATGTTTTAAATGGTTTTGAAAATGGTTTTTAGAATGGATTCATTATTTCAATATCATAAAATTTTATATTGTAATTGCAATGTGAAAATGTTATCTTTCATTTATGCTTAAGTTATGTGATAGGGTTATGTTATGGTTCTTGGTAATTGTTTATAAAGACGGGTGGTTCCGTGATAAACTAAGGGCGGGTGAGCCCGATATAGCTCTCCAAAGCATTAGGTAACACGAAGGGGTTAAACGCTAAGGTTTATCCGAAGAGATTTAAAGAATATGCTATGATGGGTACTCCAAACGTAACCACGAGGGTTTCTCCCTATGTAATAATGTTATGAATTCCCCAAGTTACTTTTTTGTCTTATGATTTCTATGAGTTGTTCATAAATCAATGTTTTCATGAGGTATGTTATAGTGATTATGTTTTATGAGTAAACAATGATTTCATTGATTCTTATGTATACATGGACTGATGTTTTCTTTCAATATTTTTATAACCCTTACTGAGCTTTCTAGGCTCATCTCATGTTTTTGAAATGTTTTTTCACAGGACATAAGTGGAATAGGGTCAAGGATGGGTTCAAGGAAATTTCATGCTGTCTAAAACAAGGAACTAGACATTAATCTTTTGTTCAAAAGTTTTTCTTTTGTGAAGGAAAATGGAAACTGAGTAGTTGTGGCCACTTTGTAATCTTTAAGATGTAATAATTATGTCCTAATTCTCTAAAACTCTATACCTGAAAATATCATCAATGTGAATTATTCAATTTAATTCAAGATTAAGTAATGTTTTAAGGCCGGGTGATTACAAATATAGGTGGCCATGTATAAATACGAGTTTTATATATTTTGTTTATACATGTCTTATATGTTAATAGGTTAAGGTGAAGACATGTGTTCTATCTAAATTGACCTAACAAATCAGGGTTACCCCTTAAAAATAAGATGAGAAATATTTTGAAATTGGATAGTGCTAAATCTTTCTCCAAATGTTTATGATTCATTCAAGGTGATTATCAACTAACCGGAAAATTCAACTCACTTCCTCCTTATTCAAGAGTAGAGTTTGGTAGAGAGATTAAGATATTTATAGAAGAATGATACCATATGGTTGTGATGAGTTTCTTAATTAATTGTTTTTTACTGTGATACTTAATTCACATGTTCATCATGATGAATTTTGTGGGATTATATAAGTAACTAGTTGTAGTTGAGTGTAGCATTGCATTTCTATATATATACTCAAATATAAAGGGATATTCATGTTCCCAAAGAAATGCTATTCTCTTTTGTAATTTAATGTAATATATTCATGAATGATCGAATATCACTAGTTGATTTTAGGTATAACTATCTGTAACACACCACTACATTCATGACAATTTTTGAGTCCTTATACCAGAGACCCTATAGGTATTTTTTTTACTAGATTGAGATTGATTAGGCAGTTCCTATTGGAATTGACATTGTTTGATTTATAATTTAGTCATTCGAGATTATTTTGGAGATTTCGTGGAAAATTAAACTATTAAAATACATACACTAATTGATAAAGGAGGATTTATGTGTTCTATGATAGAGACCATGTGATTCTAAAGGTATCACTCTGATACAAATTAAACAGTTTTGATGAGGGGATAATTCTCTCCCCAAGTATTATCAAACCTCTAATATCTTGTGTGAAATGTAAATTTTTCTTATCGACTATATTTTCTCCAATATTTAGGTTTACTGCATAAGGTATCCCCCATTTCATTGATAATATGATATGTTCATGATCACTTTATCATTATATAAATTGGATATATGGACATTGAGGATGAATACTCCTTTATATAATATCGAATATTGATCAAGTAGTGGAGGGGAAAGACCCATCATGATTGAGTGATACCATTAGTGTCATCCTTGTTGAATCTTGGGTATATTTAGAAGAGCATGTGGGAGTGTTAGAATCAGATTTGAGATCAATACCATCACCATATTTTTGTGATTTTATCTTTTTAATATAGGAATTGCTAAATTTGGGGAGGATGTAGTGTCATGGATTTTTAACTAAATCATTCAAAGTACTATTATTAATATTTTATTTATTGGACATGTATCTAGATTATTTTATGGTGTCATGAAATCTTCATAAAATTTTTGATATTTTTTATAAAATATTTTCAGGATTTGTATACATGAAGGATATTAATCACTAATAACATATAAATAGATCCCATGGATAGAAAATATATCATCAAAATTTGGATTTTGATTTAGGATTTAGAAATCATATGGGTAAATGGTGTTTTTCACTTGGGCCCCTTGTCAGACCAATTCCTTGCATTCAAAAATAACTATCTTGTTTACATAAACCTTGTAAGATACCACATTTGGATGGATTGATATTTTTTATAGGAATTTTAATTTTCAATACTGGTAGATTTGAAACTGTGTGCCACATTGATTCTCATGAAATTTTTAGTTCATTTTGAACTGTGCATTGTTGAGTTTCATTATTAAAGCATAGTTTGGGGTAAACTATGTGAGGAAAAATAAGAAACCATGTAAGGTTGAGTAGGGTCTGATCTATGGAACATGGGTTGTGCATTGTTTCATACAAACCATATGGATTATTTCATAACGGAATTAATGATGATATCACATTTTTCACAAGGTGTATTGAACCATCCAGCCTAACTGTTGGGGCCTAGATGTTGGCTAGAGTGGTGTGCGCAATTAGAACATTTTTTGGCCTTCCATTCATTAAAACCATATGAGTGGATTGTCCTTGGATGGATACAACCACATAGATAGATCACGGTTTTTAAAACTATTTCACTAAATAATGATGCTACCCATATTTCCATTAAAATGGGGTTTTACTAAAATAAACTCCCATGTTTTTGGGTTCTTCCTCACCCATTCAAAGTGCATGAACCCAAGGGTTCCCAAACCAATTTCTCCTAATTTCCCCTTTCATTTATGTGTCTGTTCATATTGATTTTATGGATATTGAGGTGATTTATCTTCCTATGGTGGTTCGTATCTTCCCTTCTTGTGTCAATATAATTTTTCAGATCTCCAACTTAGGTTTTTTTATGATTCCATCAGAACATGGAGGAATCATATATTTCTCCTGGGGATTTTGGTCCTCCTTCCTAATAGAGATCCTGATATGGATTTCACATGTCATTGCGTGTCATTTCATCAAGGTATTTTATTGTGGTGAATTTTACTAGGTTTTATAATTAATTAATTTTTATCAAGTGTTGAATTGGAATTTTCTTTGAGGGATTTTTTCTAGAATGTTGTTGGGTTATGACATGGCTCTTAAAAAAGAGTCTCGCTTCGGTATTGGTGTGGCATGAAGAGCCGATGAGTTTTATGACATTATGAAAATTTGGTTTTTGGTTAATTAATTAATTATAATTATTATAATAAATGAATTTTTTTCATTCATGTAATACTAGAGATTAAGTGAACCTGATGGGTTATTTGAATGTCGAGGGTTTTGGATGATTCTTGGGAAGGCCATGGGAAGACCTCCATGCTTTGTAAATGTTTTCAAAATATTTGAAAATGAGGTATGTGGTCTAATAATGTTAACCATAGTCTTGTTAATTTATTTTCATGTGTATGTGATGTGTTCCTTAAATCCCTTTTGTCGAATGGCTGCTTCCTTGGATTAAGAAGTAGTTGGGTTACGAGCATAACATAATTAATATAGTGGGATAATTTGATTAAATTTTATCAAGGGATAATGGTTAGAAATTTGTAATAAATATTATGACTCATAAGGGAATAAAATGTTATGTTTTATGGGTACTATTTTATGAAATACCAATGAGGCATTTGGAATAGTTTTAAATAAGTGAATTTATATTTAACATGGATTTGTGTGTTAATGGTTAGGGTATATTCTTTGAATTGATCCTTTTTTTAAATTAGGTGTTCATTTATATGTGGTTTGTAAATAGGGGTTTTAATTTTATTTCGAATATTGATTTGAAATGTTCACGTCGTGATGTCTTTGGTAAAAATTTATTAGTGGATCCTATAATGGTTTTGATGAAAATACAGGCCTTCAGAATTATTTGGTTTTCAAATAGAAATACCCATGATTAATTCTTTTTTTCGAAATTTGTTAAAGGGTTTTCTAGTTTAATTTCTTTTGACATGTGAAAAGGGATGGGATTTGTTGAGTAATGTTTTGGATTTAAGGTCCATAGGGACCCTACATAGTATGAGTTCATTAAAAAGATATTTTTTTAATAGAATGTTATGTATGATCATGATGTTGAGATATAATATTTAAGAAATGATATAAAGGTTTAGGTGTTGGACTGATGCTCTCAGAACATGTATTTGGTAAATGATGGAATGATTTAGGTACTGGACTAATACTATGAGAATAGGTTGTATACTCTGGATATGGTGTTAGTATGAGTATCCATAAATTGATAGTATACTTCATTGTTAGAGCACCCTAATAATTCTCTAGCGTATTAGGGTATATCATGTGGAATTGAATATTTTAATGATGCTTACATTTCTTCAGATGGGCCAGACTAATTCTCTAGGCACCCCTGATGTTATGTATAGATAGATATTATACTGAAGCATCAATAACAACTATTATGTTTTATTATGAGTTGGATAAGAAAAAATGTTCTTTATAGGTACTGATAGTTTGGTATATGTTTTAGTTATTAAAAGAGTTTCTATCCATGTTTGACTCTGATGTGGATATTTTATTAGGATTCTAGATCAAAATTATGGGATCTACTACCTTAGTTCCTTTATAATTCCTTGAGTTGAACAAAAATTGACCCCTACCCCCATGTTATTCTACTGAGAAAATGTTTAGATGATTGAATGTTGGGTTGTCCTGGGTGTCCCCATATAACCCTTTGGCTAGTTGGTAGATGACATGTTCCTTAGCTTTTTTTTATTTTCTATAGAGTTATTTAATATATTTTTATATTCATACAATATTTATCTGACATGTATTTTCATTATAAGTCATTGGTGGAGGCTTATTATGTATTAATAACACCATTCTTGGGCTTCCATTCCACTTGGGTACCTAAGAATATCTTACATGTAATAGTAGGCATGGGTTTGGGATGATGCCCAGGTTGAGTATGGTTTGATTGAGAAGGATTGATTGAGTAGTATCAGGTGAATAGAGGGGTTTTTTCTTTGTGATGTTGTGGATCCCCTTGTAGATTCTTTAATTTTGGTGTTCTATGTACCCGACCAAGTGGGTGGATGGTTGTAGGTATGAAACAGTCATTCAGGACTTCATTTCATTTCATTTTATCATGGAAAGTTTTATTTTATTTATTTTTTTCTTATTACTCTTATGTGTGTGATATTTGGTTATTTTCTCCAGGTTCTTCACTCTGATATGGGGGAATAGTCTCCTCATATATCCTCTTTAGAACCACACTACTAGTCAGTAGCCCCTAGTGTATAAGGAGGCATTCTTGAGGTCATGTGAGGAATTGAATTAGGGAACTGGTTTTAGTGGGTCCTAGGTCAGGGAGATTCAAAGTGGTATCAGAGCAATTTACATTCTTACTATTTCAATATTTTTGGTTTGGTAGATAAGAGATGGAGTAATTTGTTGGATCTTATGATGGATACTAGGCTGGTGCATCATGAACACTTGTTAATAGAAAGTCTATGTTACTATGGTCTTGGTTTGATGTTCTTGATTTGTAATTTTATAGTTTCATATTATATTCACTTATGTGATGCACATGTTGTTTGTATTTGTTATTTTAAGATGGAATTCAGGTTCTAGTCCCATTTTCAAGATGCATGTGATGTGGTTTTGACTCTTGTCTTTCATTGGTAGGAAGTGTCTCAATCATCTTGTTAGACATGTAGAATCCTCATGTCATATGCAGGCAAGTGTGTGATTTTATTGACTTATTTTCAATGGAAGGTCATGTCAATCTATGGTGACACACTCATCAATGAGGAAACTGTTGTGGTCCTCATGCATGGTTGTTGTAGTGGCCCTTATGGGTCATTATGGTAAACTTTTGTCACCATTGGACCCCGTGTGGGTGATTTCTATTTGCGATTGGAATTATTTGTTGGTCCTCTAATGAGAAGTCTAATGTGAAGATTATTGGAGAGGATGGACACATAATTTTGGGACGTCAGATGTTATTTGAAACCATTATGGTGTGGTATCTTAGAGGGGGAGTTTTTTTGTTGTGTGATGATGACATGGGTTCTTGTTGAAACAATATTAGTTTTTTTCTTTTATGTGAGTCAGCATACAAATTGGGTAGTCAAATCTGGTGACCTTTTGATTTGACTCGAGTCTTAGGAGTGGGGATGTGTGGATTTCAATGGTGATCTTTGAGAGAGGTTAGTCAGGTTATGAGTTTCTTTCGGTGTATGGGAAATAGATGGATGTTTTGAAACATTGATGAATATTCATTATGGGTTTAGTTTAGTGTGGGGTTTGGGCATGTAGGATGTATTTGTTTATGAGGGAAAACAACTGAGTGCTAGTGGTTTATCATTGTGGTTATTTTCTCAAGGGTCGGTCTTGTAATTGTTCCAATCTAGGTGGTGGATGTGATGATGAGTGTTCCAAGTGGTTATGAGCTATATCAAGATCATATTTGGTTATCTAAGAAATATGGTTTCTGGTGTGAATGTTCTCTTCAGGTGGAGACTATGTGGGTGTAGTTTTTTGGTATGTGTCACATGGAGGTTTCTGGTTCTCTTGAAATGATAATCACCTAGATTTCTGATGTTTTAGAAAAATATGTGGTTTCTAATGGAAGGAGAAATTCGGTTCCTAGCTCGGTTATCTATGGTTGTGTCATCTAGAACATTTTGAGAGTTTACAAGGACTTAGTCGAACTCTTTAATGATGCTCAATTATTGAGTGGTCATGTAGGTGATTTTGGTTTAGTGAATTTCTTTTGGTTTTGGAAAGCATCAAGGGTGATCCGTAATAGGTGATATAGGAATTGAATGTAGGCATGTCTAGTGGATAGGTCTTGTGAGTTGATGTTCATATAGTTTGACTCATTAGATTCAAAATTAGATTCTGTGATGGGTCACACAATAGTGGGTGTGACAGTTAAGTGTTACTAGTATCTTCGAGGTATATGAATGTGATAATGTGGTATATTGTTTGGTTTGTGGGTTGGATGTTATGGGAGCACACCTTAAAGGTTGTATGGTTATGTGGTAATTATTGAGTAGGATGGGGACTAATGTGGATGTGCGGAGATGCTTCTAGGTACGGAGGCATATAAATTTTGGCAGTTTGATATGTCTCTAAAGATATGGGTGACATCTAAATTACATATGTGGTGGTGGTGTTCATCAATCATAACTTGGGAAACTATTTTTAGTGGGTTTCATTTCCAATATCGTGACATCATCTAGGGTATACTGAGAGGGTAATGGTTATAATCTTATCTACCCTTAGGTCTTTCGTTAGGATGTGGGGACTCTTGGAGGTAATACTCATTGAGTAGTGAATTTGGAGTCATCGGGGGGGGGGGATGTGTACCATAGAGTATTTATGGGGGCTATATTTTGGATGGAATAGATATTGAAAAATTCTATGGGTGTTGTTCTCATATACTAGGAACGTTTGAGAGTAGATTCATTAGAGGACGCACCTAAGGATGTGATTCAGTAATGGTTATAACTTTGGAATCACACTAGGGTTGGTTTTGGACTCAAGTGGGTATTTTATGTGGAAGTGGAATTCCTTTGGGAGTGAATACATTAGAAATTAAATTATATTTTAATGAGTCAGAAGATGGATCAAATTTCTCTGTGAACGTGTTATATGAGGATTTTATAACTATGGTTAGAACACAATGTGGGTGAGAAATGTTGCAAGATATGTTTTTGTGTTGTTTGGGAATGAAGGGTGTTTTCCATTTGAGATAGACTTTCAAGGATAGTCTGGTATGTTCTTAGTACATTCATGGATGATGGGTATGCATCTAATTCATATTTTTTCAATAATGAGGATGGGTTATGATGATGATTGTAATTCTCATGGGTGTTGGGTTTTGGAAGGATGCGAGTTGATCCAACTATGTTTTGGAAGTGCGAGATTAGGTTTTGTGGAGTTTTCTTCATGGTAAGGGTGTAAATAATAGAAATTTAGTGGTAACAAGTTGGATCTGATAGTGGGAAGAACCATATATTGGTAACTGCTCCCATGATGTTGTAATAAAAGTATTCATTTGGTGGGCTTGGGTAAGCACCATATTGGTGTTTAGTATTGGTATAGAGTGTTTCTGTAGACTCAAGGCCTATTGAGGGCCTTGATTTGGAGTTCATCCCTTGGTAGTGTTTGAGGAGATAAACATTTGAATATGGTTATCGATTGAAAGATAGTGACCAGTATAGGATGAGTGGTGTAGGTGGATCACCACTAATGATTATCAAGGAAAATAAGTATTATAGTGGTGAGGTTGTAAGATCACATGTCTAGATGGATCTAAAATTTCTAGAGTAATTTGAATTTTTGTTACCGGGTAGGTCAAATATTTGATGGAGACTAAAAAAGAGAGTCTAAGAGATTTAATATCAAAAAAAAATGTTTTTTATATGATGATTGATTCTTCATATGTGTCTTGGGTATTGGTATTAGCCATCATGGTTTTGGGTAATGTTTTTGGGGTTTGGGATTTTTTTGGAAAGGGTGCCCAGTTAGGTGTGCATGGATTAAGAGAAATAGTGTGAATACATGATGCTTATGAGGTTTTCAGTTCATTTTTAACTGTAAATGATTGAGATATAAGGTTGTAGAACACTTTTGGGTTTAAACTTGTGAGGAAAAAGGAGAAACCAATTAATGTTTTTTGAGGGTTTTAGACACACTACATGGGTTGTGCATGGTTTCAAACAAACTGTACACCTTACTTTAGATGGGAGGCAGCGCTGAAATCTTTGTTGGCACATCATTTTTTAAACTATGTGGGTTCTGGATACTCGAAGGAGGGGTGTTCGAGGTTGGCTCAAGGTTAGTCCAACTATGTGGCCAAACTATGATGTTGCTCTTAATTTAAATAAAAGGGGTATTTTTCTAAAATACCCTCTCAGGTTTTTGGGTGGATCCACCCCTTCCTTTTCCATTAAAAGTTCAAGAACTAGGGGGTTACCAACCCAATTTATTTTCTATTCCCACTTTTTTTGGGGGGGTTTTCATGTATATTTAATGTATTTCAAGGTGACTTTTCTTCATATGGTTGTTCCCTCTCTTACCATTCTTATTTACCTCTAAATTGGGGGGTATACATCTTTTGTTTTTTTACAATTCCACCATATCATGGTGCAATCATCCCATTCCCCTGGGTATTTTAGATGCCTTACATAAATGAGATCCCAATAGGGATTCATCAAATTGTTTCATGGAATTTGTTCAAGGTATGTAACTATGGTGAGTTTTATTTTGTTTATTAATGAATTAATTTAATTATGTGTTGAATTTGTATCTAATCTTATGTATTTGTCCATGAATGTGGTCGGGGTTATGTCATGGGTCTTTAGTGAGTGTTTGGAATCATTTTTGATGTTTCATATGGACCCGATGATTTTTCTAGCATTATGCTATGTTTTTTTTGGTTAAATAATTTATTAAAATGGTTATAATTAATTAATTGTTGTTTATTGGTTTATGACAATGTCTTGGGTGATATTGATGATCATGGATCCATGATAAGGGGTTTGGTTAATGCTTGGGTAGTCTATTTAAAGGCTTCCGTGACTTTGATTTTTTTTAAAAGATTCAATAATGAGGTTGGAGGTCTAAGGTATTTACTCATAGTCTTGTTAATATGTTTTCATGTGAATGTGGTGTGTGCCGTAACTCCCATGAGTGGCATGTTTTATTTTTTTGATTAATTAAAATAGTTGGTTGATGATCTTAACTTAATTAATCTCATGTGTTGATTTTATTAAATAGTAACAAGGTATAGTGGTTGGAACATGGAAATATGGGTTGCGACCTATAAAATAATAAAATGTGTTGTTTTAGGGGTTGAGTTTTACAAAATTCCTATGATTCTATAATAATGATTTTAAATATGGTCATTGGGATTTGACTTGGTTTTTAATGTCAAAGGGTGGAGGCTATGTTTTGAAATGATCCTTTTTTAAATTAGTTGTTAACCTCCAAGTTGTTTATAAAGAGGTATTTTACTTGGATTTCAAATGTTAATTTAAAATGGGTATGTGGTTACATATTTGTATAAATTTACTTAATAGAAATTGTGATTGTCTTAATGAAGATATATACCATGTTCATTGTTTGGTTTTCAATGAAAACGATCCTTGTTTTAAAATTAGGGTTTTGAAATTTTTAACAAGTTTGTATGGTTTAGTTTCATTTGACACGTGAAAGGGGTTTGGGCTTTGTTGGGGCATGTTTTAGTTTTTTTGTTCCATATGGACCTTTGTTTGTGTGAATGGTTTAAAAATTATTTGGTGTTTTATTGGATGATTTTATGGTCATGGTTTTGATATTTAGTATTTAAAAAATGGTTGAATGGTTTAGGTGTTTGAATGATGCTCCAAATTCATGTCTTTGATAAATAATGGAAGGAGTTATGAGATGTACTAACTGTATGGGAACATGTAGTATACAGTAGAAATGGTTTCAAACTAATGATCTGGACACTAATATAATTCTCCATGGTTAGGAACTGGACTGATGCTCTGGGAAATGATGTTATGCCTTGTAGAATTGGATGTTGAATTGTTTTCCCCTTTCTTGGGTTGGGAAAGACTAATGCTCTAGGCACCACCAATGTTATGAATAGATGGATTTTGGACCGAGACTCAAATAACTATAGTTTGGATTTGTTATGAGTTTGATAGATACTATATTATGTATAGGTATCAATATTTGGCTATATGGAACGTGGGGGCTCAGTGAGTTGGTTCAAGGTGGTGGCGTCCCGTCGTTGAGGTTCCAGGTTCGAGTCCTCGCAAAGGCAACGTGAACCATACGCCAGTGATCCTCTCATCCCCTAAACTCTGTGGGAACTGGACCAAGCCCAAGGTTCTCCTCCTTGGGCCTAGCTGGGGACGTGAGACAGGGGGTGGGGTAAGGCCACCTCAATACCCTCTAAACTGACAACACATTTATGGTAAATTTCCTTTAGAATGAGTCCGTAAGGGGCCTTACGCACTAGGTTTTCCCCCTTGTCGTTGCTACCTTCTTCACCTCGGGATGGCGCAGCGATCCTCCTTGCGCTCTATGAGATGTGGCAGCGGATCTCTTTTGGTGTTATTCTCAAGATCATACGCTTCTTCTCATTGCTATCTGGTTCTTATCCTGAATCCTCATATCTGGATAGGGTTTCTTTGGCGGCGCAGTGACCCAAGACCAAGCTTCTACTACCGAAGTACTTTGTCACATATCCGGTGGGTGCGCAGGGTGGTTCACTACATCCCTCTGAGTGTTTTGGTAGGCGGCAACAGATCTGGCCACAATGGGACCTCCTTCAGGAATTTCAGTGATTTCTATTTTCGTTTTTTTTGCAATAATTATGGTTTTGGATGCTTTTGTCTGTGTTGCGTGATGCTTTCCATTGGAGGCCCTCTATAAATTTGTGAATCTTGGGTTTGTTGTTTCTTGATTCTGTTTGGGAGTCTTGGTTCGGGTTGATTTGTGACAGTTGGTTTTGCTCCTCTGGGAGTCGGTGATTCGAAGCTTGTTGACTTCGCATTTTGGATCGGGTGTCCTTCTCTGTTTGATTTTGGTTTACTGGGTTTTTTAATCATGAAGATCCCATGTTGTTCTTTGAGAAGAATGTGCGATGGTGTTATAGTGGTGATTTTTTTAGGAAGCCGTGATGTTTTTTTAGAAACCAGTGATGATTTTTATGAAGAAGTGGATAACTATGGTGATGTGAAGAAGTGATGGTGATAGACAGAGTTGTGATGTTTGGCCGGTGAGTGATGATGCAGTTAGGTCTTCCCCGATGGTGGGTTTCTCAGGTGGCACGCTTTGCTCAGGATTCCAATTTATTAATTTGAATTTAAGTTTGGAATGTGGGTTTTGGATTCAGGTTTGGGGGAATTGTGTTTTATGTGTGTGATGTCTGTATTGTCTTTTGGTTTTTTGTAAGGTTCTCACTTCACCAAAAAGTGACTTTTATTTAGAAAATGAAAAAAAAGGATTTCAGGTATTTGGATATATGGTTAGGTGTTGGACGAAGGTTCCATCCTAATTTTTCCTTAATATTGACATTTATTTTAGATTCCATAATGATGTTCTTGGCACTGATAGCCTAGATCCATTAGTTGGTATGATGGATGTTGTTTTTAGGCTTCCTTGATTTGAATAAAATGTGAACCCCAGCTATGTTATGATTTTGTGTACTATTTTAGATCATTACATGTTTGGTTAGCCTGGGTGTCAACTTAAAACCCTTGGGATAGTGGTTATTGAATGAGCTGACAGGTTCATTGGATTCTGTATCTTTTTTATACTATTATTTATTCAATTTTTATCTACATAAACAATTTCACTGACTTATATTTTCTTTTGACACCATTTGTGGTGCAATGTATGTTTTACTTGCAATCTTCATGGGCCTCCGTTACAATTGTATACCTAAGAAACTCTCAAATTTTATTTCAAGAACACATTTGGGATGAGGACCGTGTTGAGTATGGGTTGATCAATAAGGGTTTCGTTAGTGGTGTGAGGTGATTTGAGGGTTGTCCATAGTTATGCTTTCGATACATTTTTATTTTCCTTTATTTTCGTGTGTTTTGTACCTATCCTAGTGGGTGGATAGTTTTATGTATGACATGATCATTAAAGTCATTATTGCATTTCATTTTATTATGGTAGGTTTTGGTTTATTTATTCTATTTTATTAATCTGATTTGTATGATATTTTTTATTTTTATCTTTTTTTGAACTCTAATATGGGGGTATAGTTTCCTACCAAATCATCTTTACACCCCTGGTACTAGTCAGTAGCCTTTGGTTTATGAGGAGACATAGTTGAGGTCATGTGGAGAAATAACTCAGGGCTTCAGTTATAGTGGATCCCAGGTTGGGGTGTCGCAGACCTTGATATATAAATATACATATTAAATCTCTATAATTAGTTTTATCCTAATTTAAAAATAATTCCTAAATTAATTAAAGGGTCATGTTCTTAATGGATGATCTTATGAATAGTGTATCGGAGGTGTATCGTGAGGAAATAATAAGTGTTCCATGATGTAGGATATTGTGATATTTCCATTTATACAATATTCAAGAAAATTAAAATAAAATTATTATTCGAAAATTATTTATTCTACACTAATAATCATAAGTAAATTCTGATATTTTTATAATTTAATTTCTTGGTTTTAAACATAATTCATCTAGAAATTATTTTATAGGATATTGATTAATTACATGGATCACATCATACATTATCCCCTATTTTATCAATAGTCACATGTATGATGAGGCATAGCACTACCAGATAGCTTGGGCCAACATCACATTATATGAGGTAGCTATAAATCATCATCTATCATTCACCCCATCTATTTTACCCAGCTTATATAACTTTAGTTTCCCCTATTATGACTAAAAAACCACTGGCCATCATAATGGTCGATGGTTTACAGGAGGTGACACTAAAGAAGTGTTAATGGTTGTGGTATATCATTTTTGTCTAACAAAACAAAACAACTAGGAAACAATATTTAAAATGGATGGTTCAATATTATTTATATTGGTAGAGGTTTCTCTGGTAGTGATCTTGAGTGGCACTCGATTAAGGATTCTCTTACAATAGGCTATGTGGCCTTTAGTGGATGGAATAGTAGAGGGACATATGTAAAGTAGGTAGTTGTACATGAAGCTATAGATTATGAAACATGGGGAAAGATAGTTTTTACCCAGAAAATTAGGTCAACCTTGGTTTTTAGGGTGGATCATCTAAAAATTTGTTAGTTAAATCAAGTTTTATGAATCAGATTAGAAAATCCACAACAACTAATCATATCACCAGCCTATTTTTTCACTGCATCATGGACCACCTTTGAATTTAGGATATTTAAATTGAGTGATTCAGAAAAACTCTCCTAACCAAGTCTAATGGGTTACTTTAATAACGAGATACCTAGACCATGGTCCATCCAACCTACCAACTTATCCCTCTAATTGGTTTGTCAACCCAATTTGGATAGTAGTGAGGCCTTAGGTTGGGTCCACACCAACCCTACATGGTCCTCGAATGGGGATTCTATGAAACCAGATGCCTACACCACCATACCACACATGGGAAAACATACTCCATGAGTGTTCGATATCCTCCTCTTTATAGCACTATATATCACACCTTTTGTCTACCACGTGGCTTGGTATATACCTTTTTAGGTGTTTTAACTATTTCCACATAGGTATCGGAACTAAACATGAGAGTCTCCCATTTTAAAATTTTAATTATATAACATGATGATATTTTCCTTTTCAACATAAAAGGATATTTCTTAGCCATTTTGGAATTTTTTATTAACCTTTGTAGATTCCATATTTTTTTTGTGAGATTACCTGAGTAGACACATGGTTTGGTAATTCTCTAGAAACCTGTAGATGATTGGGAATAGGTCCCTTATACACATCATAGACTTAATTAACCCATATGTCTCTTATAAATGGGTCATCAATATTGAGTATAGTGTTTTGTTTCCCCTTATTTATGAATTATGTTACTCCTCGGGGCTGAATGGCCATATAGAGGGGAGGTGAATCAGTGACCTTATCTTTAAAAAAAATTAAAAATTATATTACCTAAACTTATTATTGTTCATGATCAACTAAATGATTTTTCATGTCCTCACATTGTGTGTAGAGTTAATAAGAAATACAATAGCACAATGGGTTTAATGGTATTTTTCCGTAAAGACCTAATATATGTCATGATTGGTTATATGTCCCAAAAACTAATTAACCACCATATACACAAGTGGTTACACCATAAAAACCTCTAGTCAAATCAATATAGATGAAACTATGTTATTTCTCCTAGTAATTATTTATACCCCAAATCATAGTTTCCCTTTATCATTTTTGGTATTACACATCCTCCAAAAAAATATCCTTATAAATGTAGAGATATATCATTCTACTCCTGGAATCTCTAACATAACTTCATAGTAATCTTCCTTCACATGTGTATAGGTTATGGGTCACTCGTGTACATCTCTTCAATATCATCAATGGTTTCTTGTGAAAATATTTTTTTAACAAATCTAACTCCATATTCTATTTGATTTTGATCTTCCTCAGCCTTCTAAATACTCAGGTTCAAGAAACCTTCCTTCTCATAAATGCCCCCCAGATTTAGACTTGTCTTTTATCTTCACCAATATATACAACAGTATTGTATCATATATCTCAGAACTAACATTATATGTCTATAACTTATTCCTCATTCAATCTATGTATCTATATATATATTATCATGTTCTAAATGAATATATTTCAATGATATTTGGTACATTTAATTAACCAATAATCGAATAATTTAAAACATTTCAATCATATATTATTTTTCAATAGTATCTAGAATATACCCAGATATTATTTTTTAATTATTGTATTTTTTACCTCATATTCATCTCATCCATAAATATTGTGGTGTATTTTTTTATTTAAATAACCATGAATATATGGTTTTATCTCTTTAGGTGTTATTTGAATATCATGATCTCAACATCAATGAAGTCCACTAATTCTATTTCCTTTAAATTATTTCACCCATATATTCAGGATACATGCACTGTGATGTGGATCTCCCCAACCTATGCCTTATCCATACTCAAGATTTCATTTATTATCAAAACATTCATCATGAGTGGAAAATAGTGTTATGTAATTTTTCATTTCCCATAGGTGAACTTATCAATGACAATGTTTATTGTAACAAAATAGTGCTCGTACTATACATGTTTTCCACAATGATCGTTAAAAGTCACCTTAGACACTCACCAAATAGACATAAAAAAATTACATTGTATGGTATAATATTCATTTTATATCTCTTTTTGGGGTGTTATTCATTTATTCAATGTGGTGTATATCATTCATAACAACTTTTTCCTTGGCCAACATTCCAAAAATATTGGGAAACATCATGCTCATTTTGTTGATCATGATATTTAAATAAATGATGAATATTTCTCAAATTATCATCTCATTTATCTCAATTTATCTATAAAATTTAATATTTTGGATTCTCTATATTTAAAATGTCTTTAAAAAACACCATAAATATATATGACCTTTACAATGGTATCATGTTACCTATATATGAAACCAAAAAATAATGATTCACATTATAAAATAGGGAACTGACCTTTATGCATAAAGTGTAATTTCTAGGATTATTTTATATAGGAAACTTGGATCTATAACTACATTTACATTGGAATTGGTTTATCTTTACACAACTACTTATAATTATGAATTTCTTCTGATGCACTCAAGTAATTATCAGTTAACTCAAACACACTTATAAATTATTATGAAAAATGTTCTTTTATCAGCTAATATTTTTTCTTCATTCATTTAAATATCATCACCTTAATCATAGAAATTATTTCCAATCATATATTTATTCATTTTCAATACAAAAAATATTCTTATTTAAAATAAATAATATTTTCACATGGGCACTACAACTTCATGGATAAGTCATATGAGATTCATATGATTGATGGGTTAATTTAATCCACTATGGGATATGGTGAAGGTCATCAATCCTTGGATTTGGTACTCCCTTGATAAAATTTATTTCCTCAAGGACGAATCAGTCCAAATATTAGTTTCAATACTCCCTTGAATGACTTATATACCAATGTAATTCATGGTCCATCACTATCAAAAATCAAATTTTAGTTATCCTATAGAAAGATAGGTTGTTTAAATATTATCAATATTATAATTTTTTAGATTACATGTGATTCCTATAGTATAATAGATTTATATAACTCAGGTGTGGAGTTTTGTATTTTCATACATAATTGGTTCTCTATCCTTAAATAGTATCTTAGTTCTTTTCATTTTCTTTGGTTTTGATGGGGTTTTTCATTTGATCCTCCATTTTTATTTTGGATGAGTCCTACTAGGTTTTGTTTATATTCACCCATACATGGGTATTCCATTCACATTTATTGTGTCAAGTGATGATAATGGATATTTTAGATATTCTCACAGATGATGAAATGTTTGGGGATCTACAGCTTATTAGTTCTTAATGGTGATGATTATTGTCAGTGTTCCTATGAGAAATAAGTTTAACAATGAGTTACTCTTCCAATTATTCATGATATAAAATTACCTATGATATTAGTCTCTTGTATTTTCCATTATTTATTATATTTTCTTTTAACATGATCTAATGGTTGTTTGGAATTTATCTCATTTATATTTTTCAACAGTTAGATATTATTTGTATCATTATATTGTATGTTTTCTATTCTGGAGACAAGTGTATTATGGTGCTTGTTTATTAAGAAAATTTCAACCATGTGTGATATTTTATCTAGGTTATATTCACTACATTTAGACCTATTATATGTGGGATTTTGGTGGCATACATAGCCAATTTATTGGACCAAGAGTGGTCTAGATAGGTCAAGTCAGGTTAATTATTACTCTTCTAGCAATGAATGAGATGAGATGTACCTGTATTAAACATATAAGTGACTATATTTTATGTAGTAGGAAGTTTACATATAACAATTATAGGTCATACCATAGATTAATGAAACCCATAATATTTATCAAATAACAATTTTTGATTCTTTAGTGTCTATCCCTATTGATGATTACAACCAATCCTCTCTTATAACTCATCCACTTTTTTCTTTGGTTTCTTTAAAGACATATACAATCTATATATCAAATTAGAAACTTCAATGTTAGTATAATGAAATAAATAATTTTTTAACTTCTTTATATACTAGTTACTCTAAGACTACTAACATGACCTATACTAATTAGGGCATTCTCACTTCAGGTAGGTATTTCTATTACATGTGTATAACACGGGTTGCCTCCTCCTTTGATATAAAACTAAGCTCCACGATTGTTTATTATCTATACCTATGAAAATTTTTCCTTCTTCAATGTTTTGGTAAAAAAATATTTCTTATAAACATCTTGCCCAAGAAGAAAGTAACTCCCACACTTTCTATCTATCATATCCACCTCTTCCACAGCTTCCTTGTTCAACTCTTTTTTAAAAGTGGGAAAATCCATAAGAATCACCATTGATCATATATAAATATGATATTTCATCTAGAAAAATTATTCACTAAGAATATAATTAGTTATTAAATCTTTTTAAAAACAATCCAATACATTTAAACATCCAATATACATTAGAAATATCATGTCCTCTTGCATCAACTCTTGTAACATGTGATATTTTTATAGCCTCAATGTCCCTTATCATAATTGTTTACTGAATAAATTATATAAAACAAACCATATCTAACCCTCATATATCTTAACCATGAAATTCATCTTTTACCAATTAAAATTTTGTCAATTGAGTATGTTAGTAGTGGATTCAACCTTCAATTAAATAAATTTATGAAGAAACTGTATGAATCTTATTATTCAATCCAATTAATGGAGATTATTTTAAAAAATATTTTTTCTATGTTTTCCTTCCAACTCTTTTTATTCCACCTCCATATATTCTATTACAAAACCTTAATGTAATCTATATTCTCTGATAATTTATTAAGGTTATTTTTACTGATGTTTGATATTCTATAAAAAATTATAAAAATAATCTTCATGTCATTTTTTGAAAGAGGTAATTTTTACCAATGGTGTGAATAGAATATATATTTTAATATACACTAGATGAAAGGATCTTACAGCCATAATAAATACTCTTTAATTTGAAGATACCATTAAAATTTTCCATGTTTACTTTCAAAATAAATATTAATCCAGATATTTTGGTAATTTTTATTTAAAAAGATATTTGAAGAAAAGGGTATTATTTTTTAAAAGGGATGAAAAGAATTTTGAAAATTGATTTATATATTCATTATTAAATGATTTTACAAGGAAGATATTTATTTAATATTTCTTATATTTTGTTTTTAAAGTCTTTTTTTTACTACAAAATGTTCATTTTAAGATTAATAGATGGTATTCTTTCATATTATACTAATATATGAGTATATCTTCTTTTGAGATCATTCACCAACATTTGGTCACGTCCTCTATTACTCTCCATTATTCATTATACATTATTTTTCTCATCCATTTTCATATTCGTAATATCATGAATGAATTTGGAATAATTTAAATCAAATTTATGATGTTTATATATAACATTTCTATATATGGTATTAGTTGAAGGAATATTATTAAGTATGTTATTTTATTTACTAGTGTAATATTAACATTTCATATTCATCATTCAATATGGATAATTTTTTATATATTAAAAATTTTGAGATTAAATGGTATTGATCATTCAAATTATTAAAAATGCATAGGACATGTAAGTGATGGGTGGGTCCTGGTTATAAATAACCCATTGATGCATCGAAAGGTATTTGAGACAAAAAAATAGGGATTATATTTTATATGGTTATCTTTTTAAACCAACTCATTTATTAATAATGATATATTAGTTGTAAGACCTTGGTAGTTAGATTCACAATATCTTGGTTGAGAGGCCTTGATCATCAATGTCTATAATTATGACTTTTCATTATTAATAAATTAATTCAATTAACCATGATATTTATATTTTGATATTATCTCTGTATATTAATTGAACTCAATTTTTTTGATTTACTGGAATTTTTTTTGACTATCAAAACTACCATATATATTATAACTCATTTACTCGTGATATATTTCATTCTAGGATACCCTTACTGAGCACCAAAGATCACACTTTATTATTTTCCTTTCCCCAGTATATGAAGAAGGATATTTTGATTATTTTAGGGATGCTATAATGTTTCAGATGCTATGTTTCTATATTTAAATTGTAACATCATAATGAAGTATGTATCTTGTTTTTTAATACTACTAAACTGATCAAACCTGCATTGTGAGATACCATGTATCTTATGCCAATGTATAAAGTATGCAAAAAAACTAGGTACCTAGATTTGGGGTGTTATAGTTGGTATAATTATTAGTTTGTTAGGAAACATTGGAATTAGATTTGAAATTCACATATCTAACATAATAATAATGATAATCCTTAAAGTTATATGAGATATTTTACTATTATAGGGATTTCTATTTTATGATTTGATATTTATAATGATTATAAAATAAATTTGTTTGATTAATTTTTTAGATATAGTTCTTAGAAAAAGGAAGAGAATCATCACAAATAGTAAAAATAGGGATTTCCCTATTGAGAAAAAAAATATAACTAGTGAAGAAACTTATATGATGATGGATATATTAGGGTATCTGTTTCAATATATAATGAATAAACATAATTTTATAGATAAACCAATTTTTCTATAGTGTGATCCATTTATGTTGAATCAATTCATGTGATGGAAGACTCTACTTTTAATAGAACTATCAATCCATTGGTTGATAAAAATGGATTAAGTCCCTTGAAATTATATTCTAGGCTTTGGTAAATAATTAGATGAAAAATTTAATTCTAGAAATGTTTTTTCTAAAGGGTGATGTTGATCAATAGTGGTTATTAATCAAGATTACTAAATATGTTGATGAAATAGAAATAATGGTATTAAGAATATTTAAAGTGAAATTCTTTAAGAAAATTTTTCTTCAAGAACAGAAAGATAAAATAGAGAGTAAGTTTCTCAAATTAAATAATATGAGAGAAAAAACTGTTTCATAGTATAAAGTTATCTTTTCAATATTATCCATACATGATGCACACTACCTACTTAATCTAAAAACTACGTTTGATTATTTATCTAATGTGTTTAACCTAATTATTTAAGGTGAAGTGGATTCTCAAAAAATTTCATCAAATGATGATATAATATTATATGATACAGTTATGGAGAAATAATTTTCTATTTCATATATGTTTCATTGAAATAAGTAAAAGCATAGGTCGGATGGGAACTGAGAAAAAAATAAATGTGTCAAGGACCAAGAAAGGGATAATAGGATTGACAATATCTGGAAATTTTTATAAAGAAACAACTAGATACATTTTTAATAGGAATATGAGTTTGTTTCAAGTGCAGATAATGGATTTATTAGGATCATGAATACAAGGAAAATAAAGGAACCACTGTTATCTACTGCTTAAACTATAAAGATATGGGGAATTATTCAAACCAATGTCCCAGGAATCAAGGGATCCTACTTTCTAAGGGGACAAGTTGAGAAGGCCATGATTATCTGATTACTTGTTGAGGTTGATGTTCTTAATGATATGGGGGTAGGTACATTGGTTAAAAAATAAAATTTAAAAATAAAATTATTATATTATGGATCTTCACACTCATTATCATCTATGTTTTCTAAGAAAATTAGTTATTTCCCTAGAAACCAGAGATGGGAGTATTTTATAAATACTCCTATTAGAAATCTTAGTTCTATAAGGATGTGTTAGACACTTCCTATTATAACACAGAGTCATACCATATTTTTAATGTTTATCATTATACGTATGGTTGAATTTGATATAATCCTCTATATGGATTGTAATTAAAATTAAAATGAAAACATTTATTACAAAAAGAAATGGATTATGTTTCATGATGGGGATGTGGAATACATTATCTTTATATTGGAGACTACATCATCTATATAATTTTTGGATCCACTTATCATATCTCTTCTTAATGAAATTACTAGAGAAGATGTTAGGACAAAACCTATGAATACTTCGAATAGAGGATGCATGGATAGTGTAAGAATATATAGATTTTATTTATTAAGACCTATAAGGGAATCCTATTCAGTTTCAATATGAGTTTTCTATCATTCACATCCCTGATATAAAACCTTTATCTAAAACTAACTATAAGATTCCCATTGGGGAAATGGATGAACTGAAGGATATACTATCATATTTGTGTGATAATTGATTTATTCTCACTAGTGGTTCACCATGGGGAGACCCAATTCCTTTTAAAAAAAAGAGAATAAGGGGTTGATGGTGTTTTACAAATATTATAAGAAAATCAATTCCATTACTAAAAATAACATGTATCATTTTTCCCACATTAGTGACTTATAAAATCAACTATAAGTGGAACTATATTTTTCAAAGATTTATCTTAATTGTAGTTATCCACAACTATGAGTAAAAAAGAAATATATTCTGAATATTGGAATTTTAATGGGGTTTTGTCATTATTAATTTATAGTAATTCACATTGGATTGAGAAATTCACCCTCTATTTTTATGAATCTAATGAATAGAGTAATCAAGGATTATCCTTATAATTTCATTGTTTCATTTTTTGTTGATATCTTGGTATGATATAAAATCTATTATGATCATAATATTAATTTTTAAATAATAATTAAGACTCTTATAAAAAAGGAGTTATATGGAAACGTTAGAAAATGTGAATTTTTGCATTATAAAGTTTATATTCTTGGCTATTTGTCTATATGGATCGAATAGTAGTTTATCCTTCAATGAAAAATAAGGTGATGGAATGTATAATTCCAATGAATATAAAAATGGTATGTATTTTCATAGGATTAGTAGGTTCCTATTAATGATTTCTTCAAACAAATCATTATTAGACAACCCATTAAACAAGCTAACATTTAATGGTGTTAACATCATATGACCATAATATTGTAAATAATGTTTCGAAAAACTGAAGAGGATATTGGTAAATGCACTAATATTAACATTACCATTAGGAAGGGATATATTTTTGAATTATATTCATGTGTTAAAAAAGGGAATTTGATGTGTACATTTGAATAACAATAGAGTTATTATAGATGCATTGAGATAGTTAAATATTCATGAATAGAATTTTCCAACACATGATATAGAGTTGGAATCCATAATATTTTCATTAAATATATGAAGGAATTATCTTATGCTGAAAAATATGAAATATATACGGATCTCAAAATCATTAAATACATCTTCTCATAGAAATAACTCAACATGAGTTATAGGTGATGTTTATCATTACTCAATGATTATGATTTCCTAATACATTGCCACCATCGGAAGGATAATAAGGTGGTTGTTGCATTGAGTAACAAATATCATGGTGTTCTCACTAAAATATGGATTGGAAAAGATCATATATTAAAGGATTTGGTAATTTTGGATATGAGAATCATTAATGAGGGGAACCAACCCATATATTCTAAATGATTTCCAAACTATCCTTATTAGACAAAATAAAATATTCTTAGATTGATGATAAGAATATTCAAAATAAAATCAATGTTTTAAATGATGGTAATTTGGTAAAAATCATATATGAAGATGGTATATTTAAATTTAGAATGAGGATATGTGTTTCAATTATTCCTGATCTAAAAACATCTAAATTCATTGTACACCTCGGTAGCACGGATATGTATTAGGATTTGAATAGACATTTTTTTATGGGATAAAATGAAATGGTAAATTTTTAACTATGTATCAAGATGCGTGGTTTTTCAATAGCTAAAGGATTAGAGATAATAACCTAATGGATTCATGAAACATCTACTAATTCCAATTTGGAAATGGGATGATATTACTATATTGATTTTCCTTAGATTAAAAAATAAAAAATGAATGAATGATTGCAAATAGGTTATTATAGATCACATAACCAAGTCCACATATTAAATTTTTATATTCGAAGATATACCACTTGATCACATTGTGAATATCTATATTAATGAATTTTATTTACTTAATGGATAACCTATATTGATTGTATATGATCATGAGCCATGATTAACATAAAAATTATGTTAAATGATTCAAAAATCTCCCTAACATGATCAAATTTTGAGAACTTATTATTATCCTCATACATATATACAATCTGAAATGACTATTCAGTCATTAAGAGACATATTGAGGTAATTATCACTTGAGTTTCAAGGTTTATTGGATTAATATTTACCATTTTTTTAATTTTAATATACTAATAGATTCCATTCGAGCAGTAAGATGTCACTTTATGAAGCATTATAAGAGAAAAGGTGACATGGATAGACTTTTTGTGGTTATTTTTGTGAACGGAATCTTTTAGAACTATAATTTATTGTGGATACAATGGAAAAAATGATATCTATTCAGAGTAATATCTAGGATGATCAAAGTAGAAAAAATAAATATACAAATTACAAAATGAAGTATTTAGAATTTCAATGGGGAGATTATATTTTTCTTAATGGTATCTCCACAGAAGGGTTTTTAAGGCTTGGTATGAAAGGGAAACTAAGTCCCTAGTATACCGAGTGTTATGAAATTTTTTAATGAATTATAGAAAGGGATTACCATTTGTAAATTAATATTATACTCTCTAAAGTTTATGATCACTTCTATATCTCTATATTGAGGTATTACATGAGATACCCAACACATGTTCTCACCTCACCTGAAATATAATTGAATATAATTTATCATACTATAAAGATCATATATAGATTCATTACAACATTGAATAATGGTTATAGAATTGGATAACTCAAATAGTGAAGGTACGTTAGAAATTATAAAAATAGAAGAGGAAACATGGGAACCTAAAGAAATTATGATTAAGAAAAACTCACTTATGTTTATTAAATGTTCTTTTGTACATTTATAGGATGAAATTACTGAAGGAAGAATTTATCACCAAAGATTTAATTATTGTAAGTATAATTTTATTCATAAATAAACTATAATATAATAAACATATTTTTATTCAAGAAACTGATAAAAACATAAATGTAAAATTTTAAAAATTCAATTTTAAGAAATCAATTCCATTTTTTAATTGGTAATTTCCAAATTTCAATAGGATAATGTTTTGTTATTTTTCATAAATAATTGATATTTAGGTGAGTAGTGAAAAATTGATATTTTAAAAAACTACCTATCTTTTATTATAATTACATAACAATAACCTAATGAAAAATAAATATTTTTTTATACGAAACATATATATTTAATAAGATATATAGTTTATATAAAAATATATTCTTGGCACTTTCAAATTATATGTAATGTTTTGGTTAACATAAAAACTATTTTTAGTACTTTTGATTTAATCTAGTATTTTTAGTAAAATTTTAAATTTTGGTTTGGTTTAAAATAAAAATAATTCTCATTCAATTTTTATGTAATCCAATATATTCCATTTGAATAGAAATTATACTTTATTTTCCTATAAAATCATTTTAATTCATAAAATAATCATTTTTTTAAAAAATAGATTTCATTTTGTTTTTCGAAGTTATATTTAATGTCATTTATACCACTTATAGAAGATTATTCATTAAAAATAGATTACAGATTTGAAATCTTCATAAAAAATATTTGGTAATAAGATAAAATTAATTTTTAGTTGTAATTAATAGAAGAAATGGTAAATATTCATCACCTTGTTTAAGTATAAAATTGGTTTAAAGGGTTTAAAATGAAGGGATAATGGTGAAAGATAACATAAAATAATTTATTAAGCCCTATGTTTTGGTTTTATTTCAACCTTGCCGATATCATATAAGAATATTTGACAATTCAGAGCCACTTTCAAAAGAAAATAACTTTATATTATTAGAATCTTTTAAATAATTTCAACTCACTTATAAAACAGCACCGAAATTATCCCTTATCCAAAAAAATTTAGCACTATATCTCAGACAAGACTTAACAAAAATAATTAATATATTCCATACTATTGTTCTGGACCTTTTGGAATTCTCTTAATATCATCCTAATAAGGATAAATGTATAATCCAAAAGAGGGTTCCTACATAAGATTTAACATTATTTACCAAGTCTTTCAAAGATTCTTAACAATTATACATCCACTAAATGTAATATATAGTTACTAAAATAATGACTAAAATATCATTGAAATAATAATAATTTATTATAATCATGGTGAAACCATTTTTCACCTCCTTTCCATCCTATAGAATATGAAAACATTGTTTGTACATAGAGACAACCTATCGTCTCTAAAAATAAGTGTAATTCATCTTTTTCCCATCACTTCATATGGATGGTTATAAAAATAAAACTAATTAATATATAATATATTTATGAAAAAAATGTTATTATTGAAATATAATATATCATCTACCCTCTTACCCTTACATCCATTAGATAATAAAAATGTCACTCAAGCATATATTTGGACTACCACCTTCAAGAAGCTATGTGATTCATTATTCAATTATCATTATGCATGGATTTCTCTAAAAATAAACAAAATGGAAAAAATTATATTAATAAAGTTATTAAAAAATTATATTATTTTCCTTATCATAACTCCTTTAACCCTAAAATATATTCGGAAGTAATTTTAGAATAATTAACCAAACACTCTTAAGTGGTTGAAAAAAGAATGAACTATTTAATAAATTGATTTAAAATAATTATAAAAACAATATAAAATGTAATAATGATAAAAAAGGTTCTTAATAAAGTATTTAATAAATTTAAATTTTTTGTAAAAGTGTATCAAACATGTAAAACTAAGTAGAGACTAAATGTAAGGTATTTATTTTAAAATATGATTTCATTTTATGATTGTTTATGACAATATTTTGTTTTGAAAAATTAAATGATCCTAATATTTTAAAATATATATATATTATTTTCCAAAATTTATTTTGGGTTTAACATGTTTAAATATAATTTTTTCTCTTTTTGGATCAATATTCAATAAGAATGTTATATGTAAGTTATAATCATTTAAAATTATTATTTTGATTTTTTCCGTCTAACTCTTTTTCTTCCATGTCTATATTTTATTTAATATTTTTTTATGAATTTTTTTTATTATTATGTAAACATTTATTAATTTTATTTTTTTATTTTTTTAATTTATATTAATAAATTTAAAAGTAATCATATTTTCATTTTCTAAATATTGTAATTTTTAACAAATGTGTGAATTAAATCTTTGTTTTATTGAACACCATATGAATAGATTTTCCAACCATCGTGACTACTCTATGATGTTTAATTTACAAGTTTTCATGGTTATTTTCAAGGAAAATATTTTCGTAAATATTTTTTGAATTTATATTTAAAATGATATCAAATTAAATAGTTATTATTTTCTTTAGGAAACTAAAATAATTTCATAAATATATCAATAACTTTGTTTTTACATGAAGTTATAAGGAATTTTTTTAAATTTATTGTATTATATTTTCTATTGGTTATTTTTACTAAAAAACCTAAATTTATGATAAATTGATGGTCTTATATCCTCATTTAATAATAATGTACTATACCTTATTTTGATATCATTAAATTTATTATGGTGAAGTATTGTGTCACTCTCCATTATTCATTGGAAACTGTCTTTCTCCTCCTGCCAATATTTTTAATATCATGAGTGAATTCAAAATAATATCTTTTAATTTGATGATGATTAATTCATATACCATTTTTATATGAAGTATTATTTGAAGGAATATTACTAATTTATTTCATTTACTGGGTAAATAATTATTTTTATTATTCTTGACTCAATATGGATAATTATTGACTTATAAGGAATTTTTAAAATGAATTATATTAACAATTTAAAATTTTAGTATTGTATAGGACATTAATTTGATGAGGGTTAATCTGTCATAGATATCCTCTTGATGCACTGAAAGGTATATGGAGACAAAATAGTAGGAATTCCATATTAGATTAGTTTTCATTTTATAGTTCTCTATTTATTAAGAATTGTGTATTTGTTTAGAATACATGATAGTAATACTAATGTTATCATGTTCGAGAGGCGTTAATCATTAATTTGTATAACAATATGTTTCATTAATTAATTAATTAGTTTCCATTGTCCATTATATTTTAATGATGATATTAGTCAAGGATGTTCATTAAACTCAAGTTATTTAGTGAATGGAATGTATTTTTGTTATCCACTCTTACATTTTCATTATTCCTAATTTAAACATGATGGATTCCATCGTACATAACACTTTATATGCATCTATGCTTGCCCTTTATTTTTTCCATTCCCAGATATATGAAGATGAATGATATTTTAAATTATTTTAAGGATTAAATAGTTTTTCTTATGCTATATTTTTGTATTTAGATTGTAATATAAAAATATTTTATGTATCTAGTATTCCAATTCTGTTAAACTGATCAATAATATGAGGAGATATCTCTATTATATTGTATTAATGTAATAAATTAAAGAATAACTATAGGTTATTTGAGTAAGGTTGTTGCAAATCCAACATCTTTAAAATATTTAATTTGAGATACCCCCATTTATATTTTCATCAAAATCACATTTACAAAACCAAATACTCCACTTTAGTTTGAAAACCTAAAACCAATTTTTTTCAAATATTGAAAATATCATTATTATCAAAAAAATTAAGAAATTATTTGATAAAAAATATTGTATAAGAAATGATCTAAAAACATATGAATCATAGAATATGGAATCACAATCTATGGAGGAATGAATATAATCCAATAAATAGATATAATGGGCACCTAAAAATCTATGAAACCTTATATCTAGTATTATCAATTATGATACAGTCTTTCAATACCATGTTATAAGAACATGTTATCAGGGTTTCTCTATTAACGATTTTAAATCCATAATTTTTTCACTCTAGTTTGAATCCAAAATTTATATTATCCTCGAGAAATAAATAAATAGAGGAGAAATATAAATCTAATAAATCATTAAATAATTATGATCAACATTTTGATCTGATAATGATTTGATCAGTCCCAGATGAAAATTCATTGTTATTGGTAAAAATCACCAAAAATACCTCATAAAAATTCCTAATGTCTCCCATTTCCACAATTAGGTATTAATGAGCAGTTTATGATATTAATAGAGTATTTAATTATTCTAAATGTACAACCCAAACCCAAAAACATGATCAACATGAATAGTCTTTATAGTTAATTATAATACTATATAATCCCTTATTCCCAAAAAAACATGAATTCATAGCCTCAATGTATAGTCCTTGTGGATGTTCTATTGACCATGAATTCCTCTAAATATATAATAATATATTATAAGGTAATATATCATGATATATGATACCATGAACTAAACTATCCTTTCTTCACCAAGATTCCAAAAATAAAAATTCCAATACGAAACTACACATGACTCAGAGGTGGATATTCCTACTAAATTGGAGTCACTACAATCCTCTCAACCATAAAACATTTAATTCCCAATAATTTAATATGATTTTTTATCATAGAACAAAATTTTTCCTTTGTATCATAATTGATCACCTCTCTACCAAGTATCTTCTTAAATTAGTCAATGTCACAACAACATTCTCACTAGTGAAATATTGTTTTCTCTCAAGATATTAAATGTCACATAAAATACCATCACTATACATTCCTTGAAGATTGTAACTACTTAGAAATCCATGTCATAATAATCCAGAATATAAGATGGATCCAGTTGGTATATTAATAGTTGAAAAAAAATTTAAAAAAAATTATTCACTACATTAAAATTCAACAGTAATTATAGATGATGATTAACTTCCAAAATTCATTCAAAAATTATGAATAGACCCTTGTACCAGTGTACCATATTCCCTGGATTCTTGATTTATAAATGTCCCAACCTAAATTACACTTGTTATATTATTTTATATCCAACAATAAATTACAATTTTCATCATTGATGGTCGGTATAATACTTATATCAATCTTGTGTTTTCATTAACTGCTTTTGGATTATATAAACACACTATATAATCTATTATAACAAACTAGTTCCCAATAAGGATCTCTCTATCAAATAATTCCATCATAATGATGTTCAACATTATATTTAATAAAATACATCAAATATATCCATAAAAATGATTCTTTATAGATATTTTTATTGAGAAAATCCAACATGGTTATATGAGCCACCTATAATCTCCCAAAACCTAACACACGGGCCCTAAAAATATTCTCTATAGTCTGTATGGTCAGTTTTGACATCCAATTATTTTAAAGATGAAGTGAAAAACATATATTCAATTTGGTACCCATAAATTTCTAAAATACCATAAATATTGTTATAGAAAATCTTTAATATCTATCATAAATGATATTTTATGGACCCCTGTGAATTTAAACTACTTCATTAACTTATAATATAGCCAGATCTTCCATGGATAAAATCTTCTAAATAAGTATAAAGTGGGATGATTTTTTATGAAATCCACAATCACTCAAATCAAACTATGCTTTTATGGTTATCTTGGAAAATAAATTATGAAATCTATTTCAATGTCTTTACATTTACATGTAAGAACTATCGATGTTAATAAAATTCCCATAGTGTGTTTATTCTCTGTCTTCCACATATAAAAAATTATGCATTGATAGACAAAAAAATCCTTATCCTTTTCATCAATTCTCACTAAAACTATCATCTAATATCAAGATAGAAATACATCATTACAATATGAAATTCCCAATTTTACTTATAAACCTTATTGACATCCTTCTTATTAAATCTCAAAGGAACCACCACTCTATCACAAAATTATATAACCATTCAACATATTAGTGTCTAAATTTAATTAGAATCCATAGCATACAGTGTATAACTATTTTAAATTATTTCATAATTGGTTATTTTCACTCCCTCACTTGATCAAAAAGTATTAAATTGATTTTTTATGTAACAAAACATTGAACCCCTCTTCTTCAGATTTTAGATGTAATCCTACCACCCATATAAATATATTCCAATAAATCATTAATTACTTTAATTTTAAATTTATATGACTCAAATAATCTTCTACTACAATACCCCTACCTGGTTTATATAATATCTCAAAATTAAAAGTTTGATGACACATTATCCCATTGTTCTACCTCCTTTTTTGGTCCCATTTGGAAAAATCATGTCTCAGAATTTTATGATCAAGATAAACAGTGAAACTCTCAACAAACAATTAGTGTTTTCAAATAATCATGGCATAGATGATAACCACCAATTATAGAACATGCATGGGACAATTATTCTATTTACTAATTTTCTACATTGACCTGTATGCCACAATATTATATTTATACATGAGAACACATCAAGGCCTAATTCTAGATGCATTGTAGTGCACAAAAACCCCTTAAAATCAATCTATCATTATAAATAGTAGTATAGAAGATATCTACCTCTTCATCTCACTAAAATATCCCTTTAATTTCTTTTCTTACTCAAACACCATAACTTTCTATGTCAAAACCATAATTACCATTGTGAACTTCAAAAAGTATTGAATGAAGCCTCTGTAATGACTTCACAATATGAGAAAACAATTAATATAAAAGTAGTTATAAGGAACCTTCCAAAATAGTGTTGAATTAAATTTCTTTACGTATATAACAAAACCATTCAGAGAAATCACCTTCCCTAATAACATTACCATGTATAACAAGGACTAATATTTTAATTTCTATGCGCATAATTAATATCTCCAAAAATCAATAATGATATTCTAAAATTCCTTATATAATCTGCCACTAATCCTGAATAAATTATAACATCATCCATAAGAACCATGGTAAGTGATTCAAGTTATTTATATAGGACATGATTTATAAAGGATATAAAAATAGTATGAGTTTTCATAAACCATAATGGAATTACAAGATACTCATGATCTATATTCCTACTCTTTAAAGATGCCTCTGAAATTTACAACACCTTCACCTTTCTATAGTATGATCATACTCCTAGGTTAATCTTTGAAAACGACTTATCCTTATTAAACTAATCAAACAGGTTGTCAATGTGAGGTAAATGGTATTTACTCTTAATTATAATTTGATTCAGATACTTCTAATATATGAATAATCAAAATCTAGCATTATTCTTCATTTAAAACAAAACTAGCATTTCCCATGGAAAGAAAATTTGTTGAATAAATCTATTCTCTCTAAATAATCTAATATAATATTTAATTATTTTTGTTCTCTTGATTCCATGTGATATGGATGAAATTATGTTTTTATTCTTCCAAAAATAAAATTAATAGATTACTATAAATATCTCAAAAATAATATTCTAAATATGTTTTTAGGAATAACATATAATAAAAAGTTGACCATCATCAGAAACTGGAATATATCCATATATTGTAATGATTTATAAACTAACATAGATAACATATATCTAAAAGTGTAATATTTTTAAATAATTGATCCTTTTATACTAGCATTAATCCCCTACTCTCCTCAAGTAGTTTGAAATTTAATTTTAAGTAAAGTAATGGAAACATTATTTTCATAGGAGTTGATATGAGAATTAAAATTCTCAATCCATACCATCATAATAATGGATTAATATGTGTTCATGTATACAACAAATATGTCAAAATATATATACACATCACTGCTTATAGTGGAATTAGTAGAATATGTCTTTTTATTGCAGATCTGATCATAGAATACTCAATTACATTTCATATACTAAACTATTATTTATCAATATTTTTATTCAAACTGTCGCATTGGATTGTCATGGGTCTACACAGGTGACTCATTTTTATCCATCAAGGATTTCTTCATATACATCCTTGATCCCAAAGACTAATTATAACATTAAATGATATAATCCAAAGAGAAGTAATTAAAAATATTATTCAAATTCACAAGATTCCTAATTAATGAAATGTATTGGTATCATTAGAAAAGTTTTACATTAGGTATTTGGTGATACTATATTCAAAATTATAGATATTTCTCCTCCTCTGAGATGATATAGTGATTGAAAAAAATTATTTTAACCTTTGTAATATTTTAAATAATATTTTTTAAAGTGTTAATTAGGTTATATTTTCTCAAATCATGTTATGGTTTCCCAAAAATATTATCCTAACAGTAATATATTAACTTTATTCTATATGATTGTTATGATTAAGACTAATAAATATCTCTTTATTTAATGTCTGGATTGTAAAATTTCATTATATTTGGGCATCAAATGGGGATATTACCATAAGAGCAGTATAATTAGGGATTATATATTTGGCCCCATTCTAGGCACATCTTGTTATTTTAAAAAAATATAGAAACACTCTAAATATGTTTTTTAAATGACATCATCCAAGAGCATCGTTAGTTCACTAAGAAATATAAAATAACAAATTTAAATTCTTGAACTAATCTAGTTAATATTAAAAACATTTAGAGTTTAATGTAGAGGTAGATCCATAGAGATTGGTTTTTAAATTACATAAAATGATTTTTGAAAACAAAAATAAAGAAAATGGAATATTAAATTGGATTGTTCGGTTTTGAGAAATATTGGATTAATGTAACTTGATTTTATAAGTTCATGTTCATGCACATAGTGAGATATTGTGTTGTGATTTTTATTTTAGATGGTTTTGAAACTAAACTCTAGTGGTCCTCCTATCAATGTCATTTCCCTATATTTTATGAACTTCATTTTCCCTCTCAGTTCTTAGGTTAGTTCTTAAATAGGCATCTGGAACCATGTTCAAACATAGTGACCAAAAATTCAGGCATCGGGAAATACATGAGTAAAGACCACTAGTTGAAGCACTCAAAAAGTAAGGACCTTATTTTTCATCAATGGTCATAATTAATAGGGAAGGTTCAGAATTAAAATATGAAATTAAACAATGAAATCAAGAAATTATCATTAAAATCAAATACAATTACCTACACTACATGCAATCCCTTTTAAATTACATATATTTTAACATAAATATTTACCCTCTCATTCTATTAATTTGTTGATATGTACAAAAGGGGATTAATACAAAAACAACACTCTAAAACAGCAAAAATATCCTTATCTTCCCATTAGGATTCTATTTCATCCCCCCATATAGAAACTTCTCTCTTTTTAATTCTCGAGAGATTCTCACCCTTTTTTATTTTTTGAAATATTTTTTCACATGTATTTTCCATTTTAATTTTATTATCTCTCTATCTCTCTTTCTTTCTCCTCCATAATATTTTTTCTGAGTATTCATTTTCTCAATTTTTGGTCACTTCACTAAATCTTTCCTATGATTTGGGGGTTTTTAACCCATCTTCTGAATTTGAGTCCCTTTTCAAGTGTTTATATTTTTAACTCCCTAAAGCTAGGCCTGTGGTATATTGAATTATTTGAAATATTAGTTTTTTAAAAATTACAATAGTTAAATCCCATGTTGTGTGGGTCATGTTATTGTTTTTTAGAAATTGAATGACCACAGTGAAGCCATTTGTTACCACAGAATACCCTCCTTACAAAAAAATATCTCTACCACCAATTTGAGCACCTCCACGGTGTTGTATAACACCTACAATACACTATTTTAAAACATTTTTTTCATTAAAATGGACACACTTCACCATATTTTTACTATGTAAAAGCTCTCAATTTATATCCTTTTTTATTTTAAGCCATCTAACAATGGTTTAGATGATTTCGCAGCCCTTATTCCTTCTTTATAGATATAGTGTAGTTATATTTATCCATATGAAATCATTATTATCCTAAACATTCTTTATCAAATCCATATTTGGAATCACCATGGAATAATCCTTCCACCACAATGCATCTATCGTCTCTTTTCTGAGGTTCTAGTGCAGTGATGGTGGAAACCACATAGCCAGTCTTCATAAACACTATTTGGACTTCATAGTTGTTGGATAGAGTATTTTATCCATAAAAACTCCATACATTTTTAATTAGGTTTCACCAATGTCTATCAAGGTTCTAAATGGGATATATGTGGATCTCAATCTTCAAAAATGGAAATTTGGGTTGAGTAGAAGCTTCCCGAGTTGAATCCATAGCATTTTTGACATACATAAATATCATTCAATCATCTGAATGGTTAGTAAGGTAGAAAAGTCTTTTATTTAATAAAGGAAAATCAATCCATGGATATAAATTCCAATTTTTCAATAAATTATTAATAGTTCCCCTCTACCACATCCCACGTCATAAATGGGAAGCTTCTACCTAAATACAATAAGTAAACAGGTTGCAACACGTCGGAAATGAAGTTAGATTGGGGTTAGAGGACCACTATTTTCATTTTGTGCCACCACACACTAATGAATATATCCTTACTATACTATATCATCCTCTCCCCCAGGTACTAGTTCTTTCTCTACTATCTATACTTATGTTCCCTTATGCCATCATGTGTAGTGGATTTCCCCAACTACACTGCCTTCATATAGATGGGTTTGGCCAATGGGCCCTTCTTAGGCATGTTTTTTAGATTTTCATCATTGGTTGAGATATGACTAGTAATGTTCCATTTTATGTAAGTTCCATTTTCCCCCTTTTTCAGGTCCTACAGCATTTACATATAATACATAGAAAGATGAGACATTAAAAAACATTTATTTTGTATCTCTTAATTTTAGTTTCAGAAATTTCATCTAAATAATATAAATACCCAAAATGAATATTATTTGTTAAAAATAGATATTTTAAATTAAAAACATAATAAATTTTTTAATTATAAATTTCAAGTTTATGCACAAAAACAATCTTACCCTTAACCCCTCTAACTAGTGTTATCTAATGAAGACCATAATTAGATAATGAGTGAGCATGAATAATTTTATCGGAATGTGTTTACCCAGAGAAAAAATTGATATTGGTAGTTAATGACACAAAAATACAGTGATACATTATCATATATTGAGGTAGGTATCATTGGTTTGATAATTATCAATTATTTATAAGTTTTTTATCATTTATTGATTCTTGGAAACTTGATCCACATGTTCAGTTAATGGTCTAATCATTATTATCATAAATATTTCTTCTTATTGATGTAGTGATAAATGGTAGTTAAATAGTGGATCAATGGTGGGAGGCTTGTAGAAGTCTAACCACTACATCCAAATCCCCCTTTACCTATGTCGTGCAACCCACAATGAGTAACCGGTCCAAAAACCATGGTCGATGGTACTATAAGGGGTTGGTCAATTATCTGGTAGTCAGTACACTCTCATATGCCTCTCTCTAGTAATAATATATATTTATCTATATCCCTCTCTCTCCCTCTCCATTCAGCCCTCTCCACCTATTTCCATCTTCCTAATGGGATAGACATGTGCCCTAGAAATACTTGGTATAGGTGATAAAGGATGGAAAACAGTGGGCTTAGATGGAGGTATCATGGCTCAAAAGTAAAGGTTCTGTAACAAAATTCATATAAAAATAAATAAGTATAATGATGTGTAGAAATGGATGGTCTAGTGATTTCCCAATAGTGTGTCTAGTGGATTATCATTCAAGGTGGTGGAGGCTCATAGTGGCTCATGATGGCATGTAGACAAAGGGAACGAAACAATAAGGGTTTCTACTCGGTCATCATATCATTTAATATTTGGAATATAAATCCTATATACATAGTGGCTTATGTGGACTACATTGGTGGGATCATCTAATCATAATTACTCTAAAGGCATGGCTCTGTATAGGCTAGGTAGCATGATCTGAATATCTAGGCAGGAAAAATGCCTCACCCCTGCAAACTATGGTCAAGCGGCACTTGAGGGGTTGGTGTAGTGTCCTGAACTAGCCCAAGGGGCAAGTGGGATGTACTAATAGTTAGCCTCCCTCACATTTATCCATTGATGTTTGATCCATCCCATCAAACCATCACCCTTATCGTGTTTCTTGGCCATGAGTAAAAGCAGGGAAATTTCCCCGAGTTAGGTCATCCTAACTATACCCATCTGGCAGATACACGTGGTTTCAGATACCATGTTATACCCAACAAGATTTAAATCAATGTGTACCACTCTGTAATATTACCTTCTCTTAATTATCATTTTATAATTCCCTGGGGTCCTCCACCTGGAAAATTCTTTTCATATGTCGTATTTTTTATAGTTATTTCACCATGTATCTACTTTAGGTGAATAAATATCATATCTAAATAATATTTTCGTATAAAAATGCAATATTTAGATATATTTGGAAATAAAGAAACATTTATGAGTTGATTTTGTTACATTATGTTTTTTAACTCTATTGGGGTGATAAGGCGGTCCGCGCATGATGATGAGAATGTACATGAGTTTCATTACTCCAGTACATAATTGTTATTGAAAAGATGTAGTTCC
Source organism: Viscum album (assembly GCA_963277665.1). Lineage (NCBI taxonomy): Eukaryota > Viridiplantae > Streptophyta > Magnoliopsida > Santalales > Viscaceae > Viscum > Viscum album. Next base: position 1,447,160,852 of record OY728136.1, read on the forward strand.
CATAAATTCTTTGTATAGTTTGATACCCTTCCCCATACATGTTGAATAGTCCCTCCATTATGTACTCCCTCATTCATTGTTTTTAATTGATTTTTCATTGATCCTCCAACAAGGATGGTACTCCCATGACTAATATAAATGCCTTGGTGTGGTCTGGGTCCCTTCTAACCATTTTTCAATAGCTATATGTGTTTGTTATAGTTGTATAGGTTGGATTACTATGGGTTTATTATGGTTTATATTCCTTCTATAACTGGGTTTTGAAGAGTGGGACACTTCTATATACTAAATTTTAGGCACATAAAGATTATTTATGTTATTACTAATTTTGTTTTAGGTTATGAGATGATCGGTATTTCAACTCTCACTTCATGTTCTTGATATCCATTAGTTTTATGTTTATACACACCCATGCATGGACATTTCACTAGAACATATCGTTTCTTAAGTATAAAATACAACTATTGGAGGAAATCACAATAGATACATTTTTGATGGAGCAGGATCTTATTTGTGCTATGAGGTGAATGATAAAAAAATTGATCATGTAAGGTGATATGTGTTGAGAAGTGTCCTACTATACCATTTGATCTATTTTGGTTTAAATTTGGGATATTGGGACTATTCTTTCACCTTTACTGTAAAATTTTATATTTTTTATACTTTGTGTAGGACTCTTATGTGTCATATGTGGTTATATATTATAGTTGGTTTAGTTATGTAGCTTTAATTTTTATTAAACCTTATATAGATACACATATTGTGTTCAGGTACTTTCGTCTAAGTCAATACATATTGTGTGATATTTATACTCCATGCTAGTCACCATCCCCTAGCCTATTAGAGGTTAGAAAAAGGATCCACATATAGACTGACCACTGAACAAAGTGGGGTATTTGTGCGTTGGGTTTTTTTGAAGTGGTATCAGAATAGGTCAATAATGTCGATAGATTTTAGAGTTTAGATCCATGTGAGGATTGTTTATGTATTAGGTATATAATTCCAAGTAATCTTGATTTCGGTCTCCATGCTAGAGAAACCATTGTTTTAACAAAAGTAAACATATCCACTCATAATGAATCAAATTATATATCTATTAAAAAAATGGTGACACAAGTTAGAAGGTAAGAATAGGATGTTCATGCATTTTGTGGTAGTCAAATATTTGTTCCATTCCCTTTATTTATTACATTACATATATATTCATAATAATCTTCTGTCCATATTATAAAATATTGGTTTCCATCATTTTGATAAATAACTAAGATTTTAGGGAGGGGTCATGATAAAAAAATTCAAGTGAAATATCCCATTATCTCTAATTAGGTCTGTAAAGAGGACACCATCTAAGTACATACCATGATATTTCCTCATTGGGTGAGCATAGAGAAGATCATCCACCAATTGTTTAGTGAGAAGACCCTCCCCATGAAGTTTAGTGTGATATTATTCCAACTATATAATAGAGGATGATTCTCATCAGATATAACTATGTTCTTCATAGGTTTAGTTTTATTCATGAAATTTACTAGTAGATACCTCCCATTTCTATAGGAGAACAAAACCCCCATACCTTAAAGTTCTGGATTTAAGTGGTGACTTAAATGCTTCATGTAGTCTAAACAGCTGGTGATTATATAGTGGTTCTGTCATTCATCCTTATTCAAGGAGAAATGAACCACTAGTGAACCTTTATCATCAAAATCTATGATGAGGGGACTCTTCCAGGGTTAGAGTTTTGGTGCCTCTTTTGTGTGGAGTATTACTCAGTGACACTGAGGATGGTGTTTGGTCAAAATCAATTAAACATTAAATAAGGAAAATATTCTATGGTGGATTATGAGTAATGGATCACTAACCTCACAAGGTACTTATGATGGATTCCTTCACATGTAGACATCCATACATGGCCTCCAAAGATATATATTAGTTGATGTTGTTTCTCATTGAATCCCCACCAATGATGATGTATTGGAGAATTATATAGAGATTTGTATACATTATGGAGAAAATAAAATGGATATTATGGTAAAATAATCATTTTTTCATATAATGGAAAGTGTTATGGTCTAGACATCGGAGGCATATGCGTGCACAATCCAAGTCCTAGAGATCAATTATAGGAGTATTATTAAAAGGATCCAACCAGAATGGAGATAGAATTTTATACTCTCAGGGATGATGACATTATATTTTTTAAAAAACACAACTAAACATAGTTTATAGATAAATAAATTAAGTATACCTAATGGGACCCCACATTATTGGAAGCAATGAGATCATGTGAAACCCAAAAGAGATAGGGTTTTCCCCTGAAGATATGGATTTCGCAAAGTATTTGTCACGACCCGTCCTCGGGGCCCGTGCCGTGACTACCCCAAGCCCGCCTTCCATAGGCCAGGGGCTGGCGACTAGCACCAAGGCGTAAATCCCAACAAAAGGGAAGGCATTGCCTTTGAAATGTAAACAAGCACCACAGAGTAAGCAAGCGGAAAAGTAAACACTAAGTAAATACTATACAAGTTGTGCTGATGTAAAAGGGGGCCAGAAATACAAGTCCAACTGTAAAGTACAACTGAAAAAAAAACAGCAACTGAAAAGTAATAGCCGCAGCGTCGAGCCGTCCTCTGGAAGTCCCACCTGAAGGGTGGGTACATATAGCCTCCACTGCTCCTCGGGTCCACCTGACCGCTCCGAGTACGACTCGCCCAGTGGTCCACCTCCAGGTACCGTCCTGCTCCACACGCCTCCACCACGATCAGCGTTGTCCGTCCTCTACAACCAACACAACGTAGTGCGGGCAAAGCCCATGCAGGGGTGAGTATAAGCTACTCAGTAGGGACCCCAAGACCCCCGAAGGTCTCCCGAAATCCACAAAATATATTCCACAAAGGAAAGATACAATCACAAAGTAACGTCTGACACAGCTTAGGTATATGCCCATACATATACGTAAGTCATCAATTCTCGTTTGGCACCAACGTCCGAGCCCAAGCACAACCTAGTCCACACAGGAAAGCAAACGTATACCCACACAGGATAGCACAACACAATCCACAAAGGAGAGTAAATAGTAAATCCACACAGGATAGCTCAACACAATCCACAAAGGAGAGTAAATAGTAAACCCACACAGGATATCTCAACACAATCCACAAAGGAGATTAACAAATGATTCAGCTCACACAGGTATACTTCTTCGGATGATGATAAAGATGATCACTGATCCATATAAGTCGTCGGACCCATGAAGGATCGATAGGTAACTTACCCCCGCAATGACCCACACAGGATCGGGCCCACACAGTACTTGTAGGCGCTGGCTCACATAGAACCGCTGAGCGCTGACCCACACAGGATCGGACCCACACAGGATCGGGCCCACACAGGACCGGGCCCACACATGACCTGTAGCACTGATCCACGTAGGATCGCTGAGTGCAGTAGTCGTCGTAGTCCACTGAGGATATCTACACAGTCGTCGCCGCAGTTCACTGAGGATCTCTGCACGGTCGTCGTCGGAGTCCACGGAGGATCTCTGCACAGTCGTCGCTGTCGAAGAAGCAGTCGCAGCCAGCATTAAGGTTCCCGCACATAGCAAGCTCGTTTGGGAGGGTCCGCTCCCCGAGCCGAGAGGCTGATACATAAACTGTCAAAAAGTCTGAAGTTGATGTATACCAAAGTTCTGTATCGTCAACAGGAACTCAACGTCGCAGACGGCGCGTCAATCGGACGCCCGGTCTGAGAGTTATTGGCCTTTTCGTCCCAGGGGCCCAATTGGTTTTAAAGGCAAAACCAACCCGACCGTACTCCACCTGCGTCCAAACCTCGGGCGGAGTATGCCAAAAGATCCGTCTCACTTAGAGGAATACAACAAAACTGACCGTACGTCAATCAGACGTCCGTAGCTCAAGATATGAGCGTTTCCGCTCCGAAGGCCCGGTTGGTTTCGTGTACGAACCATCCCGGACGAACTCAAAATATTCCGAAACCTTGAGTGCAATATACCAAAACGACCATCTTGATCCAAGGATCGCGGTGCCACTGACGGCGAGTCTTTTGGAGGCTCATAGCTCAAGTTACGTGTGTTTGAACGAAAACCGTCCGAAGACGGGGGGTCCGGGCCCGGGCTGACCTGGCCCGAACCCCCCTGAGTTGGCCGAACCCGGTCCGACCCGGTTCGAAATGGTCCGACCCAGTCGGACCGGTCTGGCTCGGCCAGCCCGGCCCGGCTTGGCCGAGCGGCCGACGCGGGGTGAGCCGTCGCCCCGCGTGACACCCCCACGGCACCCGCGGGCTGTCGGCCAGACAACCGGACGCGGCTGAAGCCACATCCCATGTGATGCGGGGGGGAGCCGCTGCCCCCTGCGTGACACCCCCGCGACACCTGAAGGGTGTCTCTCTGGCGGCCGGAGGCGGCTTCAGCCGCGTCCCACGAGCGTCGCCGCCGCGGTGGTCTCGTCCGGCGGCGTGTCAGGCGCCGCCGGCTTCCACGGGCCGCCGGAGTCGCTTCGGTGCCCCGTTTTTCTTCCCGTCTATTCCATTGTCCCTCCTGAGATATGTTCATCACTGCGGAAACATCAAACTTCCGTTGCGGCACGTTCCGTCATCGCTCATCAAATCCGCATAACAACGAAGAACGGCGGAGGCTCGTCGGGCCGTGTTCGTTTGGCCCGCACCCTCCGCGTTAGTGATAAACAACGGGAGGAATAATATCAACACATGAATTCAACAATTTTAAGGGAAATAAAATTTTTCTTATGTCCGGGTTCTTCATTCTTGAACGGAAATAACACGAGAAAAAGGGCAATTCCAGAAATAAAATCCCTTCCTCGTAGTCGTCGCGCGTGACCGTTCTTCACGGAAATGCTTGTCGCAGAAGGCGTCGCGTCGTCGCGGAAGGACATCGCATCGTCGCAGAATCCGGTGTTGAGTCGGCGAACTCAACGGACCAAGAACCACAGATTTAATTTAATTAATTAAATCCGTGATTTGGTAAAGAACCACAAAGGAGATTAAAAAGAAAGTCTGAGACTCTTACCTCAAGCAGCCGATCGAAGATCCGTCGCAGAGGAAGAGACGTCGCAGAAGAACATTGCAGGAAGGGAATGTCGGCGTCGCGGATCACGGCGTCACGTCGTCGATTTCTGGGTTCGGCGTTCTTCGCGTTCTTTATGTTCTTCGCGAAGGAGGATCAAGTTTCAAGGATCCTCCTCAACGAGTAATCCTCCACAAGATAGGTTGGTCTTATTTTATTATTATGCCAACAAATGAAAACGGGTAAATAACGACCCATCAATTCATTGAATTAATTCAACAAAAGAAACATCTCATTTATTTTACGAAATAAACTGCCCAATTAAATGGTCTGTTAAGAATTTAAGAAAACACGTTAGTTGACTTTTATAATGATGGGTTTTCGCGGGTGCATTACTTAGCGGAAAGAAACGGCTGGGCTCGTGCGGGCCCCATCTCACAAATATCCTACCAAGAGGGTAGGATATTTCTGGATAGTATCCTATCCGGTTCAAATCAGTTTAATCCACTTTTAAGTGGCTTCAAGTGGCTTCCATGTGGCTTAAGTGAAATAAAATAAAGTTGTCGTAAAATTATTTTGTTTCTTAACATTAAGCCCGAAAATTAAAAACCACACCAGAGAAAATACAACTCCGGAAGATGAGTTTCTAAGTGAATATCGGCGCTGCGATTTCATCGGTGCCCTCAGAATTAGATTCCGGGCAACGGTTAAAAAGTTAGAAAACCCCGCTCGTCCATTCACTGAACGTACCCGAGCCAAACTTCAGAAAATGATTCCGGGCGCACCGGGCCTCAGAATCAGGTGCCGTCAGAAACTGCGCTCTTGTAAAATTCCAAAGAAAATTAAGAAAAAAATTTCCTTGAAATTTATGGGTCTTTACATTACTCCCACCTCAGGGCTTTACGTCCCCGTAAAGATACATCATAAACTAGGGAAGCAGATGTGGGTACTGAGCACCCATCTGAGCCTCCCGCTCCCATGTGCTCTCCTGGAGGTTCCTGTGCTGCCATCTGATGCGCACAATAGGAATCGATCGCCCACGTAGGACCCGCTCTTGTCGATCCTCTATCTCCACTGGGACCTCCGCAAAAGTCGCCCCATCATCCATGTCTAGATCCCCATCGTCGATGATGTGCGTCGGGTCATGCACGTATCTCCTCAGCTGGGATACGTGGAAGACGTCGTGCACCCGGTGCAACTGAGGTGGTAGAGCCAGGGGATAAGCCACCTCGCCAATCCTGATGATGACCTGGAATGGTCCAATGAAGCATGAAGACAACTTTTCGCCTCGGCCAAATCTCCGCAAACCACGTCGAGGTGAGACACACAAGAAGACGTGGTCGCCATCCTCAAACTCTAGTGGCCTCCGCCTCGTGTCATCATATGACTTCTGCTGGCTCTGATCTGTCCTCATCTGCTCCTGGATGACCTGGACCTTCTCTGTCGTGGCCCGGACCATCTCTGGTCCCACAACTGCTGACTCCCCAGGGTCTGTCCAGCACAAAGGAGATCTGCAAGGCCTGCCGTACAGCGCCTCGTAGGGTGCCATCCCGATGATGGAGTGGTAGTTGTTGGTTTATGCGAACTCCACCAAGGGTAGGTGGTCCTCCCAGCTATGACCAAAGTCGATGACACATGCGCGGAGCATGTCCTCGAGAGTCTGAATGGTCCTCAACGTCTGACCATCCGTCTGAGGGTGAAAGGCGGTGCTTAGACGTAGCCACGTCCCGAACGCCTCCTGCAACCCCTTCCAAATCCGGGAAGTAAAACGAGCGTCCTGATCGGAGACGGTAGTCGATGGCAAACCGTGAAGCCATACAATCTCCGGAACGTAGAGACGCTCCATGCTCTCCACTGAGCCCTGCTCTCGGATGGGTAAGAAGTGTGCCGACTTGGTGAGTCGGTCAATAATCACCCAAATGGAGTCGTGACTTCTGGAAGTGCGTGGATGTCCAGTAACGAAGTCCATAGATATCCCATCCCACTTCCACTACGGGACCTCAAAAGGCTGTACCAAGCCTGCTGGTACCTGATACTCTGCCTTCACCTGCTGGCAGGTGAGGCACCGTGAAACGAACTCTGCCACAGCCTTCTTCATGCCCGGCCACCTGTGCAGTCGTCTGAGATCCTGGTATATCTTCGCCACTCCAGGATGTACCACCAGAGGAGAAGTGTGAAACTCCCTCAGCACCTCCTCTCGTAAAGCGACTGGTACCAAGGTACGTCCTCTTAAAAGGACGTCGTGCTCTGCTCCAAGGGAGAAACCATCAGGTTCCTGTCCCGAGGATATCTGCGCACGCCGCGTCTCACAGTCAGCATCCCCACGATGTGCCTCTCTGACCCGCTGTAGTAGTGGAGGGGTGACTATGAGGGAATGAAGGAAGGCTTCTCTATCTCTATCCACAAAGGATATCTGCAAAGCGGCTAGCTGCTCTGTCGCCTCCTCAAGTAGCTGGATTCCCGTCCTCCTGCTGAGGGCATCGGCTACCACGTTCCCCTTCCCAGGAGTATAGACTATCTCAAAGTCATAGTCCTGGAGGAACTCGAGCCATCGCCGCTGTCTCAGGTTCAAGTCCTTCTGAAAGAAAATGTACCTGAGACTCTGGTGGTCAGAAAAGACTGTAAAGCGCCCACCCATCAGATAGTGCCGCCATGTCTTCAGAGCGAAGACCACTGCTGTCAACTCCAGGTCATGGGTAGCGTTGTTCTGCTCATGCGGCCTCAAATGACGTGATCTGTAGGCAATCACAGCCCGCTCCTGCATCAGGACACACCCGAGTCTGGTCCCTAATGCGTCGCAGTACACTACGTATCCAACTCCCACCTCGGGCAACCTCAAGATAGGTCCGCTGGTCAATCTCTGCCTCAGCTCCTGGAAGCTCTGCTGACATCTGTCTGGCCACATGAAGGGTTTTCCCTTCTTCGTCAATGTTGAGAGTGGCGCTTCAACTCTGGAGAAGTCCGGCACAAATCTCTGATAGTATCCGGCTAGACCCAAGAAACTCCGCACCTCCGTCACGCTCCTGGGTGGCTCCCAAGCTAGCACTGCCTCGATCTTCGCGGAATCCACTGCAACTCCCGCCTCAGAAATGACGTGCCCCAAGAAGTGGACCTCACATAACTAGAACTGGAACTTCGAGAGATTGCCATAAATTTGGTGCTCTCGGAGTGTTTCTAGTACAACCCGCAAGTGGTAGGCGTGCTCCTCCTCCGTGGTCGAGTACACCAAAATGTTGTCGATGAAGACCATGACAAATCGATCGAGGTATGGCTGGAATATCCTGTTCATGAGGCTCATGAACACTACTGGAGCATTGGTTACGCCGAAAGGAATAACCAAGAACTCATAGTGGCCATACCGACACCTGAAGGTTGTCTTCTGCACGTCCTTGTCTCGAACTCTGAGCTGATGATAGCCTGATCTGAGGTCTATCTTCGAGAACCACCATGCTCCCTTGAGCTGGTCGAAGAGATCATCAATCCTGGGTAGTGGATACTTGTTCCTCACTGTCACGTAGTTCAGGCGATGATAATCGACACACAGTCGCAAGCTCCCATCCGCCTTCTTAGCGAACAGATTCGGGGAAGCCCAGGGGGAAACACTGGGTCAGATGAACCCCTTGCCCTGCAAGTCCTCCAACTGTACCCGTAGCTCTCGAAGCTCAGCGGGGGCCATCCAATATGTTGGAGTGGATATCGGGGCTATCCCGGGGTACATATCAATGTAAAAGACTACCTCTCTGCGAGGAGGTGGCCCTGGAACGTCGTCAGGGAAGACGTCCACATACTGATCCACCACTGCAGGAAAACTAGGACTTCGCACATCCACTGATCCAAGGATGAGGCTAGCCAACTGATGAGTAATGGGCTTTCCTCTCCTCTGTGGGAGTCCATATTGTGCTGCTACGGCTCCCTTCTCGCCGGTGAAGGTGAACTTGCTCTCATCGGTGCTCACACATCGCACCTTGCGCCTAATGCAGTCAATCTGTGCATGGACCGTAGATAACCAATCCATGCCCAAGATGACGTCGTAAGGCCTCGATGCCGCAACAATAAGATCCCAGCCGAAGCTCTCACCTCCTAGAGTAATCTTACACTGCCGGCACCAGTGTGTAATCATCGAGTCTGCTCCCGAAGGAGTCTCTAGCCGTAAGGATCGAGCCAACGGCTCTGTCGGAATCTCCGAGCTCCGAACAAGGGAAGTGGCTATGAAAGAGTGACTCACTCCTGTTTCTATATGAACTGCAGCAAGGGTGGAATAGACACATATCGTACCTCGAATCATCTCTGGCGCGCCGTGGTCATAGGCCTCCGCTGCCTGGAGCTGCGCCTGTCTCTGCCCGCCAGCTCCCTGTAGTCGGGGTGGACCTCCTAGTGGTGGTGGTGGCAGAGCCTCAAAGCGTCGCCCACCACCTGCTGCTCGGCCAGCTCCTCTGCCTCGTCCGCCTCCTCCCTGCGGACGACCACGGTCGACCCTCTGCCTCTGCCTGGGTGGTCCCTCCACCGCGTACTGCCCCTCGGTACGGCGGGTTGGGCAGTCACGAGCCATGTGTCCCTGCCCGCCGCACTCGTAGCACTGCCTGACTCTCAGAAGACTGGCTCCGCGCTGTGTGCCCCGCACTGTTGAGCCAGTGTCCCGAGGTCATCTACCGGAAGGTCTGGTCTACCTGGAACCCTGAGTCATCCGTCGGCTACCTGCTGCCGAATACTCCGCCACATGCCGCCCTGCGGTAGGTCTCACTGTAGACTCAGCCAGAAAGCTCTCGATCAGAAGGGCTCGTTCCAGCACTCCTGCCTTAGTCGGGATGCTGAGGGAGATCAGAGACGCCCTAATCTCGTGTCTCAAACCCTGATCGAAGGTCCGAGCCTGGAAGAAGGGGTCTCGTACCATGTCTGTCGAGTAGCGAGAAAGGTCGGTGAACCTCGCCGCGTACTGGGCGACCGTCAAGCTGCCCTGCCGCAGCTGAAGAAGCTCATGAATGCGCACCGCACGGAGGGTGGTCGGGATGAACTATGAGCGGAAGAGGCTCTAGAAGTCCGTCCAGATGAGGGAGGCCTCATCGTGTACCTGGAGCATCAAGCTCCACCATCGTCCTGCTGCTGCGTGCAGTAGGCTCGCTGCAAGGATCACCATGAGGTCTGCTGGTGTCCTCACTAGCCTGAAAACTCGGACGACCGCCTCCAGCCAGTCCTCAACTGCCTGGGGGTCCGTCTCCCCACGGAACCTGGGTGGTCACCGGTGCTGGAACTCGTTCAGAGCTCCGAGGCGTCGTGCATCGTCAGCGGTCAGCGCAGGAAGCATCGGGGGCTCGGCGGGTAAAGGTGCTGCCGGTGCCTCTGCTGTCAACGGGCCTTGTACCGAGGCCTCGTCACTCGGCGGGCTATCGTCGCACTCTACTCTCGGAACCCTAGCTGGCTGCTATCGTCGGGCCATCCTGAAAAGGAAACAAGTGCGCCATGGTCAGAACAGTATACCTGGTGAGCTGACACAAGTAATCACAAAGAAAACTTGAAACACACATGAAATCAATGTTCTCGTGCATTAAGTCGGAAATCAGAAGTCAGGGTCCTGGTGTACGGATACGTCGGCCGCCGCACCAACACTGGACTCCCTGACAGATAACCACACTCAATATGCTAAACACTATTTCTTCACATAGAAGAAAGATTAGAGTCTGTGGTAGAACCGACCACCTCTGATACCAATTTGTCACGACCCGTCCTCGGGGCCCGTGTCGTGACTACCCCAAGCCCGTCTTCCATAGGCCAGGGGCTGGCGACTAGCACCAAGGCGTAAATCCCAACAAAAGGGAAGGCATTGCTTTCGAAAATTAAACAAGCACCGCAATGTAAGAAAATGGAAAAGTAAACACTAAGTAAAAACTATACAAGTTGTGCTGAAGTAAAAGGGGGACGGAAATACAATCCCAACTGAAAAGAAAAAGAGCAACTGAAAAGTAAAAGCCGCAGCGTCGAGCTTTCCTCTAGAAGTCCTACCTGAAGGGTGGGTACAGATAGCCTCCACTGCTCCTCGGGTCCACCTGACCGCTCCGAGTACGACCCACCCAGTGGTCCACCTCCAGGTACCGTCCTGCCCCACACGCCTCCACCACGATCAGCGCTGTCCGTCGTCTGCAACCAACACAACGTAGTGCGGGCAAAGCCCGTGCAGGGGTGAGTATAAGATACTCAGTAGGGACCCCGAGACCCCTGAAGGTCTCCCGAAATCCACAAAGGATATTCCACAAAGGAAAGATACAATCACGAAGTAACGTCTGACACGGCTTAGGTATATGCCCATAAATATACCTAAGTCATCAATTCCCGTTCGGCACCAACGTCCGAGCCCAAGCACAACCCAGTCCACACAGGAAAGAAAACGTATACCCACACAGGATAGCACAACACAATCCACAAAGGAGAGTAAATAGTAAATCCACACAGGATAGCTCAACACAATCCACAAATTAGAGTAAACAGTAAACCCACACAGGATAGCTCGACACAATCCACAAAGAAGAGTAACAAATGATTTAGCTCACACAGGTATACTTTTTCGGATGACGATAAAGATGATCACTGATCCATCTAAGTCGTCGGACCCACGAAGGATCGATAGGTAACTAACCCCCGCAATGACCCACACAGGATAGGGCCCACCCAGGACCTGTAGGCGCTGGCTCACACAGAACCGCTGAGCGCTGACCCACACAGGATCGGACCCACAGAGGATCGGGCCCACACAGGACCGGGCCCACACAGGACCTGTAGCACTGATCCACGTAGGATCGCTGAGTGCAGTAGTCATCGCAGTCCACTGAGGATCTTTGCACAGACGTAGCCGCAGTCCACTGAGGATCTCTGCACAGTCGTCGTCAGAGTCCACGGAGGATCCCTGCACAGCCGTCGCTGTTGAAGAAGCAGTCGCAGCCAGCACTAGGGTTCCCGCACACAGCAAGCTCGTTCGGGAGGGTCCGCTCCCCGAGCCGAGAGGCTGATACATCAACTGTCACAAAGTCCGAAGTTGATGTATCCAAAAGTTCCGTATCGTCAATAGGAACTCAACGTCGCAGACGGCGCGTCAATCGGACGCCCGGTCTGAGAGTTATTGGCTTTTTCGTCTTAGGGGCCCGGTTGGTTTTTAAGGAAAAAACAATCCAACCGTACTCCACCTGCGTCCAAACATCGGGCGGAGTATGCCAAAAGATCCGTCTCACTTAGAGGAATACAACAAAACTGACAGCACGTCAATCGGACGTCCGTAGCTCAAGATATGAGCGTTTCCGCTCCGAAGGCCCGGTTGGTTTCCTGTACGAACCAACCTGTCCAAACTCAAAGTATTCCGAAATATTGAGTGCGATATACCGAAACGACCATCTCGATCCAAGGATCACTTTTCCACTGACGGCGAGTCGTTTGGAGGCCCGTAGCTCAAGTTACGGGCGTTTGAACCAAAACTGTCCGAAGACGGGGGGTCCGGGCCCGGGCCGACCCGGCCCGACCCCCTTGGGTCGGCCGAACCCGGTCTGACCCGGTCCGACCCGGCCCAACCCGGTCGGACCGGTCTGGCTCGGCCAGCCCGGCCCGGCTCGGCCGTGCCGTCGAGCGGCCGACGCGGGGGGAGCCGCCTCCCCGCGTGACAACCCCGCAGCACCCGCGGGGTGTCGGCCAGACAACCGGACGCGGCTGAAGCTACGTCCCGAGCGATGCGGGGGGGGAGCGGCCGCCCCCCACGTGACACCCCCGCGACACCCGAGGGGTGTCTCTCTAGCAGCCGGACGCGGCTTCAGCCGCGTCCGGCGAACGCCGCCGCCAGCTTCTGCGGGCCGCCGGAGTCGCTTCGGTGGCCCGTTTTTCTTCCCGTCTGCGCCATTATCCCTCCCGGGATCCGTTCCTCACTGCAGAAACATCATACTTCCGTTGTGGCATGTTCCGTCATCGCTCGTCAAATCCGCATAACAACGAAGAACGGCGGAGGTTCATCCGGACGTTTTCGTTTGGCCCGCACCCTCCGCATTAGTGATAAACCACGGGAGGAATAATATCAACACATGAATTCAACAATTTTAAGGGAAATAAAATTGTTCTTATGTCCGGGTTCTTCATTCTTGAATGGAAATAACACGGGAAAAAGGGCAATTCTAGAAATAAAATCCCTACCTCGTAGTCGTCGCGCGTGAGCGTTCTTCGAGGAAATGCTCGTCGCGGAAGGCGTCGCGTCGTCGCGGAAGGACGTCGCGTCATCGCAGAATCCAGCGTTGAGTCGGCGAACTCAACGGACCAAGAACAACAGATTTAATTTAATTAATTAAATCCGTGTTTTGGTAAAGAACCACAAAGGAGATTAAAAAGAAAGTCTGAGACTCTTACCTCAAGCAGCCGATCGAAGATCCATCGCGGAGGAAGAGATGTCGCAGAAGAACGTTGTAGCAAGGGAATGTCGGCGTCGCGGATCACGGCGTCGCATCGTCGATTTCTGGGTTCGGCGTTCTTCGCGTTCTTCGCGTTCTTCGCGAAGGAGGATGAAGGTACAAGGTTCCTCTCTCAACGAGTAATCCTCCAAAAGATAGGTTCGTCTTATTTTATTATTATGCCAACAAACGGAAACGGGTAAGTAACGACCCATCAATTTGTTGAATTAATTCAACGAAAGAAACAGCTCATTTAATTTACGAAATAAACCGCCTAATTAAATGGTCTGTTAAAAATTTAAGAAAATGCGTCAGTTGACTTTCATAATGACGGGTTTTCGTGGGAGTGTTACTTAGCGGAAAGAAACGGCGGGGCTCGTGTGGGCCCCACCTCACAAATATCCTACCAAGAGGGTAGGATATTTCTGGATAGTATCCTATCTGGTTCAACTCAGTTTAAGCCGCTTTTAAGTGGGTTCCAAGTGGCTTAAGTGAAATAAAATAAAGTTGTCCTAAAATTATTTTATTTCTTAACTTTAAGCCCAAAAATTAAAAACCACACTCGAGCAAACGCACCTCCGAAAGAGGAGTTTCTAAGCGAATACCGGCGCTGTAATTTCATCGGTGCCCTCATAATTCGATTCCGGGCACCGGTTCAAAAGTTAGAAAAACCCGCTCGTCCGTTCACTGAACGTACCCGATCCAAACTTCGGAAAATGATTTCGGGCGCACCGGGCCTCGGAATCAGGTGCCGTCAGAAACTGCGCTCTTGTAAAATTCCAAAGAAAATTAAGAAAAAAATTTCCTTGAAATTTATAGGTCTTTACAGTATTTTGTTTTTTACAAAGAGCATCCATAATTGGATAATTATGTTATCCCATTCACAAACTAGATATATTTATTCATCTATCAGACACCCAATGTGTCTCTTGAAATCCATGTGGTGCATTACAAATCACCCTAGGGCTGCATCAGCCACTAGGGAATCCATGTAAATCCAATGGGAAAGGATTCACCCAATAATTTGAGTTCAATAATAATAGAGAAATAGTAATTAGCACTCTATATGTCTAAGTTACATGATAAATCAAATACGTAGAATAATAATGTAATATTAGTAAAATATAAGGAAAAAATAATCATTTATACTAATTTCTCTTCTCACCCCAAGTTTTCCACCCCTGTAAATGGAAAACACAAAATTCACCTCAAGACGCCTTTTATTATTCAACTAGTATATATAGCTTGTAACACCCCCGGTTTGATGTATGTATCCTTTCATTATGCCTTTTTTTGTGTCTAATGTTCTTGGGATGAGTTGGGAAGAGGTTGTGGGAACTTGGAATGGTTTGGAATAAGTTCAGAGGTATTTTCTAAGGTTCCACAGTTTAGCACGTTTAGGGGAAAACTATATGGGTTCTCTAGGTAACAATTCAGGGGGAGACAGTGGGCTTCACATGGTCTATGCATGATTTTCCAAACTTTACGAGACAACCATGTGAGACCCCTTCTCTTGAGGCAGTGTCATGTTCATGGTTAGCACATTGTGTTCTAAACCAAGTGGGCTGACCGTGCAGCCACTTAAAGAAGGGATCTTTAAATCTGGGTTCACTCAGGCTGGACCTAATTCACTCCAAACATACTCCCACTCGAGCCTAACTCAGGATTTTCAGTTCTTGAGGGTTGTAGGGGCTCTAAAACTCATTTTGGAAGCGATTATAATGGGTTTAAAAGAGTTTTAATGGAGGTTCCTTTCGAGTATGTCTCCCCTCTTGGACTCTCCTTGGTTTTCTCAAGATCTGCTCTTCCATCTCTCTCATTTTTCAAGATCTACATTTGTTTCATGTAGATATAGAGTTTCTTTTCTTGGATGTTGACATTAAGGATTATGGATGATAAAAAGGTCATCTAGAGCGGTTTTGGTGGTGTGTTTTCAAGATTTGGGTGTGGTTGTGTGTGAGTTGAGTTCGTCAGAACCCTAAAGGTTGGTGGATTCTCTCTCAACTATACTTAGTTAGAACTTATGGTTTTGGTTAAAATTAATTTTTTTATTGAAATTAATTGTGATAATGATGTGTGAATCTTGTGGTAAATCCATTTGGTGATGATTTAAGGGATTTTGGGGGAAATGGCTTATTGTTGCAAAAGAGGCTTTGTTGTGTGTTTTTAAAATGTTTATTTTAAAATTCTGAGTGGTTTACTGTGAAAAATGAATTTTGAAATATGGTTTTCAATAAAGATGTTATTTATTGAAATATGTTAGGGAATGGAATGTTGGTTAACGATTTTTTCCAATAAATGGGTGATTTATTAAAGTGAATTATCATGTGTTGCAAATAGTTGTGTGCCTATTGTGAGGCCTTGGTGTACTGTGCTTGATGGTTGATTAAGTGTGGTGAATTATGTTAGTTCTGTGGAAGTTGGTGGGACGGATCACTATAAAAGGTGAATGATAGTGGTAAGAAGAACCACCATTATAGATTGTGTTCGGGAAGCACCGCTAGATGGAAATGTAGTGAATGGTTTGGGTGGAAGCTCCACCATTTTTGTTTCCCTATTTTGTGTTGTTTTCAAGATGGAATTTTTTATGATCATGTTAAAAGGATAAATGGCTTATGGAATGGTTTTTTGGATTTCCCTTAGGTTTCATGGTTTGAGTAAAGGTGGTTTGGTAAGGGTGTGTTTGGAATATAGGTAATTATTGAACTATTTATTGTTTTATTTAAAATATTTTATATAAATGTGATAATGGTATTGTTCTAGTGGTGTGTTTGGGGAAGTCATTCGAGAATATACTACTAAGTATTAGTACTCATCCCTGCTTCGGAACTTTGGTTCTTTTGCAGATATTTTGTTCTGAGACATAGGTAATAGTAAAGCATCTCATTTAACTCGCGGTTCGGCATGATGATTCAGTGAAGTTATGGTTCTTGGAGCACGGATCATGTTGTTGAGATATAGATGGTGTCCTAGTTCTATTGGAGTCTTGATGTAGTCTTCCTCTTGGTAATCTGATTTTGGATTGGTTGTATTTGGAATGTGGGATTGTTATGGATTAGTGAGATTTATTTTGGTAATGTATGAATTTGGTTGTTTTGTCAACAAGCATCATATAGTTTGTTAATAGTGAATTGTTTGTTTGGTTGGTTTCATCTAAAGGGAAAAATGATCCCCAATTTATTCTCGAATCCCTCAGCATTTATTTCCAGCCTTTGGCACCTTGGAAATGTCACTCAAGACCATGTAGGACTCCCCCGCCCTCTGAATCCAATGAGATGGGGTGGGATGTTAAAAGTGGTATCAATTTTTTTTTGTAATTTGATTTCTAGTGAGAATAGTTGTTCGATCCATTGGCGTTAATTGTTGGTCTTAGGGTAGGAATTTTTTCTTGGTCTATTCCTTGATCCGGTATAGTAGCAAGAACTACGATTGTTGGAACATGGAATGTATAGCATAATAGGATGTAGCAAACCCTTTTTTCTGAACATCAAGTTATCAGGAAGTTGGGTACATAAGTGTTTGGAGACACTTATAGGCATTGGATATCTCATTTTCATGGGTAGAGCCAATGAAATGAGCTTGGTATGCATGGTAGAAATGACATCCCATTATGATGCATATTTCCTTGGGTTATAATGATCTATGGTGTTGTATGAAAGTGTGGATTTTGGAAAATATGAATTGGGTTTCAAAATGGAAGGTTTTGAAACATGGAAACTAGTGGAATTTTGAAAATTGTTTGATTTTAAAAACATAGTGTATTTTTCAAATTAGTGAAATATGGGAAATGTAAACATGTGGAAAGTCATGTTGTGATAATTTTTATGTAATTAAATTTGAACATTTTATACCCTTTCTTGTTAAGAGAGTGTGGTTTATTGTTTTTTTGATAGAATTGGAACCGGGTAGGGTCTGTAGAGACCAACCAGAGGAATCTACTGAAAAAATAGTTGCACCTAAGCCCTAGGTGAACAAACATCTAGTGCATAGTATAGTGAAATATTTCCAACATGTGAAAGGTGGGAATAAATTGGATGAACCAAAGCATGTGGATCATGTGGTTCAGTTTCAAAGGCAGTATCCACCCATGTTTTGGGGTTATTTAAGGCCAAAAAGGGATGAAGCTTGACTGAACAATAATGAATATGATATTTGACTTCATTGAACACCTACAGAGCTGAAAGTGAAACTAGCCACGTATATGTTGGAAGATATGACCCGTCAATGGTGGGAGCTGGCGGTCCAAGCCGGGGTGGACCAAAGTGTGTCATGGGAGGGTTTTAAATATTTTTTTAATAAACTATTATACCCTCATATGCTCATAAATCAGCGTACAATAGATTTCATCATCTTGAAGTAAGGGAACATGTTGGTAACAGAATATAAAGCAAAGATTATGAACTTAATGCGGTTTTCACCTAAGTTGGTATGAAGTACATCATTGAAGGCATGAATTTTTTAAGATGGGTTGAACCAGAAAATTCATTCCAAGAGAGTGGTGTTGTGAATAGATGATTACATAGAAATGGTGAATAGGGATACAATGGATAAGTGAGACCTTTTGGGGGATACAGATGGGGGAAGGATGTCGATACCCATGGGAAATAGTGGGAACTTGAATGTTGGGTTCAATAGGAAGAGGGACACTTATTTCCGAGGTGGTAGTATGGATTAGAATCCAATGACAGGATCGGTGAATATTTTTCCAAATCCATATAGTAATCCAAGATGTTTTCAGAGTGGTTCAATGAGCCAGATCAATTAGGATTGTATGGAACAACCTCAAGCATGACATAATTTTTAGAAGATGAGGCATATATAGTGTTATTTCCAGAATACTCCGAGGTTGGGTGTCTGTTACACTCCTCAGTGTTTATAGGGGTCTTATGCCTCGATGGCATGGGGGTAGAAGCATACCCCTTGGCAGTAGAGTAATGTTAGTCCGGGTGATTTGAGTAACAACACGACTCCTCATCATGGTACTAAAGAGCAGAGCATGGAAAGTAAGCAGTTGTTTGGAGCTAATTAGGATGTGATGGATGATCATTTAGGACCATCCACGGTGCGAGCTATGATTCTATTAAATTCCATGTTGAGGCCAAATTTGTTTGATATGGGTGATTCTTATTCCTTTATTGCTTCTTATATCATTTATTTAGTAGGCTTTATAGTGGAAATGATTCCTTCTATTTTGAAACTAAAAACATCTCTTGGTCCTAGAGAGTGTCGAGCCATCCTATGTCCATCATGTTGTCTAGTTGTGGAAAGAATTGAATTGATGTGTAATTTCTCAGTGCTTCAGATGGATTCTTATGATATAATCTTGGGAATGGATTGGTTGGAGATGTTTAAGGACTACATCTATTCATATGTGCGAACCATGATTTTTATGATGCAGGATGGTATCAAAAATCTCTTTAGGGGGGAGAAGAATGAAATGATGGATGAAACAGATTTTTTGGTACCAACTTTTTGCATGATCCTGCATCATTTAAGGGATTTTTATTAGTAATCATGGGAAGGTACTGAGTAGAGTGTTCCTCTAGTGTTTGTGGATCAGTTTATGGACGTATTTCCAAAATAATATTCAGGATTTCCTCTTATGAGGGAAGGGGAGTTTGAGATTGATCTACTTATATGGACCAGTCCTATCTCACTTATGTCTTATCAAATGGCACGAATAGAATTTTAGGAATTAAAGGTTCTGTTGGAAGAGTTATAAAACAAAGGGTTCATCTGGCCTAGCACGTCTTCGTGGGTAGAACAAGTTTTGTTTGTTTAAAAGGTCAATGGAATCTTGTGGATATGTTTTGATTATCATAGACATGATCAGGTTATGATAAAGGGCAGATATCCACTTCCTTTCATTGATGATTTGTTTTACTAGTGGATGGGAGCTCAGTGCTTCTCCAAGATTGAGTTGAGGTAAGGGTATCATCAATTGTGGTTGAGCAAGGAGGATATTTTATAAATATCTTCCAGAATTACATATGGCCATTACGTGTGTGTGGTTATCCCCTTTGGCCTAACGAATCCACCAGCGGTGTTCATGGAATTGATGAATCATATATTTCCGATATATATGGATTCTTCTGTGGTTGTATTTTTGGATGATATATTGGTATATTTGAGAGGAAGGGTACATCATAACAAGAACTTGGTGATAGTATTATGGATCTTGAGGGACCATCGGTTGTATTCCAAATTGTCAAAGTGTGACTTTTGGATACATGAGGTTCATTTCATTGGCCATGTTATTTCTGAGAAAGGATTTTCAGTTGATCCAGAAAAGATAGAGGTTGTTATCTCATGGAAACGGCCAATGAACATTTTTGAGATACTGAGCTTCCTAGGACTAGCTGGGTGTTATCGACATTTTTTTATGATTTCTGATGATTTTCAATGTCTATGACAACTTTTAAAATGAATAATATCCCATTTTAATGGGATGAGCATTGTCAGAAATGCTTTGAAGAGATAAATAGTTTCCTTACATCAGTAGAAATCTTGGATTTTCCTGAACCAGGGAAAGGGTATGTGGTGTATTGTGACACATCAAGATAAGGTTTGTGGTGTGTTCTCATGCAGGGGGATCATGTGGTTGCATATATCTCATAGTATTCGAGGTTGCATTCGTAGAACTACCCAACACTTGATTTGGATTTGGCAGTAATTGTTCATGATTTAATGGTGTAGCTCATGATCTCTTCAGTGAGAAACTCATGTTGTTTACCAATCATAATAGATTAATGCATATCTTCTCAGAAAGGGAATTTAAATTGAGGAAAATACGATGGATGTAATACCTCTAGATGTTTGATTTCGAAATAATGTATGCACCCGGTAAGAGAAATTCGGTGGAAAATTCTTTTAAGTATAAAATCATATGCTCATATAGTGAAACAGAAATCAGATCAGTGACAGTTGATGTTGGTCATAGCTAATATGTGGTTGTAATGTGAGGAAAGAGGTTATAGAGTGGTCTTATTTCTAGTTTCCTCGGTTCCTATCATGGCTAGTTTGGTTAAAGAGGCATAGGAAACTAATTCAGAATGTGTGGCAATGATGGCCAAACTCAATGTTGGGGAGACCATTGCAGGTTTGGAACTGAATGGAAATTCAGTCTTGTGTATTAAGAATTAGAGGGTGGTACTAGTGTCTTTTTTGGAAGAACATATCATGGATTATCATCATTCCATGTGGTATACCTATCCAATAATTCAAAATGTGTACAAGGTGTTGAAATTGTGGTTTTGGTGGGCTAGTATGAAAAGGGGATGTGGTCGAGTTTTTCTTGAGATGCTTGACTGGTCAGAAAGTGAAGGTAGATCATCAACAGCCAGTAGTCTTGTTGTAGTCTTTACCTATCCCAATGTGTAAATGGGAGAAAATAGTAGTGGTTTTTGTGACAAGTCTTCTGAGAATATTCAGGAATCATGATGTCGTATGGGTGATTCTGGATGAGATCAAAGATTTGGCCCATTTCATCCCGATTTGTAAATCTGATACAGTGCAATATCTATCTAAAATCAACATTCTAGAGGTTTTAAAAAATCATGGTGTTCCCATTTTGATTTTATCATATAGAGATTCGAGGTTCATATCTTGTTTTATGGAAATCCTTCCAGTTGGTCCTTAGGAAACTGTTGCCTATGATCACATCGTGTCATCCGCATATGGATGGCCAATACAAGAGGACGATACAAACATTAGAGAATATTTTATGGGCTTGTGTGAGGTATTTTTTGGGATCATGGGAGGATCACATACTTTTAGTGGAGTTATCCTATAATAACAGTTATCGGGCTTTGAAACATATGGCTTCATTTGAGGCATTGTATGGGAATCTGTGTCTTATCCACTATGTTGGGTGGAAATTGGTGAGAATTCGATTATCAAACTGATCCTTGTCCAATAGACTACATAAAAGTAATGTTTATTAGGAAGCAGATAAAGATGACTCCAAATTGTCTAAAATCATATGCGGACTATCGTCGTCAACTATTGTCATTCGAGGTGGGGGATATATTTTTTGACAATCAATCCTAGGATAATACATTGTCAGTTTGGGAAGCTGGGTAAGTTATCTCTAGGGTATATTGGACCATTTTTAATACATGAAAGGATTAGAGGGATGTCTTATAGTATGGCGTTGTCACCATGGGTTAGTGTAGTGTAAAATGTTTTGCATGTGTCCCTCTTGGAAAAGTATCATATGGATCGTGACCATGTGATTTGTTGGGATCGTGTTGAGAATGAACTGGATGCTTCCTTAGTGGACATGCCAGTTCGAATCTAGCATAGGAAAGATAATTTCTTATAGGGTAAAATTATTAGTTTATTTTGGGTTTTTAGGCAGCATGGTTAGATTTTGGAGGAGACTTGGAAGTGAGGGAAAGATATGGTCGAGTAATGACCCAAGGTATGTGGGAAACGAGATGGTTCTCTATTTTCTGAGGTTATAAATTACAATGGTGGGGAGAATGTAACACCCTTAGTTTGACTTATGAAACCTTTTTATGCCTTTTTGTGTGTCTAAAGTTATTAAGATGTGTTGGGAAGATGTTAGGAGAATTTGTAATGGTTTTGAATAAGTTTGGAGGCCTTTCTAAGGTCATATAGTTTGACCACATTTAGGGAAAAAATCTAAAGGTTCTCTAAGTAACCATGAAGGGGGATAAAGTGGGCATCAGGGAGTCTACACATGGTTTCCCAAACCATGTGAGACAAAAATGTGGGACCCCTTCTCCTGAGGCAGTGCCTTGCACACAATTTATGCATGGATTTCCAAACTGTGTGGGGTGACCATGCGACCACTTAATGAATGAATTTTTAAATCTAGGTTCACTTTGGATTGTCCTATTTCACTCCAGACTTCTTCCCAATCAATCTTAACTTAGTATTTTAGGTTTTCAATGGTTTTATGGACTCTCCTACTCAATTTGGAAGAGTATAGAAAGCGTTTCAAGGTGGTTTGAAGGTGGTTCCTCTTGGGTAAGTCTCTCCTCTTGGTTTCTCTTTTGTTTTCTCTAAATCTAATCTTCCCTCTCTCTTGGTTTTCTAGATCTACATCTGTTTTATAGAGATATATGGTTTTTCTCATTGTATGTAGATATTAAGGCTTTGGATGATAGCGAAGAAGATATAGAATAGTATCGGTGGTGCGTTTTCCGAATTGGGGTGTGGTTGCATGTGGGTAGAATTCACCAAAACCCTAAAGGTAGGTGGCTTTTTTCTCTACTTCATAAGATTAAAAATAGTGGTTTTTGTTAAAAATATTTTTTTAAAATTAATTGAGATAATTATGTTTGAATCTTTTTTGAAATCCATTGGGTGATTATTTGGGGGAATTGGGGGAAAATGGGTTATTATTGCAAAAAGGGGCTTTCTTTTGTGATTTTAAAATGTTGATTTTAATATTGTGAGTGGATGATTATGAATTTTTCTTAAAGATAGTTTTCAATAAATATTTTGTTCATTTAAATTTGGTTGGTCATGGAAAGTTGGTTAAACGGTGTTTTCAATAAATGGGTGATTTATTGAAGTGAATTGTCATGTGTTTGAAAGGGTTGGGTGCCTATTGTGAAGCCTTTGTGATTTTTGCTTCTTGGTTGATTAAATGTTATTGATTTTGTAGGTTTTGTGTGAGTGGGAATGAAGTCTCACTATAAAAGGTGATGCATAGTGGTCAGAAGAACCACCATTATGGATAGTGGTCAGGAAGCACTACTAGTAGGAAATGTAGTGAGTGGGTTGGATGGAAGCTCCATCTTTTTGGTTGCCTTGTTGTGTGTTTCTTTTCAATATAGATTTTTTGGCGTTGATGTGAAATGGTTAAATGGCATATGGAATGATTTTATAGATTTCCATTGGGTTGCATTGTTTGAGTAAAGGTCACTTGGTATATGTGTGTTTGGAATATTGTTAATTGTTGAACTATTTAATGTTTTATATAAATTGTTTTTTAAAATGTGATAATGGTTTTATCCTAGTGGAATGTGTAGGGAAGTCATTCGTGGAAATCTTACTGAGTATTATTACTCACCCCTACTTTATTACTTGGGTGATTTTTCAGATATTGTGTTCTGGGACATTGGTAAGAGTTAAGAATCTCATTTTTATAGAGGTTCAACATGATGATTTGGTTATTTTGTGGTGCTTGGAGCATGGAGATTGTTGTAGAGCTGTGGATGGTGTCCTAGTTCTATTGGAGTCTTCTTGTAGTCTTCTACTTGGTACTATGATTTTGGCTTGGTAGTATTTGGCATGTGCGACTGTTTTGGATTAGTTGGTTGTCTTTTGGTAATGTATGGGTTTTTTTTATTTGTCAACATGCATCATGTATTTTGTTTATAGTCAATTCTTTGGTTGGTTGGTTTAATCTCAAGGGAAAATCATTCTCCAATTTATTTTTGAAGCCCTTGGCATTTATTTCCATCCTTTGGTTCCTTGTTAACATCGCATAAGGCCAAGTAGCATTCCCCCTCCCTCTCAAGAATATGAGATGGGGAAGGATGTTACATAGATACCCTTCATTCATAGAATGAAGTAAAATACAATGTGTTTTTTTATAAAAAAAATATAAAAAAATAAAACAATCAACATACCTTTTTGTGACCATAAAATTCTTAATCCAACTAACACCACCATTCCCCTATGAAAAAATTAAATATCTAGAACATAAAACTGAAAGACATAGATATAAATGAGAATAAATATTATTAAGCCTGAAAAATTTAAACCACACTCCATGTTTAGTCAATACACATTAGATCCTTTTTAGTAATTTGAAAATCAAAAATTAAAATAGGTTTTTATTTCATAAAGTATAAGTCCTTTCAAACATTTCCAAAGTTCCCTATTTATTTCTTTTAAATAAAAACAATCTCATTTTAAAAAATTATTTATCCCAATCCCCTTTTTAAAAACAACATGTTTTAACCAATTTTAAATTATATTATTATACACATTAAAATAAAATTATAAAAAATAGAATAAGGCTCAAGAAAGAGTAATAAAATTATAATATATAAGTAGTAAAAATTAATGTAATAAGCTGCTCATATAGGAAATAAACTACAATGGGAAACATGGGAAAACACCCTATGGGTCTCTAAGGGCTTGGGGAAACCTAGAACATGCATCACTTTGGAGGTAGACCCTCGATTAGTGGAAATATCTAGTTAAACATCACAATCCAATGGAGAATAACATATATCACTATGAATACCTAGTTAAGGGGAACACCATCCGGAACTAGGCTCTCCTACCCAAGAACATGGTCTTCCCTTAATGTTTTAACAATAACAATATCTACATAGTAGTGGAGTACATCATCACTATGTATTTACTCATTTACCTTAATCATAAAATGTCAATAAACTACCATGTATAGGTTTAGACCTCATATATAATCACCCTTTGAAATTAAATGGATAATATTGTTCAAATATCAATATTAGCTTCATAAGCCAAATGGTCCTTTTAGATAGAATTTTGAAACCACCCTAAAATTCCCCATTTTAAAATCACATTTTAATACCTTATTAAAACCGAAATATTTCCACCATAATTATTCCCATATACAATTACATGCACACACACACAAATATATATATATATATATATATATATATTCATATGACCTAAAAAGTACAAATTCACATGAACCCATATGAATTTGTACAGAAACACACACACACACACACAGATATATATATATATATATATATATATATATATATATATATATTTGTGTGTGTGTACTAGTGTTTATGGATATATCTTCCCAATGTATCAGGATATATTTGTAAGACATGAATTTATAAATCAAGACAACACATGAAATCATCAATTAATATTTTACATTTCAATTATGACTATAAATTCCATGTAAATCCCTTCTAAAAAGGGTAATTTTGAATTTTTTTCAAGAAATACATGTGTTGTTTATTTTAAACAATTTTGTATATCCTTCCAACTATGATAAAACATTTTAATTGAAATGAAAATCATCCCAAGCATGAATTTATATCCAAATATCCATCAAATATAATTATTATTACAAATTGATACCAACACAAGTGATTAAAAATACAAGCAACCAATGCTATAGAATTTAATGACCTATAATTATGGTAAACCTACCTTAAACTCCTTGAAACAAAAAAAGGTGCGTCCATTATTCCTCGAAGTGGTCCAAGAGACTATAAAGAAAAAATAAAAACATAAAAATTTCAAATCACTAATTTAAAATTGAGATACAAAGGAAATAATCCCAATAAAAACCTGTAATAAATGAAAATTTGATGCCATGACCCTTCTCCAAATGTAATAATAATATCATAGTTTTATTCTATTTATTTTTCAATTCATCCAAATAATACTTGAAAATAAACACAATACTTTCTTTATTCAATGAACACTGAAATTGTTACTTTGCTTCAGGACTAAGAAAATCAAACTAACCAAAAATACCCACTAAAATACCTATTAGAATTAAAGGTATACTGCCCAATACAAAAGAGAACCCAAGAAAATATTTGGGATCCTTCCGATCTGTCACAATGAACATCAATATAGTGAGAGCCACTGCAACCGGACTAAGCATCAGAGGAATGATGAGCACCTTTTCAACAAGTTGTCTAGAAGTTGAATCACCCTAAACATGTATTTTTAAGAGTATTTTTGACCATTGGAGATATATATGACCATTATTTTTCTTTTAGGGATATTATGGTTTAAAATAAGGTGATTGTTTAATATCTAAAGGCCATAAAATGATATATCCATTGGGTTTCCTAGTGGTTTAATATAATATACCGATGTATAATGAGTTTTCCAAGTGTTTAATGTGTTCACTGAAGTTATAACATTAAAAATGTTTTTAATAAACTATTCTTATATATTTTACAAGGATAATGGGTATGAATCATACCAATATAAGCACACATTTGATACTGCTTAGTTTTGTTACAATGAAACATGTTTTTTAGTTTGAAATTTTACTTTAGGAAAATTAAATTAATAACTATGGTTATATTTAATGTTTTAGACGTACTTATTTAACTAAGTATTTAATTATATCAAATGTCTTGAAAATATTTTATGAATATTTTCATCCTATATGTATTAAACAATACCTTAATGAAAAATACATTTTGGATTTTAAATATAATATAAGATTTTCTCTATGATGTACTAAACATTGATGTATAACTTATTTTTAGAACTTTAGAGTCTTTAAACTAAGGAAAATATTGGTTTTAGGACCCTTTTTAGTCATAATAGAGAATTGATATTCATTGTTTGAGGACACCTATATATGTATATGAAAACATATGTTTATTTTTAACAAAAATGAACCTTAATTTTCAAAAACATGGTGAGCACCCCACCTAGAAGAGGGCCACCTTCTAGGAAGACACTAAAATCCATGGTAGGACACCTCACCCACATCCCCTGGAAAATGGCCCCGGGAAGTGTGCATGCATTGTGCATGATAAGTTGCATGCAGAGGGGGAATAGTAATCCCTAAGTGTGCACAGCTGTACGAGCACAAGGGAACTAGAGCGCACCACTAGGAGGGGTGGCGCGGTGGCAACGGTGGGCACAAATCATGCCCACAGAACATAGTATGGGGCAGTGCAGGGAGGAGGGAGGGAGTAATCTAAGCAATGGACCAGACCTCTGGGCATATAAGGGAGCTCAAGAAGCCTTCTAGTTTTGATGTTGGAGGGAGTTTTAGGGATAAATGCGATCTGGACCGTCAGATCATGCAGTGGGCGATCAGAGTCATCTAATCAGTTCAGTCCTCGATTCCTAGAACCATGAATTACCCTCTGTGTTTTTTGTCAACCGTCTAATCCATCAAGATCTAATCAAGGTCATTAAAACCTTTCTAAAAACGTTGCATCTCTCGAAACACTCTGATCAATCCAACGCTATAATCACAACCTTCCATCTATTTTTAAAACTTCAAATCCTTCTCAGCTGTCATATCATGTCATGGATGATCTGAGTCGTTCATCCTTTTCTACAAATAACTAGTCACCTTTCTCTTCTTCCTCCCACATACACTAAACCAGTATCCTCGCTACTCATGTTTCTCCATTTTTCTTCACCTGTGAAACTACCTTTCACCCAGTGGCCCCTCTTCTCACTCTTTTTCCAAAAGGCAGACACCCTTGGTCTTAATTAAAACCGAGTATGTCTCTGTTTTCCATTTAAGTGGTATTATAAAAATATTGTATGTAATTTATATATACAACTCTTCTCCACCCGAACCCTAAGGGTTCTCTTCTCTCTAGCACCTCCATTAAGCTATCTTGAACATCTCCTTCTCTGTCTTCAAACCATGTAAGGGACATAGGTTTTCTGTGCTTTGTTATGTTGAAAATATATACATATATATACGTATGTATACTCATATATATATATATATTAAAACCTTAATGTTTAGATAAACCTCTCTTATGTGCGATTATAATACTTTTGGATTTTGGGATAAAGTATTATTTTAAACCTTAGGGATTATATTTTTCATGCCAAACATATTTATACACTTTCTATATTAGTTATATATACATATATATAATCATACAGTTTTAGATAAAACACTATTATAATCGATTTTAAGACTCCCAAATATTGAGTTTAAAAGTTTAAGTATTGTTATAAAATGTAAAGAATTTTATTTTTTGTTCAAAAATCTTATATATGTATATACGGCTATATGTATATATCACTGTATTTTAATAATAAATTGATTAAATTTTCATAGAAACCAATTTTTAGAGATTTAATAATTTTTTGAGATGTATAATGTTAATAATAATTTATTAAACCATGTGTTGTTTGAGAAAATTCCATGTATACACCTTATGTTTATGTACTTCATGTAATTTTTTATTAATCCATATTTATACAAGAGCAATAGTAAACCAAGTGTATGAACTCCTATCATTAAGGATGATATTATATTTTATACATATACATAGTAATCACTTGTAGAAAAATATGTTTAAATTTATTTTTATGAATGCATGATTCACATGAAATAATTATTTTTCTAAAGCACTTGAATCTTCACCAATAAATGTTTTCAATCATTATGTTTTGTTTTGTTAAATATTCCCATTTATCAACATTTGTTTTAAATATATATTAAAATTATTCTAATATTAGAATTAATAATTGTGGAATATAAATTTTTTTTAATAATAAGGATTTTGGGGGTTATCAATTTATGTGACAAACCTTTACTTTATGTGCATTAGTTATCATCACATGTGTTGCCCACCAAACATGTCATTACTGCCATAGCCATGCAGTTGTTAGTATTTTAATTAACACTTATATAAATAACTCACTTTTAATATGTAAATTCTATATAATGTAATCAAAATCAAATTTACTTTTATGGAATTAAGAATTAAAATTATTCAAAGTGGTATGGGACACTTTAAATAACATGAAATGAGAAATTAAATTATTTAAAGTGGTATGGGACACTTTGAATAATATTAAGTAATAAAACATGTATTATGTGACACTTGGAATGAAAAATTAATTTAATAAATCAAATTGGTTTTATGAACTCCAATTTAAAGAAATGAGTAATGCATTGGACTTAGTGTGTCGCGGGTGTGGACCGATATAGCCCCCCGATGCATCAGTAGGTCTCATGAGACAAAATAGGCGTGGAATTGGCTGAGGCCATTCCTAATTTGATTAATGGTATTGGCACGAGGCCTTGACATAGAGTATATTGTCATGGTATGAGGCATTGAAATAATCTGTCATATAAACTTCCCTCATTATAGCTATGAAATTTAATTAACCAAGTGTGTATTCGACTAGTAGAATATTCATGGTTAAAGATCTAGTACTTATGAGAATCAGATGAACTAAATTCTAATGGAATAATTTGTATTCATCACTCAGAGTATTATTAGTTAGTTTGTGTTTTATAGTTAGTAAGGTAAGGAATGGAAGTTATTATTTTATGTGCATCTCTGATCATGTCTTCCTCTCAGTTGTAAACATGGTACTTACACTTTTTCATGTCACACCTATTAATGTTAGAATGACTCTTAATTTATATGCTTCACATCCAATATTTTGTATAATCATGCTTATTTTTTTAATGTGTTTCATTGTATCCTTGTTAGTATTACTTGAAATGTTCACTTATTATTATTGGAAAAATGTTATGTTATGATTCATATATTGCAAATTCCCTTACAAAAACGTTTTATGATTAATTTTAAGGGAACGTTTTCAAGAGGTTTTAATTGAAACATTATTTTATTTTAAAACCCCTTACTGGGAATTCATATGATCACCTTACATTTCAACATAAAGTTTACATGTTTAGTAGATTTTAGTTACATTATTTGGTGGAAGAATTGTAGAGCCTCTCGCTCTTTCAATTTTTGAAGATTTTTAATAATTGTATCTGATTCTCCAGGACCTAAACCAAAAAATATTCTCTTTAGTGAAAAATGTTGTGTAATTTTTCAGATTTTGAGTTATAAAAAAATTCACACAATGTTTTATGTAAAACCTCATCGGCTCCAGGGTTGTCTTGGTCCACGGCATGACAGTTGGTGTAAAATTAATTGGTTTAGACAACCCTAGAAAATTAGAACAGCCTTAAAAACATGATTCTAATTTACTAAGAAAAAGTTTCTTTAAAAATTTCAGATGGAAAATAAATCAACACATCTATCTCTTCCACCAAAATTATTATAAACAATTATGGGTGAATCGTGTTTAAAAGGCTATAAGATTTTTGAAATCCTTCATTTGTTGTGCATACACCACTATCATATATCCAATTCTCCTTGTGTACTCCAACTTCACCGAAGAAGAGGCTTGAACTTTTTTCGGATGATGAACGCTCAATTATCATTTTATGCATAGATGGCAAAATATTTTGAGGGTTTATTTAAATGCTTCACCCTAGGTGGGAATGCTACATATCAAGCGGACTTTCAAGAGGCTACTAAGTTGGGTGACCCCCGAGTAGTGTACCTATGTCAAATCTTGACTTACGGTCTCTGTGGTCATGTTATGGAATTTAAAATATTTGGGGACAAGTCTTCCCTATTGATTTACATATGAAAAATTCACACTATTGTCACTCACCTTGATAGAAGACATGCTTCTCTCACTCTGAACTTCATATGTTCACATGCGGTTGATCCTAGTTTCCCACATTTCATTTGTACCAAATAGATTAAAGAATTTAGAATGGATTTAAGGATCATCTTATCTGGGACTGAGGAAATTCCAAACATCTTTGGTACATGTTAAGTGACATCTAAAGGGACATTATAAAATCCATACTAGTGTTTTGTGAGAGGGATCGAATGTTTGTGTAACACCTTTAGTTTTATGAACCGTTTATAAATGGATAATGTAGTATTTTTTATTTTTTATTTAAATATGTTTTAATAATACAAAGACTCTATTTGAAAACATATTTTCCATACTTATATCTTCCAAATTTTCAGATAGAAGTCATGCGTTCACCAACCAATCTCTTATCACTTCCTAAAAAACTTTTAGAGATTATTATTTTCAAGATATGAACAGAAGAATACCATCCCTATGAGAGCATACTTCATTCCTACAAACAACTCCATCGGGGGTCGAACCGGCCAAACATCCACCGTCTCTACCAAGGAGACACTTTTGTCTATTACTATATTGAAAATGTGAAATTTGCAGAATATATGCAAAGAGGAAAGTATCATGAAGGGATTTTTTTTTATGTTTAACATTGGTTGATAACTACCGAGCAATAAGAATGTTTCTAGAATCTTACTTGGATTGTGACTATCGAATGGACTAACTGCTCTAGGTCATGTGTTTTAGTATGTTTTGGGAACTCTACGACATCAATATTTTCAAGGATGACGTGGTACGATGGATTTATAGGAAATGAGTCCACTCTGAAATATCCGACCTTCACTCCTCTCGTTCCACTCTATAGAAGGATGATTACTTTATGTATAGGTTTGACCCTAGTTTTTCATAGTGTATTTGGACCAAGGAAATTTTGGATCTGAATACTACACTAGGAATCAACCTGAGGTCGTCAGTACCCTACCCTTAGTTGTGGTCCCGTGGAAGAGACCTCGAGAATAATGTGTGACTGGTTTTACTAGTTGGTTGTGTATGAATATTTTAGAATTTCAAGGACACAATTAGTTGAAGGATGAGTACATTTGATGCCCTGAACCTTCTCCACATGTAATAATAATTTCATGGTTTTATTCTATTTATTTTTAAGGTGTCCAAACAATACTTTCAAATAAACACAATACTTTCTTTATTCTATTAACACTAAAGTGGTTACATTTCTTCTAGATTAAGAGAACCCAACTAACCAAAAATACCCACTAAAAGACCTATTTTAATTATAGGGAGACCATCCAATACAACAAATAACCCTAGGAAATTGTATGGGTCCTTCGAATCTGTCACAGTGAACATAAGTATATCCAGATCCACCACAACAGTACTAAGAATCAGAGGAATGTTGAGAACCATTTTCACCAAGTTTTCTAGAAGTTGAATGACCCTAAACATGTATTTATAATGGTCTTTTTGACCATTGAAGATATATATGACCATCATTTTACTTTTAGGGTGATTGTATTTTAAAATAAGGTGACTTTTTGAGTCTCTAACGGCAATAATACCATATATCTATTGTATTTCCTAGTTGTTTAATATAAAATACCTTGGTATAATGAGTTTTTCAAATGTTTAAATTTTTCATTTAAGTTAAAAATTTAAAACGGTTTTTAATAAACTATTTCATATATTCTATATGGATAATGGATTTGAATCATACCAATAGAAGCACATGTTTGATACTTCTTGGATTTGGTACAAAGAAACATGTTTCAGAGTCTGAGATTTTACTTTGGGAAAATGAAATTAATAAATATGGTTGTATTTAATGTTTTATCAATACTTACTGAATTAAGTATTTAAATATTTCAAATGTCTTGAAAATATTTTATGAATTATTTCATCCTTGATGTATAAAAAAAGATCTTAACTAAAAATAAATTTTAGATTTTAAGTATAATATATGATTTTCTATAGGAAATACTACACTTTTATTTATAACCATACGTTTTATAACTAAAGATTTTTTAAACTAAGGAAAATATTTGTTTTAGGATCATATTTAGTCATAATAGAGAATTCATATCCATTATTTTAGGACACTTAAATATGTATATGAAAACCTATGTTTATGTTTAACAAAAATGAACTTTACTTTGCAAAAATTTGGTGAGCACCCCACCTAGCCTAGTGCCACCTTATTGGAAGCCACTCAAGGCCTTGGTAAGACATCTCACCCATAACCCCTAGAAAATGGCCCAGGGTGTTGAGCACGCATGGTTCATGATAAGTGGCGCACACAGCAGGCATATTGATCTATAAGCATGCACGGGTGTGCGAGTGCAAGGGAACCAGAGTGTGGCACCATTCGGGGCGGCACGATGGCAACGGTGGGCACAGACTGCACCTGAAAAACCTGATATGGGGAGGTACTGAGAGGGGGGAGGGACTATTCTAAGCTATGGTTAGGAGATTTGGGGTTATAAGGGATCTTGATAAGCCTCCCTTTTTTGATGTAGCATCAAGTTTTTAGGGAAAATGTGATCTGGACAGTTAGATCACGTCGCGCACGATCTGAGTCGTATGATCAGTTTGTTCCTTGATTCCGGACGGTTTTGGATTACCCTACACATTTTTTAACAATGGTATGATCCATCAAGATCTATTCACGATCGTTCAAACCTTTTTAAAAACATTGTGTCGCTAGCAACTGTATGATGGATCCAACGCTTTAATCACGATCGTCCATCTTTTTTTAAATCTTCGAATATTTCTCAGTCATCTGATCATGTATCGTCTGATCAGATTTTTCATCCTTTTTCTCACCTAACCCTTCACCTTCCTCTTATTCCACCCACTTTCACTGAATCAGTAGCCTCACTACTCCACTTTCTCCATTTTTCTTCACCTATGACACTTCCTTTCACCCAGTGGCCCCTCTTGTCACTCGTTTTCTAAAATATTAACACCCTCATAATTATTTTAAACTGAGGATTTCTTGGTTTACCAAGAAAGAGGTATTAGAAAAATATTATATGTAATATATATATACATATATACAATTGTTCTTCACCTGAACCCTTTGGGTTCTCCTCTCTCTAGCACCTTCATTAAGCTGTCCTGAACCTATCCTTCTCCTCATTCGAACCAAGTAACTGTCCTAAGTTTGTATTGCATTGTTATGCTAAAAATATTTACATATATGACTTGATGTATACTCATATATATATATATAACCTTAAGGTTTAAATAAACCTCTCTTATGTCGGATTCTAAGACTTCTGGATTTTGGGTTTATGTAGTATTTTAAACCTAAGGGATTATATATCTCATGAAAAAACGATTTATAAACATTGTATATCAGTTATATATATATATATAATCATACAGTTTTATATAAACCTCTATTATACTTGATTTTAAGTCTCCTAAATATTGAGTTTCACGGTTTATGTAGTGTTATAAAACGTAATGAATTATATTTTTTTAGAAAACTCATATATATGTATATACATCTACATGTATACATCTTTGGTTTTTAATCATAAACTAATTATCATTTCATAAAACCAATTTTTTGGAGATTTCAATATTTTTTTGAGATATGTAATGTTCATAATTATTCATTAAACCTAGTTTTGGTTGAGAAAATTCGGTGTATACAGCTTATGTTTATTTAGCTCATATAATTTTCTTTTAACCCGTATTTATACAAGAAAAATGCTCTCCCTTGTCTACGAAATTTTATTTTTAAGGATGAAATAATATTTTATACATATACATGGTAAGAAATTATAGAAAAATATGTTTAAATGTATTTTTATGAATGCTTTATTTTTATGAAATAATTATTTTTCTGAAGTAATTGAATCTGCTGAAATAAATTTTTTTAATCATAATGTTTTGTTTTGTTAAATATACCCATTTATCATCATGTGTTTTAAATAAAAATTACAATTATCCAAATTTAAGAATTATGCATTTTAGAATATAAATTTTTTTAATAATAAGGATTTTAGGGGTTAAAATTTTATGTGACAAACCTTTATTTTATGTGATTTAGTGATTGTCACATGTGCTTCCCACAATACATGTCAATATTTCCATATCCATGAAGTTGTTAGTATTTTTATTAACACTTATATACATAACTCACTTTGTATATGTAAATGCTAAAGAATGTAATCAAACTCAAATGACATTTTATGGAATAAAGAATTTAAATTGTTCAAAGTGGTATGGGACACTTTGAATAACATGGAATGGGAAATTAAATTATTCAAAGTGGAATGAGACACTTTGAATAATATTAAATAAGAAACAAATTAATATTTGAAACTTATAATGATAAAGTAATTTAATAAAAAAATTTGGTTTGATGCACTTTGATTTAAAGAAATTAGGAATGCATTAGACTTAGTATGTGGTGGGTGGGGCCCTCTATAGCCCTTCAAGGCATCAATGGGTCTCATGAGATAAAATAGACATGTAATTGGAGGGTATGAGGGAGGTTAATGGCTATTATAAACAAATAGTAAAAATTTGTAGGGGAAGGAATTAAAGTTATTACTTATGGGAATATGATAAAGTAAATGCTTATGGCATAATGTTTATTCTGCACTAAGAGTCTTATTAGGTATTTTGTGTTTCAAATTTAGTAGGGGAAGGAATTGATGTTATTATTTTATGCCCACCTCTGATAATGTATTACTCTCAGTTGTAAATTTGGTACTTACAATTTTTCATGTCACACCTATTAAAGTTAGAAAGAATCTTACATTATATGATTCACACCATATATTTTATAGGGGCATGCTTATATTTGGAATAGGTTTCATTATAACCTTGTTAGTATTCTCGTAAATGATCACTTATAATTCATGGGAAAATTTTATATTATGATTCATATATTGCATATTTACTTAATAAAAAATTTTATGATTAATTTTAAGGAAATGTTTTCAAGATGTTTTAATTGAAATTTTATTTTATTTGAAAACCCCTTACTAGGCATTTGTATACTCGCCATAATTTTTTACTAGTATGTTACAGTTTTAGTAGATTTGAGTTACACTATTTGGTAGTAGCATGGTGGAGACTCTTTCTCTTTCTGTTTATGAGAATTTGTAATAATTGTATCTGATTCCATAGTACCTAAAAAATATCATCATTAGTGGATCAGTTTGTGTAATTATTATTCTTCTATTTTATAAAAATAATTAGACATCATGTTTTATGTAAAACTGCACTGGGTCTGGGGCAGTCTGGGGCCAAGGCATGATATAAAATCCAACACCTTCAATGATTTTAGTAAGAACCATCATCAAATAAAACCTAAAAACCCAAGGGACTAAGAATTATAAACAAATAGTAAAAATTTGGGTAAGGTTTATTTTTGTTCACATGAACTGAATGGGAAAGAACAAAAAAGAAACAATAAAAGAAAAAATTAAGATATAAGAGGATGTGAAACACTAACTGGAGGAAATTGCATATGAAATTGAAGATGGAGATAGTAAAACTTACTGTAAGAGGGTATGATGGAGGTTAATGGATATTTATACTCTTGTAAGGAGTGTATAATAGAGATAGAGGGAGTGGGGAGTTCTCTAGTGAGTTAAGAGTGGTGGAGGGTAATTAGTTAAAATTCCCCTCTTTTAAATATGGAATTCTGTAAGGTTCAACTAGAGAGTTGGAAAACTTTTCCTCTAATTGTGAGAATTTGTCGAGAAGTATTAGGGAACACCACTAAGGATGGTAATAGGGTTAGGGAAACCAATCACCAGTCATGTGTTTTGGATTTTTGGAATAACTGACGCACTCTCTTGGTCTTCTCATTATTTCCACTAATCATTCACTTATAATGAACATATGAAAAAGTTCCAAACATTGAAAAATTAAAATGAATCATCCCAAATTTTGATGATGGAAGTAAATATAATTAATTACAAAATAATAAATATATAATTGTGGTTAATGTGTGACAATATTTCCACCAAAATTGTTTCTATGATTTGAAATCCTTACCCAGATCTGGCAGTCAAATGGCAGGAGAAGTTTAAACCTCCTCAATCCAGACTAAATATATTAAATTAAGGAACTCTATAACAATGAAAAATAAATATACCTTCAAAAATAATAAATATGAGAAATTTACACTACCTGAACTCAATTCATATCTTGAAGTACCTTTAAACTCAAGACTCAAATACTCCCTATTCCAAACATGCATCTATGATAGACCTTAAGAAAAATCACCCAAGTAGTTAAGACCAAAATGAATATAGTGGTATCCCATCCATTCTATAACTCCTTTAAAAATCATCCTTAACTAGACCCATGGATTTATATATAATACGATTTAAAAAACAATGAAAATTGATGCTGATACACAGTCTTCACCCCCCCAACACATACACACATAGAATTTCACTAACATTAATGACCAATAGAATTATAGGACACCCAATGTGAAACATTATTTATAATTTAGGAATATAGTAAAAGCTTCCCAGTAAAAACGATCAATTGAAAATTCATCCATAATTCCATTTATGAAAATATCAATGTCTTATAATTCTTGTGTATAAAATCACTTCAAATAGAGAAAAATAAAGGAAACTAAATGAGGTAAAGAAATTCATGACATGAATCACCATAGAAAATATGTGGATGAACAAAATAAATAAAACAGGACTTAATATAGTAATGGAAGAGGAATAAACATGGTTAATCACATCCCAAACACCAAGACACGTGTGAACCCATCCATATACAAAAGGTTCCAAATAGGTTTTAACCTACGCTGAAGGTATCATGTATCCAAATTCCCATTAACACACCCTAAACATCCATTTAAAACCAACTAAAAACAAACTAAACAATAACACTAGCATCACCATGTAATAAAAGGGAACCAATGATTGATGAAATTATAACTTATCCATAATGGTTTATTAATCACAAATAGAACATAAAATAAAACTAAAAGAATAAAACCAACTAAGGATCAACAAGAAAGGATTAACAAATATGAGTGGATTCATATTTACCCATCCACTTGGAATCTATGTAAGGCTATTGACCAAAAAATTTCACTCTATAACTACAAAATACAACCCTTATAGAAATCCTAAGAATGAATAACCCAAATCCTAGTGCAATTTTATAAGGGGAAATCCCTTCAAAAAAACAACATAAAATTTTAATTGAGTTGCATTAAAACATAACTCATCCAAACCATGAAAATCTTAGTTAAAATAGGGCCAAATAAAATGAGTCACAAACACTATGGTGCCAAAAATAAAACACCAAACTGAAACTAAATCCCAATTTTAATTACAAATGAAAAATTATAAGTATTTTTAATTTAATTTCCTAAAAAATCCTTAAACATTCCCATTTAAGGAATAAGATCATCCTTAAATTCCTTTTCATGACTTTTAATTTTTTAATTTTTCTTTGGAAATTAACTTTCAAACAAAAAAACACTTTTAAATGTATCCTTGAAAATATTAATTAAAAGTTCATTTCAAATAATTTTAATGAAAACTAATTTATTATTCATCAATATAAATTAATTATTTATACCCAAAATTTTAGTTATTTGATCCAAATATTTTATTTTTTTATAAAATTTTCAGCATTCATTTTATAATCATTTTTCTAAGACAAAACCCATTTAATAAATTTTAAAAACACATTATTTTTTATATTATAATTGTATCATTCTGAGAAAAAATAAAATAAATATTTTTTACAACATAAAAATTCTATAATATGGACCATTATTTGTGCATGACTAGGCTACATGGTTTAGAATACCATGTTCTAAACATGAAAGAACCATGGGATTTCATGTTGAATAGTTCACTTGGGTTCCAGAAAGGTTTCTAGGACACACGAGCTCCCCATGTGATGATGATTCACTCCTATTTTTATGACTAGAACATATAAATACTTTAAATAATCAATAACACTAGAAATAAATATAAAATTAGAACCAAACTTCCTTTGTGAACTAGAAGCTTTGAACTAGTAAGAACGTGTGAAAGTCTTCCTGCTCCTACATCCCAAGTCTTGAAATTTCTAATTACATTAACCATTTATAACTAAATAGTAATGTGTATACCAAGTCCTAATCCCTCTAAATAACCTATCCCTCTAATAAAATTTTTCATGAACCATATCTAGTTATCCTTCCATCGGATTCCCAAACTGGCCTGTAACATCCCCAATGAGCATTGTCGATCAACCTAGGGTAGCGTCAAGACCAAATGAATCTATTTAAATAATTTGGAAATATATTTTCCCAATAATTATAGTTTATAAATGACTAAGTTGTATTTTGGATGTCCATGCTAAATAAATAAAAAAAATAATGAAAAATTATAAAAATGGAGTAGTATAAATAAACATTTATACTAATCCTTCCATTCACCAATAGTACCCCTCTCCTATAAATGAAAAAATAAAAAATATAAATTTACATTCCTTTTCTATAAACACCAAAAAATATGGTTATCCTCAGTTAGTAAGAAAATAAAATATTATGTGGCTGATGTGATAAAAAAATCTAAAATAAATAAATAAAACAAAATACCTCCTTAGGACTATACAAGTTACTATCCAACTAATACCTCAATAACCTATGGGTAGATATATAATAGCTTAAAAATGAAACCAAAAGATATATATGAGTGATCATAATGATCAATATGCAATCCTAAGATCAAGAAAACACCATTTCTTGTCTTTAAATAGAATATCTGTTTAAATTGGTTTGAAACCAACAATTGAAATAGGTTTTAATTGCATTTTACATAAAAAATAAGTCTTATAAAATATTCCAAAAGTTCCCATTTTATTTTTTAAAATTAAAATAATCACTTTTGAAACCTTGAACCGGCCCAAGCCCCTTTTTAAACCACTTTGAAATGATATTTTCTTACACATTAAATTCTAATTTTAATGAAAGATAATAACGATCAAGAAAGAGTAAGAAATCATTAAAATATATATTGGATAATGTAATATAAGAAGAATATCATATAAGAAATAAACTAAAATGTGCATCATAGATAAATCCATGTGGTTCACTAAGGGATATGGTAACCCTATAACTAACATCACTAATGTGGGAGAGCCTTAATTAGTGGAATGATCCTATAACACATCACTGACTAGTGGAAAATAACATACATCAAAATCAATAACTAGTTTAAGGGAACCTATCACGAAAAAGTCCCTACCCCCAAAAAACATAGTCTTTACATCATTTTTGAACCATAATAATGTCCAATAAGTATTGGAGTTAAGCATCACTAGGTAATTCTACATTTACTAGAATTAGAAAAAATCAATAAAAAACTAATTGTAGGTTGAGACCTCATATCTAAATACCCTTGGAAATTAAATTGAAATCCATGTTCTAATATCAATATTAAATATTAAAATCTAAATAGTAATTTCATATAAATTTTATAAACCATACTAAAATTCCCTTTTATAACATCAAATTTTAATACCATATTAAAATCACAATATTTACTCTCTCAATATACCATATACACATACACACATACATATATATATATATATATTATTTGTACAAAAAAAATACATATATATGTATACTTGTGATTATGGATATAACCTCTCAATGTGCCATGAGAAATTTATAAGATAAAAGTTTCTAAATTAAAATAATTCATGCA
Source organism: Viscum album (assembly GCA_963277665.1). Taxonomy (NCBI): domain Eukaryota; kingdom Viridiplantae; phylum Streptophyta; class Magnoliopsida; order Santalales; family Viscaceae; genus Viscum; species Viscum album. Next base: position 1,447,201,165 of record OY728136.1, read on the forward strand.
GAAAATCATTAATACATGTCATTTAATGTAGCACTTGAAATGCCTAGTAAATTAAAATGTAAATATAAAACTCATATAAAACATCAATAACACCAATTTAAAAACTACATAATTAATTTTAAAATAAGGTTGATTTGGATTTTTTGGTCAGTGATGGCATGTGTTGTTTATTTTAAAGAAAATGGACATGATTATAACATTGATAAAACATTTGAATAGAAATTAAAATCATGAAAATCATGATTATCCATTAAAATATTCATTCAATAAAGTTAATTATATCTATTTATAACAAAATAATATATTAAATATACAAGTAATAAAGGATTGAGATTTTAAAGTCCCAAACAAGGGGAAACCAACCCTGAACGTACTACCTTTGAAAATGGATGTGTTATTCCAGATCAACAAGGTCCAAGAAATCTTAAAGAATATAGATGAACCTAAAAATCATAAATACCCTAATTTAAAATTTATCTATAAATGAAATTGCAATTATCTTACATATAATCAATGAAAATTTTAACCATTAATGATCATAGAAATAAGTAACCTTAAATTAAACCTCATGAAATCTAGAGACCGAAAATCAAAAAAATAAACAACCAAAATATTATTAAGGTCCAGCTAGGTTGAATTCATATAATGGGAGAGAATAAAACTAAATATGAAAATATAAAATAAAGAGTTATGAGGAGGCTGAACTGTAAACAAAAGAGGTTTTTTAGGTAAAAAATTTCCTTTTTATTTATAGAATTACATATTATTTGGATACACAGTGGGTCGAACCATGAACCAACTATGCATCTCACATTGGATTGCCTAGGTACATGATCTTGCAACATTTATAATGAAACCATGCACAAGCCATTTATTTTGTATCTATCAAATAATATATGTACTCACCTGGTCTGAGCATAGTTTTCGTATAGAGGTCCCTACAAGTTTGCCTGTAAAAAACTCTTTAATATTGAAATTTTAAAATTGATCGCTCCAAAAATGAGTAAAAAAATAAAAATAATTATTTTAAAAAAATTATAAAAATATAATAATTTTTTGGGTGTTATAATCCCCTTTCAACACCACTACCTCAAGAATATTAAAACCAAACTTAGTGTGCAAATTTTCAATTCCATGGGTAGGTGTTGGTAATAGTGGGATATAACTAGGAAGTTCGCAATATTGTTTCAGTTATGATTTATGTTTTATCTAAACTATCACATATACTCATAAATACCCTCGCAATTAATTCTTCTTTAATTTTATTCCTTGTTTTATAGCTAAAAATCATGGTATATACCATATCCTATTATATGTTTTTAGAGACTCCTACTAGAAGGGAATGTATACTCACCCACATCCATCAGTAATGGATGATTGGTCTTACTAGGAAGAAAATTTTCTATGATCTAATTATGGTTGAGATAAGTCACTATAATTTCATACTTGGTATATATTATCTAACCTTGGTCTCTACCTAGATAATCTACAATCATCATGGTGTAATATAATATTAATATAATGGATTTAGTTTCTTATTTATAGAAATTTTATGCATTTAATATATATAAATGTAACGTATCAATGAGAAAATTTAGTAGATCAATAATAATCTATTAGTTTTATATTTTTTTTTAGAAAATAATTTAGATGATCGTCTTCTTTTGGTCATTGAAGTGCATGTAGATTTTTTCTATCGAATGTTCTAGCAAGTTCCCATCACAAATAGATCGAATTTTGTATTTATTTTTAACATGGGATACATTAATATATTATATAGATTATGATATGGCCCCATCCGATATCATGGAGCTAAATGTATAAATGGATATCCGTATATATAATTTTTTCAATTAGACAACTCTTTCTCCCTGGTCATCTGTGGTTTTTTCTTCAAATAATGTTGAAGGGTACTCAGGGATCTGTATTAACAATATCTACATAAATAATGTGAATGGCAATAAATAAAACCCTTTATCAAGGATCAATAAACTCTCCAACCAAATAATGTAATTTAATACATTCTTTAAAAACAATCTCATTTATAGATATAATCAGGTTCAGGTTCATTAGGATGATATCCCAAGGATAGTGTTGAGGTGTCGTTATGGACATTATGATTTATTGGTGATGTCATGTGTCATGGTAAATTTACAAATTATTTTCATGGTTATCATGAACCAAATAATATAATCATTCTTGGACAAGGTCATAGTGGTCTTCATTGATGAAATCATTATTTATTCATCATCATAGGATGATCATGTTAAGGATTTTTGGATTTTCCTATACTAACTTTAAGAGAACCATCTTTTTGGTAATCTCTAGATTTGAAAGTTATTAAGTATATATTTTCACTTCATATGGAATTTTATCATTGTGATATGAGTGGTTTTGAAAACAATAAATATTGTGGTAGTTCTACCCCCCCCCCCCCCCCCCGTAATATGTTCCTGGTACATATCTCTCATAGGTTGGTGGGATATTACTAGAGTTTTATGAAATGATTATACTAGAATGTGTCACCCATTACTTTCCTTACCTTAATAAGGAATAGATATATTATATTTGAGTTATTTTATAGATATTTTTAGAATATTTATTTGATTTTAAATAGTTTCCATATCCATAGGTTCATAGAGAGTTGATTATGTGGTGTTTTACGATCTCATCAAGATTAGGATTGACTATGTGCTGATGTAAATGTGGGTAGTGGTTTATTTTAACCCATGGAATATATCACCACAAAAGAAAAACTAAACATCCCATGAATTTTAAATTATATTGGTGGTCTTCCCCTTGAATACATAGATTCATTATCTTTTTATAGAATTATACATTGTTTATAAGAATCATAATTGTCTCAGATGAAATTTCAAAAATCAATGTCTAAACCTAAAGAAAATGTGATGGAGAGTTATCCTTTATGACTATAATTTTGAAATTTTATATAATTATATAATGGGGATCATATTTTTTAACACCCTTATAATGATGTATGTTGGTCATCTAATGAAGGATGAGCTAATAAAGTTAGAATTATTGTAAATATCCTTAGTGGATAAGGGATATATCACTTATCTACTATTTTTGGAAGTGTCTATCACACTTATTTAATTAATAAGGGGGTCTCAGAATGGATACATAAATTTTGAGATATAACATGACCATATATCCTCAATAAATTCATAAAATGTATCTTTTTAAGATAAGGTGCATGTCATCATCTTCCAGAGGGAGACATTTGTCCTAAGAACCCTATATAATGATGTTTTGTGGGATTTCCAAACATCTCCAATGGTAGTACATCCAGGATTGAAAAAGAAAAACTAATATCTCAAGAGGTAGTATGACTAGCCAAGAATGAATAATAATGTTTCATAGTTTTCATCTTTTTCTCTCACAATTCATTAAATGATGTAAAAGATTCTTATTTCAGTGGGTTTTCTCAACCCCTTCAGGAAAAAGAGTGGAAGTGGGATTGAAAATCAATAGATATAATGATAGGAAAACAAAATTTAGTGAAGGGTCACAATGAGACCTAATTGATCAATGATTAATTGAACAAGTTTACCCACTTCCTTTTTATTTTTGAGTAGAGTTAGGTGGAGAGATTTGGATTCTTATACATGGATATGATCATTCAAATTAAATATGATACCTTAAATGATCATTTCCTCTAAGAAATCTAATTCATCTTTCGATTTTTTAAGAGATTATAGGACTCATTTGTTACAAATTTATAGTTTAGAAATGTCTTCAACCCTTTTATAGTTGGAAGTGATGATGTTTTGATTGGAGATGGTGTGGCTTTGTTTGGTTCCGGTGAGATGATGACGGTGGTTAGCAATGATGGCTGATGTTGGAGATATGATTATAGTAGTGAGGAGATTTAGGTTTGGTCTCTCTGGTGGCACAGTCGCACGTGATATAGTTCTGTTTGACAGATTTTGGTATTTGAACTTTTGAAAATCTTCCAAGTGTAGTTTTTTAATTCTAATGTGGGAACTTTAGTTTTAATTTCTTGATGGGTCGAAAATGGTCGGCTTTTGTGAGGTTTCAAAATTTCTCCAAAAAAGTGTCATTAGAAAATAAAAAAAATATGGATGGATTGATGGGATATGGATGGATTGATTGAAATAATCATTCATTTTGATGAGGATTTACTAAGGGATTGTGTTCATGACATTTGGTAAATCAGGGGTGATAAGCTACCTATAATAGAGACTCCATAAAAACAAAAAATACTAATACACTATTGTAAGGTATCATTTCAATTATCTATATCAGAGACTCTATGGGTGTCCCCTTTGTTAGATGAATATTGGAAGTACATATCTTATATGGTAAAATTTTGTGCGGTTAACAACAGAAAAAGTGGTGGTGATTTTGGAGACAATAAGGACAACTCTGATCCATCACAAGTCCTACATAAAATAATCACTCTAGCCTTCAGAGTTTAATTATAAAGATCATGTGTTCCTAAAGGACTCGCCACAATACAATATATGGAGGTTTGGTAGGTAAAGTAATCTATCCTTGAGGTTTATCAAGATATTATAAACACTATAAGGGTCGGTTAAGTTTATTGTATCCTTTAGTTAACCTCTAAATGGAACCCCTACATGATTGATAGAGTTAGGAAATCCCCCACCCAAAATGTGTGGGCCCTCTGTCCATGGAGTTAGGTACTCTCTCATTCAATGTGATTTTCTTGATGGTAATATGTCCTCTATAAACATCAATTCTCTCTCAACAAATATATATTCCGGGGTGAGGCACAGGTTTCCCACTATAGTTACTAAGAGATGATATAAGATTGGTAAATCTTGATAGCATGTTTTTCTTTTTCTTTCTAAAAATGTAAAATCATGGTGTACCTAATATGTAAATAGTGGCACACTCCTAGTTTCTAGGTTCTCAACCCTTAAATCATATATTGTTTATTCCAAATTTGGTTTGGGTTTATAAACTAATGGGTCTATAATCTATCATTATTTTTTAAGAAATCCTTCTAAGAATATTTATACTCAACAAAATATGGAAAACTCACCCACCACGTCATGTATTGTGAAAATTATAGTTAGTTTAAGGACATAATCATGGGCATGATGACAATGCAACATGAGAATAATAGTCATCAGAGGTGATAGATGTAGATAGTGATTATTTTAGGTTCTATGAATCAAGGAGTCCCTAACCCTTTCTATTTTTTCGAGATTTGTTTACATTTTGGATGTTAAGCCTATCATTTTTCCTTTACATTACTATGTTATAATTAATTGTACAATGTGAAGTTTTGAGTGTGTCATATTTAATTATATATTATAATTGGTTTGATTCTATATCTTTACTTTTAATTATATCATATTAATAGACATGTTTTTTGTAAGAATTTTTTGATAACTCCTCCAACATTATGTGATATTTTAACTTGGTACTAGTATCCAACCCCTCGCCTATAGGATGTATAGTTCATGTGGAAATATTTTCTTAACTACCATCCATGTTAGGGTATCTATAGTTTGGGTGATGTTATATGAACATGACCACTTTGTTTTAAACACTATGTAAACTAACCTAAGAAGCGGGTGAATCAGGGTCTTCTGGATTAAAAAAAACTAACCATTTGATATTATTTCATCATAAAACAAACTCCATTTTATCTTCTTCACACAACAATATATATACATAGAAATAAAATAATGGAAGGGATATAATAAATTTACATGGTTCACCCTAACCAGTCTAGTATAAGGAGTATAATAAAGTTTGTCTGATAATATACTATAATCTACTATAGTTAATAGTTGTTATAAGGTTTGAAGTTCAATCACTAACCCCCTCATATACAACCAATCACACTTGGGGAATACACAACTCTCTCAACTGAAGTGGATTCACTTGTTCTCTATAAGAATATTTAATTATTTTTGATTATCTTAGATTTGGTTCATATATATGTGAGTGTGTCATAATGATCCTTTTTCACCTAAGAGATGAAATACACTTTATCACATTTTTTTTTATTTATAGAAACTTCCATCATGAACGTTTATTATCCTCCATATACTTTTTTAATATAATTCTTTTCATTGAATAATTTTTGTATATGGTCACCCTCTCATTTATGAATAGCCACTACGCAAACACATATTCTTCAACACAAATTAATATTCCATTACAAAATATATAGTTCTTCAAGAACTAAACCATTTCAATAAACTCCCTCCTTCATGAACTCTATCACGATTTGAAAATAACTTTTTGACTTCTCATAATTATCCAGTAGTAGTATTATACTAATTACTTTTCTCTCTTCTTCATGAAGTGATTAGGATCCCTATATATGAAAATTAAACCATAAATCCCACTAATCATAAAATTTATTCATCCCATCACATGATGTCAATCCATTACTGACTCTCCAATATAGTTCACAAAGACCCAAATTCATTTATTATACCTATCTTCATGGTTAATGAACTGAACACCATTTATAGATTCTCTAAAAAATTATTAAATAATCAAAAATGATGAGGTCCCATTAAAAACATTTATTCTGGTTTGTAATCTTTTTATATGGATACAATGCCATCTCCAAATTTTCATCACTGTGAACATAAAATGTGGTTGTCATTCTCATTCTATGTGGTTCAAAATTCTTCATTTGTGGTAATTTCATACATTCTGTGCTATTTTTAGTATCATCAAACCCCATTATTAGTTTCCCATATCTATTATGCATTTCATGAACATTCTATGTGGGAATCCTCCTTTTTTAATAAAAATAACCTTAAAAGTTTACGCCAAAAAAATTGGAAAACACTAGGAAACCTCACCAAATTCAAAATTAATTATCTCGAAACAAACCTACTAGATATTATTCAACTAAAATTTTCAATAAACAAAACAACCAAAAATCATTAGAATCACATGTATTGTAATTTTTTCCAATAGTTTCCTATTTTGGGTATGATGAAAACATATCAAAACCACGTAGAAAATTTAGATGATAGAAAATCGTGAAGTTACAATAAAAAAGAACATCCACACTCAATGAAAACATATAGTACTCAAATAATTGTCTAAAAAATACTATAATCCCACATATTCCAAGCTTGGTGTGATAAAAAAGTATAACTTGTAAAGTTATTCAGTGAACCACTTCACTCTTGAATATACATTTTGAGTCATTCTTAGTACTAGTTATTCTTGTAAGCTGATACTATTTGTTGTTGGTGATGGATTAAAAATGTTGTATATAGAGATAAAAATGTGAAGAACACTTCCTTGACCACTCTTATTAACAGATTTTATCATGATACCATTGGTTATCCATTTGGGATATCTCTACAATGATATAGAATATTTAGTGTCATCATATTTAAAAATATCCCAATGTTTATTTTCTCCCCCAAATTAAACATGGAAGTGTTATACCCATATCAGTAACATTTCCACCTCCATCAATAATATTTATCCTCATTTTTTTAATAAACCGAAAGGTTACACTCTATTAGATTATAATAGTTAAGATAACATAGATTTAAGAATAGGTAAAATCAGGACATTCCTTAGGGACTGGGGGTTTCAGGATCCGCATAGCTTAGGTGTGGGGATGAACTAGACTCTATGATCTACTCAATTTCATTAAAATTCATCCATGTAAAAGGCCTTTTTTCAAAATACATATGACGTAAATTTTCATAGGCATGTACTCTAACTTCACCAACACCTGCTTTTATTTTTCATCAATAAAGTGATTTTTGATTTCAATATCCCTTATACTTGAGTGATAAAAGATATTTTTATATTATTTATAACACATCAATTGTCATAATGGATTTTGATAAAATATTTAACTTTAACATTCATGTATCCTTAACTGTTTTCATTACCTTCCCTTTTCTAGGAAGTTCCCACAACAACTACTATATCATTTTCTTTGTGTTATTTGTAGACTAGTACCTTTTATCCCTCACTTCCTTTTGAATTATTTTGTTATTATGAAATATGGTTTCTATTATTGAATAATTATCATTTATTACTTTTCTTTCTTTTGACAATGGATGATGAATTCTTTAAAGCAACTTTATCATCCTCATCATCTTCCTGAAATTTTTTATGACACTAGGAAACACTGTTCCAAACCCTTTCACACCAGTAACGTCATTATGGAAGTTTCCCTTTAAATATTAAATTTCCCCTTTATTGATTTAATTAAAGGAATAAAATTAATTTTTCCACATATACCCATGGTTTTTATAAAATTGATGGTATATCCCCTGCATAAACAACCTCTCCCAAGATCCTCCTCCCCCTCCCATTCGATGATCCCTAATCTCTCTTCGGATCCATGCATCTTCCTCAACCTCACCCTCCCAGCCTCAACATTTGCCTTAACCTCTTGGCATTTTCCTCCTAGTCCCCTACTCCCTCCATCCGCCTCATCATCTTGTCCTCCACATCCTTACCCCTACCTTTATCCCTCTTCCTTCCTCCCTCGCAATTGCCTATGTGTCTATCTCTATGTTTTCCTCCACCTTCACCTCCATGCCTCCGCCTCCCTCCCTCCACCTCCGCCTCTACCTACACGTCATCTATCTCCCTTACTAGTCCATAAACCCTAATTTACATGGGTCTCCATGATTACCAACCAAATAATGATGCTTAGGAAATTCATTTGTGGTATCTAAGGCTGTTTGGTCAGACCACCACCTACTCCATAGTGGTCTCAAAATTCACCAACTACATCATAGTAAAGTTTTATACACAATCTATGGATGTTCCCTAGATTTTAAATTGCATCTCAAAAGTCAAATATGAACTGTGGAATTTATTTTTAATGTTTCTTTGGACAATAAAATTGTAGTTAGTATCTTCAGTAGTTCCATAAGACCCCTAAATAAGCCATACATTCTTGTAGGAAGCCTATGGTTTGGTGTATCTGTAATCAGTCTTCTAATTTGAGGTATTTGTTTCATTTTATTATGTTATATTAATCGAATGTAACAATGTTATTCTAATATAATTTTTCTTATTTCATATTTCTTAACTACTTTCTCATTATCTAATTTTCTATCCTCTTTACATACAATTCTAGCTATATGTTTTAAAATATATTTTTATCTATATTTATAAATTCTTCCTTCATTATATTTTAATAAACATGTGTTTGAAGTATGTTTTTCTAGTTATAATGATATAAAATAATATAATTATTAATTTTATTATTAATATTGTTTATGTTTCTTCGATTATTTTCTTTGATACATGCAATTCAATTGCTTATTATTCTCTAGATATTCCGGTCATGTTTGATCGTGATTTCTTTTCTAAGGAAATTATTTTTCCTGTAAGATTTTCTACTCTTACCTTCCTACTCATTTGGTATGAAGAGTTATTTTTTCATTTGGAAATAATTCCCCATACCCTAAATTCGTACACCTCTCTTAAAATCCCTCTACATATAGATTTACATTTTTTGGATATTACTTTAGCATAATTCCATTATTGATAACTGAGAAGTTTTCTACATGTCTGAATCAATTCTAAACTCTACCTAACTATATTATTATCATTTTTTATACACATTATATATATATATACCTTTAACTCCTCATTAATGTATAATTTTCTTTACACCATATTTTTTATTGTATCTTTGGTATTCCATGTTTGTCTTTCATATTTCACTATATTAAAATATATATGTTTATTATTTGATATTTATTCTAATATTTTTTAGAATAAAATTATTAAGATGAGTTTTTTCCTTAAATTGATGTATCTCTTATATTAATAGTTTCCTTATTACACTTTCTAAAACAATGGGTTAGTATATGATGATATGTTTGACGTATTTTTGATTGACACATATTACATGTAACAATTAGTCATAAAAATTTTAGTATAGATTTTAATCTGATGATCATAAATAGATATAACAAATAATCATAGTAAATACATATCAGATGATATATAACATCATAATATATTATACACTATCATTTAATACTTTCTACTATTTTACGCTACCCATTTAATGGTCTTTCTACAATTATACACTCTTTTTTTAAATATTGGGTGATGTTGATATTTATTAGTTTCAATGGAGGAACTATCTATTTATTTTCCAAGATTTGATAGCTAATAAAACATAGAATATCATTTTTAATACTTCATTAATTTATTATCTACTCCATCTACTAAAATATACAAGAATTTTTGGGCATGTCATTAATTTCTTAGTTATCCCCTCTACAATTGTATCTCACTGAAATGTATAGGAATATACACAAATTTGGGTATCTACCCAAGTAATTTATCTTAAAATTATATATTTCATATTCAAAACCCAATGTAAAAAATTAAATGATTATTTGGTTTCATTTAATAAATTGTTTTTTCCATTATAATTTTTTTAGAAATGAAATGATGATACACTTTATAAGTTTTGAAATAAATTTTATTTCTTAAAAGTATTAAAAATAATGTCTTAGTATACTTTTAATATGAATTCCATATATCCTACTATTTCATGGTATCATTTTTGGATGTGTGGGTATCTTTATGTCATCTTTTTTAATATGATTTTTGGTAGGTGGGATTTGTTCTATAATACACTTAATAATTTTTTGATGTTCAGGGAAACCATCTCAATGGGTGCTCTTATATTGTTTCTGGATGATTAAATGATTTATTTAATAGTGTTTTCATTATGATGGATCAACTTATGTGAAATTTTTAGTTTCTTATTCACTATTCATTTCATTTTTGATCACTACAAATGTTACCTAACTAATTTTAGGGGGTTTTCTTTGGGTGGATTCTTTATTTTTAGGTCTCTTGGGTACCGTTGAGGCCACTTCTTTCCACCTATGTCATGAAAATTGGGTTCTCTAGGAATTTGGGGTATGATTTTCTCATTTTCGTTTTTTTTTAAATTTAGGGGTTTGTGGGTTTTCAGTTTTAAGAGTTTTTCTTTTGTATTTTGGACCTTCTATGGTGGTTTTTTGTTTTCATTATCTAGGAGACTTTCACATGTATAAATATGTTATCATATGAATATATCAGTTCCCCTATATATATATATAAATATATTCAATCATGGCCAAATAAATAAAACAGAATTGAAGTGTACCAAACTAATTTAATGTGAACTTGGATAAACTGAAATAACTATATATTACATAACCAATAAAAATCCAGCCTAGATAAAAAACCAAAAGAAATAAATGGTTCCAAGTCCCCTTTAACGAATATAATTTGTTTCCCCATGCTAGTAGAAACATGTTTTGACCCATGGGGCATTTTGGTTTTGAGATGCTGGGTGGTGACTTGTATAGTCACATGAGACATGTATGTTGTAGTTTAGTTTTTATTTTATTATCTTTATCTCATCACCAACATAGTCCTTTTACTACTTTCTATGGAAAAAGGGTAGTTATATTCAATGAAGGGGATAGAAAGGCACTAGAGGCAACTACACAGGTTTCTTTGTAGGGGAGGAAGATTGGGGTAGTGGGGGATTAATTAGTGTGTTTCATTTTTTCTACCTTTATTCTATATTGCTTCGGTTTATTTTCTTTCCCTTTGTTTTGGGAGTATGATGTATTTATTGGACATTATAAAGTTTTATTTATTTTCTTTTTTGTTTTAATTAATTGTTTGTGGGTGAATTTGTTCCTAAGTGGTGATTCCTTGATTCTAAGAAGAATGTATGATCCTATGGGCATACCCCCTCTACCTTATTCTATTCAAATTATTCCTATATTAGAGTATATCAGGGTTTTTGATGTGTTTTAACCATGGTATTTCCTAGGAAACATGGAATAATTGTGTAAGGATTTTTAATTTCGTGTAATTAATTAGGAATTACATCGAATAAGTATTGAGGACATTGGAATTTATAATGAGGAGATGTTAGAGACCATGCAATATATATGGATTTTGAAATTTATATGGGTATAAAAGGTGGTAAGAAGGTAATTTGTTGGGAAAAATAAATGGAAATTCATATTCATGCCCAATTTTATAATATAATATCAAATCATTATCAACTATACATTTTTGTAGTTGATTATTAGACTTAATCCCAATGAAACTATAGAAATACCTTGGTCCCAAAAATTCTCTATTAGACACTAGATATTTTGTTTTAAAATTCCCATTAAAACCTTCATTAACCTGCCATAGGTTTTATTTAAATTTTATTTCAATTATTTCACTTCAAAAAACTATTTATCATTTACAAGAACTAATATGACAATGAATCAACTATAAATATCACTTTACTATTATAGGTGGATAGACTAGTTCAGTAGGCTAGTGATGGAGATAAACTCAACCATTATGATTGGTTGATTACTATAATTGATTACTCATCATATAGGTGGGGTTAAAATGATTTTATTAAGATATTGGTTTCTTTTGATGTTGATAATTATTAAGGAACTCTGTTTGGATCATGAAATTTGACTACCACAATAGCATTATTATTTTGAAATGATGATGTGATTTAAGACACCAGTTTCTCATTAATATGTGTAGAAGTTTCCTGACAAAATATTGTGTTGTAAATTGATATTTTTTATCTATATAGTTTTTATATATTTCCTTGAGATCATGGTAGTTTTATAATATTATATATAAATAAGATATTTCATACCACTAGTTCAGTTGATAACATTATTTATAACAGTGAATTATGGTTGTCTAAGTATGTTGGATTGGTGTATCCTTTCCCTATTAGATGAGTTGGGACCAAATGTTTGTGGATTATAATGGGCACAATGATGCGACTCCATGAGTTGAGCCCCCATGGTGAGATCATTTGGGGTTGTACGGGGTAAGGTACCCCTATTCTGGGGGTCTGGGGGCCGAACAACCCCTAGATCAAAATTGGGTTTCTATAAAAAACCTAACCAAAATTAGCAGAGCTAAATAGATGGAACATATAGGTAATTGTACCAACTGACATCATACTCAATTTAAAACCCAAATTCCTTAATCAGGGTGCAACCCGATATGGGTGGAAATTGAGTAGTTTGAAAATTCTCTATGGGTAGTTGTAACAATGTAATCCATTAGTGTGGGAAGTAATGCAATGATACGTTGAGAAAAAAACAATATATTTTTTATAAACCAAAAAATACTACACTCAACTATAATGAGTTTTGGTAAGACTGTTTCATGTTGATAGGTTGAATAGGTCTGGTTTTTACCCATGTTTATAAGTAAATTAATTCCTGTACAAGTTGGTATGTTAACAGCTTCCATTCTCTCATTATATCTACCATGTTCTTTGGTTTTTATGTGGTTTGTATTTTTTACAGGTTTATGATGGCATGAATGTTTCTACTTCCTAGTTTGGATAGTTATTTATACCCACATTTTAATTAACGATGTGTAAATTATGTATGGTGTAATAATATATACCCATGGTTTGGTAAATCATGGGATTAGATATATTCACATGGTTTAACTTTAACTGTGGGTATTGAGGAAATTTCTAAGGCTATACCAGCTGTTTCTATAGAAACTGTGGGTATAGCTCTATAATAACACCTCTGGATACCACAATTCCTGGAACTATGGGTATATCATATACCCACAGTTTTATGGGATGTACCCTTGGTTCCAAACCATGGGTATAGGTGATTTTTTCATTAGTGTATCAATACTCATGTCCAATGTATAAATTTCCCTATTGAGTAAGTCAATAAAACTAGTGTTGAAGCATAGAAGATCATTTACATAATTGGGTAGTAGACCCATGTTAGGAATAATATCCTTTCAAATATAAAGACACATGATGTTCCATGGAATTACACATCTATATTGGATAGTTTTATATGATAAAATCTTCTATGATATAGTGGAAAAAATCTATTTTTTGTTGCGTAATATATTATATCCATTAAAAAGATATTTATGGTATTAGGATTCAATGTGAAGGAAAATTTTATTTTGATGGTGTATTTTATTAAATTTAATATTGATCAATTGTGTACTTTGATCTAAAATACTAGGGAGGAAAAATAAATGAAACAAATAAATAGAGAGATTTTTTAGATGAGTTCTTTGACAAATATTTGACTCCTGATCGATGAATTGAAATTAAGAGAATATTTATCAAATTAAATTAAATGGAAAAAAAGTATTAGAGAGTATTAGAATACCTTTACCAGAATATCCATGTGTCCTATAGATTAAAATGGTGATCCAGTGATAAAAGTTGACTATTTGTTTTATTCGATTAATCCAATCATCTAAATGGAATTGGTTTCTCAAACTTTTTCATCATATGATAAAATAGTACTACACTCTATAAAAATAGAAAAATAATTTTCCAAATCATATATATATAAGGTAAGTAAATTGAATAATGCGTAATTTGATCAAAACGATTATGAGAACATGTCAAAAAATAATAAGGGAATGAATAAATTTCCATCATGTTCACACTATGGAAAGATTAATCCTGGAAAAAGAATGAAAAAAATGATGGTTTTTTATAAGTTCAGATATCAATGTCATCTAATAAAATAATATAAGGTAAATAAATTAATCATTTTTATCTATTTCATTAACAATAATGAAATAAGTAATTTTTTCCAGCAATTTTACAAGGGTCCAGGGAACCTACCTATGAAAACATCGTGGGAACATGTCCAAACTTATAGGTTTATTATAATTGGTCTTTTAAATGACCCAAACTTTTCATACAAATATTTTACATCTAAATATATGAAAATCCATTACATTACACAATAAAACCACGTCATACCTATGTGATTTTAGTTTCTTTGGAATCATGGAAACATAAAAAACATGTTTATAAAACACCTAAAATGTCTCCAAATTATTCAATAATTACAAGATAACTTTTTAGTATATCATATATAGTAAATCTCTTCATATCCTGTGGAAAATAAACATTAAAAAGGTGTATTTTATGATCATAAAGGGTAAAAACGGGAGATATAAATAACAGCATAAGTATAAGGGAATAAGAACATAAACATAACATTTGAAAACTATACCCTTCATATCAAAGATCATAATCTAGAGTCATAGAATAAATCATAGAAGTTCATAAGACTTGAAACATAAAATAACATGAGCCATTAGAGAATAACATTGGCATAAGAAAAGGAATTGCAGCATACAAATAAGAATGGAAGTTAATTTTCTTATTATTCCTGGATATTTTCCAATACAATCACAGTGAATGGGATCACATCTTAATCCATCATATTTTTCAAGGATCACTTCCAATACTATCATTATAGAAAAGGTCTCTTACTAAAATTAGTTCACTCCCCATTCACATCCTATATTACTGAAACAATTTCACTGTATATTTCAGTCTAATTTTACTAAAATGAGTTCACTCCCCATTTAGCTCATGAATTACTGAACTGAGTTCAATCCTCATTACAGTCTTATTTCTCTGAGTTGACTTCAATTATCATTTTAGTCATATTATACTAAATTGGGTTTCATAACAATTCCACTTCCCTCTCATAGAACTGAGTTCAATTAATGTTACAGTCCTATCTATATCATAAGATATAAATCATTACCCAATGAATTTGAGGGAGATATAGGTCTCACCTATCACATAATGAAAACCATTCATATGTTTGGTAGAACAAAAATCATATCAAAACCCATGATAAGAAATTTGTTTTTATAAAAATTTCATCATAGCATACCCTGTGGAAAAGAAACAGGTTTCATAAATATCACACCATAATAATCATAATCCAACTATAAAGAAATCATTCTAGAATAATATCCCTATTAATTCATAAGTAACATCAAATAAGGTTATTTAGAAGGAATTTTTTTGAGATATCAAATGAAATAATTATTCATAAAAATATCATTTCCATATAAAATTTTCTCTTTTTAAAGATCCATTCAATTAAAAAGAAACAATATTTATTTGAAAATTAATTTTTAATATTTCGAATGAAACATCATAGAATTTATATTTCATGTGTATGGTAAAATCCATGTAAACCATATATGTTAAAAAACACTCCTTCTGTATTTTTCTCAGAAAAAATCACAAATAAAATAATTTAGAAAATGACACAAAGAATCCATTCAAACAATTTATTTAAAATTTAAACATGAGTAAAAATAAAATTAAAAAATCATAATATATTTTTTAAAATTCTGAAAAAAATAGAAAACATGTACATGGAAGAAAATTTTATTTTAAAGGAAAAACATTAAAAATATAATTTTTAAAAGAAATTCCCTTCTAAATATCATATCATTTACGTAAGAATTACTCAAATGAGTATATTATGTTTATTAAATTTAAATCCACATAAAAATATAGAAATAAAAAATAAAAGAATCAAATTCTATCTCATACATAATCTTATCATAGCATAATAGATGATGTTGAATTTTAACCCAATGAATGGAAGTTGAGTGAATAAATCCCTTACCACTTTATAATCAGTCAAATTTTATTCCCCATAAATGTAAAAACTATCAAATGAAATATTCAATTCCATTAGTAAAATTATATTTCATTGATATTATATACCAAAATAAAGTATATAAAAAACATAAAACAAATATGTGGATAATAAGGCATATATCTCCCAAAAGTAAAAGTTTGACGAGAAACCCATACCTCACACTTCCATTTAGTTTTGAATACTGTAAACTAATGTATAGAATTTTAAATAATGTTATTAATTTATTAATAAAATATAATAATATTTATAATGACTTATATTATCCTTTTATAACTTATTACCACACTTTGATTAATAATATTCCCTTATTTTTATTGTTTCGGGTGTCTTTATTTCATGGATTCATGGTCGGTTCACTTGCATATAATTATGGATTTTCTTTTGAAATGGAAAAAAATCAAAAATTGAAATGAAATGGTATTAATTAACTTACATAAATTTAAATTTTTCCATATATTATTTTTTTCTAACATAAGAATTATTCATTTGATAAAACATTAAAGATAAATGTTTAATTTATTTTGGCAGTTTTTCTAACCATCACCAACATGTTTTGTTTTATATATTATTATGATTATATATTAAAAAAAATAATAATAAATAGTTTATAATATACCTTTTAAAAAATTATTTGACTATAATAATACTTTTGTGAACATTTTTTAAGGTTGTAATGTAAAATTAAAATCATTATAAATGGAGAAGTTTGACCACCATAATATGGATAATGGTTTCGTTCATTTGAGTAAGAGGGGATGATAAAATGGGTGGATAGAAGATATTACAATAGAAATAAAAAATTAAATTATATAAAAAATCCTAGAATTATTATTTCTTTATGGGAGATGGACTTTAATAGAGTTTGTAAAAAGATAAGAAATTAAGAGATGTTGTTGGAGAAAGTTACCTCTTATAAATCACCACCTTGGAGGACCCCTTAATGAACATGGAATTAAATATAGGGTGAGGCCAGAAGAACATATACATGGAGGGGAGTGGGTATTAGAGGGTTTTTTATGTATTTCAAAATATTTATGAAATTTTTGGGTAAAGGTGGTGGTGAGGGTTTTGGTTTATAATTTAGAATGCATAGTTTAAACTAACTAAATAAATGTTATTTTATATTTAAAATAAAATAAATTTGGGTGGCTTTAATTGTAAAGAATTTTTATGATAATTACTATTTTAAAATATTTTAATGTTCTATAAACACATCAAACAACAATTTAATTTTTTACTTTATAGGTATTTTAAGATTTTACCTTTTAACATTAACCCGCTACATTACTTTACCTATAATGAAGGAATTATTTATTTGACCCCGGTAAATTTTTCATGCCTAAATAATAAAATGTCCTTATAAAATAATTTAGACCCCCTAATTAAAAATTTTGAATCTATTTTTAAAAATTCAAAACATATCATTTGAAAAATTACATTTAGAATTAAATCATCATAATGCAATGAAAAACAATTTGTTTGTGTATTTTTAATCCAAAAAATGTAATTTTACCAAAATATGGTATAATGATTGCTTAAATGTAATTAACAATATTTTATGATAATTTTAGATAAATTTAAAATCATAAAATTACTTAAATATAAATATAATGAGGGTTTTATAAAAATAGGTATTTTTTTACTATTCACTGAAAAATTAAACATTTCATAAAATTCTACAAAATTAATCCTAAAATAATTTTCAAATGATGAATCCAAAAATTAATTTAATTTTATAAAATTTATTTTATAAATGTTTAAAAAATTAATTATATTTATTTTCACATAAAAAGTAATAAAAATTTATCTTTTGATGAAAACACATATTTATAGAATAAAATGACTTTTCTAAAAATTATGATTGTATTCAAAAAGATATAATAAATGCATTAAAACTAATTTAGAAACTAATATATTTCATAATTTGGTTGATACTACTCATTCCCACAAATTTAATGGCTAGGTTATAATGGTTATATTAAAATAATAATATTGTTCAGTTTATTTAATATTTGTGTTCTCTGAAAAGTAAGAAATTGAAGAGAATAAATTTTTAAAAAACAATACATAACATTAAATATTTTACTATTAAAGTATTTCCCCTTAAAATAAATTTTTCCTCTAAATTCATTACATGGATGAAAACAGGAGAGGATATATACGCCTCATCAAATCCATAGGTTCCCACACAGCTTCCCCAATTTGGTGGTTTCATCACAGAACACTAATCAGGTGAATGGACTTGTTTATTTTAACATTATCTCTACAATTCAGATTGTATACCAGTAAATATTAGTAATAATGATATTTCTCCAATCGAATGACCTTGTATTTTATTACATGTGATGATCAGGTATTAACTTCTTTAAGGTATATAAATGGAACATGTCATGAAATTTAGAGAGATTCAGGGGAAGCACCGATCGATAAGATTCTATCCTAATACGATTAATAATTTTTAAAACTTACTTCTTCAAAATTTTAAATTAAACTATTAAAAGTTAAGGTGGTTATTTGAGAATTACTTTATGGGAAAAGCACTTACAAAAACTTTTAATAAAACATCCTCTTTCTTTCACTTCCCTTTTAATAAATTAATGTGTTATAATTATAAATATGATTTAAAGTCTAGAAAATTATATTATATTAATATATGAGTTATGATGTCAAAAATCAACTATTACAAGTCTAACATTTCATATATTATTTTATTTAATATGTTATTCTAAAAACATCCACCTATTAATGTATAAATAACCCCTATCCCTCTCCTTTCCAAACCACACCTCTCAAGATTTGATAATTGCATAAACTCTACCAAAAAGTCTCTCCTAGACCCTCCCCCATGTCCAAGTTCTTCTGGTATCATCAAAAGATTTATCCTAGGTTCCTTAAGGAGGATCTCAAGAGGAGGATTAAAGAGGTAATTTCCTTCTCTCTTTTCCATTAATTTGATTTCAATTTCATGTTCTTTTATAAATATCTCCCAATTAATCCTCCTAAAAATTGATTGGTAACTCTAGTATCATATATATAATAGAATTTTATGATACTAATGGGATAATATATCATTCATACCCCTTCTCCTCTTTTTTTAGAAAAGAAAACAATGTTTGTGAGGTGTTAATTTATCACCTTTAAAATATTACATGTTTTCTTTTTTCTTTACCTCCTTCAGATTTGGTCAAGAAACCATTATTATGGTTGAACCATATTATGTTATATATATTATACCCTATTTAGTGTTTTGTAACTAACATAATCACATATTTCTAAATGATTAAACAAAAGAAGTTCGTTGTGGTCGACAAACCACCCGAATTAACCCAAACAATCATCATTGAATTCTTATCTAATGATTCGTACACATGTTATATAAAATAATTCAACATAAGATCATTTTAATTCATGGAATATCATTAATAATTTGAAATATCAGTTGTATATGTTTATACATGTTCCACCCGAAATTCCATTTTTGAATACAAGTGAACTACTTAAGAAACCCATAAAAATGAACTTTCCCGAACAATGTATTTAAACTATATAACTCATAAAAAGGCCAATACAATAACTTAATTATAACATATGGAACCGTATTAATTTACACAAGGTTCTGTAATTCTTAATTAATGAATCTAATGTGGGTATACCAGACATTAAAGTGAAGAAAGTGTTCGGATACATGGTATGGAGAAATTCTCGAACCCAAATTTCTTTCTTTCGGTTCTCCCTCTTTGACTACATTTTTGGTATGGTCACTCCAAAAAAATAATTCATTAATTATTATCTTACATTTTATGGGATATAAATTTTTCCACTGGATTTTATGTCAAACAAAGTTTTTCCAAGATAACTCTTCTTTCAAAAGTGCACATTTTATTTCTCACTAAAGGTTTATAGTTATTGAATCAAGTATGTTATTCCCTTTTTCTTTTAAGAATCAAATAAATATGAATGTGTTATTATGAAATTAAACTAATTCGTTTAAATGGGTTATTTATGTTCATTTTTTATATATGTTATATGTGGCATTTCTGATAATGAGAATTCTATGATGTGACGGTTACGCCCAGAATTATATAGCGCAAAATGAATGTTATGATGTGATGGGTGGGCCCAAAATTATATAGTGAACAAATTCGTTGGTTAATGTGATTAGTCTCATAAGTTAAAGTGAACTGATGTGTGAACATGATGTAATCATTTATCACAGCTATGTGTTGTAGTTAACCACTAAGATGTGATGTTTCATTTTTATGCATTGTCACATTTCGAGTCTTTTATTATTGCTTCCTCTCATGTTCATGATCCTTTTACTATATTGATATATTTATAACCCATGATATATTGTTCTTATATGACCTCTTACTCATCTTTTAGCTCACCCCTTCTTTGATGTATATCCTCAGGTGACAACATGTACTAAGGACAGGTCAAGTGCCAATAAGAAACGTGCGAAGAAGGAATTAAATAAATGTTGTGCTTGATGTTGTAAATGTTATGTTTGGTCCTATTTTTTCAAAGAAACTATACCTATGGGTCATTATGGTGTAATAATATTATGTTCTTAATCTTTATAATGATGTAATAGTAATTCAAGAAAATGAATGGTTGTTATAGTTGGTATTAGAGTTAAGGTTGAGTTAATTTGAGAATTAGGATTAGTGAAACCTTTAGAAAACCTCTAGCATGAGACTAAGTACAAATATGCACACAAGAATCTTCATATATGGATCCCATAAGTTATTATTTTAGTGTAAATCAAATAAATCAATAAGTTATTCATTACTTATTGACTTGTGTTTTGTTCTATCCTTTTTAATTTTAGAAAATGGTGGGAACCAAGAGAAACCGGGACAACAACTCCTGCAAGGGACAATGCAATGAATGCCCGAATGACATCCCCAATGCTTTAGGAGGTGGAGTTCCATACTACATGGAGATTCTTACCCAACTATCTCTAGTTAATAATAATAAAAAAATATTTGGGAACAACCTCATTCCCCTAAGAGGGAGAAGCTGCCTATCGAGTGTTTTATAAGGCAATGACCACCGACGTTTATGTGATCTTCTAATCCAGTAGTTGCGAAATAGTGGGCCAACTCCATGGAGAAGATATATTTAGTGATCAACTTTTATAAGGCATAGATGGTGAATCAATCAGTTTATAATCTATATGTAGAGGCTGGTCCATGGTGGGATTCGATTAAGAACACCAGGAAAGGCAACAAAATTGAAGAGATGGAATGAGAAGACTTTAAGATCATTGTATTTCCCAGAAAATCTTCATTTGAATATGGAAAGAGAATTTATAGAGATCAAGAGGAAGGAAGGAGAATATTTTACAACCTAAAAAGTGAATTTCATAAGGATTTAATGATACGCTTCAGGTTTTGTAATCAACAATGATAGAAAAATTAATAGATTCTTTAGTGGATTAAAACCACACCTTCAAAGCCCTCTTGCAATTCGAGACTTTGGGAGTTATGAAGAAGTTTCTCAATGTGATATCAAAGTGGAGTTGAATTTTATAAAATAGTACAATGGTTATGTTGATAAGAAATGGAAGATGGATTTTCTAGCTATAAGATCTAATAATAAAGGTGGGAAGAAAACTCAATGACCCACATGCAAAAAATATGGGATGTTGCATCATGGGTACTGCCCCAAAGAGAAAAGGAAATGCTTTAAGTGGGGGAAATAAGTCCACCCAGATTATGAATGTTGAAAATACATGAGAAGGGGAGTGTCGTGAATGAAATTAGAGAACCACCCATTTCCCAATGCTACAACTGCAAGGAGAAAGGGAACCATGCAATCCAGAGCACTAACCTTGAGTCCTCGAGGGTAATCAGTGCTACCAGCCACCAAATCCAAAGGAACAAGGGAAGGATTATGCCATCACTATTGAAGAAGAGGATCAAGATAATAAAGTCATACAAGGTAAACCTACTATTCACTAAATGATGGAAAAAGTATTATTTTATTCTGGTTCAACACATTCCATTATATCATGAAAGTTTGCTAGAACTATAGGATCGAAACCCCAAAACCATGAACAAGATATAACTGTAAAAACACAAAGTGGTGTAACCATTTAAATCCAATTGTTTTCCTCTTATCCTATTGACATATGTGGGAAGATTATTCAAGTGAATCTCATAATTCTTCCCTCAATGGAATTATATTCTATAATGGGAATGGATTAGATCTCATTATATAGAGTACATATCAACTATTGGGAAAAGGAAATATCATTTCATATTCTAAACCATCCCTTGATACTCTGAAAATGAAAATAAGATCAAAATTATCCTTTGAAAAATCCTTCAATGATGTAGGTCTTGATTCCCTATGAAGAGTCATACCTCTCTAAAATGGTTGAGTCAAAGGAAGTTCTAAACTTGCGTAAATTCCCTTCGTGAGGGACTACGGTGATGTATTTCTCGACGAGTTACACAGACATCCCCCAGATCATGAAGTGGAGTTCTCAATAGAATGCATACTCAGAGTTACTCCTATCTCAATGTGTCCATATAATATGGCTCTTATCAAACTAGAGGAGTTAAATAATAAGTCTTAAGAGAATTTGAAAAATGGGTTCATATGCCCTAGTGCGGCAACTTGGGGTGCACTAGTTCTCTTGGTGAATAAAAAGGTTGGAACAATGTGGTTGTGTATCAATTATTGGGAACTCAAAAAGACCACCATAAATAAAAAGTCTCATATTTCAAGTATTGATGCCTTTTTTTATCAGATAATAGGAGATCAATACTTAAAAAAGGTAGATCTTCATATTGGATATCATTAGCTAAAGGTGATGAAGGAAGATATTCAGAATACTTCCATCCCTACAATATGTGGGAATTATGAGTTTTTGGTGATTCCATTTAGACTTACTAATTCCCCTTCAATCTTAATATATTTTATGAATATTGTCTTCAGAAATTTCCTAAAAAAATTTGTAGTTTTCATTGATGATATTCTTATATACTCCAAGAGCAAGGAGGAATAAGAAAAACAACTAAGACATGTGATGGCGACTTTGAGAAAGGATAATTTTTTGGCCAAGTTCAAAATGTGGGACTTTTAGATGAAGAAAGTTTCATTTTTGTGACTTGTGATCACATGTGAGGGAATTTATATGGACCCTTCAAAAAAGGTTATTGAGGAATGGCCCAGTCCCTCTAGTGTCACATAAATCCATAGTTTTCTTGGATTAGTTAGGTACTACCAATGTTTTTTGAGAAACTTCTCATGATTTTTAATCCCACTAAGTTATCATAGAAAGGGGTAAATTATGTCTAGACCGAAGAATGTGAGGGAAGCTTCATGGAGATAAAGAGAAGGATGATCACTGCACCTATACTCACACTACCGAGAAGTGGAGAACGTTTTGTGATATTAAATGATGTTTCAATGAAATTCTTGGGTTTTGTACCCATGAAAAATGATATTTTGATAGACTATGTCTCACGACAGTTGGAGATCCAAGACTAGAACGAATCGATGCATGATATAGAGTTGACAGTAATGATTTTTGCCTTGAAAATTTGGAAACACTACCATTATACTAAGAAGTTTGACATATAAATCGACCACAAGAGATTAATGTATATATTAACACAAAAGGAGCAAAAAATGCACCAAAAGATATGATTAGACCTAATCAAGGACTACAATTACTCTATTCACTATCATCTTGGAAAGGAGAACAAGGTAAGTGATACTCTAAGAAGAAAAGAACATGCTACAAATTACATGTTACATTTTGAGAAAGACCCATCTTCAAGGATTTTCAAAGGAAGGATTTAGAAATAATAAGAGAATGGGATACATCCTACCTTGAAAAAATTATTATGCAACCATCAGTCCAAGAGATGATTAAGGAGGCACAATGTAATGATTTGGGCTTACAAAAGAAGGTGAATGTAGTAAAGGAAGATAAGTTTCTTGATTTCTATATCGATGATGCTGGAGTGATTCGATTAGGAATGTGGCTTTGTGTGCCTTCATCACCCAGTATAAAGAAGGATCTATTAGACAATGTACATAGCTCAACATTGTCTATCCATCCCGGTCACACCAAGATGTACTGAGATCTATAAGAACACTTCTAGTTGGATAACATGAAAAAGGATATTGTAGAATATATATCAAGGTTCTTAGTATTTCTGAAATTTAAAGAAGAGCGACAAAAGTCCAAAGGGATGATACAACCATTTCCTATACACATGTGGAAATGGGAGAATGTCACTATGTAATTTTTCACGGGTCTCCCGAAGACGTCCAAGGGAAATAAGGTGATATGTATTTTGGTTGAATGACTCACCAAGACCTCCAATTTTATCACTATTTGGGAAGATATCTCACTTGAGAAACTTGAAAGGATATATGTGAAGGAAGTGGTGAGAATGTATGGTGTTCCACTATCGATTGTCTCTGATCATGATCCAAGGTTCACATCTAAATTCTAGAGGATTCTTCAACATGATTTGAGTACTGAATTAAGTTTCAACATGGCCTATCACCCCCAAACTAATGGAAAATCATAAAGGACTATTTAGATGCTTGAATACATGCTAAGATCCTACTCTTTCTAATTCAAAGGTGGATGGGATCAACATATCCCATTGGTTGAGTTCTGACACAACAATAGCTTCCAGTCAATTATTTAGATGGCTACATATAAAGCTTTGTATGGAATGAAATGAAGAACTCAAACCTATTGGGAAGAAGTTTGAGAAGGAAATCTACTCGGATCTGATCTTGTAAAAGAGATTAAAGAGAAGGTTCAAGTCATCTAGAAACACATCAAAGTTGCTCAGAGTTGGAAAAAGATCTATATTGAAATTGTCAAAGGGAATTTGAGTTCAACAATAGAGATAAATTATTCCTTCTAATATCACCATGGAAGAGAGTCATGCATTTTGGAAACAAAGGGTAGCTAATCCCAAGTTACATTGACCCCTTTGAGATCCTTGACTGTATAAAAGTCATGTCTTATCATCATTAAATTCCATAAAATATGGATCATTTTTATTATGTGTTTCAAGTATCACTTTTGATTAAGTACATACCATATCCCTCACATGTACTGATCTTAGAGGTGGTACAGCTGGAAGATGATATCTCTTATGAGAAGCACCCAATAAAGATTCTAGACCAGAGAGATGGGGTTCTATGCAACATAAAAACCCACCTTTTCAAAGTTTCATGGAGGAACCTTATATTTTAGTAAGAAATATGGGAACTGGAGGAGGTGATGAAGGAGAAGTACCCACACCTATTTATGTAAAACGAAATTTCAGGGGGGAAATTTCATAAGTGGGGAAGAATGTGATGACACAAAATAATATCAATGGTATTCCCTTCTTATAATAATGCCTTATAGTATAATCATATTAGGAAGAACAAAGACATATAATGATACTAAATACTATGTTCCCATTAAACATAATTTTTCCAATTTTAAGTTTTCAGTTTTGAAAATCATACATACACGGTTGCGATCAGTAAGATATTTGGAGTCTGATAGGACGAACTAAATTTTTGGTGAATAGTAACCTACCCTTATGAATAGTAATATCACACTTATGAATAGTAAATCATTCAAAATAATAGTAACCTCACCCATGAATGATTAAATAAAATTTTGGTATCTTATAAGTGACAATTTGACTATAGTAAAAGTATTGGTGTTTTTTTAAGTCATAAATAATTAATTATATTTAATTAATTAATTGAAAATAAAGTTTATTTTACAAAAATATTTTAATAAATTAAAATATCATTGTATTTTTAGTTTTAAAATAATTTTATAATACCTTATGTAATTTTTGAATGTATTGTTAAGTCAGTATTAATTTTAAAAAATTATATTTTCAAGTAAATTAGGATTTTAATTAAAAATTAAATTAATCATATTTAGAAAATTAATTTTTATAAATGGAATTCATTTTTGGATTCTACAGGTTTAGAAATTATTATGGTAAATTTATGGGACTTTTCTGAAATACTTTAATTTTCAGGTGAATAGTAAAAAATATAGTTTTTTACATAACTGGTATATCTTAAATTGCCTCATTATAGATTTAATGATGACATAAACTTTATAGAACATTATATTCAGTCATTATATATTTAATTTCATAAATGGTTCCTTAAAATACAATAAAGTCAATTTCCAATCCTAAAAGAACTTTCCAAAGCCTGAAGCAAAAACGTGATTCCTTAATGTACCTTTTTCCCTTTCTTTCACTTTCCTTATAATATATTAATGAATTCGAATTATGAAGATGATTTTAAGTATAAAAAATATTATATTAATATATGAGTTATTATTTCAAAAAACTACCAATACAAGTCCAACATTTCATATATTATTTTATTTAATATTTTATTCTAAAAACACCCCCTCCTCATGTATAAATAACCCATCTCTCTCCCCTTTCCAAATCACACATCTCAATCATCAAGATGTGTCTAAACTCTGCCCAAATAAATTCCTATAGCCCCTCCCCAATGTCCATGATCTTCTGGTCTCATAAAAAGACCAATCCTAGGTTTTTTAAGGAGGATCTCAAGAGGAGGATGGAAGAGGTAATTCCCCTCTCTCTTTTCCTTTAATTTCATTTCAATTTCATGTTCTTTTCTTAATATATCCCCACCTATACTCATCCAAATGCTATGTTAAATCTAGTATCATACATATAATGTTATTTTATTATAATAATAGGATAATATATCTTCCATACCCCTTCTCCTCATATTTTTATTTTAGAAAATAAAACGTTTTTCATGAGGTGTTAATTTATCACATTAAAAAAATGGCATGTTTTTATTTTTTTTTATCACCTTCAGATATGGTCATGAAACCATTTTTATGATTGAACCAGAATATCTTTTATTTATTATATCCTATTTAATTTTTTGGATCTAACTTATGTACATATTACAAAATGATTAAACAAATAAAGTTCTTTGTGGTTGAAAAACCACCATAATTAACCCAAATGATTGTCATTAAATTCTTATCTAATGATTCATCCAAATGATATATAACATAATTCATCATAAGATAACAACTTTAATATCATTAATAACATGAATTATTAGTTCTTTATTTTTATCCTTGTTCAACGCAAACTTCTATTAATTAATACAAGCGAACTGCTTAAGAAAGCCATAAAAACAATCTTTCCCAAGCAAAGTATTTAAATTCTATAACTCATCAGAAGGTCCATAAAATAACTTATTGAGACCATAATTAACCATATTAATGTACACAAGTATCTTTAACTGTTAATTAATGAATATTATGTGGTTATATTGTACATTATATTGAATAAATCGTTCAGATACAAGGTAAGGGAAAATTCTCAAACCCAACATTCTTTCTATGGTTTCTCCGACTTTCACACCATTTTTGGTCTGGTCACTCATTAAAAATAATTTTTCATTATTATATTAACTTTTATAGGATACAAATTTTTTCGAATGGATTTTATTTCAAACAAATGTTTTCTAAAAGAACACTACTTTTAGAAGCACCCCTTTTATCCCTCACTCAAGGTTAATGGTTCCTGTATCAAGTAAGTTATTCCCACTTTCTTTTGGGAATCCAAATATTATGAATGTGTTATTATGTGATGAAACCCATTCATTTACATGGGTTATTTATGTTCATTTTTCATATATTTTATATGTGTCATGAATGATAATGAGAATGTTATGATGTGACAAGTGTGACCGAAATTATATAGCGCAAAATGAATGTTATGATGTGATGGGTGCGCCTGGAATTATACAGTTCCCTAATGAATTGGGTAAAGTGATTAATCTAATTAGATAAATTCAAATTATTTGTTAACATGATGATATATTTTTCCCCAACTACGTGTGGTAGTTAATCACTAAGACATGATGTTTCATTTTTTCATTGCCACATTTCTAGTATTTTATTAATGCTTCCTTACATGTTTATGATCCTTTCTCTATGTCTTGATTGTTCTCACCCATGCTATATTTTTCTTATCTATCCTATTACTATTCTTTTAGATCACACATTATTTAATGTATATCCTCAGGTGACTTCATGTACTGAAGATTGGTCAAGTGCCAATAATAATCTAGAGAATAAGAAATTAAATAAATGTTATACCTGATGTTGTAAATGTTGTGTTTGGCCCTAGTATTTTCAAGACACAAAACCTCTGGATCCTACTAGTGTATTACTATTATTTTTTATCTTTATAATAATGTAATATTAATGTATGAAAAGGAAGGGTTGTTATATTTTCCATCATCAAAAATATAAGCATTACTCATACAACCTTTCAAATTTCATTATATTTACCCCTAGGGTGTCGATTTTCATAATTCACATACCTTACACATTTAAAACATATAACTATCCATGATTAAATAGGAATACCATTCTTCCCATCCATTTCATTAACTAAAACTTTTTTAATTTTCCTTTGAAATTACTAGATTATTTTCCCTGTTCTCGACACCCAAAGAATCTTCAAGTTACTCAGAAACATTCTCCTTAACACATCTTCCCACAAGATTTACCTGATGAAAATTGATCTTCTTTCCTCTTGGGTAACCAAAGAAGTCCATATTTCTCTTATTATATGTGTCAACAAACTCACCAAAGATATAATTATTGATCATATTATGATATTTTTTATTAGTAGTAATAACAAGGGTTTTCCTTCTCACTCCCATTTCATTTGGTTTCTCATGAGAAATATCATTCCATTTTCTATCACATTCATCATTTAAATAAATCCTTTTAGTTTCATCCATTTCATATAACACAAAAAGCATATTTTGGGCAACAATAGTCATAGTGGGACACCATATAATAATGATAAATTTATTATAAAATTTCAATCAATGAAACCTTAGGTTTTATCCTAGGTTATTCATGCTCATTAACTAAATTCTAGGATTGTATCTTATAATCTGACTTATCCTTAGAGATATTACTTAAGGTTTTATTATCCTATTTTTAAAAGGTTTACAAAACCTTTCTCTGATACAAACTATAAAAAATCAACCATATATATTACATCATGATAGATTATTCTTCATTACATAACATAACAATACCATGAAAGAACTATATGTGTTTAGTGTCTTTGGATGCATGGAAACAAAAAAAATGTTTCATAAAACATCTACATAGACTTCCAATTATTCCATAATAAATAAAACCCTTTTTTCATATCATACTTAATACCTTGATTAAAATACTAGGGAAAAGAATCATTATAAAAGGGTGACCTTAGATTCCTAATAAGGGTATAAAAGGGATATATCAATCATAACATAAGAATAAGAGAATAATAACATTAATATAACATTTGAAATGTAATCCATTAATATAAAAAATCGTAATCTTGAGTAGTGAATTAAATCATATAAGTTCATAAGACATGAAAATGAAATTAAAAATGTCCCTGATAGAATAACATTAGAATAAGACATAAAATGGTGGAAGATAAATATGTTTTGAAAATAATTTACAAAGTAATCAAGGATATTTGACAAGAATATGACTGTTGAATGGGTTCACTTCCCAAACCATCATAGTTTTCTTGGTTCTCTTCTAAGATTATCATAGCAGATAAAGTACCTTACTGAACTGAGTTCACTCCTCATTTTCATCATGTCTTACTAAACAAAGTTCACCCCCCATTCCAGTCATTATTTACTAAAACACGCTCACTCCATATTCTAGACATGTTTTACTTAACCGAGTTTAATCCCCATTCCAGCCCAGTTTTACTACACCGAGTTCAATTCTCATTTTCGTTATGTTTTACTGGATTGGGTCTAATCCATATTCTATTCTTTTATTACTAAACTGAGTTCACTTCATGTTTTATTCATGTTTATCTCATGAGATATAAATAATTTCCCGACGAAGTAATGACCTATATTTTCAAATAGTTACATTTTCTTTTTATTTTTTCATAAACTGAAGATCATTCCATTTGTTGGTTTGATTTGATTTTTAGAATAAGGTGGCAAAGGGTCTAAAACCTAGAAACATACCAAATACATGACATGTATTTAAATATATGGTATTTATTAAATACTTTATGTTTATTGGACTAGCCAGATCCCACTTACATCAGGAAAAGGGATTTTCCAAGGTGAGACCCAGTGATTTACATGACATGTAAATTATTTACATTTAGTGTAAATTCTTGTGTATTTTCTTTTGACGGAATGGCTTATTTATTTTAAAGATTGGCTCATATTTCATCCCATGCATAGCAAGATATATGCATAGGGGTCCCTCTCATTATCAATATGGGTTCTTCCACCATTCCTCTAACTGAGCTATGTTTTCTCCACCATCAGTAAATTTGGATCTTTAATTGTATGTTTTGTAATATTTTTAATTCCTTTTGTAGATTATCTCCCAATCTATTGTGCTATTTTGGTGTGACTTCATATTCCATATTTCTTGGGGGAGGTTTTCCATTTTTCATTATTCTTCTAGTATAATTCAAATATGATGTCAATATTGTATGAGGAGTCATTTATAGACCAAAGTTCGGTGGTCTTGTTATTTTCCCTCAATGTTGAGATGTCTTCATAGCTCCTCCATTATGTCGTAAACAATCCACTGTCGCGTGTTATGTTAAAATATTTTCTTTCTTTATAAATAAATATTAACATGTTTTTATACTCCTTTAAACCATTTCCAAGTTTTTAGAGGATAATAACATCATTCATATCCACCCCTTGGGGTATGACTAATTAAGTTCCCTTCATGTATATAAATGTTTGATTAACCAATTTCCATAAATGGGTTGGGCCTGGCTTGTAAATGGAATTGTTCTCTATTATGTAACTGTTTAAATGACCGAACACCTTCAAAGGGTTCAGATTGACCTTGAATTGAATTTCATTTCATATTAAATTTTAATGGATTAGTTATAATGAATGATAATGGGTGAAAAAGGAAACACCAAGTGATGGATTCTTAAATTTATATGGATTATATGAACTATGATTCTTTGGTTGTATTAGGATCAATGATTATAATGTTAAAGAGGTGATCCCTCATGTTATTATTATTTTTATGATCATACCATTTATATTGGATATCGAACAATGGTTAAGGGACTTGATGAGTATGACATTTCAGTCTCCCTTCCATCGGGTTTTAAGCATGACATATCTCACTACAATAAATTTACTTGGGTGATGGGTGTGACGTTCCACATTCTTCTATATTTTTTGTTGGGATTGATGTTTCACCCCACATATCTCAATTGATGAGCATGATGTCTCACATGCATTATAGGATTCAGGTAATGTACCCTTTTCTATAGCCCATAGATCATTAGACTAGTTATGGATTCTTGAGTTATACCTCAGGTCCTTCTAGCCCCAATTATCCAGGTATATACCTACTTACATCCTCATTTACTTAATGAATATTTGTGAAAATATTATATAACAACACTATATATATATATTTTTACTCTATATATATGGAGACTAATCAGACTCTTTCACTATCCAATACTGAAGTAGGAAGAGCTTTCTCGATATTCTTTAAGAACCTCAGTTGGATGGTATTTATTTATTCATATCTGTTTAGAATTATTATACATGTAAAATGTTGTTTCTATATATGCTTATTGGATTATCTCTAGACATCATTGCTGGTATCCTGTTGGGATTTTATCTCACACCCTACTCGAACCTCCCTTGGTACTCGACTATATTATATGTTTTCATGTATAGATAAGGGAAAGCGCCATACTCGAGATGTTATATTTAATACTCTACTTGCTTGGACCATGGAAACAGCGGACTAAGTATATTCCAATGATTCTAGTGGAGTATTCGTTTGACCTTTTATATTTTTTTATAGAATGTTTTATATGCTAGTACACTATTTCTTTTTTATGTATATCAGCATGCCATGACATAATTATATATGACTCAGCCTGTTGGATTTGATATTACTACATTTTTTTGGTTATTTATGCTTCTTTAGTTTATTATTATATCTATTTTTGGTTCTACATATTTATACATGCTTCTTCTATATCTTGTTTACTTATTATATCTGATTTTTCACTCTGATATGGGGGTATAGTCTCCCCATTGTACCACATTGGACCCTTGATTCTAGTCAGTAGCCTATGGTTTATGGAGAGGAATGATTAAGGCCATGTGACCACCAGATCGAGGAACCAGTCGAGTGGATCTCCGGTTGGGACATTACAAATTGGTATCAGATGATCTTTTCATTTGGTCATACTATTTGAGTATTAGACAAGAGACTAAGAGGTAATGGAATTCGTTAATGAGATTGTGCATGGACATAGCTAATCCATGTACAGGTGAAACCCAAATTACCTTGGATGGGTTATTGTTGTTCTAATTTACTCTTTTTTCAGTTGATATGGCTTCACTGATGGGTAACACACATGTATTATGATCTTATTATTATTGTTTCCATTATAATGAGATTTCATTTTCTGTGCTCAATGAAATGAGGGAGCGTAGTTACATACATCATATTAGGTGTGTTAAGACTAATATGTCATGACTTTTTCCATGCCACATCCACTTTCTACATGGACTTTTCTATTTCATATAGCTAGTTCATAATTATTATATAATGAAATGTGTTGAAATTTCTTTAAGGGAGAATATAGTTGTTTAATTAAAGTCCCTACAACATTCTAAATGGTGTTTCCAAATATATATTGTGGATGGAACCTTAATTATCAAATTATAAAATATTTTTAGGTTATGTACCTAATATTTCTAGACCATTATATATATATTTATATTTATATGAGATTGTAAACTCAAGTGAAACAATATTCTCAAAATAATAATTGTTACAGCTAAATGGGATGCCAATAGTAATGTAAAAGGTGTTTTCATCTATAAAATTCAATTCACACTCGATATATTGGAACCCCTATCATGTGATATGTTACCTAGACCCAAACCCAACCTTATTATAGGGTATATAGGAGTGTCACTTAGGATCGTTTAACTTTTTTTGTTTCCTTTACCACTTAGACAATGATTTAAGAGTAGGTAGAGAGGTGTGATCTTGTCTCTAGGATGATTTTGTTCCTATCCTAGTTTTCTGTCATTGATATTTCAAATGTTGGTTTCTTTTGGGAGAAATATTTTTGGCATTATAGTATCATGCTACCATGAAATCCCATATTTGTATAACTGGATGGTTATGAATACCATGCACCAGAGGTTGTGGGCCCTAAGCTAGCAGTGATCCCTTCTAGAGTGCCATATATGGAACCACCAATTGTTCCTGATATGGGGATCGACTCTGAGTTCCAAGAAGGATTTCATTATATGTTGATATCTATTAAAGGTGTTCCTCGACATGCCTCATCTAGGACAATGATTCCTCAAGTGTTCTAGAAGTAGTATCCTCGACTATGAAACTATACCGGTACTATAGCGGAACTGTACATTGTGTGGGTACTGTAGTAGGCACTATAGAAATTAATGTAGCAAGTACTGTTCGGTATTATAGCAGCTGGAACTATTCACCTTGTGCCACATGTTTGGGCTTAGAGTCCTTAAGGCTTTCGGGCAACCTTTAAGGCCTTCAGGCAACCTCAAGACCTTTGGACCACATGTAGTTGCCCTAGACACACTACAAAAAAAGGGGCATCCCCCGAAGAGGATTCAGAGCAGATGCACTAACCAAAGAAGAGACAAATGGTTTTTTAAGAATTAGAGGGTATGGATATGTCATTGGGAACGGCCTGTGCTTGCACTGGAATCCTCTCTAGACGGCCATGCGAAGATGGAGAGCTACTATCATGATGCAGATGCTGGGGAGGGGCAGTTCCTTGTAGATAGTCTGGTTGAATTCCTTAAGACCTTCAGGTCATGTAATCTCCTAAGCCTATGGGCCATGTAATCTCAGAAGCTACGGGCCTTGTAAGGCTTCCCTCTCATCCCATGAAAGGGTGTAATCAATAATCAATAAAAATTAAGGCCTTCATGCCATTTAAGAGGGCCACAAGCTACATAGTCATAGTTCGATACCATACATTCTATTTTCAATTATATAGATATTCCTTGAGAGTGGAGGGTCAAAATCGCTACTTATATTCATTGTGATTATTCTAAGTGATGGTAAGATGTTATTACCCCATCACACTAACATAGATATATATTCTGAGAATATTTCCATATGATCTTTTACGATTACTTATTTCCACATACTCTGATGGCTGACCAGGCTACTAATTTTTTTAACCTATAGTATGGAACTGTAAGAACCCAGACCTTTTTTTTCAGGTATGTTTTTCCTTTTTCTGGAGTTTTTGAGAAAATATGAGTTTATTGGGATTTTTGAATTACACGCTGAGTACTTTATGAGTACACGCCGTGTACTCCCTTGTCGCACGAGACCGTGTGTTGGCCATGTCCGGGACACACACACAGCCATGTAGGGGTGATGTGGAGGACGCTTGAAGCAGATTACATAAAAGCCCAGTACACACCGTGTACTCTAAAAGGACACGCCATGTACTTTATTTTTTTCATTAAATGGATCGGGGTCATGTCTTAACCCCAGAAACGTCTTGTTCTCTAGTTTCTTCAACCGAGAGTGTTTCGTATGGCCGTGGATATTCGAAGAACCCCCAAGCCTCCATCCATTCTCTGAATCGACTGTTGTCGATTGCGTTGGAACCACAGCGGTAAGCTCTTCCTTATCCTATAGATTTTTTTTTCCAATTCCTCTTCTTTTGAAAGTTATATTAGGTTGAAAATTTTATGTGTTTTTGTAGATCTACGATGTTCTAATGAGATTTATGCCTCTCGGTTCAAGTATATTGATCTCATAGAAACATGGTAGGTGGTTTTTGCCTTTCCATAGGAATTCTTTGACTATTTTGTGAAAATTCCACCAATATCTTTGAATGGGGTATTGTGTGTTTCCTGTTTTTCCCTTGCTGTTTTCTTACTTTGCTTAAATACTTGAGTATAGTTTATTGTTTGTGACTAGGTTAATTTACTTGGCTTTGGATGTTTTTCACATGAATTTTTCCTATTTATGATCTTTAGTTTAAGTTTTTCCTGTTAGGATTTTTCCAGTTCCATGCCTATTTTGTAGGATGGTATGACTATTCTTCCATGCTGAGATGCTATAGATTCTAACCAAGTAGTTCATGAGGATTACATGGTCATTACACGGTGAAATACTTGATGACTTTACACAGGGCTTTGAGAACCTAGTGTAGTAGACCATATAGAGAATGGATATAAGGGCTTCTCTAGAGTGTCTTATAATACGATGCGAGACCACAGGGGGAATTGATGTTGAGTGCTTCCACAGAGTGCCTATAGTTCCTTAATGTATGCCACAGGGGGAATGAGATGTTGAGTGCTTCCCCAAAGTGCCTTTAGTACGATACGAGACTATAGGGGGGAATTGATGGTGATTGCTTCCCCATAGAGTCTATTCTTTATTTGAACCAGAGGGGCGAGACTGTGTGTGCCTTCTAGAGGGTTGCTAGTACTTGTAGGTTGAAACATAGGGGTTAGGCTATGAGAACTACCCAGAGGTTACCTGTTTTTTCTACTTGGTTGAGTGGCTACTTTCTTGTTTGTAAATTATATTTTAGAAAGGTGGATTGTTTGCTACTGAGTAACTTGTATTACTATTTACTCTTTACTGCACTTTTACCTGCCATATATTCACTGACTATTACGCACAAATCTTTGGGCAGTAGCCTACTGGGACACTGTCTCACACCCTATTTGGGTCATGCTTTTGGGCTCAAATAGATTATATTGTTGCAGGTATAGATAAAGGCAAGGGACCTTCTACTTCAGGTTCTTGATTGTACTGGAGTGGGAGAGCATGGGACCAAGCCGAGGCTTACGATGCCGAGGAGTTTCTCATCTGTTTCTCTTTTGTACTTTGTTTTAGTAATTTCCCAGCATTGTGACTTGTTTGGAAGCTTTCCTAGACATATATGTATCATGCATCATTTCTATATATATGTGCTCCTACTGTTTATCATATTTAGTCTTACGTTGTTCACTTGTGTATGGTGTGTTTATTTCTCCCATAATTGATTATAATTTCTCTTTTCCGCTATGTACTCTTCCAATGAGGGCATAGTTTTCCCACTATCACACCCAAGGCCCTCGTTACCAGTCGGCAGCCTCTAGAATTTGGGGGAATGCGCTTGATTCAATGAGACAAACCGGGTATGGGGCGCCTCAGGGTGGCTTCCGGAACCGGGGCGTAACAAAGTGGTATCAAAGGGATTCATTTCTCTTGAATTGCAATTTGGATCCTTTAGCCCGGGATAGGATAGAATAGGTACATGGTTATGAGTTGTGTCCGGAAGTAGCTAACCCATGTACTAGGAAAATCCAATCTACCTCATTAATTGAAATATTTCTGATTTTGTGATTTTTACAGTTGATTGATTTCACCACGAGTGATTCAAATGATTTGTGCTGTTATTGTTGACGTTATTGCAGTTCTATTTCTGCCGCAACCCGATGAGATGAGGGTATTCCATCTCATGCATCATATAGGCACTTGCTAGAAATCACATGTCATGCATTCTTGCCATTTAATCTTTGATGCATTAACAATTGTATGTTGTTGTGATAGATGTTGTGTAGAATTTGCATATTTTTGTGATAGATGCCTTGATAAAAATATTTGCTTCATGTTAGAGCATAGTTTGTGTAATATTTTACCAGAATGAACGACGGATTTTCGCTCTTGAGGTGTTATGGGCCCTCATGCACTGAAATTTGGTGAATCATTTACTTGTTTACATTTTTTATAAGATGTAAAAGATTCCAAGATTTGATTAGAGAGGAGTATGGGCCCTCACGGATCATAATTTGGCACATTAGCGCTGGTTTTCTGTGTTTTCTAGGCTCCGGAGCAGTTTCTAAGGCTACTGTCTGGAAAAACATAGAATACACGGCATTTACGTTTTTAATACAAGTCGTGTATTCTATAGCCTTGTCACTGATTGTGCGAGCAGGGACACGGGGTTGTGAAAAATCATTTAAGAACACATCGGGTACTATATTAGCACGTCGTGTAGTGTGAAATTGGTACCTCGACCATGTCACGAACAACACGGGTTGTGTTATCTTTTCACATACACGTCGTGTTTGAATTTTACATGTTGTTTCATCTAATCTAGGTACCTGACCGTGTCACGAACAACTGGGGTCGGTGTTACCCTTTCACGCACACACTGTGTCTATCTGGAACATGTCATGTAGTGTCAGCCATGTGTCTGACCGTGTCGCTAACAACACGGGCTAGGTAAGGCATGTCTAGTACACTTCATTTTTGCCTTGATCACGCCGTGTAGTTTTGTTTCATAAGAGTTGTGTGGCTTAACCATGTAGAAGGACTCGGGCAGGGAATAGGATTGAATTGCACGCCGTGTGTTAGGACAACACACCATGTATTTGGGGTGTTACACGACGAGTTTAAGTATAAGTACGGGCCCATGTGAATGACTTAATGGAACACGCCGTGTTGGGAAAAAATGCGTCGAGTATCCATGTTTTGAATAAATTGAATGCCTTATTTTTCATGTTCCTTCTTGTGCCTTAAGTTTTTTAGTTCTTGATAATCTTGAATCTAAGGTGTGCTTTTGGCCTTTAAGATCAATGGCACTGAGACGTCCTCTAGTTTTCCTTCAGTTGTAGGGTAGTGATCTGATTCCATATATGGCTGATGAGGAACCTCCTGCAGATCCTCCTGCTCTGCTAGCCTTGGCACCAGTAGTTATACCTGTTGTAGGCGCCGATGTGCAGTTTAGAAAAGTCTTTCTGAGGATGATGCAGACCTTCCAGGCAGCTCGCCTCCTGCCTCGACTATGGAAGACTTGACGTGGGTTTTCTTGCAGTAGCATCCTACCACCTTCTCAGGGGAAGGAGGACCGTAGGATGCAGATTCATGGCTAGAATCCATGATGACGATCTTCGAGCATCTAGAGATGCCTCCAGAGAGGCTGTTCAAGCTCTATACCTATATGCTATGAGACTCTTCCAAGAGGTGGTGGGACGTGATCTCATAGGCGGGTCATCAGCCGGCAATAGGGTGGGAGGAGTTTCAGCACGTCTTTTATGACTACTTCTATCTAGAGACCCTGAAGGCCGACCAAGCCTGGGAGTTCATGATCCTGGAGCAGGATATTCTTTCTGTCATGGAGTATTCTGATCTTTTCACTAAGCTTCAGTATTTTACACCCCTCCAGGGCAGAGATGGGTTGTTCTTGGCAAGGAAGTTTCGGGATGGTCTCAGACAGGAGATCCTCTCACAGGTGAATATCTTTAGGCTAACTTCCATCGCTTCCATCGTCAATCAGGAACTGATTTGTAGAGAAAAATGTGAGAGATTATAGAGCTGAGAGCTAGGGTGGTTCCACTTCGAGAGTTAGTACTTCACCAGCTGACAGCAGGAAGCACCATAGAGAGTCTACGCGTGGTGATATGAGGCAGTGAGACACATATTCATGTAGCTAGGTGGTATGCTAACAATGTGAAAGATCTGGGAATATGAGGTAGCATTGCAAGAGAGACCCCATGGAGTTCTGATCTTGTAGAAAGATGGGTCACCTCTAGTGCTTCTGTCATGTTTTCTCACCAGCAGCTTGTGACAGAGGGTCATCCATGACTCCTCATTTAAGAGCAGCGCCACCAGTTTCTCACCAGTCTGGGAACTGGAGTCCTTCTGGACATTCAGACTGAGGTGGAGGTCGAATCCATGGTGGTCAGTTACCAGTCCTTCAGCAAAAACAGGGTGGATCGGCTCAGAGCGGTCAGGTAGAATCACAGGGTAGTGATATAGGTCAGGATTTTGTAGTGGACCAGACCCAGTAGAAGCAAGATCTCAAACCCTCTATAGTTCGAGGTACGATCTTAGTAGCCTCAGTTTTATCTTCTGCTCTTTTAGATACTGGTTCTTCTCATAGATTTATCTCTGTTGATGTTGGGGAGATCCTTGGGTTCTCTATCTTTTATTCTGCTGACATGTTGACACTGGACACACCGTTCGGGACTAGGATGACTAGTGTATGTCAGTACAAGGAGTACCCTCTAGAGGTGGATGGGAATCAATTACTATGGGACATCTATGTCATATAGATGACAGACTATGATGTCATTCGTGGAATGGAATGGATCGTTCCCTTCCAAGAATTTTTCTACTGTTATCGCCACAGGGTGTGTTTCATATCACCAGTGGGTGAATTTTTTCTTCATAAGGGCGAGTGGGATGTCTAGGTGAGTAGAGCCGGACTACATCAATATGGGCTTGGTGAAGTTACAGCTCAGATTTCCAGTCTGTATCTGGATGACCAGGGGACCTCACAGTTAGACATTCCTCTAGGGGTTGATGGTTTCAGAGATGTCTTTCCAGAGGACTTTTTAGGTTTTCCTCTGAAGCAAGAGGTAGAATTTTATATTGAGCTTCTTCTAAGGGTGGCACCAGTTTCCATTCCTCCTTATAGGATGGCTGCACCTAAGTTGCAGGATCTCAAGAAGCAGTTGGAGAAGTTGCAAGCAAAGGGTTTCATCCGACCCAGTACTTCTCCTTGGGGTTCGCCTGTCCTGTTTACGAAAAAGGAAGACAACACCCTTAGGCTTTGTGTGGATTATCATAAGCTGAACTAGTTGATTGTCAAAAACCAATATCCATTTCCTAGGATTTATGACCTCTTTCATCAGCTTCGAGGATCCTGGGTATTCTCTAAGATTTATTTGAGGTCCATTTAACATCAGTTGTGCGTTAGACCATCCGATATACATCTTATAGCTTTCCAGAGTAGGTATGGTCTATAAAAGTATATTGTTATTCTGTTCGGTCTCACAAATGCACCTGTAGTTTTCATGGTGCTTATGAACTGAGTGTTCCATCCCAACTTAGACTCTTTTTTGGTGGTCTTCATGGGCGATATCATGGTGTACTCTCACACTCAACATGACCATGCTACACTTCTTGAGATAGTTTTTAGTACAGTGAGGGAGCATCAGTTATATGCTAAGCTCTCAAAATGACACTTTTGGATGGATCAGATTCACTTCTTAGGTCATGTTATCTTAGAGACAAGAGTATCAGTAGACCTAGTGAAAGTGAGGGTAGTAGTTCTTTAGGAGAATTCAAAGAACATCTTTGGGGTGTGGAGATTTCTAGGGCTGGCTGGATACTAAAAACACTTCATCCAAGACTTTTCATGCCTAGAAGCCCCACTGACAGGTCTGACCAAGAAGGGCATGAAGTTATTAAGGTCAGATTATTATGAGCCAGCCTTTCAGGAGATGAAGGGGAGGATGATATCAGCACCGATTATAGTCCTTCTAGATCCAGGAATGAGCTATACTGTTTACTGCGATGGTTCAAGTATCATTCTGGGAGCTGTGCTGATGTAGGGAGATGGGGTTGTTGTGTATGGATCTCAGCAGTTGAGGCCAAATGAGATGAACTACCCGACGCACAATCTCAAATTGGCGGAAGTTTATTATTCCTTATGTTGTTGGAGACATTATCTTTTGGGAGATCATTTTGTGGTCTTCACCGACCAAAAAAGTCTCATGTACATCTTCACTCAGCGTGATCTGAATCTGAGACATTGCAGGTGTGTTGAGTACCTACAGTCCTTCGACTTTGAGCATGCCTATACACCTGAAAAGGGAAATGTAGTGGCTGACACGTCGAGTATGAGAATTCAGGAATAGGCAGTTCAGGAGGCCAACAGTGAGTGGAAACTTATGGTTATATTCTCTGAGATGCATCTGGAGGTGCACAATAGATAGGGGCACACTTTCCTATCTTATGTGTCTATTACCTCTACCCTTCTTGATCAGGTACAAATGAGGTAGCTATCAGATTCTGAATTCCTGGTCCTACGAGAAAGCGTGTCAGGAGAAGAACTTATTCATGGATGGACAGTGGGCAAGGATAAGATCTTGAATTTCTAGGGGCTCATATGGGTGCCAGCAGAAATACGTTAGTAGCTGATGCCATACTTTAATTCCTCAGTTTGGGCAGTTCATCCTAGCGTCAATAAGATGTATCGTGATCTACACAGTTAGTATTGGTGGCTAGGTATGAAGAGGGATGTTGCTGGTTTTTTCATGAGGTTTTCCCCTAGTTAGTAGGTGAAAGTGGAACATCAGCGACCAGTAGGTATTTTACAGTAGTGGACCATTCTAGATTGGAAGTGTAATGATGTCGTGATGGACTTCGTGACTAGTTTTCCGTGATCACCTCCAGGGAATGATGTTGTTTTGGTTGTCATTGACAGGCTTACGAAGGTTGCTCACTTCTTGCCAATTAAAGAGACCTTTAGTGTTGATGAGATGAGACTGTGGTACATCCAAGATATTGTGCATCTAAATGGAGTTACACACTCCATTGTTTCAAATAGAGATGTGGGTTTTACTTCTCGGGTCTAGCAGGGGCATCAATAGGCCTGGGTACACAGGTACTTTTGAGTACAACATACCATCCTGAGACAGATGGTCAGTCTGAGCGTATGATACTGGTGCTTGAGGATATGCTCCAAGATTGCATTATTGACTTTGGAGGTTCTTGGGAGAAGCATATATATCGTGTGGAGTTCACCTAAAACAATAGTTTCATTGATACTATTCAGATGGCACCATACGAGGCTTTGTATGGTAGGCTATGCAGATCAACATTATGGTGGTTGGAGGCAGGATAGGCAGCTTTCCTAGGACCTCGTCTTGTTCAAGAGACCCTAGAGAAGATAGAGTTGATTCAGAAGAGGATGGCTACGACATAGTCTCAACAAGAAGTCTTATGATGATCAGTGGGGACGACATATGGAGTTCAAGGTCGGGGGTCATGTTTTCCTGCGTGCTGCGCCGAGGTTAGGACACAAGAGCATTCAGAGACAGGGTAAGATTTCACCCAGGTACATCGGTATTTCTGAGGTGTTGGAGTGTCTTGGTCCAGTTTCCAATTGGTTGCAGTTACCTTAGAGGTATCAGGCTATGCACGACATCTTCCACATCTCTCAGCTCCGACATTACTTTTCAGACCTGTCTCAAGTCTTTCAACCTAAGGAGGTTGAGCTCGAAGTGGATGCATCGTTTTAAGAGCATCCTATCCGGATTAGAGATCATTGTACAAAGTTTCTCTATGGTCGGTTTGTTCCCCTGGTATGGGTGTTGTTCCAGCACGGGCGAGTACAGGATGAGGCTTGGGAGAGGGAGGCCGATGTACGATCACAGTGGCTGGAGCTGTTCGAGGTTTCTTCTTCAACGCCTCGCTTGGGAAATTCGGGATGAATTTCTTTGAGGGGGGGAAGTTTTTAAGAACCCAGACCTTCTTTTTGAGTATGTTTTTCCTTTTTATTGAGTTTTTTAGAAAATAGGATTTTTTGGGAATTTTTGAAGTACACGTCGTGTACTTTATGAGTACACACCGTGTACTACCTTGTTGTGCGAGACTGTGTGCTGGCTATGTCCGGGCCACACACACGACCATGTAGGGGTGATGTGGAGGTCACTTTAAGCAGAGTACAGAAAATCCTGTTACACATCGTGTACTCTAAAATTACACATCCTGTACTTTCTTTTTATAATTTTATGGACTGGAGTCATGTCTTAAACCCAGAAACATCTTCTTCTCCAATTTCTTTGACCAAGAGCATTCCATACAGCCGCAGATCTTCGAAAAACCCCTGAACCCCCATCTGTTCTTCAAATCTATCACCGTCTATTTCATTGGTAACGTAGCGGTAAGCTCTTCCTTCTCCTAGAGCTTTGTTTTCCAATTCCTCCTCTATTTCAAGTTATCTTGGGTTGAACATTTCATGCGTTTTCATAGATCTACTATGTTCTAAGGTGCTTCAAGACTCATTGTTCAAGTATATAGATCTCCTTGAATCAAGGTAGGTGTTTTATGACTTTCCATTGGAAGTCTTTGAGTATTTTGTGCAAATTCCACCAATATCCTTGAACAGGGTATTGCGTGTTTCCTGTTTTTCCCTTATTGTTTGCCTTCTTTGCTTATATTCTTGAGTATAGGTTATTGTTTGTGAATCGGGTAATTTTTTGTGCTTTGGTTGTTTTTCCCATGAATGTTTCCTGTTTATGACCTCTTCTTCTAGTTTTTCATGTTAATCTTTTTTCCAATTCCATGCCTAGTTTTTAGGATGGTATGACTGTTCTTCCATGCTGAGATGTTGTAGATGCTAGACAAGTAGTTCTTGAGGATACCTTGGTTGTTACACAA
Source organism: Viscum album (assembly GCA_963277665.1). Lineage (NCBI taxonomy): Eukaryota > Viridiplantae > Streptophyta > Magnoliopsida > Santalales > Viscaceae > Viscum > Viscum album. The sequence goes on from OY728136.1 coordinate 1,447,244,980, forward strand.
TGTGATACATACTGACTTTACACAGGGCTGTGAGAACCTAGTGTAGTAGAACATTAGGAAAATGGGCGTAAGGGCTTCTCTAGAGTGTCTTATAACATGATGCAAGACCACAGGGGAATTGATGTTGAGTGCTTCCTGAGAGTGTCTATAGATCCTCAAGGTGAGCCACAGGGGGAATGAGATGTTGAGTGCTTCCCCAGAGTTCCTTTAGTACGATATGAGACTATAGGGGGAATTGACGGTGAGTTCTTCCCCAGATAGTCTAATATTTAGCTGAACCAGAGGGGTGATACTGTGTGTGCCTCCCATAGGGTTGGTAGTACATGTAGGTTGAACCATAGGTGTTAGTTTATGAGAAATACCGAAGAGGTTACCTATTTGTTCTACTTAATTGAGTGGCTACTTTCTTGTTTTTAAATTATATTCTAGAACTCTGGATTGTTGGCTGCTGAGCACTTCCTATTATTGTTTACTGTTTACTGCACTTTTACCATCCATATATTCACTGACTGTTAGGCACAGATCTTTGGGTGGTTGCCTACTGAGACTTTATCTCACACCCTATTTGGGTCATTCTTTTGGGCCCAAATAGATTATATTGTTGCATTTATAGATAATGGAAAGCTCCCTTCTACTTCAGGTTCTTGATTGCACTAGAGTGGGAGAGCATCGGACGAAGCTGAGGATTGCGATGCTGAGGAGTTGCTAATCTGTTTTTCTTTTCTACTTTGGTTTAGTAAAGTTTGGAACATTGTGAATTGTTTTGATACTTTACTAGAAATATATGTATCTTGCGTCATTTCTATATATATATATTCCCCTATAGTTTATCATATTTAGTCTTACATTGTTCACTTGTGTATGGATTGTTTATTACTGCAATTATTATTTATTATTTCTGTTTTCTATTGTGTACTCTGCCAATGAGGGCAGTGTTTCCCCACTATCACACCCAAGTCCCTCGCTTCTAGTTGGAAGCCTCTGTTATTTGGGGATATGTTCTTGAGGCCATGTGACCAACTAGGTACAGGGCGCCTCTGGGTGGATTCCGGAACCGGGGCGTTACAAGACCCATGTTTTTATAGAGTATTCTGCTGACTTTACTGAGTTGTAGTGGTTCACGCTGAATCTATATGGAATTTATATTATGACATTGAGGATATTTGTAGATGAGATAGTATAGAAAATTTGATTGTATGTCAATGTTTTCAAGAATAATGCTTTTTTTTGAGATAGCCGAATAGGCCATCATCCTTGAGATGAACTTGAGGGATGATGATGGTGGTAACTAGGGGGGTTCGACACCCAAACCATCTACTGGTTCTTATTGTGGTTTGAAGTGGTATTTATAAGTTTCTCATGGGGGTAGAAGTAGTCAGACATCTTGTACTAATAGATTCTTGATACATCATCATCATCGAAAGTCGTGACATACGAAACCCCAATGTTTACAATATTCAGTGGAATATAGAGGTTGAAAAAGGAGGGGTGATTTAAAATGCTTCTAAAAATCATTCCATCAGTTATTAGGGATTAGGGATCTACATCTATTTGCATTCCAAAGAGGTTACAATAGTATCTCATCAACCAATCATCTAGAATACCACCAGCCACTCAGGCCGAGGTGAAGGTCTAGGTAGGGGTAGTTATACTCAAGATTCCTAGTTCCAGTAAAGTGTTTTTTTCTTAGGGAAGTATGGTTGTGACTCAGGTCCATGGTATGGACCAATTACATGTAGTGCATCCTATGATAGAAAATCAAAGTGCCTAAACATCTAATCATTGGAGTATTATTTTAGTATCCACTACTTTAGTGTCTTCTTTGTATGATTTAGACAAGTCACACTCGATTATATATAATTAAATCATGTAGAGTCTAAGGATAAAGATATAAAACTTATGTCAAGTGATAATACTTGATGCCATTTTAGGTATTCAGTTATAGTTCATTCACTATTGTAATGATTTTGCCCTTAATATAGTTGGATGCCTCTTCATATGAAATCTATTCATCATTGAAATGACAGTTTTGATGTAATCATCAATATGGACCGGTTAGTTCCCTATCAAGACCATGTTTATTGTTATCACCAAAGGGTAATGTTTACATCCCCATAGGTTGGTAGAAATGTGCATAAGGGAGAATGGGATATCCAAGATACTCAGTCAATACCTAAGAATAAGGGGTTTGGCACAGTGAAATCCCAGGTTCCTAGTCTTTTCTTAGATGATCATAAGTTATGACTCATTGTTTTCCCTCTTATAGTCAATAATTTCATGGAAATATTCCCTGATGAATTTTCTAAGATACGTCTAGTGAGAGAGGTAGATTTAAATTTTGATCTAGTTTCATGAACATTACCAATAAGCATTCCTCCCTATAGAATAGCACCTATAGAGATTTTTTTCTCAAGAAATATCAAGAAGATCTGGAGGCTATAGGTATTATACACCCCCTCACAACTCCTTGGGGTTCAATGGTCCTTTTTCAAAGAAGGAAGATGGCACCCTAAGGTATTGCATGTACTATATATGGTTGAACTAGATAATAGTAAAGAAACGATATTCACTACCTAAAATAGAATATCAAAACAATATTTCTAAGGATAGATAGAGTTTTAAAAAATATAATTGGGGTTGGGATATCATCATTTGAGTTTCATGCCACCATACATACCTAATACAATTTTTAAGAATATGTATAGTCTTTATGAGTACCTGGGTATGCCATTGGGTCTCACAGATGCCCCTAAAGTTTTTATGGCTCTGTTGAATCGGGTTTTCCACCCATATATGAATCCATTAATGGTAGTATTTTTGGATGATATCTTATTGTATTCACACTCACGGTATGACCATTTCAACCATCTTGAGATCACACTAAGTACACTACGATGACATTATATTTATTCTATGTTCTGTAAATTCCAATTCTAGATTAATAAATTCAACAACCTAGGTCATATGATCTCATATATAAGAGTGTTAGTATACCAGAATAAAGTGAGACATATATTTTTACAGTATTATCCCATGAACATCTTTGAGATACCATGTTTCTTGCGGAAAGTCGTGTATTACATATTCTTCATCCAAAATTTCTCATCCCTTTTGATGAATCTTATGGGATTGAATAAGAAGGGTGTGATATTCATATGGTTAAAATATTATGACGAATATTTTAATGAGTTTAAAGGAATATTAACTTCAATTTCAATCCTGATTTTACTAGAGCCTGGAAGAAGATGTACTTTTTACTATGTCACATCAGGTATCTGGCTAGGAGTTATTCTAATTCAGTATGATTGAGACGAAGCATACATGTATCATCATTTTACACCTCATGAGGGAAATTAACCAAGTTGTGACCTAGATATAGATATTGAATTTCATTCTCTACACTTCTCGAGACACTATTTACTTGGAGAGTGTTTTTTGGTAATCACGGTTTATAAAATTCTCAAGTACATATTTACATTGCATGATTTGAATATCAGGCAATGCAGATGGGTTGAATAGCTACAATATATTGATTTTGGGATTACTTATACACCTAGGAATGGAAATATTGTAGTTTATGATCTGATCTAGAAGACTCATACAAATTTATTTTAGGAGGCTAGTGGTGGGTGGTAGATCATGGACTTGTTTTCATAGATTCATGTTGAGGTTCGAGAGGTTCCTGGTTAGACTATTATCATGGCCTTAGAGGTGGCCTCTGCCCTTATGAAATGGGTGATAATGAAACAAATAGATCTTAATGTCTTAGTATTCAGTTAAATTATCTCATATTATGATTCATCTTCTAGTTGGACCATGGATGATGATGAGGCTTTATTCTTTCATGGGCATGTTTGGGTCCCATCTGACATCGGAGATAAGTTGGTGTGGGAATTTCATACCTCTGTTTGGGTAGTAAATCCTTGTGTCACCACGATGTATCGAGAATTATGATGCCAGTATTGGTGGGCTAGTATGAAATAGTAGATATCTATCTTTATCATTTGGTGTTCCACCTACCAGTAGGAGATATAAGAACACCAAAAAATAAAAGTACTTTTATAGTCATTGTCCATTCATGACTAAAAAAGGGATGATATCTCTTTGGATTTCATTACTAGTTTACCTAGATTACCTCCTGGAAATGATGCAGTTTGGGTATTCATCGATCATTTGATGGAGGATTCATATTTATTTAAAAATTTGATATACCATATTGAAATTTAATCTATGTATTTTATACATCAAGGATGTCATAAGCCTTCATGGAGATCCCTGAACTATCATTTTTGACAGGGAAGATCATTTCATGTCTCTATTCTTGAATAGTTTTTTGAAGACCTTGGGTATATAGGTGATTCAATGTATAAGCTACGTCTCCAAGACTGAAGGACAGACAGATCATATGATTCAGTCATTAGAGGACATGATCTCTGCATGTTTCCTTAACATCGCGGGTTCTTGGGAGAAACATATACCCCTAGTTTATTTTTCTTAAAATAATAGATTTTAGTCTTCTGATCAGATGGATCCTTAGGAGCTCTTATATGGTAGTCCTTTATGTTCACCTCTTTGCAAGATATAGGTAGGGGAGGCAGATTTTCTTGGACTAAGTATCATTTAAGAGATTGTATTGTTGGTCCATTTGATCAAAAAGTGCATGATGATATCTCAATCTGGATAGATGTAATATGTTAACTGGCACCAAAAACCACTTCAGTTTGAGAATGGAGATAATTTTTTCATGTGAGTTTCTCCCAAGATGGGAAATCGACATATTCAGAGGAAGGGTAAGCTTTTACCTCAATTCGTTGGATCCTTTGAGGTTTTGAATTGGGTCGGACTATTATCCTATTATATATAAGTTCCTCAAAGATACAAATATATGGTTTATTTCTTACATGTATATCAATAAATCTAATATAATCTGGACTCAGTGAATGTTTTTCAACTTAATGAGGTCGAGTTAGAGATGAATGCTTCTTTTGATGAGTATCCATTACGTATTGTGGATCCTAACATGATGAAACTCGATGGAAGTTCAATTACATTACCATGGGTTCTATGGAAGGAAATATGAGTAGACATTAAGTCCTGGTAGCTGGAAGCTAATATATGAACTCAGTGTCAAGAACTTTTTTTAGATGGTCCATATTTACCATTATAATGCGAACATGGGGGTGAGTTTCCTTATTGAGTGGATGTTGTAATGATCCACCTTTTGACTGAGGTTTGTTTTCATTTTGGCTTTTTATAAACTAGAAATTATTCCTTAATATAGTTCAATTTTGTTTTGGAAGAAGGTTTCAAAGTGGCTAAAACCTAGCTGTAACCAAATACACAACGTGGATTTAGATATGTAGCTTGTATTAAATACATGATGTGTACTCAGATGGCCAGACCCTATTCATGTTTTAAAATGGTTTTTCCCAGGGGGATACCCCAAGAATTACACATTTTTTATAGAATTTACACATCATGTAAATGCTCGAGTAGTATTTTAAGAAATATGAGGTAGATCCTATTTTTTATGGAGAGGCTCATATTTCCTCCCAGACATAAGAGGAGTTTTTCACGTGGGTCCCTCCCCACCTCAGCCTTGGTTCATTGACCATTCCTCTATCCAAGCTCTATTTTCTCTACCATCTATAGTGTTGGATCATCAATGGTAATCTCCCCAATCCTCTTTCTTTCTATCATGATTTTTCATCCAATTTCATTTTCTCTTTTAGTGTGAGGTCAAATGCTTTATTTTTTAGGGTTTTTCACACTTTATGTTTCTCTTACTCTACTTCAAATATATTGTCGATATTGGATAATGATTCCTCTATATCCCTAAGTTATATGTTCTACTCTATTCCTTCAATGTTGAGTTTTTTTCATAGCTCCCCCATTATTCCGCACACAAGCCAATATCGCGCATTGCCTTAAAATTCATTCATCCTTAATAAATAAATATTAAAATTTTTTATACACCGATAGTCCATTTTTATGTGTTTAGATTCTACCGACACCATTTCTATCCATCCCTTTAAGTGTCCCTAATGAATCTCCCTTAAAGTATATAAATTTTTGATTAACCAAACACCGCCTACGGGTTGGGAAATGGTTGGCAAATGAAATTTTCCACTCGTATATAATTATTTAAATGACTAAACAGATTCTTGGTGTTCAACTAAACATTAATTGGCTTTAAATTATTGATTAATTTATTTTGAATAGTTATAATTAATGATAATGGGTGGAAATACCATTCCTTGTGTTGAATGTTTTTTTTATAAATATTATAAAAATTTTGATGCCTTGGTTGTATTAGTCTTGATGATTATAATGTTAAAGAGGTCATCCCTCACATTATTATTATTGTTATTATTATCATTTCATTATTATTAGATGTGTATTGATGGTTAACGGATGTTTTACAAGATTTTTCACTCTTCCTTACATCGAGTGTTGAGCATTAGGTCTCTCACCATTATAATTTTACTAGGGTGATGGGCATGGAATTGAACATTACTCTATATCAAGTGTTGATCATGGACTCTCAACCCACCTATATCATGTCATGATCATGATATATCACATTCATTATGAGATTCATTAAATTGACGCTTTATTATATAATATATCTCATTGGACTAGTTACGGATGATTAACTTTCACCCCAGGTCTAGCTAGAAGATTGTATCCGGGTATACGCCTACTTAATTCCTCATGTACATAGTGAATATATGTTAATAAAGTATATAAAAATACTATATATATTATTACATATATGTGGTTAATGATCGGACACTTTCACCGACCTATGTTGAAGCGGGTAAAGCAAACCATGTGTCATGTAGGAACCTGAGTCGGTTGGTATTTATTTATTCTGCTTTGTTTAATATTCTTATACTTACACATTATTGTTTCAATGTACACTGTTTTGATTATCTCTAAACACCTTTTGTGGTCTCCTACTCGTATTTTATCTCACACCCTACTCATTCAATCTTTGGTACCTGAGTAGATTATATGTCTGAAAGTATTGATAATGGAATAGTCCCTACATCAGAAGTTTGATTTATTACTTTTATAGAATAGAGCATAGGAGAAGAGGATGGATCATATGATCATAATTCTAGTGGATAAGTCTTTTGATCTTTTTAATTTTTGTATAGTATGTTGTGTATGCTTGTCCCCTATTTCCTCTTTTTGTTTATCTATAAGACATGACATCATTATATATGACTCAGCAGGTTGTATTTCATATTTTTATAGTTTCATGTTAATTTAACCCTCTTCAGTTTATTATTATATCTATTTTAATTGATCCATCTATTTATATATTTTTTTTCTAATGTTTTTTTATTTATTATATCCATTTTTAACATTGATATGAGGGTATATTCTCCCGAGTGTACCACCATGGACCCTCACAACTAGTCAGCAACCTCTGGTGTATGAGGAGGTATGCCAAAGGAAATGTGACACACCGTCTCAGGGCACCGGTTGAGTGGATCCTGGGTCCAGATATTGTAAATTCATTGGAGGGAGATATAGGTCCCCCCATCACATAATGAAAACCATACATATCTATTCCAAAAGAACATAAAGCGTATTAAACTGATGAAAAAATTGTGTTTTATAAAAATTTCATCATTGAATAACTTGTGAAAAAGAAACATGTTTCATAAATATCATGCCATCATAAACACATACCAACCATGAGGATAGTATTATTGAATAATAACCCAATTAACTCATAAATAATATCAAATAATGTTAGTTTAGATGGAAAATAATTTTGAAATATTTCTTGAAATTATTTTTTTTAAAAATAACATTCCCATTTTAAAATAATTTCATTTTAAATATCCATTAAATTATAAAGGAAAAAAAATTATTTTAAAAAAATAATCTAATAAAGTAAACATCAAAAAATTAATATTTCATGAAGATGGTAAAATCTTATCATGTTTTATAAGTTAAAAATATTTTATCTATATATTTTCAGAAAAGTAAAAAAGAACCATGTATAGAAGAAAAAATGTCATTTCAAACTATTTAGTAAAAAGTGAAATATGAGTAAAAAATTATTTAAAAATGATATGATAATAGTAAATAAATTTTCAAAAATAGTTTTAGAAAACATGCATAAGGAAGAAAAAATGATTTTTAATGGAATCATTAAAAATATAATTTTTAAAAGATATCCCCTTATAAATATCATATCATTGATGTGATCATTAATCATATGAATCAATTATGTGTATCAGTAGTAAATCCAAATATAAAAGTTATAAATCATATATAAGATAATCAAAATTCAGCTCACACTAAATATAAACATGGAATAGTTAATGAGGTAGAAGTTTAACCTAATGAATGAAAATTTGAGTTAAGAAATCTCTTACCACTTTGTAATCAGTCAAATCATATACCCCATAAAAGTTATAATTATCAAATGAAACATTAAATACAATGAAGACTGTGATATTTCATGATATGGTATATAAAAGGGTAGTATATACACTAAACAAAATAAATTAGTGGTAAATAAGAAATATATCTAATAGAAGTAAAAGTGAGATGAGAAACCCATATCTCACATTGTGTTTTAGTTTTTCATACATTAACCTCTTATATAAAGTTTTAATGATTGTTATTATCTAATAGCATAACTATAATAATATTTACAATTCCATATATGATCCTTTTATAATATCTTATCACCCATTAATTAATTTTATTATTTATTTTCATTGTTTTAGGTGCATTTATTTCATGGTTTCATGGTTGGTTCACTTGTGTATAATTATGGATTTTCTTGTAAAATAGAAATAAAACTCATGAAGTGAAATGAATTGGTATTAATTCACTTCCATATTTTTAAATTTTCAAGTATATCATTTTTCTGGCATGAGGATGATTCATTTGATAAAATTTTTACGATAATTATTTAATTAATTTTTTCAATTTTCTGACCATCATGAACGAGTTTTGTATTATTTATTATTATGACAATATATTTGTTTCATAAGATTAAATAATATATTATATAATGATTAAAGTATTATTTAATCATAATAATACTTTTATGACCATCCTTGAAGGTGGTAATGAAAAAAGGAAAAGTTATTGTCAATGGTGAGGGTGATTACATTAAAAATTTTACAGTCAAAATCCATGAACAAAAGTGTTTTAAAAAAATGTCTTTTTAAGCCAAAAATTGTTCTTATACCAAAATAAGATATAAATATTTATTAAATGTAATTAATTAAGTTACGCCAAACTAAAATTACTTAATTTAATTTTATATTAATTTAAAATCATAAAATGACACTTAAATATAAAGAAAATTGGGGCTTTATAAAATTTGGAAGATTTACTATTCACTGAAAAATTAAACATTTCAAAATATTATATGGATTTTACCCTAAGATAATTTTCACATGATTAATCCCATAATTATATTCAATTTATCAAAAATAATTCTAAAATTTTCAAAAATTATATATATTTGTTTTCTCATTGAAAGAAATAAAAATCACTTTTTTGAAGATAACATATATTTGATAAAAAATGACTTTAATAAAACTTATATGAATATTAAAAAATAATTAATTAATAAATTAAAAATTATTTGGAAATTATATATTTAATAATGTAGTTGATATTATTCATTCCCTCAAATTTAACATCTAGGTTATAATGGTCATGTTATAATAATAAAATTTTGGAGTTTGTTTAAGCTTAGTGTTCTGTGAAAAATAAGAAATCAAATATATTAAATTTATTTAAAAAGAGACATAACATAAAATATTGGGGTTTCAAATGGTTGATGTTCTATAATATTTGGTGGGGGTACATTAATCATAGCCTCAAATTTATCTAATTTTTTATTTGATTCTGGATCTTCAGACTCTTTTATATCTTCTATGTTTTCTAATTAAATTATATATATTCCTTAAAACATTAATAAGGTATTTATTAGCCAAGAATCCTTGTGTAAATATTACCACATTAGGAATATGTCAATCAGTTCCCACTAATACACAAAAAAATACCATATTTTCATACATCATTATTATATCAATGGTTAATTTTGATATAATCCTTAGTATGGATTTTCATTCAAAATATAATGAAAAGATTTATTTAGAATGGAAGAAAATGAAAATACATGGTGAAGATGTGTAATTACTTAGCTTTATATGGGAGACATAACCATATGGTTCTTGTCAAGATCCACCTCCAGTGGCCCCTCTAAATGAGATTCTTAGAGAAGAATAACATGCGCAATCTATAGATGGGAAAGGAAATATTGAAATAGAGGATAAACCATTTGTACAAAAATTCATTGATTAATTTTATAAATAATTTCATATGTATCCACTACAGATTGAATTTTGTTTTAACATTGATTTAGTCCTTTATGTGAGACATATATCAAAGAATCAAGAATGGTTTGTTTGGTTTCCCATTGTCAATGGTGTTTGAATTTTTTTGTGAAGTCATGTATGGATTACCACTTTTCCTTAAAAGTGTATGTTGGTTTCTCACCTTTTCCTCAAAATTTTTTGGAAAATAAAAATATCAGTTTTTAGTCATATCAATGAATCCATATAGAGTAGAAAATTTGGAATTAATGTAGTTAAAGAAATAAACTACCTGAATTTTGTGATAGGGTAATTATACTCCCTACTATTTCACCATGGGAACAAAAATTTCATTTAATTAAGAATAAATATGGACCTATGGGGTTATTCATTGATTATAAAAATTCAATGATATTAAAATAAAGAACATATATCAATTGCCTCACATTGATGGCTTGTTTGACCAACTTCAAAGAGTACAATATTTTTTCCAAGATTGAACTATGTTATGGGTATATCAATTGTGTGTAAAGAAGGAAGATATTCCCATGGAATAATTTTCACTGAGGTTAGAACATTATTAATTTATATTAATATCGTTTGGAATAACTCATGTGCTTTTTCAATGGATCTAACTAATAGAGTATTCTAGGAATATCTTGATAATTGTTTATATTATTCATTGATGATGTCATGATGTACTCTAAAAGCTATGAGGGCCATGTGAATCACTTAAAGATTATTCTTGAGACTCTTAGAGATAAATATTTATATTTGAAATTTAGGAAGTGTGAATTATTGCTTTAAAAAGTATTTTTTTTTGGATAATTTATTCCTAAGTATGGAATCTCGGTTGATCCTTTGTAGGAAAAATAATTCAAAGAATAACCTACACCAATGATCATAGTTGAGGTATTTAGTTTGATTGGTTTGGTATGTTATGATCATCAATTTGTTAAGAAAAATTGATTTGATAGCCCATTAACCAATCATACATATAAAGGGGTTATGTTAATATAGAAAAAGTAATCTGAATTATGTTTTGAAGAATTGAAGAGGATATTAGTAAATACTCTAATTTTTTATCTATCGTTAAGAAAGGATGATTTTTTTAAAATATAGTGATTTATCAAATAAGGGACATATTTGTGTCCTTATATAGAAAGATAAAGTTATTTATTATGAATTGAGGTAGTTAAATACTCATGAATAATATTATCCAACTCATGTTCTTTAGATAGAATTTGTAATATTTTCATTGAAGATATGGGGAAATTATATCTATGGTATAAGATATGAGATATAAATATATCATAAGAGTCTCTAATATATCTTTTTATAGAAATATCTCAACATTAGGAAAATTCAATGTCTAAATCTACTTATTGAGGATTATTCCCTGATACACTACCACCCAAGGAAGAAAATAGGGAAGTGGGTACATTGAGTTGGAAATATCATGGAGTCCATGCCAAAATGGGGATTTTCAAGGATCCAATATTTATGGATTTAGTAAAGTTAGATTTGAGATTTATTAAGGAAGGGTAAACATCACTTGTTTTTGAAATTATTTAGGAATAATATTTATTTATAAATATAAAAATTCCTTTTCCTAGGGATCTACAAAAAATTAATGGCATTAATGTTAGGAAAATATAAACCTTTTTTTATGAGGATGTTGTTTTGAAATTTGTAATGAGGCTATCTATTTTATCAATAATTGAGGTCTAAAGGGAATTATAAGATTATATTGTCGATCAAATTTATCTATAAACCCTGGTAGCTACAAGATGTATGAGTATTATGATGGTAAGCAAATTCTTAGGTACATCATCCCCTTTGAGACTCTCAATTACATCAGAGTAGTGGATTATTAACTAGAACTTCCACTAACCCTATCTCAAGTTCTTGACATATTCTATATATCCCCCTTGGGTAAGTATATACTAGATACCTCACATATAATTAATTCATAGGTGGTATAGATGGAAAATGATCTCTCTTATGAGGGGAAGCTGGTGAAGATATTTTAATTTAAAGATAAGGTTCTATGCAACAAGACTACTCACCTAGTAAATATTTTATGGAGAAATCATAAGTATGAGGATGAAACATGGTAACCATAGGAATCTATGAATAAAAAATACCCTCAACAATTTTTACCCTTGTATATAAAATGAAATTTTATAGCGAAATTTTCTTAAGGGGGAAGGATGTAATAACCTAAAATTTTAAAAAACTAATTTCCCTTCTTCTAATTGTGCCATATATTGTAATATAGAAAAAAAAAAGAACATGCAGCACATGATGAAATCAATAAAATTATATTATATTATTATTAACATTAATTTTAGAGAATAAAATTGGAAATAATAATTGAAAATATTACATTTGGTTAAAATGAGAAAATAATATAATTAAATATGAAAACTGAGATCTAATCGACCCACCGGAATAAATGCACTAAAAAACACCTAGAACTTTGACAAAGGATTAGTCATATAATATTAATTATTAAAATGAAAATATATAAACTTAATATAAAATATAATTTGATTAAAATTAAATGAAATATGAGTTATTTATAGGAATTTTGGAACCAATGTGTATTGAAAATTTGATCGTTTGAAATGTAATCTGGCCATTGGAATGGTAACCTACCCATTTGAATAGTATTAAGACCATTAGAAATACTACCTTGGACAACAGAATAGTATTCTATCCTATGGATGTGTAAAATAATATTTATATATCTCATAAAATAAATATTTATCAAATTTATATCATGATAATAGTAAATAAATGTATTTAAAATGATGAAAAAAAATTTCATATTTTTTTTAAAAATTTATAACATTTATTTTTATTTTAAAAAAAAATAAAAATATTTAAAAGAAAGATTGTTTTCATAAAATGGTATCTGAAATTAATATTATGCTTCATTATAATGATAAATTAATTTTATGATAACATTAGTGATTTTTTGAAGGGTTATAAAATTGATCCTAAAATGAAAATTGTTATTTTTCAAATAAGTGATCATTTTATTTAAAAAATTAATTTGACATATTTAAAAAAGTATTTTTATAAAATAAATTTAATTTTATAAATCAATATGTTTAAAATATATAATGGATACTTTTTTTTATTTTTCAAATGTAGTTGAATTTTAATGAATAGTAAAATATGATGAAATATAGTATTTAATATTATAAGCTAAATACAAGAATTTTTGAGTCTTGGATGATGTAATAAACCATTAGTTTGATCTAAAATATTCAACTTACTTCATATATCCTCTTGAATTGATACTATTTATATTCTTGATAAAAAATAATAAACTAATGTTTATAATGTTCAAAGACACACCTCTCCTGCCCTTATAAATACTACCCATCACAACCCCTTATCCTCACACTATTAAAGCCTTAGAGATTTATAAATTTCATTCCAATTTCCTTCCCAATCCTATACCTCACATTCTAGTGATATGTTTCTTACAAAATGAAAAATTTCATGTCTTGTATGTAGTTTTTCAAGGCGACGACGTTTAGGATAAAATATTCTCAAACTTTCCCTTTTGATTTACTTTCTCTATCTACCATCTCCTCAACTCCCCCATACGACATAAAATAATGACTCCAGTTTTATAAATATAATATAATTTTATTGTGTTAATAGAATTTCCATCTTTTACCCCCCCCCCCAAGATTCTAAAATGATATTTTTTTATAATATGGTTAGTTCACCACATCTTTGAATCACGTACATCATTTTTCTCCACCACCATAAATTCTTGTTATAAAAATTTTATTATGATAAATTATGATTATAATAAGTATATTATAACTTAAATTATATTTTTTGATGTTTTGGTAATCATTTTATTAAATAAAAAATATATATTTTATGACGTCCAGTAAAGCAACATAAATGAACTAACCACATAATGTTAACATTTTTTCTGAGTGAATCTCCCCTATATCAAGACATATATGGGTATTTTTGACCATTTAAATTATTGTATGTATATTAATACCATATCATTTTTATTTTATATTTTTAGTGCTTTTTGAAAAATATATCATTAATTATCTTCAAGTTATCCGATCTTAGAACCATAAAAAGAATACCCTCGGAACAGAGGAATTAAACCTTATATCTCATTGAAACAATTATAAGTAAACATAATAGAATTATAGTAAATAAAATATAGATGAAATTTTTTACATGTTAAGTAATTAATTAATCAAATTTGACTGTCTAACACTCTAATTTCAAGTGCAAAGCAGTTTTGGAACCTAAGGTATGGGATCTCTTTGAACCTCACTATTTTCTTTAGCTTATGATTTCCCTAAATTTACCAAATTTTCCTAATTTATTTTTCTTATTTTATGATTTTATAATATATATATATGTCCTAAACATATATGCATATTCAAATTCATTTTAACTTTATGGGGTTATGTGTCTTTTAAAATTTTACGTTCTTACTTTCTCTCGATAAGAAAACCCAACTGATGGTAGCTTCTTGATTTCTTACCCCTTTTCCAGTACCACTACTTAAAATGTTTTAAACTACCCATGTTTAATAATATCAGTCATTTTATTAATAAAAATATTTTCTTTTCATTTATGGTCTAATAGAATTTATTATTCATTTACCCTCTTTAATGGCTCGTGACACTTTTTCTTAAAGGATACATAAAGAGTTATATTTCCAAATAGATTTATCTACTATTTTATAAGTCTTAAATTCACCTAGAAATAATTTTTCATATACTATGATAATGAATGTCCAATAATTATTAAATCCATTCTTTTATGGAAATAATTATGATATTCCATATAGTTATGCTATATGACATGGTCATGAAACCCATATTCTGTCAATAGTTAATACGTATGTTTATATATAATGGTTGATTTTATTATGCTTCATATATATGCATGTATATGTTACGATGGGTGCGTCCAGATGGAACTCTAATCCATTGGGTAATGTTTCAGTCTCATGTAACGATATGTATGGGATTAATGATTGAACCTAAACCATGATTGGTATATATCAACCATGTGATGTTGTGTTGGTATTCGTCCTTGACCTATGCTTATTCCATATTTTATATTGCTACCAAATCCCTATGCTTCCATGATATTATGAATTAATGACCCTTGTCTTTTTTTTATCATGTTATGCCTTCTAATTTATATGTTATTCTTCATTTCCATGTTTATTCCCTAATTTATATATATAGATCAACCATTTTATATATGTATTTCATAGGTTATCCTATGATGTTTTAGGATCTCAAGGGGATTTGAGATATCATTGTATGTATTCAAATAAATATGTTTTCTTTTTTTCATTTTTATGTGTTATGAAACTTGTATTCCAATGAAACTAGACCTCTCAATCCATTAGATGTGTTTATTTTATATTTATGTTTAAAATAAATTAATAATATGTGTAAAATGCTTGGGTATCTATAGTTTATGTTATAGGAATAGTCTAGCAATTTTATGTTATTAGTACAATAATACTTTAGTGAAAACCATGGGGATAAATCTATGTATAATAGAATATCCTGAAATTATTTTGAAGTTCAGAGTAAGTTGATTCCAATAGATTACATCCCGGTCTAGGTAATAAAAGTAAATATGGATCTAGAATATTTTTTCTTAGGGATAATAACCCTGAAAATGGACCATTGGGTATTAACTCTCTCATCACCTAGTGAACAAAAAAATAGGGACCACTTCCCACCTAGTTTGACACTCCCAGAAAATATTTCTTGGAAAATTCACAAACTCACTATGAACCATTATGATGTATTTGAATATATTTTTATCTTAGGAAGCGTAATAGGGAAAAAACCAGGGATAAACTAGAGACTGATAATTTAGTATTTACCAGTCATTTATAAGTTATTCCTTTTATGTTTATATATTATCTTTTATATATATTTTTAGTTAAAGTGTTATTATTCAATTTTTCCTTTATTTTAGTTAATGGTCGGAAATATGAGTAATCATGCCAACAACCAATGTGTTGGGAAATGTGATGATTTTCTTAATGAGATACCTAACCTTGTAATTCTAACAACTCAAGCTTGATGTATATGGACATTTCATTACTTTTGCAGAATACTTAATACATCACACAAACAGATGCCCAAATACCATATTAGATTAGTGACTTTGGAAATTGAAAAACATAAACAACTAGTTTATCAATCAATTACATAGTCTTCTACTTTATCCTTCATAACTGTAACCCCTTTTTGACACATCTTACTTAATACCCTTCATCAAATCCAGGGGAAAATACAACATGAAAAGAGGTGAGCTCAAATGCTCAGTAAAAGGAAGCATAGAAAGCATATTAAAAAACATAAATATTAGAATGTAAAAACATGAACATTAATTTTTTTTAAACATACAACATTTAACATATACCAAAATATAAGTCTTAAAATAAATTTTGGTAGTTCATAAGGCAAAAATTATAATGGAATCAAGAACCACAAGAAAATATAATTGTCCTAAAACATCGAATTGTGGAAAATAAATTAGAACACAATATTATTTCCGTATTAGAAAATTAATTTCTACCAAGACTATCATATAGGAAAAATTCCATTATTGAATCAGGTTTACTTGTTGTTCCATCCATGTATTACTGAACCAGATTTACTTGTCGTTCCAGCCCTGTATTACTTAATCAGATTTTTATGTCATTCTAGTCATTTCTATCTCATGAGATATAAATAGTTACCCAATTTATTGTAGGGAGATATAGGTCCCAACCATCTCATTGTGAAATCATTCTAACATGTTCCAAAAAAACATAAATCATTCATCATAGCATAACCCAATAAATAAAATGGGTTTATTAAACATCATTTCAGTATTACATAATCCATATAAAATATCATTCCACCATTAACCTAATAAAATCATCATAATAATAGGGATATAAACATAACCCTATTTAAATAGTGTCATCCTATATGGAAAATAATTTTAATAAAATACTTGAAATCAATTCTTGAGAAAAATATCATTTTTTCTCCAAAAAACATTTTCTTTTCTAAAAATGCCATGCCATTTTAAAATAAAAGAATTTAATTTAATATAAACTATAAATATTGTAAATAAATATTCATGGAAATAATTTATTATGAAGGATTTACAATCCACTCATTTCATATAAGTTAGAAATAAACATATCATGTACTCTTGTCGGAAAATTCAAAAAGTACCTCGTATGGAAAATAAAATAATGATTCCTTCCATGTTGTTTAATAAAACATCACCAATGGGTAAAATTTACTTTAAAAATGGAATAAGAATATAAATAATATTATATATTTATGAAACATGTATGTGGATGATAAATATACCCCAGTAAATACCTATGAATAAACAATCTCAGATAATAATGAGATTGCAAAATTATCCATTACCTTTGGTCCAATTTCTTCTGTATGTGTTCAAAAATACTATATAGTAGATTTAAATATATTATTTAATTTTAATATTACCATAATAATATTTATGATATCATATATGATTCACTTATGACTTTATATTACCTATTTATTTATCAATTCCATGTTAAAGCAACATTTGGGGTAATAATCATTTTAATTATCATACATGTATTGACTTGTTATTCTTGATCTTATTGCATATATCATGGTTTAAATACTTTTATAATGTAATACAAGATTTATATATCATAAATATTCTGTTTGGAAATATATATAATAGATAGATTAATTAAATGGAATACATTATTCATGGAGAAGGTAGGTTGTACGTACACTTGAACGCAGTTTCCGTTTCCTTATTGAATTGAATGGAAGAAAGTAATTTAATATATATATATATCCATTATAATTATTATGTAATATATTTCATTCTTATTTATTATATATATTTTATAATCAATCTTTAATTGATCATGTGGAGAATGAATCTTTTCACATCGTGGAGAAGGTAGGCCTTACGTATGCATATGCAACAATTTCATTAACTTAATGGTTATATGGTGTGGGATTGGATATTATATTAATTATAAATAATAATTATCTAGATAGGTAAATTATTTAAATCCAATATATGCATCGTTATACCCATCTAAATTAAGTATTGTTGCATAAAAAATTTCACCACAACGTGGAGACGGTAAGTCGTACGCCCGCATGCACGGTGATATTGTTATTCATAAGATAGATGAAAGGATGTATATGG
Source organism: Viscum album (assembly GCA_963277665.1). Taxonomy (NCBI): domain Eukaryota; kingdom Viridiplantae; phylum Streptophyta; class Magnoliopsida; order Santalales; family Viscaceae; genus Viscum; species Viscum album. The sequence continues at coordinate 1,447,263,603 of OY728136.1, forward strand.
TTGTAATGTAATTATAATAACATATAAACATGTATATTATACTGTATTTATTAATTTATTATTGAAAAAACATAAGAATAGTTAGTAGAAGAAGAAATGAATTTTTAAAGATGTGATAAAATAATTACCTCTTTTTCGAGTATCTTTTTTTGATTTGCGCAAAAGGCCTCCCTAGGTTGGATATATTCCAAATGTGTAGCCTCTATATGTAAGGTATAAATTTTTGGAGGATATTTGGGCAGTTTTTGGTTAACCCAAATTGATTTTTATGTGTGAATAAAAGAGAAGGTGGAGTTCTCTTTTATAAGAGAGGTGACAGGAACTTTAAGAAAGTCTTTAAATATTAATTTATTATAAATTTAATTTAGGTTTATAATGGACCCAAACTCATTTATTTCTAATATAAGATGATTATAGGTCTAAATAATCAAAAAAATCAGTTTTAGATAATCTAAAGTGACATAATTCACCATATCTTTTAGCTTTAACCCTTAGATAAAAACATTAAGTCTTACCAGGTCTTCTTGCATTTTCATAATATATGGTTACTATAGTTACTATAAAATTACAAGATAACCAAAAGTGGACCATTAATTACATTTTTAACATTATATATGTTCTTTTAATGAATATTATATTTTTATAACTATTAATTCCTTTAATAAAATAGTATTTCTTAAACTCTTTTTTTCCAATTTTGACATTATTTGGTAATTAATTTTTTTAAAGTCGTAACAACTTGATTAATTTGAACCAAAGGAACTAACTCATCCCAAACATGTCAATATCATCCAAAATATTTTTGGATTCCATCAAAACGTTCAAATTATATTTATTTAAATATTTATATTATCATTTATTTGAATATTTCATTAATAAGGTAATCACTCCATTATCATTGTGTCAAAAATAAATTTATTTATTTAGTGTTTAAAAATTAAAAATAAAATACCATCATGTATGAAATATTTTTATCATTAAAATTAATATTTTTTGTTTAATATATCATTTATATAAACCGAAATAAAATTGTTTTAGTAAAAAGATACATGTTTGTGTTATATTTATCTTTAAATTAATTATTATAACTTGTCATTTTTACACCCAATTGGTTCTCCAATGCCAAAACATTTGTCCAAAGAGTTTTTTTAGTCATCTATGACTCATAAAATAATATTAAGATACATGTTAGTGTAGTTTTATATTATTATTATATTATTTTTTTCCCCATATTTACCTAATTTATCCTCTAACCGTGGTAAATAAAAATAATTACTGAAGTTACTATTCATAATGTCAAAAAATGAACCTATTTACATAATTTATATCTTATTTTAAAAAATATGGAATCAATTTTTTTTAATTCAAAAAACATAATTGGTATGAATTAATTTAAAATTAATTTTTGTTGTCAAAAACCAGAATGTGGGTTTTTAAGAAGTAAAAACTATCAAAAGATTATCATATGTTTATATCCAATTTAAATGAAAACTTACATACAATGAAAATAAATTTCATAAATGATAACAACACAATTCAATTACACTTTAAACCCAATTGAAAATATAATCTAACAATATAAATAAATTAGACAAAAAGGTTGTTTTGAATTAAATTATGTAATTTTTCACTATTCATTAAAATATGAGTTTTATTATAAAATTTTAAAAAATTAATCCAAAGTAAATTTTGATATCCTAATTATAGATAATCATTCTATTTTGTAAAATATAATATATAAAAGTGTTAAAAAATTGGTTTAAAATGGGTTCTCCATCAAAAGGTGACAAAAATTGTATTTTTTGAAAAATATTTCTTTTATCAGGAAAATTGAATTTGTTCTTATATCATGTATAGAAAACAAATAAAATGAATTTTAATGTTATTTAAGATTAAATATTTGTTTAATACTATCCATGATGGATTTTTTATATCCCTTTTTAATAATATATCTTTTTTTAGTGAAATTCAGTATTATGTACAACGCAAGCTATCAAGGAATGTCGCTCTTGCATATAATGCAAGCCAATTCATTATTGTGTGTAGTTATAGAAACATTTGGTGTTACTTATAGAATAATAAAAACAAATATCTTTTATAGATTGAACAAAATATATACTTAGTGTTGCATGTATCGTACACCAACACGGTGTTGCGTGTAACATACAACAACTCGTTTTAGTGTGAAAGAAGTGTTTAACTTAGTGCATTGCATGATATATATGAAAATTTTAATTTATTAAAAAATGGTCTATAAAAAATCAAGGTGTTACATTATACCCCCCATAAAATGAATTTCTCCCTCAAAATTCATTGGGGTTATAAAAGGATTACTACTTGAATGTTTCTTTCATGGAAACCCACATCGTAAAAACAAATACTAAAACATCATTTAAAAAAATTAGAAATATAATGGTTACTCAAAGTAACGCATCACTCGGTTTCCACATAGGAGAACATAGGTGGGATGTGAAAACATGGATATGGAATACTAATCTAACCATAATGTTCTGATGGACTGTGATAGAGAACATGGTTTGGAGAAAGTTAACAACCAAAATTCCATAAACCTATGATGATTTACGGGACCATCTGATTCATCAGATAAGAAGCTACTAAATAGCAGTTTTGTTTTCCAAGATCATTTCCTTAAAGTTGAATAATTTTTCATGAGAATAAATACCTACTTGATTTTCATACAATCTCAACATTGTTCGTGCCTTGAACAATTTCCACTTCATCTCTTCTTTAAAAAAATGAAGCTGAATTTCTCATTCTTGGAGTGTAAGAAGATCATTCTATAGAATTATTGGTCATTCCATCTGCCTCAAAAAAGGGTTAGAATAAGTTTAAAAATATTCATAACTCCACCTATAGTGAGAATATACATTAATCTATAATTATTCAATTTCAATTTAACTTATACTATCCATTAATGGATAACATTACAATTCTTCGAAAAACTAAAAATATAAAACTTTAGAAATCTGTGAATGAATTCAACATAACATTTGTCTCCAATATCTTATTAGTCAAATAATAGTTGTCAAATTCCAAACATGTTAATACCTTATTCATCTATTCTCTTGAAAAATGATAATAACATGAATTACCATTTAACCTTAGTTAAAATATGAATTCTATCAAAATTAACTTTTTCCATTCATTGAAAATACCAAAAAATTTATATACTCAAACCATGATATCACTTTGTCCTTATATCAATCCTGAGGTCATTAATACTATCAAACATCTCATAATCTCCTTATCCCTTAATTATACACATATCATGCATTTTCCAAAAACAAATCAATCACTTTTCATGGTTATAGGTGTCGTATACTTATATAAAATCAAAATGGACCAATACATAGATATTCCAATATTTCATAATACTATAAAAGAGATTATACAACACTATTTGGGATTCCCATTACATAAACACTTAATTATTCCACCACCTTGTTTTCATACTCAGAATCTCCAATAGTTATGGCATGTTATTTTCCATTTTATTTGGCCTTAAAATGTTATTGACATCAATAATCATCCATAACCCTTGTATTATGTCATTGGTTATCATAATTCCCTATTTCCTTGCACTTGTAGCATTGAAGTGTGGGTGATGAGTTCTCTGTAGTCTTTTCTCTATTCACATCATTAGAAACCTTTTTCCCATTAATTTGGCACTCAACTGTTCGATGACCTTCTTTTCCCCACATAAAACATTTGATAGTCTCTTTAAGACAATATCCACTATTCTTGTTTCCACACTTTCAGCATAAGGAAACATTCATATTTTTTTCACCATCACTTTGAGATTTTCCCTTGAACTCCATCTTTCGTTTCTTTTCAAAACCATGTGATTGATATGTAACAGAATCTTTTATTTCTTCCTTTATAGCACAACACACATTATATTCATATATACCAAAGTCTCTAATAGAAAATTCTATTTGAAGACCGGGTTTTATGCCACTAAAGAATCAATCAACATTACTTTCAGGTTGAAGGATAAAGCCAAAATCATTCCTTTCATGTCTTGTAAAACATTAATCATATATACCAATAGATTCATCATCATTTTGTTTAAGGTCAAAGAAATCCTTTTAAATATTTATTTGAAGAATTAGAGGAAATTATTTATTGAAAAATTTATTCTATAACTTGTCCTATTCCATGAATTCAATTTTATCTTGTTGTCGTGTATTCTTGATTAGAGTCCACCACTGGTCTTCTTTTCCTTCTGAACGACAAACAACCAAAATAAATGTTTCAGGTTTCAAATAGCGAAGGATGGAAAATATCTATTCAATTGTATTGATCCATTGTTCTGAAACAAGTTGATTAAAAGACCTACTTGAATAAGGTAGATGTTTCCTCATAAAGGACTCAACAAAATGGTGTTCCCTTCTAAGCTCATTTTGAAGTCCAGAATGTTTCATAGCTTGTGTAATTATAGAAATAAGATTTTTCATTCCATATCCCTTAATATTTGGATTTTTAGGATGAAAATAATTTATTTTAACAGTGAATGGATAATTAACACGTTTTCCTTTGGGTTCTATCCATTGTCTAAAACCCAAAAATAATAGTTTGAGATGTAAAAATCGTACTGGGAAAACTAAATAATCAAGTGGTCTTACTTTCAATATCTAATATATTAGGTTTAATGCTAGGTTATTATTGATCATTACCATAATTCTAGGATGGTAACCCATAGTTAGAATTACCCTTAGGGACATCCCTAGACATACCTTAGAAATATCTATTGGGATCTCCCTAAAGTTTGCACATCCTAGTTTCCAAAGGTTAACTAAGCCTTAACTTTGATAACAACTCTAATGAAACAAGCTTGACATACATGGAGATTTTATTTTTTCTATGGAATACTTAATACATAACACAAACATACACCCAAATACTGTATTAGTTAAGTGCCTTTATAAATTGGAAAATATAATCAACTAGTTCATAAAACATCTACATTGTCTCTTACTTTATCCTTCATAACTAGAACCTCTTTTCGACACATCCTACTAAATACCCTTCTTCAAATCCAAGATGAAAAGAAAATATGAAAAGGGGTGAGCTAAAATAATAAGTAAGAGTAATCATGGATAACATATTACAAAACATAAACATAAAAATGTAAAAACATAAACATAACTTTTTTTTAAAATATACCACATTTAACATATACCAAAATCATGAATCATGGAATAAATATTGGTAGTTCATAAGGAATAAATTATAATGAAATCATGAACCATTAGAAAATATAATTTTCATAAAATATGGAATTGAGGAGAAAAATTAGAACGTAATATGATTTTAATAGTAGCCAAGGCATTTCTTCCTAGACCATCACAGTGGAAAAAGTCCATTACTGAACTGGGTTTACTTTTCATTTCATCCATGTATTACTAAACCTGATTTACTTGTTTTTATAACCCTATATTACTAAAATAAATTTAATTTCCATTGTAATAATCTTTATCTCATGAGATATCAATCATTACCTAATGCATTGGATGGAGATATATGTCCCACCCATCTCATAGTGAAATCATTCTTGCATGTTCCACAAAATCATAAATCATTCATCACAGTATAACCTAAGAAATGAAATGATTTTCTTAAACATAATTACATTATAACATAATCCATATAAAATATCATTCCATCATTAACATAATAAAATCATTGTAACAATAGAGATAGAAACATAACCATATTTAAATAACGTCATCGTAGAAGATTTTTTTTTTTTTTGGAAAAACACTTTAAATCAATTCTTGAGGAAAATATCCTTTCTTCTTCAAAAACATTTTCTTTTCTCAAAATTCCACGCAATTTTAAAATAAAATAATTCTATTGAAAATTAAATATAAATATTTTAAAGGAAATTTCATGGAAATAAGGTGTTATGAAAGCATAAGAATACGTTCATGTCTTATACATTAAAAATAAACATTCTTCTCAAAATCTTATTATAAAAGTAAAAAAGTACCTCATATGGAAAATGAATGAAATATTCCTTCATCACTATTTAATAAATCCTCAACAATGGGTAAAATTGATTTTAAAAAAATATTAGAAGAAAATAAATAATAATATGTTTTTAGGGAATATGAATGTGGAGGAAAAATATACCCTATTGAATAATTATGAATAAATAATCTCAGATAATATTGAGATTGCAAAATTATCCCTTACCTTAGGCCAAATTTCTTCGGTATGTGTCTGAAACACTTGTATAGTGGATTAAAACATATTATTAACTTGTAAACAAAACTTAATAATATTTATGATATCAAATATTATTCTCTTATGACTTTATATTACCCATTTATTTATCAATTCCATGTTAAAGAAACATTTTTGCGTAATAATCATTTTATTTATCGTACATTTTATGACTTGTTATTCTTGATCTTATTACATAGATAATGATTTTATTACATCCAAAAAGTAAATCCTGATTTATATGTCATAAATATTCAATGTATAAATATATATATATAATACATATATAAATGAAATGTAATACACTGTGTATGGAGACGGTAGGTCGTTTGTATGCATGAACGTTGTTTTTTGTTTCCTTATTGAATTGAATGGAAGAATGTAAATAATATATATATATATATACATAAATAAAGTAGCATGATTATATATTATATTTCATTATTATTTAGTATATATACTTTATAATCATTATTGAATGGTTAACGTGGAGAATGAATCTCATCGTGCCGTGGAGACGGTAGGTTGTATGTGGGCATAAGCGACGATATCATTCACTTAATGGTTAAATGGTATAGAATTGGGTGGTATATTAATTATGCATAATAATTATCATATTATATTCATTATTTTCATCCATTATACTCCTCATTATACCCATCCAAATTAAGTATTGTTGAATACAATATTACACCATGCCATAATGAAAGTAAGTCATACGTACGCACGAATGGTGATAGTGTTATTCGTAGGATGGATAAAATGATTTATAAGGTTGTCCCATAATTATGATAACATCTCAAACTTTATAATATACTATATTTATTACTTTAGTATTGAAACAACATAATAAGAGTAAGTATAAAAAGAAAATAATTTTAAAAGAGGTGATAAAATAATTACCTCTTTTTTGAGTATCTTCTTTTGATTTGCACAAAAGGTCTCCCTATGATAGATTTAGGCCCAAATATTGGCCTATAAAAGTAAGCAAGGGAAATTTAGAGGATATTTTGGCATGTTTTTCTGAGAAAAATGGATTTTTATGTGTTAATAAAATATTAGGAGGAGTTCCCTTTTATTGGAGAGGTGAGTGGCTCTTTAGGAAAGTCTGTAAATACTAATTTTTTATAAATTGATTTTCGGTTTCTAATGGTCCCAAACTCATTTATTTCTCATATAAGATGAATATGGGTAGAAATACTATCAAAAAATAGGTTTTATACATGTTTAGGTTACAAAATTAACCTTATCTTTTAACTTTAACCCTTAGTTAAAAACATTAACTCTTACCGTGTATTCTTGAATATTCATAATATATGGTTACTATAGAAACTATAAAATGAAAAGAGTACAAAAAGTGGATAATTAATGAAATATTAAACATTATATAAGTCATTTTAAGGAATTATATAATTTTATGACAATTATATCATTTAATATAATATTATTTTTTTTAAACACATTTGTTGCAATTTTGTCACTATTTAGTAATTGATTTTTGTTAAAGTCATACCAAATTGATTAATTTGAACCAAAGGAACAAAAAAATCCCTCACATGAAAATTTAACTCAAAAAATTCGTGGATGACATAAAAATTTTCAAATTATATTTATTTTATTATTTATAATATCCTTTATTTGAATATTTCATTAATAAGGTAATCACTGCCTCATCATTGTGTCATAAATAAATTTATTTATTTACTGTCTAAAAATTATAAATAAAAAACCATCATGTATGAAAACAAAATATATTTCTTATAAATATTTATAGTCGAAGATATCATTTATATATCAAAATAAAATTTTTTTAGTAAAAAGATACAAGTTTATGTTATATTTTTCTTTTCATTAAATTAATTATTATAACATGTCATTTTCACACACAAGTGATTCATAAATGCCAAAATAATAGGCCTAAGGGGTTTTTTGGTCATCAATTACTTGTACTATAATATTAGGACACATTTTAGGGTAGTTTTATAATATTATAATATTATTTTTACGCTTATTTACCTAATTTACACTTTAATTGTGCTAACTAAAAATAATTACTAAAGTTACTATTCATACGGTCCAAAAATAAATGGGACGTATTTACATAATTTGGAACATATCATTCCAAATATGGAATCCATTTTTATAAATTCAAAACACATAATTAGCATAAATTAATTTAAAATTAATTCATATTGTCAAAACGAGAAAGCGGTTTTTTAGGAAATAAAAACTAACAAAAGATTGACATGTGTTTATATCCAATTTAAATTTGAAATTATATAAAATAACCAACATTGGAATAAATTATAAAGAAATACAATTAAACATTAAAAAAAATTAAAAATATAATCAATATACATAAATAAATTAGACCAAAAATCAATTTTGAATTAAAATGCATATTTTTCAATATTCATTAAAATATGAATTTTATCAAAAAAAATACCAAATTTTATCCCAAAGTAAATTTTGATGTCCCTATTCCAAATAAAAAGTTTATTTTTTAAAATAGAATATATAAATTTGTTAAAAACAATTTTTAAAATGGGTTTCCCTCAAAATGTGGAAAAACTGCATTTTTTGGAAAAATACATCCTTTATTTGAAAAATTGAATTTGTTCTTATATCATGTCTAGAAAATAAATAAGATGATTTTTAATGTTGTACAAAATTCAAAATGTGGTTTATAGTATTCAAAATGGCTAGTTTCTATCCCATTTTAATAATATATTATTGTTTAGTGAAACTCAGTATTGCGTAAATGGCAAGCAATCGAGGAAGGTCGCTCTTCCATGTAACACAAGACAAGTCATTATTGTGTGTAGGGAAAGATTATTTTTGTATTACATATAACATAACCCAAATATAGTTCTTTTATACATTGATCCAAATCTATACTTAGTGTTGCGTGTATCATACACCAAATCTGTTTTGTGTGTAACATAAGACAAGTTACTTTAGTGTGAAATAAATGTTTGACTTAGTGAATTGAAAGATATAAATGAAAATTTTAATTTTTTTGAAAAAAAATGTTCCATAAAAACTAAGGGTGTTATAATAAGAGTAAGAACTGAGAACTTCATGGAAGTCTTGGCTCATCTGACTCATAATATGAATAATAAGATGAATTTTTTGGAGCACTCTGCTTATCCTAATAAAGAGAATGTTGTGGTCGATTCCATTATGCGTTAGAGGGATCCTAACATTATTGGATCTTATAATCACCTCAATATTTAAAAATGGATTAACTACTCTTAGAAAATATTATTTATCCTCCAATGCTCAGATCATGTGAAAGTTTTACTTTCCATCTATCTTCTGGAAGAGAAAGCCAATCAGCAGTGGTAACTTGACAATAAAATAAAGTACAAAGAAGAAATTTATTCTATGAAATTATAAGGATTCATGAAAATATTTTTCAACAAATACTTTCCTCAAACACTCCATCTCAAAACTGAGAGTGAGTTCCTCAGACTGAAGAAAATGGAGGATGAGTCTATTAGGGAATATAAAGAAAAAATCACAACACCTTCATGGTATGCCTCAAGATATTTCATCAACAATGAAAGTAAATTGAAAAAATACTTTAGTGGATTAAATTTGAGTATACAAAAATCCTTGTTTATTTTAGACATTGATAGAAAAAAATAAATTTCCTATTATTGCCTTGTGGTTGAGATATAAATCTTTGACTCTGTGTGTTTTCATGGTCGAGAAGATAAAATGTGTCAAATTATTATTTTTTTTGATGGTGAATGGATAAATATCATGGACACAAGAAAATATAACTACCCACACAATAAAAATTTGGGAAAAACATCCCAGAAATTGTCACAAGGTAACTGAAAAATACATCAAATGTGTAAAAGAGGGGCATCATGTTGATCAATAATTAAAATAGATAATGTAAACCACTAATTTAATGGATGAAAACAATGTTCAAATAATCACTCGGCCTATGGTATAGTGTTTAAATGTCATGTAACACATGAATTATACATACCATTACACTAATTCAAGGTTTTTTAGAAAAAAAATATATGAAAAAAATCTCCAAAGCCTAGATATAAAGGAATCATATATTCTACTTCTTCAACTAAGGTGGATCTTAAAAATGATGTGGTGAGAGGTTCACTGGTTATTCATTCAACATTAGAAAATTTTCTATTTGATTCTATTTCTACACATTCTTTCATATCTTACATGTTTAATAGAACTATTCAAACACCACCTCAATACATGGGGTTTTGGTTATTTTTTTGAATATAAAATTGAGAAATTATTCCAACCCAATTATATACCACCTCCCTTGTCAATGATTTTGGACATTACCTTTTAGAAAATTATGAATTACTTATTTACTGAATTTTAGTGATATATTGGGAATGTATAATATATTATTATATAAATACAGAATAATCTATTCAGAGACAGAGATTACTCTTCAATTTATGAGTTATCCCTTGATTATGTGGATGTGTTAGGAGGAGGATGAATCACCTTTGGAACATTATTCTCATGTATGGATATAATTTCCATGTGATCAAGCATATCTAGCCCAAATTATTTATATAAATGATCAAATCATGATTTAATACATGCCTATTATGAGGGAATACACTAATGAAATCCTTGAAACGTTTATGGTATTCCACCTGACCAAGAGGTTGAGTTCTCAATTGATCATACACCTAGATCATTGACCTTATCAAATAATAATAATATAATGATCATTCTTGAGTTGGAAGAATTTAATAAGTAGTTATTTGTGAATCTATAGAAGTGTTTTATATGATTGAGTGGTTCACCATGGTGTATGTTAGTTATATTTTTCAAGAAAAAGGATAGATAAATTCACCAATGTATCAATTATCATGAGACTAAAAAATATGATAAAGAACAAGTATACCATGGCACAGATAAATGAATTATTTGATCAACTATGGTCGGAATAATAGTTCTATCAGGTAAACATTATCTTGGGATATCCCTAATTAATGGTGATTATGGAATATATTCCCAAGACTATCTTTCAAACTACTTATGGACACTGTGAGTTCATAGTGATTCCCTTCAGAATCACTATTTGTCAATAAATATTTATGGAATTAATGAATATATTATTTATAGATTATCTGAGAAAATTTTCTCTATACTTTTTAGATGATATTCTGATATTCTCCAAAAGAAATGAAGAGCATGAGGAGAAGTTGAATATTATAATAATGACTTTGAAAAAAAATCTATATGTAAAGTATAGTAAATATGAGTTATTTATTGATGATCTATCATTATTGGGGAATTTTATCACCAACAAGGGATACTTTTGGACCCTTTAATGATAGAAAAATTTTACCAGTGTGGCAAACCAACATCTGTAATGGATATTTTATAGTTTCCTTGGACTATATGTATTTTACTAATGATTTTTGAAAAACTTCTCACAATTGTAAACCCAGTAACTATGTTGACATGGAACAAAGTAATATATTTTTATACTGATAAATATAAATAAATATACAAGGAATTGAAAAAGATATTTATAACTATATTGTCTCTCATAATACCGTAAAGTTGGAATCCTTTCTTGGTATACAACGATTATTCAAATATTAGATTAGGCTGTTTAATCATGAAAAATGATAAAGTGATAGACTATGCCTTAAGGTAGTTGAAAGTGCATGATTCTAACTACCCAACACATGATTTGAAGTTGTCTGTACTGATATTCATGTTAAAAATATGGTTAATAAATATATGGGGTGAAGTTTGGGATATATATTTACCATGTCATCCTAAAGTATATAATCACCTATAAAGTTCTTAATATACACCTATAGAGATGGTGGGAGATGATAAAGACTAAGACTTCTAAATCCACTAGAATCCTAGGAAATCAAAGAAAGAGGTATGCTCTCTAACTATAAATGATCATAAAAACCTTATCAATGATTTGAATTGAGAAGGGTCTAGTCTTCTTAGATTTTCCCAATATGGACATAGGGATCATAAAGGATGGAAAATAACCATTCCTTTCTCAAATAATTTCCCAACCATTACTTCTGGATAAGATAAAGGATGATCAAAGTGATTATGTGGAAATACAGAAGAAGGTGGAAGCTATAATAAATGGTAAATCCTAGTTTTTTAAAACTGACTAAGGTGTTATAAGTTTTGGGTCATAACTATGTGTACTATGAAATCATTTGATAAAGAAGGGAATTTTCATTTATTCTTATAGCTCAACCTTATCCATCCACCTACAGAGTACAATGATGTATGAAGATCATTAAGAGACTATTTGTGGGAAAATATGAATAATGAGATCATATAATATATATCAAAGTTCATAGTATGCTAGAAAGTGATAGTTTAAAGGATGAAGTCTAATGGGGTGGAGCAATTACTACCCATACCTATATAGAAAATGAAAAATATCACTGTGGAATATGTCATTGGTCTTCTGAATAAATTTAGGGAAAATAATGATATATCGCTTATGGTGTAAATTATTTTACATACTATTCATTTAATCAATATTATAGAGGACTTATCACTCAATCAACTTTCAAATATATACATTAGAGAACTGGTGAGGTTATATGGAACACCATTATCAATTGTATCCAGTCAAGATCCAAGATTTACCTCCATGTTATGGAAGAGTCTCCAAGATTATCTGAACATAGAGTTTAACTTCTATATGGATTATCATCCCTAGACTAATATCCAATCTATTAAGTCTATCAATGAACTCAAAGACATGTTGAGATCACACTCAATAGGCTTTAAATGAGGGTAGTATAATCATCTTCTAGTAACTGAGTTCTTATAAAATAATAGATTTTACACAAGCATCAAAATGGATCCATAGGAATCCCTTTATGGGAATATATTTAAAACACCTTCTTATTGGAAAGAATTTAGTGAATAGAAGCTGTTAGGACCTCAAATGGTCGAGGTAATTGTATAAAAGGCCAAGAAAATTCAATATCACTTCATGGATTCCCAATTTTGACAGAAGAAATATGGTTAAAAATCAAAGAAAACTACTATAGTTTGAGGTTGGAGATAATGTTTCACTCTATATAACCCTATAGAATATAGTCATAAGATTTGGGAAGAGTGGTAAGAAAATTACCAGGTACATTAGCCCCTTTGAAATTATTTATTTCTTCATATTAATGGATTATCAACATCAACATCCACTAACCCTTCCTTAAGTATATGATATATTACATGTATCCCTCTTGATAGAGTACATTTTAGATCCCTCACATGTATTTAATTTATATATTTTACAACTAGAATATGATCTCACGTATGAAGAAACAACCTATGAAGATCTTAGACTGTAAAAATAATGTTCTACTCAACACTACTACTCACTTAGTCAAATGGATATGGTGAAAAGAAGTGCATGTTGGAAACATGGTAACCCAAGTAATCCTTGAAGATAAATATCCTTCTCCTATTTTCACCTTAGTATGTTAAAAAAATTTCAATGGGAATTTTTCTTAAGGGTGAGAGGATATAATGACCATGATTTTCAATAAAGAAATTTCAATTCCAATAATTGTGTAATATTTAGTAATGTTTCATAATGAACTTGCACCACATGATGAAACCAAAAATTCTTTATTATAAAAAATCTAAAATTAAATTTTGTGAATAAAACAGACATAATAAATGAAAAATTTACACAAGGACAAAAAATTAAAAATAAAATAACTAAAATTTGAAATTTTGGATCTTGATCCACTAGAATAACTTCCCTCACAAAAAAACATTAGAAATGATGAAAAATGATAGAAATTGTTGGAACCACTTTGTGTATAGGTTTGTATTTGTTGTCAATAGTTGTCAATGGAATATCAAAATGAAAGAGATCAAGAAGTACTCCAATAAAATGGAGGAAAGGAAGCTCACAATGAAGTAGATAATGAAGTACTCCAATGAAGTAGAGGAGTAGTGATTTAGATGATTTTTGTGTTGATCGTAAGTTCAAAGAACATGTGTCAAAGATGATACATTGTTTACAACAATGAAGAATGTGAGGAGTAATCCATCCAAGGATGATTAAAGCGGGATGGTGTTTTTGGATGAAGACCATGCAATTCCTCCTTAGTGCATAAGAACCATGGGCTTTGATGAAAACCATGCAATTCCCCATTATTGCATGAGAACAATGGGTTTTGATAAAGACCATGCAATTACTCATGATTGCGTAGGAACCATGCTAGAGACTTCTTGACGGATTGAATCACATGGTTTGCATGAAGTTGATCATGACGGTTGATGAAGGAGGCAATGTGCCAATGATTTGACTTATGAAATGGTCATGCACATCACATTGTCCTAGAAGATGATGGTACTAAAGCTGTTACTTCAAAGAATACATATCACAATAGTGGAGTTTGTGATAAAAGAAAAAGAGTTTCTAAAGGATACAGATCACCAAGAAGAAGTGATGTTGAGGTGATCGTGCTTGTCGACAAAGCAAACAAACGACATACAAATTTGTTGACAAAGGAGATTCAGTGGTGACATGTCGAGTTTAAGAGTTTTGGTCAATGATCTATTTTTGATTCAAGAACTTCGACAGAGCAATGGATGATCTGGAGGCGGTACAAAAAGAGAAGATACAAGGTGGCGCCGTTTTCCAGTGTTTGCCAAATTTCAGGGCCTCAAAATCAACAAATGAAGAAGAGTGATTTTGGCAAAGGGACTTGCGCGCCATACTCTTGGAGGATAGGAAACTTGCGCTCCATATGTTATTGAAGATCAGAGCATCAAAATATGACAAAGGGATAAGGGTCGCGCAAGTTTTGGTGAGGTCGCGCTGGTGAATTATGTGCTGGGAAGAGAGTTGTGCACCGACGCCTTGAATGAATTATAACTTGCGCACCTATGGTTTTTCGAGATCAGAAGATCCAAATTTGGAAAAGGCAAGATGTTCGCGCAAGTTTGGATGTTGATCGCGCAAGTGCCTAGTAGGGGCCGAGACTTGCGCGCCGCCGCGCAGGGGGTCCAGTTTGCTTATAAATACTGGACCACCCCTCCTCATTTCTCATGGGGCTCAAGACATTGATATTGTTCGAGCTCTCGTCGCGCAGGTGGTTGAACCTCGCAAGTGGTAGTTGGGTCGCGCAAGTAGAGGTTGCGCGCCGACTGATGGTTGAGCGCCCCAGGTGATTTGGGCAAGGAAGGAAGTGAGTCGCGCAGGTTTGAAGTTCAAGAAGGCAGAGTCGCGCAGGTGCTTTGGAGACACTTGAACGCCAGGTTATACTTGCGTGCCTAAGACTTGCGCTCCAGATGGAGACTTTTGCACCGGTCTTGAAAAGGAGAGCCAAATATTGTTGAAGAACGCCCTCCTTTCTGGAGCTGCACAAGAGCTAAAGATTGACTGATACTTTCGGTGCAAAGCGAGAATGAAGAAGAAATCTAAATGATGCATGCAGGATCATGAATACATGGTGAATTGATTCTGACGAATGCCAAGTAAGCTGAACATCATTTATTGAGCAATCACATAAGTGATTGTCATTGAGGCAAACGAAGACAAGGGGATCTAGTGCATTCAGTCATTGCACTAAAGAAGAAAGGTTGAACTATAAAGAGAATCAACTCTGAACCCTGATGCAAGCAAAGTCTCATGCTGAATAGGAGACAAAGAACATCAATGCACATTTATTGAAGCAACCTTCACGTCTATAAACTGAGTGGGACTTCACCAACGGTAGTTAGCCAGGGGGAGTCAATGGGAGTGACCCGAGGGACGCAGTGAGCTATCCCTGAACAATTGTAAAGGAAGTGAGCCTGGAATAGAGTGACTGTACCTGAACCATTGTAATCTACATCTAGTGAAGCATAGTGGATTTAGGTACGACCAAAAACCTGTCGGCGTATGCTCCTTGGACGTAGCCCTTAGTGGTGAACCAAGTAAAAATAAATGTGTCATCTCTCTGCATGTGAATGTTTAATTGCTGATCATATCCATCATATAGGTTCAAGTAGTTCCTACCAATGTGGGAACAAGATCCACAACTAAAAGAAGAAAAAGTTGCCACCCTGATTCACCCCTCCCCTCTCAGGGTGTCCCGGGGTCCTACAAGTGGTATCAGAGCGAGGTTAACGTATGTTGGATATTCTCCAGTAATTCTATTGAGAAGAGGATTTGAGTTTCTTTCTTAGAGTCAACAATGATGAGCAGTCTTGATAATGACGCAGTCATTTCTTAGCAGAAATCTATATCCAGCAAGACTTTGACAAATAGGAAAAAGAAATAGAAGAAGATGATGAAGAAGTCCCCTACATCCAAAGAAGATGCAGTGTCTTGTTCTCCATGCCATTCCAATAATGAAGAAACATTAGTCTTGGAAAGTCTCAAGCAGGTGGCTCAGAACTCATCCAGAGGAAAGGATGATACCCCTAATTCAAGCTTTCAGGAAAAACTCCGAACATATCTGCATGATATTCCAGAAGAAAGGGTTGCTATTATTTGTAGCCTATTCCAATCTATGAAGGATGAGATCAATCGATTAGAAAGGGAAGCTGAAAATATGGAAAAGGGGTTGGAAAGAAAAGTTATGGAACGTATGAAGCTCATCAAATGGGTGAAAGTCTTTGAAGAAGAAGCGGAAGTCAATAAGACTTTAAAAGAAAGGATCCATGCCCTTGAAGCTGAGCTGAAGAAGAGCAATGAAGTCAAGAGTTTTTGTTTGGAAGAAACTTCCATTAAATTCAGGGAACTTGACTCTTTGTTACAAAACAAAGTTGAGATTCATAAAGATGAGGTTGAATGATTGAAGAAGACTTGTGAAGAGAAGATGATCGCGATTGAAGATCAGAAGATCATCCTCAATATTGAGGGTCAAAAATTGGAAGCCCAGTTGACCAAGATTGAGAACACACATATTGAGACTTCACAAAAGAATGAAATGAGTGATGCTTGCACTCAGTGTTCATTGGAGGAGTCTAAGGCTGAAATGCCTCCAACATGTGATAAGAAGATTATGAAAACTCTTGATTATCCACATCAAGAATCAGTTGTTGCTGGTACTCAATGCTCACTGGAGGATTCTATTGTCAAAAGACCTCCAACATGTGATAAGAAGAACATGACTTCACTCTTTGATCTATCACAAGCAACTGAGAAAGTCAAGGTACCATCCAAACTATCTTGAACTCATATTTCTAAATACACTCCTACAATCAGTGCAGGTGGGAAGGAAAGTTCTAAACAAGTATGGATGAGGAAAGGTGAGAAGAAGAAACCTACCACCATGGCTAGGGTGGATGGGAAAAAATGAGGATGTGGGTTCCTCAAATAGAGCAAAAAAGATTAAGCAGATGGCCCAACAACTTAATACAGAAGATACAAAGAAGAAAAGATTTGTGGGTCAATGTTGGTGCTGCAACAGATTTGGGCACTGTTCACTGGATTGTCTTTATAATCCCTTACATGGAAAAGCACAGAGAATTCCTATATCAAAGAGAAGGAAGCCAGAGAAAAAGAAGCAACATCAGCAGGTACAGATGCATCTATTTACTGCAAACAGATTTGGAATTCTTGATAACATCTGTGATGTATGCAACGGCAGCGGTCACAATGCAGGCACATGTCCACATCAACATGCTTTCACTGTCGAAAAGAAAAGAATACCTCTGATTCCGTCAATGAATGAATCAGCTATCATGGGGAGAAATCAGAAGAATGTTGTGAACACACACTTCCCCAAGAAGATCTCAAGTAGGGAAACTGAGAAGACCCAGGATTTTAGATCCATGAAATTGAAGGGTCATTCATCCAAAAGAAACACTAAGTGGGATGGATCTCGGATGAACCCATGTGGAAGACCTAAACCAGCTGTAAAAGTTCCAAATGGCATATTGGGCATCTGGCCAGATGATTTGAAAAGAATAAAGAAACATGAAGATGAGAAGACCAAGGCTGGTGACAAAGGAAAAGGAAAACTTTCACATAATGAAGACACAGTGTAGGAGAGATTGCAAAAAAAGATAAACACACGTGTCAATGATGTTCTGTGTGAGAGATGCAAGAAGTCTGGTCACATTGCAAAAGGTTGCCTAACCTTAATACCAGAGAAAGAAGTAGTCCTTAAGAGGAGTAATAATGTATCATTCATGATGGATGCTAAGCAGAACAATTCTCCACACAAAGCAGAAGAGAATGTGAACAGAGCCATTCCACACCAACAGATGTCAGAACATATGTTCAAATGTGCAGGCATGTAGACTAGAGTGAACAGAGGAACTTGGTTGAGAAAAGAACCTCAACCAATCAAGTCTTCTTGATGAAGCAAGAAGGAACCACCTTATTCCCGTAATCATTTGTGTATTGTATTTGTGCTAATAACGCAGGGAATTGAAGTTGAAGCATGCTCTCAAGGGGAGAACCTGAGAAGTAGTGAATGCTGACAACTCTTGATAGCCAAGCTGAAGAAGTTTCCATCCTTAGTAGATTCTTCAATTGATATTCAGAGATTATGAAGATGAAGGATCACTCTTGATGAAGATGATGAGGAGTGTTTCCCATGTGCGGGAGAAGAATGAAGAAGATTCCATAATCACTATTTCAATCAATATCAACTCCAGCTGGACTCAAAAGCAGTTACTCTGTGAATTTCTTGAAGAACACACCAATGGAGAAGGTATGTCATTTCCCAATCACTATCCCATGGTTACTCAGATCAAAGATTATTTTACAAAGGTGGAGTAACTGAATTGATCAGTGACATAAAGATAATGGAAGTGCCCCAAGGTCACTTATCCTGCCGATTGCACTTGAATGTTTTTGATCTATTTGCTGATGTGAGTGCAGGAGTTTCCGGTTGGTTTTTCACTATCATAGTTGATCTTCTTCTACCTGGAATTGAAGTGGTAAACCCTTGAAGACAAGATACATGAGTTATCATCTCATGTTGGTATCATGATTTGTCGATTACGGACAGCATTGTTGACTTAATCAAATCCTCTTGTTTTCAACATCGAGATTTGATCAAGTAGACCTAGAGTGAAATGATTTATGAAACATTTCCTAAGTGAGGATTGATACCCTCCCTACCATATGCTTTGTATTTCTTTTCAATAAGGGGGAGAAAAATTGAAATGAAAAGAAACGTTGATTTGCTGAGAAGATTCTCATTTTGACATTGACAGATTCATTTCAGAAGATGTATAATGTATTGACAACAAAATACAAAGGGGGAGATTGTTGGAACCACTTTGTGTATAGGTTTGTATTTGTTGTCAATTGTTGTCAATGGAATATCAAAATGAAAGAGATCAAGAAGTACTCAAATAAAATGGAGGAATGGAAGCTCATAATGAAGTAGATCATGAAGTACTCCGATGAAGTAGAGGAGTAGTGATTCAGACGATTTTTGTGCTGATCGTAAGTTCAAAGAACATGTTTCAAAGATGATACATTGTTTACAACAATGAAGAATGTGAGGAGTAATCCATCCAAGGATGATTAAAGCAGGATGGTGTTTTTGGATGAAGACCATGCAATTCCTCCTTACTGCATAAGAACCATGGGCTTTGATGAAAACCATGAAATTCCTCATTATTCCATGAGAAAAATGGGTTTTGATGAAGACCATGCAATTACTCATGATTGCGTGAGAACCATGCTAGAGACTTCTTGATGGATTGAATCACATGGTTTGCATGAAGTTGATCATGACGGTTGATGAAGGAGGCAATGTGCCAATGAGTTGACTTATGAAATGGTCATGCACATCACATTGTCATAGAAGATGATGGTACTAAAGTTGTTCCTTCAAAGAATACATATCACAATAGTGGAGTTTGTGATAAAAGAAAAAGAGTTTCTAAAGGATACAGATCACCAAGAAGAAGTGATGTTGAGGTGATCGTGCTTGTCGACAAAGCAAACAAACGACATACAAATTTGTTGACAAAGGAGATTCAATGGTGACATGTCGAGTTCAAGAGTTGTGGTCAACGATCTATGTTTGATTCAAGAACATCGACAGAGGAATGGATGATCTGGAGGCGGTACAAAAAGATCAGATACAAGGTGGCTTCATTTTCCAGTGTTTTCCAAATTTCAGGGCCTCAAAATCAACAAATGAAGAAGAGTGATTTTGGCAAAGGGACTTGCACGCCATGCTCTTGGAGGATAGGAAACTTGCGCTCCATATGTTATTGAAGATCAGAGCATCAAAATATGACAAAGGGATAAGGGTCGCGCATGTTTTGGTGAGGTCGCGCAGGTGAATTATGTGCTGGGAAGAGAGTTGCGCGCCGACGCCTTGAATGCATTATAACTTGCGCGCCTATGGTTTTTCAAGATCAGAAGATCCAAATTTGCCAAATGCAAGATGTTCGCGCAAGTTTGGATGTTGATCGCGCAAGTGCCTAGTAGGGGCCGAGACTTGCACGCCGATGGATGACTTGCACGCCGCCGCGCAGGGGGTCCAGTTTGCCTATAAATACTGGACCACCCCTCCTCATTTCTCACGGGGCACAAGACATTGAGATTGTTCGATCTCTCGTCGCGCAGGTGGTTGAACCGCGCAAGTGGTAGTTGGGTCGCGCAAGTAGAGGTTGCATGCCGGCTGATGGTTGAGCGCCCCAGGTGATTTGGGCAAGGAAGGAAGTGAGTTGCGCAGGTTTCAAGTTCAAGAAGGCAGAGTCGCGCAGGTGCTTTGGAGACACTTGTGTGCCAGGTTATACTTGCGCGCCTAAGACTTGCGTGCCAGATGGAGACTTGCGCGCCGGGCTTGAAAAGGAGAGCCAAATATTGTTGAAGCACGCCTGACTTTCTGGAGCTGCACAAGAGCTAAAGATTGCCTGATACTTTCGGTGCAAAGAGAGATTGAAGAAGAAATATAAATGATACATGCATGATCTCATGCATACAAGTTGAATTGATTCTGACAAATGCCAAGTAAGCTGAACATCATTTATTGAGAAATCACATAAGTGATTGTGATTCAGGCAAACGAAGACAAGGGTATCTAGTGCATTCAGTCATTTCACTAAAGAAGAAAGGTTGAACTATAATGAGCATTAACTCTGAACCCTGATGCAAGAAAATTCTCATGCTGAATAGGAGACAAAGAACATCAATTCACATTTATTGAAGAGACCTTCACGTCTATAAACTGAGTGGGACTTCACCAACGGCAGTGAGCCAGGGGGAGTCAACGGGAGTGACCTGAGGGACGCAGTGAGCTATCCCTGAACAATTGTAAAGGCAGTGAGCCTGGGACAGAGTGACTGTACCCGAACCATTGTAATCTACAGCTAGTGAAGCATAGTGGATTTAGGTATGACCGAAAACCTGTCAGCGTATGCTCCGTGGACGTAGCCCTTAGTGGTGAACCAAGTAAAAATAACTGTGTCATCTCTCTGCATGTGAATGTTTAATTGCTGATCATATCCATCATACAGGTTTAAGTAGTTCCTACCAACGTGGGAACAAGATCCACAACTAAAAGAAGAAAAAGTTGCCACCCTAATTCACCCCTCCCCTCTCAGGTTGTCCTGGGGTCCTACAGAAATGAAATATTAATCATGGGAATTACAATATATAACCTTGATATTAAACATATTTATACGAAGAAGGAATTAAATAAGAGGTGTTTACAAGAAGCGTGGGGTTAATATGACTGTTCTGCTGGAATCGTAATCTAAATGTTGGAATAGTTACCTGATCATTGGAATAATAATTTGAATGTTTGAAACAATAGCATGTCCATTATAATAGTATTTAAACCTATGTATGTGTAAAATAATATTTATTCATCTTATAAAATGATTATGTGGCATATTTATATCAAGATACTGGTAAATAAATGTTTTAAAAACGGTAAAATAAGTGTTCGTAATTTTATAAAACAAATATGATTCATTTTTATTTTGGTGAAAAATATAATGTTTAAAATAATGTTTTTTTATTAAATCTCCATATAAATAGACAATATGTTTTATTATATTTAAAATATAAATAAATGATACATTTAGTAATTTTCATATGGGTCCAAAAATTGATCATAATATTAAAATTGGATTTTTTTCAAATAAATTTTTATTTTATTTAGAATTTTAATTTATTATAATTAAAATATTATTTTCATAAAATATATTTCATTTATTAAATCTAATCATTGTAAAATATTTACAGTTAATTTTTTGTATTTTTCTAAAATGGTTGACTTTTTTTGAAAAGTGAAATACGATAAATTAAGGTATTTAACATTATAGGCTAAATACACGAATTTTTGAGTCATGGATTATGAAAGAAACCAATATGTAAAAATTAAATGAACCATTTAATTTATATAGTCAAATAATGAAATACTATTAATATTCTTGAGATAAAATAATAATCAAGTGATTATAATATTCAAAGACACCCCTCTCCACTTCCTATAAATTCCACCCCTCACAATCCCTTCTACCCCCACCTTTTAAGACATGTATCATTAAAAGTTTCTAAAAAATTACCTTCCAAATTATTTCCCTCAAATCCTACTTCTATTTGTCCTTCCAAATGAAAATTTATATTTCCATAGAGTTTTTCAAGGATATGTCCTTTATGAGGTAATATTCTAAAACTTTCTCTTTTGAATTCCTTCCTTCAGCCACCTTCTCTCGGCCTCCCTTATCCATTATGAAATAATGACTCCCGTATTATAAATATAATATAATTTTATTATGTTATTATAATATCAATCTTTGACCCCCCCCCCTCTTTATAATCTATAAGGAAAATGTTGTTTACAATATGGTTGGTTCACCGCCTCCATAAACAAGGTACTTTGTTTTATCCACCTCCTTCTAGGTTGGTTATAGAAACCATATTATGGTTAATTATGATTATTAAAATTATATTATAACGTGTTTCATGTTATTTAATGTTTCAATTATCATTTAATTAATTAAAATGAATCTAGTTCATGACGGTCATTAAAACGACCTAAATGAACTTACTACATAACGTTAACATATTTACTAAGTGAATCGTCACTATGGTAGAACATATATATAAATCTGGAAAAATTCCAATTTTTGGAATAACAAGAATTAAATTTCATTCCACATATATAGTTATATTCTCATTTTAAAATAACATCAATATTTATCAACAAGTAGTTCGAACTTGGAACCATGAAAAAAAACCCTCGGAACAGTAAAATTAAACATTAGATCTCATTAAATTGGTTATAAACGAACATAATAAAACTTTATTACATAAAATATAGATTTAAAAGTCCTTAATAAATTATTTAATTAATCAAAATTGATTATCTAGGACACTAAGTGAAATTTCATGTTGGTTCTGGAACCAATGGTCCTGGATCTCTCCAAACCACCCTATTTTCATTGGGTTACGATTCCTCTCTCTTTACCTCAATTTCTCTCTCTTTTTATCTTATTTAAATTTTATATATTATGTATAAATGTCTTAAAATATAAACCTTGTTAAATTAACTTTTACTTTATGGGGACTTACATGTTTTAAAAGGTTCCATTCACAATTTCTATCGATAAGAAAACCCAATTAAAGGGAACTACATACTTTCTTACTGCTTTTTAAGTAACACTACTTAAATTGTTTTCAAACACCCATGTTTTTTAAAATAACTCATTATATCCTGAAAAAAAAATTCATTCATTTATGTTTTTAGGGAAATTATTAAGGATTCCCCCTCTTTAAAGACTTTATACCCTATTTCTTAAATCCCATCTTAATAGTACACTTCCACAGTGATTTCTCAACACTTTTTCAAGTATTCAATTAACTTGGACATCAATTTTCTTGCAATATGCTTATGAATTTCCAATAATTATTAAATCCCTTCTTTCATGGAAATATTTATGATATCTTATGTGGTTATTATATATGACATGGTTTTGAAAGCTATTTTTTTACATGTGTAATCCTTATATTTATCCCTTATGTTTGATTTCCTTTTATGTAACACCTATGCATGTACATGTTATTTTGGGTACACCCAGATATTGTTGTAATGGATTGGGTAATGTTTGTTCTCATGAGATTGTATGTATGGGATTATGTTGTGAACCTAATAAATTATGGGACCCAATCCACCATGTTTTATTGTCTCGACAGTTAGCCTTGACTTATGCTTATTTCATGTTATATTTTTCTTCTATATTTATTTGTTTTCATGGTCTTATAATTACCTATTCTTTGTATTAATCCATCATGTGATTATTCATGATCTTTGTCTTTTATGTTATCATGTTATGCCTTCTGACTCATATGTTATGCTTCATTACCATGTTTATTCCCTTATGTTGCTTTATAGCTCACCCCTAATCTTATATGTACTCCTCATGTTATCCTATGTAGTTTTAGGTGCTTATTAACACCAATAAACCTATGTCGCACACTTTTTCATGGAAAAAACTTTTTATGAGTTATTAGTTGATCATAATTCATAATGACATATGCTCATAATGTTTGGGGTGTGTGCATTGTATACCAAAATTGAATAAGTGTTTTTGTTGTTGTTATTATTATTATGTGTTTACCAAAAATAATAATGCTAACAAATATTGTAAAATAAATAAAATAGAAATATTCATTTGACTCAAATATGGGTATATTTTTATAATGCTTGGTTCCCAAAATCCAACTTTATCAGTGAATTTAATTTCCATATCATGTATACAGTGAGTTATGCATGATGTGCACGTACCATTTTACTATATACATTTTCACACCCACTATAAAATGGTAATTTATATAGATTAATTGTCTTATAAAATGGTTATAGAAGATATCATGCTGTGATGTGAAACTTGTGATAGCATGAAATTAATCCTAAACATATTTATTAATGTCTAGATACATCTTACCGACTGGACACAGTTGATTTATGGATATCAAGCATGTGGGTTATCATAATAATTAAGACTTCTTCTCATGATGTTTGAACATGGTGATCTCTACTAGTTGATATCATGATAATAGATCCACAAATAGGAACACCTCACATTTTGAGTATCGTTGGATGTTCTTATCTACAGACATGTGCATTAGTCTTCTGAATTTATGTAATTATCAATGTGTGTCATTTGATCTCATACTTTGATGTAATAAAATAATCATGATAATGAAATCATGGTGAGGTAGATTATATTGGGTGCTTTATTGGTGGTATGGAATTGGTTGAATGATAATGGTAGAATTTTTTTCTTCTTAGTTAAGGAAGTAATATCTAGGACCAGGTTGGTCTAGATGGTAGTACCTTCATAAATCATTGGTCATGGTAGTCGAGGGTAAAATATTCTAGTTATATCAACAAATAATTAATATAGAATGGACGATGACAGAAATGTCCATCCCACTTTATGATATATCTAAAGACAAAGATATTATATTACACAGTGTGTTTTCATAGGTTGGTTTTCATTTCATTGACAATTCATCACCTCTTTAGGGGCCTTGATGGGTTTCCAGACTCCACTCTTTCTTTGTGAGTACTATTCACTACTATCGAGATAATTCCCTAGAGGTTCACACACAATTGCTTATTTAAGAATATTTCCTATTCAAGAGAATAAGTATATAAGACATTGTGGGCCCCGCCACGGGGTCTTAGAGTTTCCCAAGAATTACTGATCGCCGATAAATATACAAATTCATTATTATTAAAGTAAATAATTATCTGGTTTTTTTATTTTTAAATATTATTTAAAATTGTTTAAGTAAATACAGTGAATATTATTATATGAATTATTATTATTTTAATATTCAAGGTTCATTTAATATTAGTTGTAATTAAATTTAGAGTTAATGAATCGAGTTTATCATGTGATATAATCAATATATATTATAAGTATTAAGTAAATAATAAATATTATTTATGATACAGTTAGTTCATCATAATTATTTATTTGTGTCTAATATAGTAGATGTTAAATATATAGTGGTTGAGGAACCCTTTCTGGGTATTTGATCATCCATTACATATAGTAGAGGAGAGGATAATTCCAAGAATTGTTAATTCATTAAGAATAAAAGCCTCTATCTCCTCTTACTTCATGGAGATATGAAGGCCTTTGGCCATTTAGGCAGGATATAAGGCATGGGATCATGGAGATCACCACGATGTCGAAGGGATCATCTGAGCTCTACGCTAGCACCCAGAATTAAATGAACAACACGCGCATAGATTCTTGGAAACTGTGTCAAATATATAGAAGGGTTTGGCTCTAGATTCTTCAAGTAATGGTCTTCAGTGAAGAGTTGTTTTTGAGAGCGCTCTGATTTGGAATGAGATACTAATTTGATTTTATTTTTTTGTGATCTATTTAATTAACATAAGATCTTGAGATAGTATTGAAGCTTGAATCACTAAAGACAAAAAGATACTATATTTTAGTGATCAAAATTTTAAATCCCCTGACCCAGTGTCTTTCGCGGCATTCCACAATATTGGAATTTGGTTTTAGAGGGATCATGTGGATTTTTTGAGTGAAAGAAAATTATTTTGTTTTAAATTTAAGTTGAGGGTAGTAAATCAATCCCAACGGATCCAACCGTCTTTGGATCCATTCTCGGATGTCCATGTTACGACCTCCTGAAAAAAAAAATTATGGATCAAAATAGTTTTTCTTATATATAAAAAATGGATATTAAATGTTTGAAGAAAACATTATATATATATATATATATTTGTGTTCTTCTATGTCAACTCAGGCCAAGAACTAGCTGGAACTCTTTCACCCTCCGTGAGCAATGTTGCTCTTGTGCCCATCCCTCCACGCTACCCTTGGACACCTGGTCAATCCACCCTGTAGAGCTTTCCAAAACTATGGTCGGCCTCCTGCTTCCCCACAGATATCGTTGAGCCATATAGGAGGTCCACTACGCCTCCTCCCTATTCAAACCTTCCAACCCCCAGCAAGTGGCCTAGAACCAGATTTTTCACTCACTTGAGTTGCTCACCATGATGCCCGAATTTTACCTCCCCTAGCATAGACACCACTGTAACCGGCTCTTCCGTGTTCGCTGACTATGTATGAGAGCCCCTGTAAAGGAAACCCCTTCCCAGTTCATTACATCACCCAGATTGGACCCCAATTGGGTTCAATCCAACAGGTACAAGCCATCATGGGCTGGGGTAGATCCACCTGACCTAGAAATGGTCAAGATGGGTCTTCTTGGCCTAGAATACCAGCACATATATTATCAAATCGAAATAAGCCTCTACATGTTCATCCTGGCCTGCATAGACTCCATATGTGTTTTTTGGGGAAAATTTTATTTTATATAATCAATGTGAATTAATTTCATTTTAGTTTTATATTATATTAATTAAAATATTTATTTTTATTTTAAATTAAAATATTTTTATATTTTGGGTAAATTTAATTTAATACTGTTATTAAATTAAATTAATTAATTTTATTAATTTTTGGAATTAAAATTAAATCAATATGAAGACAAAATAAATTATTTGAATTTGAATATTTTATTTTATTTATTTAAATACCCTCAAACATTAAATTTTTTTAATTTAAATTTTATCACGCATTTATTTATTATACCAACCTATCTTGAGCAAGTGAATATGTCACAAACCAGCCCAGGTTCTCTGGTATATTGATAACTGAGCTGGACGTAACATAGCCTAAAGAGAATTCCTGATCCCCATGGGTCGGTGACTAGAACTTGGCTTCATACAACATGCAAGTGGAAATGATTTTTCCAATAACAATGCGGAAGAAAGAAGACAAGCCAGTATGCATAACAAAAGAAAGTCCACTGGGAGAAATGTACCTGAAGACAACAAAGAATAAATGATCCCAAAGTACTACAACCTAAGTACCAAAATAGGGGTACATAGCCCAAGTACCTAAGAAAACAACTCACCTAGTCCAATGTTCAACAGCTGGATCTACCTCCAAGTGATTCTTTCTGTTTGCTCAAACCTAGAGGAATCTAATCTCAAAACACCCAAAGACACAAGTGGGGTGTGATCTAAAAATCCCTATAGGGTCTCACCATATATTTCATAACAGATTCCATCAATTGATTAACCAAAGTAATGCATTCATTTTTTAAATAAAATGGGTATGAAATTTTAAATAGTAATTAAACAAATCATGATATGCAGTTCAAATAATGGAAAAATACTTTAATCACATGCTTTACTATACAAATGAGTGAATATTTCAAAAACATTGGACTAAATAAAACATTTTAAATAAAATGGCTTATAAAAATTCAGAAGTCATGTAATGAAATTTATAAACATTGGCATACATTTATGTCTCATATATAAATAAAAAATCAAGCATCATTTTCATCTTTGAAATAGGTAAGACAGTATTTCAAGCTTCAACAATTTACACTCTCTAAGTGATCACGACAATATGTGTTCACATATGTCCTCTGGACACTAGATATAGAGGACTTATCACCATATCCTATGGGATGTGACCAACTGAATGTATGTTTTATAATGTTGTTGTAATCTTAGAGTGTTTCTAAATAAATCCTAATCTACCTAAGCCTTACATGTTCTCTTACACAATTAACAATGAGAAATTTACTTTAAGACTTCTTAAAATACAATTAAGTCTCATTATTCCATTTAAATGATGATTTTCCATTTAAAAACAAAAATAGGTTTTAATCAAAAAAAATTCTCTTTAACAAGATAAAACCATTAGGTTTTTATCAATCCACAATTTAAATTATCAAATTTCCATAAGCACCCCCAAATTCAATGGAATTGAAATTTTCATATTTTTCATGCTAAAACTATTTCCAAATCTCCCAATTCTATAGAATTGGGTTTTATAAAATCAATTGGAAGAGTTTTTGAGAAATTGAATTTAAATCAGTAGTTGAAATAAATAAATCAATAAAAGGTTAATCAAATTTGGCTAATAAGGATAGAACCACCTACCTCAAGATCATCGTTGTCAACAACAAAGATACACCACCTTGTGTGGTTTAATACACCTCATCACTACATTATTATCGTAAGTGTTGACACTCCAATGATCAACATTCATCAAGAGTTCATAGAACCAATACCAGTTATTTTATTTAAAAAAGTAAATAAAATTTCACATATGATAACATTTTCTCCCTCATGGATAATTTTGAAATTATCGATTAAAATATTACATGCGATAAAATTTTATCACACTTAGAAAATGTTCAAATTATCATTTTATAATTATAAAAATTATCCTTTGATAAAAAATGTAAATTTCTTACGATAATTTGGATAATCTTGATATGTGATAATTACCTTATAATTATCCATTAACAGAAATAAATAATTATATTTTATAACTATTCCTTAAAAATTATTATTTCACAATTTTCAAAAAAAATATCATTGGATAACTCATTATATATCTTATCCTAAATAATTCAATGTTTTATCCCGTTAATAATTTTGATAAATTATCCTTTTATAAAACAATGTAAATATTGTTTAACAAATTCTTATTTATCCTTTGATAATTTTGTTAAAAACATTTTGATAAATTTGTTTAAAATTTATCATTTAATAACCTGATAGAATTACCATTGATAATTTAATGGAATTATAAATTTATAATTATAATTATTATACTTTGATAAAATGAATATTTATATCCTTGATAATAATTTTTTTAAGGAAAAACATTTGATATTATTATTTTAAATGATTCACATAAAATGAAAAGGAAAATATTGAACAATACATTGCTACCTTCAAATCAAAAATATTATTTATGTTCCTCTCTTTGAGACAAATCCAATGACACAGATGGTGTTTAAAATCGTTCAATATCATGAAAGATATTTAAGAGATAATATTGAATAAAAAGAATAAAATACATAATTACAAAAACTCCTACCTTCTTCAAACCCATGAAACGCATTGCCCAACCATAGAAATAACTTTAGCATGCCTAGATCTGTCATGCATCACTTGGGGGAGGAGGAGAGCAGTGACCACCTCTCGCTTAAATGTGACGAATATCTAGGTTATTCGAACTCGACCGGATCAACCTACACCAAAGGTGAAATAGTTTTGGATTTTTCAATGAAACACAAAATGCATTCCAAATCTTAAATTTTGAAACCCTAGATTTAATACATCTTTTAACCAAAAATTAATGGTGGGGTCATTAATTTACCGCATTTAATGTGTTTGTGATTTTTCAGGTTAAAAAGGGTTCAAAACGGTGTTTTTGGGATTCAATGGCCTTCATCAATGGTGGAATTACATTGATGAAGATGACCCATTCCAATAAAACGAAATTTCCATTATTAAAAATAATATAATTAATTAATTATTTATAATAAATATTAATATAACTTAAAATTAACTAATAACAAGACAAAATGACTAATTTGTAATAAAGTTATACCTTGTCTAGGGTAAACCCCCCATTCCGAACCCAACGGTGGTCTTAGATTTCTCAAAAGTTGAACCACCTATGATATATTAATGATTTATAATTTTAAAAATTAAAATTAAAATTAAAAGGGTTATATTTGTGAGTGAGGCATTCAAACACCCATCTCCTACAAATGTTATACCCCACCTAGGAAAAAAATCACATTCCGGACCTATCGGTGGTATCATATTTCCCATAAGACATACCATTTCTGAGATATTTAATTATTTTTAAAAAAACAATATATTATATATTATTTAATAACTTTGCCTCAAGGTTGAGACATCCAAACGTCTGACTCCTTAGAATGATATACCCCTCCTAGGGTAAACACCGCGTTTCAGACATAATGGTGATCCCAGATTTCTCATACAGTAAACCATTTGGATTTATTTGAATATTCTGAATAAATATTGTCTTCTTAAAAAATTATATTTAATATTTTTATTCATTCTTTACCAAGACATTTCAGGCCTCGAAATATCACACTAATTGAGTGTCAAACCCCAAAAAATTCAATTGAGCATTCCAAGATGTTAACTGGCATTTAAGGATTTTAACACATTTATCAACTTTTTAATGAAAATTCATTTTTTCCCACTTAATATATTAAAATTTTAATAGAAGAGGGTTTAGGAATACCTCAAAATAGTAATGGTATGTGACAACCACCCCACCATAGGAACATTCTGTCCCCAGAAAGCCTATGAAGAAGCCTTTACGTCAAAAATATGAGTCCATAACTCTCTTATCAACACCTCTATCTTTAAAATCTCTTGAGAATTAGATCTATGTTTTCATAGCCCACATATTGGAGGTATAATCCACCCATGAAGTACCTTGGTTTCTGAATCGACAACCCTAACTAGCCACTCTGTCAAAAATAAATCAAGTTCAATTTCAAGATCAATCCAACTCAAAATTTTATATGGATAAAAAAGATACTTTCTCAGGTGAGGTACATGGAACATTTTATATATCGACGTCAGATGTGGTGGTAGTGCTAAATAGTAAGAAACTTTCCTCACCAAATCAATAACCTCGAGAGGTACCACAAAATGAGAAGCAAGATTCCCTTACCTCTTAACCCGCTGATGATTCAACCAAGGTGAAACCATTAAGAACCCTTGGTCACCAACTGAGAACTTAAAAGGTATAAGAAAATGATCAATATAAGGATTATACCAGCTCTATGTTTTTAGCATTATCTAAATAATAAAATAAATCTTATTATTCTTCTCTTAGACCAAACTCGGTCCAACAAAGAAACATTCACCAATCTCTGACAAACACATTAGAGATCTACAAGGATGGTTATACAAGGCCTTAAAAATTCAATTCTGATCACGAACTGATAATTTTTCATTTAAGAAAACTCAACTGTCCCCAAATGATCATCCCAAGCCCCACTGATTTCGGGAACAAAAGCACAAAGCATATCCTCCAAAAGATCGTCCAACTGGGACTTCATCTCATTCAGTTTAGATAGTGTCTTCTGGTAAGTTATAATTCAAACTAGTTGAGTATTAGGTATCAATTCAATTGAAAACCTCAACCTATCTTACTAGGAATAAACCAAAAAAGTCATAAGGAAACATGATAGGAAAATCGATGACAACTGGAGGGATATCACCACTCGTTGAATCTCACTCTAGATCAAAATCAAACACTTATATTACTTTCACCAACTCCAGATAAGAAGTTCCATCCCTACTCGACCTTGGGTCCCATTCTCCTTGAATAAAAATAGGCATATCAATAGGTGTAGTAAGGTAGAAATGAACCAATCCATCCCGAATATGACGTTAAGAGATTTCATGTTGAATACTAAGAAACTCCAAGCAATCTCTACATCTGAAAGAGGGAAGAAACAATAAAGTCTATAAAGAGCCCACTCTCTCTTTATACCAAGGGGTGTAGTAATATCGACTACACAAGATAAAATATCCATAGGGGAATTAAGTATATTACTTATATATGTTGAAATAAATGAGTGATATGCACTGATATAAAATAGAGAAGTCACTAAAGATGAAGCTATAGTAATGGGACCTCGCATGGTCGCTAGACTCATATCAGCTTCCTCTAGAGATTCATTGACTATGTGAAGAAGTTTCATTCATAATTTCTATGGATGGAACCCTTTTGTATGTGAAACATTTTATTACCCCGTAGTTTTTTTGAGGTGTTGATGATCTCGTGCGACTGCGCATAGTGGAATACTTGGGGAAGAACTTCTGAAAGTTCCCAAAATGTCTGCAGGAGCCATAGTTCTTTGGTTCCTCATTGCATACCCTCTCTGAATTCTCTAGATGAATATATTGGTAGCATATCAAATAGTTTCTTCCAAACACTACAGGTGGTCAAAAATAACCCTATTATCATGAACAACTATGAGATTCATCACACTTCCTATTTCCTTTAAAAGAAATCATGCTACTACTAGGAGAAAAAGGAACCCCTGTCAACCCTTACTTTCTAGACAAGTAAATATCATTTGTCATCACCCTATCTAGCATGTTAGTGTAAGTGGGAAGCATTAGAAATAAAACCTAAGAATGAATATTTGATCGAATACCCAACTTCAACCATTGAGCCATCATCCTATCATTAGATACAATCTCAGGTGCAAACTGCACAAACTCAACAAAGTGATTTGAATACTCAGTCATAGTTCTACTAGTATGCTCAGGATTGAAAAACTCCATATCCTTATTCAACAACATTGACTCTTAATATAACTGGTTGGTGAAAATAAAATTGAATTCATCCCACTCTAATAACTCATGTTCCTTTTTTCACAATCATGTCTCACCATCTCTAGT
The DNA here is from genome assembly GCA_963277665.1 of Viscum album. Taxonomy (NCBI): domain Eukaryota; kingdom Viridiplantae; phylum Streptophyta; class Magnoliopsida; order Santalales; family Viscaceae; genus Viscum; species Viscum album. The sequence continues at coordinate 1,447,297,121 of OY728136.1, forward strand.
TGGGTCCCTCTAATATGAAGGTGGAACACTACACCTTGATCATGTCCGGTGTCTCCAAGAACTCAAACAGATATTCTATCCTATCCAATAATTCCTCAGCATGTCGACAATATGTTGAACCTTTGAAAATAGGTTGTTTATGTAGAAATAACTATTGAGAATTATTTCAATGAACATCCCCCTTAGGATCCATAACTAGGGCCTGAATGGGGGCTAGTGGTGGTGCATGACCCAAATATTAGACATTATGAATGATCACCTCAATGAGATATGGATCCATAATAGGATTTACTCACTGAGGTTCAGCAGGAGCTTACTCTTGGATTTGATCTTCAGATCTTATCAGAGACATGATGTTACAAAAAATTAGCATACAACATTGAAGACATTAAGTGGTGATGAAACAAAGAAACTACGGAAATTAATCCCAACAGGGATAACAAACAAGATTTGGATTTCACTTTATCCAAAAAAATATGGAAAAGACTAGAAACAATTCGTAATAAGTATTTCCCAAACCACCCATGTTGACTTGAGGTTCATTACAGTGAGATCTAGCCAGACACTCAATCAGAACTACCTATTTTGTCCCGAAAAGATTTAACAAATGCATATTGACTTTAAGAAAAAATATCCACCAAGATATGATACAAATTTCTCACGAACCAGCCCATGTACCCTAGTAACCTGTAACCTAGTTAGACATGACATATCATGAAGGGTGTTCCCTATCCCCACAAGTCAGCGACTATCACCTGGAATCACACCACATGAAAGTGGGAATGATTTTTCCACTAAAAATGTGGATGAAAATAAACGAGTAAATATGCATAACAAAAGAAACTCCACATGTAGTAATGTACCAGAAGAAAAAAGGGCATAAACCATCACAAATTAATAAAACCCAAGTTCCAAAATAGAGGAAAAATAGCCCCAGTCTTTAAGGGAACAACTCACCAAGTCCAAAGTTCAACAGCTGGATCCACCTCCAGGTGACCCTTTCCCCTTACTCGAACCGGGAAGAAGTTAATCTACAATAAACCAAAGGCACAAGTAGGGTTTGAGATAAAAATCCTAGTAGGGTCTCACCACAAACTTCATAACAAATTAAATCAATTGATTAACAAAATGAATGATTTTAATTTTTAAATAAAATGTGTATTCCATTTTCTAGCATAATTAAACAAATCATGCTATAAAGTTCAAATGCTGGAAAAATACGTTTATCATAGTCTTTACTTTACAAATGATGGAATATATTTAAAACAATGGCTTAAATAATTTTTTATATAAAGAAGTTTATATAAATTCAGAAGGCATGTAAAGAAGATTATCAACATTGGAATACAATTATATCACATATATAAATAAACAAGAGAGAAACATGGTCATCATACAAATAGGTATGATAGTATTTCTATCTATAGGACTTACACATTCTCTAAGTGATCATGATAATATGTGTACACATACGTCCTCCAAACACTGGTTAGAGAGGACTCATCCCCACTACCTAAGGGATGTGATCTACTACATGTATGTTTTAGAATGTTGTAGTAATCGTAGAGTGTGACCAAAGAACTAAAAATATACCTAAGTATTTTATGTGATCTAACACAATCAATGACAGGAAATTTATTTTAGGAATGCTTAAAATACAATTAAGTCCCACCCTTCTATTTCAATGACCATTTTCCATTTAAAACCAAAATAGGTTTTAATAGAAAAAACATGCCTCTTTAACAAAATAATACAACTAGGTTTCTATAAATCCACAATTTAAATTAACCTATTTCCATAAGCACAACTCAATTCATTGGAATTGGGATTTTCCCATTTTTCTTTCCAAAACAATTTCCAAATCCCCCAATTCACAAGAATTGGGTTTTAAAAAATCAATTGAAGGAAAGTGTGATCAATTGAATTTAAATCATCATTTGGAATAAATAATGCAGTACAAGGTTAATCAATTTGGCTAGTTTGGATGGAACAACCTACCTCAAGTTCATTGATGTTAGCGACAAAGATAAACCACCCTTTGTGGTTCTATCAACCTCCTCACAGCCTTATTATTGTATGTGTTGACACACCAATGATCGGCATTCATCAAGTGTTCCTAGAACCAATACTAGTTATTTTATTTCAAAATAAAATAAAATATCACATATGATAATAGTTCCTCTCTCCTAGATAATTTTCAAATTATCAATTAAAATATTACATGTGTTAATATTTTATTACTCCTAATGAATTTTAAAATTATAATTTTATAATTATAATAATTATTCTTTAACGATAAACGTAATTATCTTACTATAATTTTTATAATCTTATCATGTGATAATTACCTTATAATTATCCTTTATCAAATATAAATAATTATATTCTAATAATTATTCTTTTCAAATTATTATTTCTTAATTTTTATAAATATTATCATTGGATAATTAATTATATATCTTACCCAAAATAATTCAATGTTTTATCCCCTTAATTATTTAGATAAATTTTCCTTTTCTAAAACATTTTATTTATTGTTTAACAATTTCATTTTTATCTTTTTATAATTTTGTTAAATGTCATGATAATTTTTTAAAAAAATTTATCATTTAATAACCTGGTGGAATTATCATTGATAATTTAATGGAATTATCATTTGATGATTATAATGATTATACTTTGATAAAATGAATATTTCTATCCTTGATAATACTTTTTTTAAATAAAACCCATAGAAATTTTAATTTCAAATAATCCGTTTAAAATGAGAAAAATTAGATTGAACAATAAATTTCTACCTTGAAATAAAAAATATGATTTAGGTTCTTATCCTTGAGGTGAATCTAATGACATTGATGGCACATAAAACTGAACAATATTGTGAAATATATTTAAGAGAGAATATTGAATAAAAAGAATAAAATAATTAATTCAAAAACCCTACCATCTTCAACCCCACGTAGTGAATCACCCCACCATAGAATGCTCCCCTACATTCCTGGATCCAATGTGCAACACTTGGGGGAGAAGGAGAGCAGTGAGCACCTCTTTCTTCAACGTGAAGAAGATTTGGGTTATTTTAACCCAACCGAATCAACCTACACCCAAGGAAAAATATGTTCATCAATTTCAATGATTCCCAAACCACATTCCAAATCCTAAATTTCAAAATCCCTGATTTAATTATATTTCAAATGAAAATTGATGGGGGCCATTAATTTAAAACATTTAATGTGTTCATGAATTTTTCTGGTTAAAATGAGTTTAAAAAAGTTTCTTTGGGATTCAATGGGCATCATCAATGGTGGAATGCCATTGAAGAAGATGACCCCTTCCAGAAAAACGAAATTCCCAATATCAAAATTAATATAATAAATTAATTATTTAATATAAAATATTAAATAACATAAAATTAAATAGATACTAGATGAAATGTCTGATGTGTATAATAATTATACCCTGGATAGGGAAAACCCCCCATTCCAGACCCAACAGTGGTATCATATTTCTCAAACAATGATCCATTAGAGAGATATTAATTATTTATTATTTAAAAAATAGAAAAAATAATTAATTAAAATAAAATAACATATTTTTGCGATTGAGGCGTTCAAAAGTCTGATGTTGTCGGTACAAAAATGTTTGCATAGGAAAAATATAAAAAGTGCACACCAATGCCAAAGGGCCTGCTTTGCGAAGCACCTTCATGGATCCCCTCAGGACCATGACTAGTACAAAGACATGGCCCCTTATGTGATCGTCGTATAGTAATTTGGTGTAAGACTCTCCACTTACAACACAATTGATTAAAGTATCGCACCGTGGAGGGAAAACGGTCACCTCTACAATCCCTTGGAAATTGATGTAAGCCGTTGCAAGTTCCATGAAGGGAATTCATTATCCCTCTGTACTGAGGATTGAATGACGGTCAAATCCACGGTAATGAAAAACCAGGTGCAATCCGCTTCTAATGGAAGAGGACAGGTGGCCTTACAATGCACTGCAAGAGCTTCATGCCGCCTCTCACATATAAATATCAGGCTTCCCTTGGACCCAAAGGATGGATACCCCAACCATTTTACTTCTCCACTCTCAAATCATGATGAACCCTCTGCTTTGTAATTGATTTAGAAAAATGAGGTCTTCAAGGTATTTGAGGATTGTGAAATACATTTTCTTTAGCTCAAATACAACCCCTCTTCAAGTAGGGATTCCCTTAGTGAAACCCACAAGCCCTCACAAAGGAATTAACTCCCTAAATGAACTCATGTATTTTCAAAGCACTCATGATTCGTGAAGTATCTTCCATGCACATGAGGACCCCATGCTAAGGTAGGATCATTATGCTTCATAAAGTATATTTCTTTCTAGTGTCACGCTTTGCAAGAACCCCATTCTATGTGATGTCCTACTCCAAAAAATAACATGCACTTCATGAAGCACCCTTTATACACATGTATACTTCATGCATAGGCTAGAACACCCCACATTGAAAAGTATACCCCTTCACGAAGTCTCTCTACTCTGTGGAGCACCAGAGCATCACAAGGTCCTTTCATATGTACCCTTTTTCTTCACAAAACCTTCTCCCGTATGGCCCTCCAGGTTTGAATGAAGTGATTTCAAGGTCCCCTGGGTGGTGTTTCATATTTAATTTCTTAGCCTCATGATTCTTCGTATATGAATTCTAACATTTATAGATTCTTCACACAGCCACACTAATGTGATCCCCTCAATGTATCACTCCATAACCCCATCTCCACATATCATAGTTGATGCCTTCTCTTCCCCAAGTGTGGGTGAGTATCAGTTATGTAAGTCCTAGGGGTGATGAGTGAATCCTCATCATCCGACTTGTAGGAAGTTAAACATATAAGAACCCTATTCTAAAGGACATAATGTTAACCTATATCCTCTCACTGAAAAATATACATGGGAATCCCCGCCTCAAAACTTTTCCACACCCACTGGTCCCTATGAGAGTGAGATCTTCCTCTCATGGAATGAGGTCATCCTTCTATGGAATGAATTCTATTTTATGTGGAGGGAAACCGTCTTGGCATAATCCCCTAGAATTTCTTGTGGGAGGCAGCGTCCTTTCTCCTCCTCTCTTCTTCGGTGCACAAAGGCCTATGGAGAGATGGGAACAGGGAGCTTCGTTACCCCGTCTTTCTCCATTTGTGCTTTATCACCATTTGACCCCCATCATGGAGTAATTCACAATCTCCATATCCATGGGCCGCTAACCAAGAATAATCCCATATTTAATCTTTCGGTCGCCAACCACTCATAAGATCTAATCTATTCCTCATAGATGCACCTTTCATGATATGACCATTAGGTCTTTTCTACCTCTTGTTTCTCACACATATCATGACTCACATGGGCTTAGAGTAGGCATCAACCATGACATCAACCTCGGGACTCCTTAGTGTGTAAGATACATATTTTTATGTTTAACTACATTGAATTTTATCCTTATCCTCTCTAGGAAAGGTACGTAGGAAGCCTCCCCACGGTTCAAGCCCATCAACCATCGGTCCTAACCACTTAACATTGGTTCAACCTCATTCTGAATGATGTTAAACTATATGCCCATTTTCGCCCTGGCTGACATTAAATAGTATCATATAGACTATGTGGGTATTGATCCATGTCTCCTAGAAATGGTACATTGGAAGCCTCTCTAAGGATCAACCCCACAAATAGGTAAACCTATTTGAACTATGTGTGTTTTGATCCCTATCTCCCAAACAGGGTACGTACGACACCTCCCCAAAGTTCAATCCAAATCTATGATAAGATGTTGTATTCCCCTTTTTTGGGATAAAACTCTCTGGTCATCCCCCAACAATTATTTCAATCTTAGGCTTCTAACCATGCGTTACCCACAGCATCATCTTTAGGTAGTTGTCTTCTTTGTACCCCCAATCCTACACCAAACCCTTTTGAACTACATGTGTTTTGATTCCTGTGTCCTAGATAGGGTACATAGGAAGCCTCCCTGAGGATTAACCCCAAACACTAGTAAACATAGGTGTCCCCTTTTCTAGGACCCACATCTTTGGTGCATCCTTTAGTGGTGTCAGACCAACTCTCGGGCTGCTAACCATGCGGAATTCCCATCATGTCTTCGGGTCGCTATCCTATATGTGCACCCTGATTCTACGCACCATCCTGAACTATGTTGAATTTGATTCCCCGCCATGGGGACATATAAGAATCCTCCCTGAGGTTCAATCCCAACAATCATGTCTCATTCTGGTCTTTCTTTGAGCCTTTGTGTTCTTAGAAGTTCATGACCCAACATGGAAGTTCTACTTCCTTAAGTTTTTCCATCTATGCATCCATTCACAACTGATACCTTCTCAAGTGTTCTATAGCTTGTAAAAGCTACATGTCCGTCGATTCCCTACCATGGTGATACGTATGAAGCCTCTATTAGTTTCAATCCCAACACTACTATCACATTCACGGTTGTCCCATCTCACTCCACATCCACTTCATTCCACCTTCCACCATCCATCCTGTTTCTTACCCGAGCCGACACATTCGGTGAGTTCATACCATTCATCCCATCACTATTCCTTGTGGAACCTAGGATTCTAATCCTACATAATCCCCACACAATTCACAACCATCCAACCAAAAGTTTCCCTCTTAGAATGGGCCATTGTCCATGAGTAAGCCCCATCATATCTCAAGGTTGTTGTCCATTGTTTGTAGCCTGATTCATCATTCATTCGAACTATATTGGTTTTGATCCCTATCTCCTAGACAGGGTACAAAATAAACCTCCCTAAGGTTTAATCCCAGCTAACGCTTAACCCTGGCTCCCCCTTTGTGGGGACCCAAGCATCCTCAAATCTGTCTTCATTGGACATTTTGATCAACTCATCTAGTAGACCCCTTAGGTTCTCCCTCCTAGGTATGTACCCATCTTATCCACTCCTATAATTGTTCCGGTCAGTCCAATCCCTCTTTTCTAGACGTTAAATTCTTGAAATACCCTCTGTCAAACATGGGAAGGTGGGGAAAACCATAGGGACATGCTTATGGCATATAATTCCATGCACATGATGTTGTATGCCTCGGGATCCTGTGCCCTCAAGAAGCCCTATCATAAGGTAAAGAAACCAAGATGCATCAGTGTATTAGCATCCAGATACTCCAGTGATGTCCAATGCAACTACTCCCATGATTGAAGGTTGTTTCCTTGACATGACCCCTTGGAATGTTCTAACTGAATTAGTGTAATTAATCGGCATCTGTAAAGATATGGAGCCAGGGAAGAGTTTCCTAAACAACATCTTAATATTTAATGGAGTCCTGAACAAGGTAATGAGTTTTGAGGATTAATCCACATAATGAGGGACCAACATCCCATCATCTCATTTTGAACAAGGAGAAAACGTCCCTAAATAAGTAACAAATATTGCCCACCTTTGGAAAGAGGGAATGTGAGGAAATAATCAACATGTCCTCAAAAATGGATGTGTGCCTTGATGAAAGTGTTGGAAACAGATATGGTGAACCAGACATGAAATTCTTCTCCTCATTGTAGAGATTTGTAGCATTTGAAGCATTAGTGGATAAGCATGTCACGAGATCTAGCTATCTGACACCAGATCACACTAGGAAAATAGTGGGCATCGCATGAAACTCCCCAGAGATTGGGGCAGTTTAATGATGGACATGTCGATCTACGACATTGTCATCATGGATCCTTCTTACCAATCATTGGAGACAGAACAACATGGGGGAACTAAACTTCTCTTTTCTCCTTTTAGCACTAATGGTTAAATATTTATGCTTTGTAGGACCCATGATGCTATGACAGAAAATTGATCACCACCCACCCACTGACGCAGGGGCTGGGGAAACACCACCATGAAAATCCAGGGTGGCTCCAAATATTTTATGATGAACTTCACATACCCATATGTTGGGCACCCACTCCCTATTTCATTGTCTGAACTCATTCCGAGGAGGGTGATCAATGACCTCATCCAACGATAGGATGAAGAAGGGATTATCCATTTTAACGCCCCGACCCTAGATACCCAGATTCGGTGCATTATTACATAACATTGGCATGATCACAAGAAAGATCAAGTCTCGAAAGACCGATTAGTTTAGTAGCCTTGGAAACACTAGATATATTCATAAAGTTTACATTACATCAATAAGTGAAAAACTAAAACAACATATTTTCTTCATATCCCCTCATACTATCCCTGCAGGACATTCATAAATCCTTCTTCACATCCTAGGAAAAGTAAAACATTGAAAGGGGTGAGCTCAGATGCTCAGTAAGGATAACAATATACCAGAAACTTTCATAAATAAACAAAAAAATTTAAGGAAACTTATAAATAAAACAAAAGCCTTTTAAACTTGAACTTCAGCCTAATATGGAAAGGAAAAAATGAAATAATGCCATTTACTTATTCACATGGAAATTCTACTAGTTGAATAATCACATGAAAATATTAATAACCACTTTAATAATGACAGAATGCATGATTCCGAACTTTAATTTCTATGTCAAGGCCTCGTGCCAAGACCTAAGGGATTACTGTAACCGGAACCCAGCCTGGAGAGCCTCTGTAACCAGACTCCATCCTGAAGTGCCTCTAATAACCAGACACCAACCCGGAGTTCCTATAATAATCGGACACCATCCCGGAGGGTCTGCTGTAACCAGACCCCAACCCGGAGGGCTTACATTTACCGATCCCCAACCCAGAACAGACTATTCCAACACATTCATCTTAAGAAGAGGATGAAATATAACATAAACATTCGTATTAAAACTAACATACAAAATGTAAAAACATTAATCATAAACCATTAATGGAATAAAAATAACTCATCCATAGTCAAAAATATCACAAAACCTTTAATTCAATATGGATGATTTGTATCATAATAAGTCTACTTGAAACAAGTGTAAAATTTATCAAAGGATGTTGGCATAGATGAAATCAATACTATTTGAGAGAAATATCTCTTTTTATTTTGAAATAATTTAAGAGTCATATAAAATAAAACATTTTCATTGAAAATATTCTTATAATCTTGTAAGGGAAGCTTCAACAATTTTATAATGGCGTAAAATAGCTGCACCCACCGTATAATTTAAAAAAACATTCTTACCTTAATTCTGGAGAAAAGGTTAAAAAGCACCTTATTTGGAAAACGACAGAAAGATTCTTTTATAAACCTCTTATAAAAAGTAAAAAAAAAGGGTATAAATGACTTTAACCCATATTCTAGTAAATAGTATAAATGTTTTGAAATACATTTTTAATAAACATGGATGTGAATGATAAAGAAATCTCAGTAGATTATTATGTATAAACAACTCGGATAATGAAGAGATTGCGAAATAAACCCTTACCAATTTGGTAACTTACAAAACATACAACCCATGAAAGAGGTATCATACAATGAATATTTAAATACAATTAAATTAAAGTTTATTACACAAAGAATATAATTATGGGCAGCACATACACCACACAAAAGGTAATAGTGGCAATATGCATGAATCTCACGGGAATAAGGAGTGAGATGAAAACCCATTACTTTTTAGTTTTTCCTTGGTCTATGGTAGGATAAACTCTTGTATAATGGTGAAATAATTGTTATTTAATTATAAAAGAATCATTTACATTAATATGATATCATATATGATCTTTTAACATTGATTTGTTAATAATATCTTAGTATTATAGTCATTTCGGGTGTTAACTTGCTCGTTTTCCTTTATATTCTTTTTTACGTAAGCCGGGTTTGTCATGGATAGGTTGTATCATATTCATATCCAGAATTATATCATTTCATTAAACATTATTTTTAAACATCAAATGATAATTATACTTGAATGGATACGATGGAGAATGAATCTCATCGCGTTCGTGGAGACGGTAGTCCGTACGTACGCACGAGTGACAATATCATTCTTTTGATGTTAAAATAATATATAATTGGATGGTATATCATATAGAAAGAATAATTATCATGTTAAATTTATTATTTACATTAATTACACATCATTATAATACCCATCCAAATAATAATTTATTGAATGACAATTACACCACGATGTGGAGACGGTAAGTCGTATGTACACATGTATGGTGACATGCCATTAAAAGGATGGATAGAATACTGAATATGGTTGTACCATATTTATAATAACATCACAGTATATAGAAGTTACTGGACTTATTATTTTAGAATAGAAATAACAAAGATTGAAGATGTTGAAGAAGAAAGGAACTTGAAAGAGGGTGGTGAAAACATTACCTCTTCTTCGGGTTCTTCCTTTTGATTTGATCAAAAGGGCTCCTTAGGTTGGCTTTCTGATCAAACTAAGTCCTCTAGGTTGTATTGAGGGAAGTTTAGAGAGTATTTGGCCAGGTTTTTTCCGAGCCAAAAGGCTTCGAATGTGTGAATTAGTGAGACGGGGGAGTGCCCTTTTATAAGAGGGGTGAGGGGCACCTTTGGAAAAGCTAAAAATATTATTTTATAATAAATTCATATTCGGTTTCTAATGGCTCCAAAGTGGATTATTTAAAGTTTAAGGTGTGGAAGGGTCAAAAACCACTCAACCAATAGAATTTAGACAGGTTTGGTTCGTTATATTAACCTTATCATTAAGTATTAACTCTTAGTTAATTATTTTCACTTTTACAACGTCTCTTTGTATTTTTATATTATATGGTTAATAAACATACTATATACATCCAAGAGACCATGAAGTAGTCCATTAATGATACACATATCATGATATAAGTCTCTTGTCCCCTCTTTAGATTTTTAATAACTGAATATAAATTAAAAATATAATATTTGTTTTAAAAACTCTTTTATGTCAATTTTGACACTATTGTGTATTTGTTTTTTGATAAATTCATAACAGCATTATTACTTAGAACACAATTTATATAATCAATCATAATATGTCATAGTAACCTAGTAAATTGTTTTAATTCATAAAAAGATTCATATTAAATTTATTTTGATATTTATAATATCAATTATTTTAATATTTCATTAATTAGGTAATTACTGTATCACCATTGTGTCATAAATAAATTTAATTATTTAATGTCTAAAAATTATAAATAAAATACCATTGTGTATTAAATATTTTTATCTTTCTATTGAATACTTAAAATCGAATTTATATTATGTATAACCCTATATTAAAAATGTTTTAGTAAATAAAATTTGATTTTAACTCTTAACTCTTCTTTGAATTAAATAATAATAAATGTCCTAATCTAATACAAGTGGACCAAAATGATAAAATTTTACTCCTAAGGTTGGTTTTGTTTGAGATAAACTTGTCCAACAGTATTAGTACATTTGTTAGGGTAATATTAATATCATTTTTACCCTAAATTACCCTATTTACTTTTAACCGTGGTAAATAAAAGTAAAAAGTTACTATTCACCAAAAATTATTTTCATCTCATTGAACCAAGTTTTACTACTTGATATTAACCGTGTCTCTCAGATTTTTGAAATTCCACTCACAGAAGCAGTAAAATTTTGTTTTATGAAAAATTCAGTTTTTTAACTACCACTTAGTGGTTTCACTGTTCATCAAAAAAATGAATGTTTCTGGAAAAATACCAAAAATTAGGCCGAAGCTATATTTTATATTATGAATTCAAAAATGATTTCTATTTTACCAAATTCAAAATATATAAGTTGCAATAATTAATTTAAAAATTAATTCCCGTTGCCAAAACAAATAGCGTGTTTTTAAGAGATAATAACTATCAAAAGATTAACACTTGTTTATGTTTGGTTTAAATGTAAAATTACATCCAATGAACAACATTGTATTAAATGGTAAAAATATATTCTAAATATAATTTAAAATCACTCAAATTAATAATTTATCACTATTAATTATTTCGACTAAAAAAGATGTTTTTAATTAAAATTTAGTAATTTTCACTATTCATCAAAATATGAAAGTTATCTGAAAAGTACCAAAATTTCACCCTAAGCTAATTTCGATATTAATAATCCAAAACTGAATTCCATTTCGAAAGATAAAATTTATAAAATTTCAAAAATTAGTTATTACTATTCAGAACGGCTAGTTTGATTTGTTGTGGTGTGTTAGAATCTTGAAGTTGCGTACAGTGCACGCCATTGCATTATTCAAAGGGAAACATACAGTGGAAGCTTGGGGTGTTACATCCAAACTCATGGTAGAGCCCGATAAGACTTAGAGGCTTCTATGCCTTAATGTCACCATCGCCCCCATGGGCCACGCAGGGAGCCTCTGCTCCCCACTCCAAGCTACAACCATTTCAGGAGCCTCTCCTTGGAATGCTTTGACAACTCGCTCCCTTATGCCAAAGTGGTGAGGGATGTCCGGGCCAACGCAGTTTTGATCCCATACTAGGGGCCTCTAAGGAGGGATCCCACAAGGCCGAGTCAATTCCACCACCTAGTCCCATAGGTGGAGGGGAAGGTCAGTTATAAACCTACACCTCTGACCCTAGACTATTTAACCCGACACGAACATCGGGTGAATGATGAGGAGAATGCCCCAAGGGGGCATCATACCCAATGGCTACAATGGCCCGTTCCACTGCCAATATATACCTTCAATGCCCTGTTTATAATGAACATGAGATCTTATACATCCGGCCTAGATTGAGGACCCAACTGCCACATGAGTAGGTTGGGATGACTCTCTTGGTCACTAATACGGGTTGCGCCCATCGCAGGCCGACCCATGCTGATGACATCTAACATGAAGGTCCTCCCTGTGCAACCACCAATGAATGCACATGTCCTCCCCACTCCAAAGCTCACCATTGGATCCTCCCCATTCCACCATCAGTCCCAATGAATTCTCTCCCCACCACATAGACATCTATTATAGAAGTTTCTTCTGCACCCTTGATCCAAGGCATGGAGTCATTCCTCCTTTCGTAGATCGCTGATGTGATGATCCTTCTTTCCCAGTCAGCCATCAGTGTGGCGTCCTTCCCCATGTTCTAACCATAACTGACGAAGGTCCTCCTCATACTGGAAATCAGAGAAGCAGAGGTCTTTCCCGATTCATTGGCATCTAACATAGAGGTCTTCCACATGTTTAGTTTGACCATTACGAAGGTCCACCTTGTTTTATCACTACTAAGGGAAACAAACATGGAGGTATTGCCCATACTCCCACCAGTTCCAGCGGTGGTCCTACCCACTCCAACACTTCTCATGAGGATTCCTTTCGCACTCCAACTAGTGGACGTGGAGGCCCTTTCCATTTTCCTTTTAACATTTGTCTTCGTGCTCCTCACACCTCAGCTCACCCAGGAAAAAGTCCTCTTCGCCCCAGCACCAGTTCGGTCAAGGGTCCTCCTCATGCCGAAAACCTAACCTATCCTGAAGAACCATCTTGGGGTAGGAGGTCAGGTTGCTGCCACCAAATGATGAATATTCAAAAGTTTCATAGCGCGATTAAACTCCTCTTCTTTTCAAATTCAGAGGTGAAATGTGATACAACAATAGAACCCTCACCCCAATTTTCAGTGTCGGGTGAAGAGATAGGAAAAAGGTGTATATACCTCATAATTCCATAAAGTGATGTCCATCAGATCCCAGCCTCCCTCCGAAGATACATCCAAGAGGAGGAATATTTGGCCTCTTTCTAGGGCCAAACAATGAAATCCTCCCTATTGTCAACAAGATCACTCTCTACATCAACTATAGGTCATAGAGAGTAGTTATGGGGACCAATAGTGGATGAGAAACAATATTTCCCACCATTAGTAACTGCATCCCCTGTGTGGAAATCTGTGGTCGCCAGTCTACCTTATCAAGATGTGATGGTGCAATTGTTGCATTTTTCAAAAGACAACCCAATATGTAGCGGCTTATCAGCTCGCTCCACATATTCTCCCCCATCCAATATACCATCTCAGTGGTCCACATCAGTAATGTTATCGGTCACCCAGCTACCCCCAGTTGATGAATGGGGAAACCAATGTCCAAACACCATGTCTGAGTTGAGGAGCTTGTGGGACATCCTTACAGCAGACCATTACCCAAAGATGTTCTTTCTAGTTGCAACCAAAATCTTTAGTACGACAGAATCCCTTACATAGGTGGAGGTTGCATGCTTTCGCCAAACCATCTGGGTGAGGGACTTCCATCTCCTTTATTAGTAGGTGACTTAACCCAAGAGTTTGGAACACTTTGAAAATATTTTCCAGCAATGTTTTATGGTTGACTTGGTTGTGCTTCCAATGGTCTAGTGCCATGATTCACTTGGTCTCCATCAGAACCTCCAGCAATGATGCATTCCAAGAAATAAGGTTCTATACGGGATCATTAAGGAGGTCCCCCCAAGTTCAGATCCATTGTTGGGGGCAGTATGCGGCACTTCATTTGAGTTCTATCCGGTGACAGCCTGACCTTCCAGGAAATATTGAGGATATTCCTTCAGGTACAGTAGCAATTAACATGTCTGAACTATCAAAGGGAGAGAACGAGATAGGTCTCATTGAAGAGAACATACCCCCCAAAGGAGTGCCATGCCCATTGAATCCATTTGGAAGGGTTACTCGCCAGCAATGAAATTTAATGGGTCTTCATTTTTCCACAAAGTCATTATCCCTCGGTCAGAATCCCAATAAGGGAAAAGAGAATCATAGAGACTTCAAACCATATGACCCATCTGGATCAGTATGAAAGATGAATGATGATCCAAAAAAGGCTGTGTTGAATCAACAACTAATAAAGGATAATATGATGGTTGATGAAATTCTCACTGAATGTGTCATATATCAATGACTATACTATGGTAATCCTCGATCGGCGCAACATGGGAAGGTGCACCCTCCCATGGGCAAGTTCCATCTGGGTGACACTGACCATCCATCCCAAATAGATAGGGTGTATGATGGATTCTAGGGGAAGAGGGAATGATATTATGCTCCAAATCCACCATAATTTCATGATAACCCTCCCTGGAACCTGGATCAGGTTCCCCTAGACACTCAGTAGGTCGTTCCCCTTGAAGTTCCATAGGTCATCCCACCAGTCGCTCCACAAGCCGCTGGGCATGCTTATCAATTTGAAGAACTTTTCAATGCACTGGTGGTCATGGATCCTCTTTATGAAAATAATCCCCACTCAGATGATCCAATAAGACCCCAGTTCATACTTTGAGGTACAATTTTATTTTGTTTCTTTTTTTCTTTGAGTTGATTTTGAGAAAACAAGGGAAAAATAAACAAGTACTGGAATCATACTGTCAGACAGGATGATTCAGGGTAACAAACCATTTAATTCTAATTACACTCCATTTAGTTTTTCCATGTAGGATGGGAAGACATGGTGTGTGGGCATGCCGACCAAAAAAAAAAGAAAAGCCAACTAAACATCGTGTGCTTCTTAGTACACGCCATGTAGTTATGTCAGCAGGTCCTAGGAACAAAGTCAGTGAAAAACATTCACCATATTAACAGTTAAATGATGTACATTACATTTATATGGTATTAAATACTATGTATATGTGTTTTCTCACATAAAATGGGCAGAGGAACCTCATTTCAGTAGAATGGATAGAGGGCTTTCTGGGTTGAAGAATGAGCACCACCAGAAATTCAACCTTCTCCCAAATCTTTGTCCAGAATTCGATTCGATTGTCTTCAGTTGAGTTTGAATTGTATCAATATATACCATTATAGATTTAAATTTAATTCAAGTATAGATGAGTATAGTTATACTATGATGAGGTAGGTGGTCTCATGCTAATTTTTTGATTTCAAGTTGTTTATATGTGTCGTTGTTCCCGAAACCCATGTTTGGGGTGTATCTAGGTTGAGACTTTGACCCATGTTAATGAAGAAGGATGTTTAGGTGATTAATTATATGTATTGAATAATTTTTGGACTATTTTTTGATTAAGGGACACCCTGGGTGTACGTTACTCTTAGATTACCATTGTTGGCCCTTTTTGGCTTAGGATAACCATGGTTATGCCTCTGTTCTCCCTGTTATGGGTTTTTTGAAATGATTTGGATAATTAAAAATTTACCAATGTATGTTTATATTTTATAACCATGTAATAATGTAAATATTTCACGTGATGTTTAATATGTTGGAATACTAAGATAAGGTCTTTCCACTTTTAGATTTTTTATGCCCACTCGTGATAGTTTTTGTGCCTACAGGTGAGATTTCTTATGCCTATAGGAGAGATTACTATGCCTGTGAGAGGGATGGGTTCTCCCTATGGGAGAGTATGTGTGTCTTGATGAAGGGAGATGATATTTTGTGCTTCTGGGTGAGGTATTTCCTGTGGGTAAGATTTCAAATTGATTATTAAATAAAACTGGAAAAAAGATTTGTAGGATTGTTTACATTTGAGTACTTTTTAGTTCCTGCATTCCCTTGTAAACTAATACATAATATACTCACTAATAGATTATCACATACCTTTTGTGTTTTCCTACTATGATTTGAATCTCACACTCTATTTGGGCCATGTTTTTTGGGCCCAAACAGAGTATATTGTAGTAGGTGTCGATACGGGAAAACTCCCTTTTTAGGTGCTTGATTACTGCTTAGGTGGAGGAGAGAATGGGACCAAGACAAGGCTTGTGATGATGGTGAGTCTCATTTTGTTTTACTTTACTTTGGTATTGTATTGTACTTGATTGCAGTTTATCTTGTTTTCACTGTTTTCTTAGAACATGTGACATGATGCATCTTTTGATATTATATGCCTTCTCATTAACTTTATCTTTCAGTCTTCTTTTGTTTACTCCAGTTGCATGCTATTTAATGCTTCCACTATTTGTTATTATTTATTCTGATATGTTACACTCTGCCAATTAGGGTATTGTTTCCTCACTATCACACTATAGTCCCTCACCGCTAGTTGGTAGCCTCTAGTGTTTATGGAAATGCGCTCGAGGCCATGTGGATAACCAGGAACAGATTAGTGGCATCCAGATCTGAGGTGTTACAAAGTTGTATAAGAGGAGTTCTTTTCTAGTTTTATTTACTATTTGAAAATGATATAAAGGATAGGGAATTTGGAAATTATTTTTTCCAAGGAGTAGCCACCCTGAAAACAGGGAATGTCCCAATTGCCTCGAATTAAATTGTGCTATGGATTTTGAGCTGTTACAATTGATTTGATTTCATCATTGGGTGACACACTTGTTTTTTAATGTTATTACTAAGATTATTTTGGTTAAATTTTTTTCAACCTGATGAGATGAGGGTATTCCATATCGTGCATCATATAGGCACTTGTTAGGATCACATGCCATGCATCAAGCCATGCCATCTAGGATGCATTAGATATTTCATGTTGCTTTGATAGATATTGTGCAAGATATGCCTATTGTTGTTATAGTACCTTGGTAGATATGCCTACTTTTGTGATAGGTGTATTGTTTTGTGATATTGTTCTAATTGAATGGATGCTAACTTTGATGTATGAGGTGTGTGGTCCCCCTTGGATTGGAATCTGTAGTATCATGATTCAAATTTTTGTATAGAATTGTGCTATGATATTGTCTTATTGGGTGCTAATTTTTTATTCACGGGGGGTATGGGACCTCACAGATCAGAATTTGGAATCCCACTGGTTGGATTTTCTATTGAACAATGGTTTTTAGGTAAATCTGGAGTTTCTATCTAGAGAAACCTAGTATTCACAGCATGTAGTTTAACCTAACACACTGTGTGTTCTTCCTGTTCGGGGAAGAAGGTGTTCCATGACATTAAAAAGAACACACCATGTACCAGTATTATAAGTCGTGTTGTATCTAACTGTGTAACGGGTCATGTGAAAGAAAACACAATCCACAGAGTTAGGATTAGAATATGCCATGTACTTATTATACACACCATATAGTCTACCCTGGAAGAACCCATGTGGAAATAGCCATGTGGGAGTACATGGCCAAGAGGATAGGCCTACATACACGCCATGTACTTGAGGAACATGCCGTGTAATTTGGGTTGAAGCACACCATACCAACGGTAGAACATGAATATATTGGAGCCTAAGGGTACACATCATGTATTTCATTTTTTCTAAAATTTGAGGGTCTTCTAATGGTTTGTTTTGGAACTTTTGAATGGGAAACCATGACAATGATTTTTGAACTAAGGTGTGTTCTTGACTTTGTAGGGTCATTCCACCAAGACGAACATGATCTCTATTCCAATAGATTAGCGATTATCGTACTCTAGAAATGTTATTCCATGGGATATCGATGGATTATCCAGTTATTCTAGCTACAACACCAGCTATTATACTGGATGTAGGTGCAAATTCACAATTCTATAAAGTCTTTGGGAGGTTCATACAGACCTTTCAGGGAGCACCGCAAGCTTCCACATCTATGGTAGAGTTGATGCATATATTCTAGTGGAAACATCCACCTACTTTTTAAATGGATGGAAGACCACAGTCTATGAAATCGTGGTTGGAATCAGTGCTGACTATTTTCAAGAATCTAGAGACACCTCTTTAGAGGAGTGTCCAGCTCAGGAAATATATACTCCGCGATTATTCCAAGATATGTAGGGTTGTTATCACTCAGTTAATGCATCATTGTGATATGACACGAGGATACTTTTAGGAGGCCTTCTATGATTATTATTTTCCTGATACGTTGAGGGATGACTAAACCTGGGATTTCATGCACTGGGAGGAGGGAACACTGTCATTTATGGACTATTCCACCTAGTTTACAAAGATTACGTGACTCACACCTATTCTGATGGGTGATGACATGTGAAAATCTAGAAAATTTGAGTATGGTCACATGTATGACTTTAGATCATAGGTGAATATCTTCATGTTTCCTTCTTTATTTTCTATTGTGAAGCATGTGCTGATTACCAAGTGTAACCTATGAGAATCTGGGGTGCGAACCAGGGTGGTTTGATAGCTATATCTGGTATTATCTCGATGGAAAGAAAGAAGCGTTGTATAGTGATTTCTCACAGGGATACAAGCAGTCAAAACCTTTCTTCTAGTATCCAGGTGAGGTTCTACCAGTGTGGAAGAGTCGGAAACATGAGACCACAATGTTCGATGGACCAACTCGAGTGTAGATCTTGTGGCAGGATGGGCCACCTACAGCATTACTGCAGGATATTTCCACTAGGAAATAGTGAGAGAGGGTCTATTTTAGCTCCACATTTAGGAGTGGGGTCAGGATCTTCTCACTAGTCAAGGAACTAGAATATGTTAGGCCATCCAAGCTAAGGAGTTGTTACTGGTTATGGTAGCTAGACCCTAGGATCTTAGCGACAGTAGGACAGGTCCGCTCAGTGTATCCAAGTAGTGTCTCAGGGATGCGGTACAGATCAAACTTTTTTAGTGAAATGGTCCCAAAAAGAGTAGGATATCGGACCTTCCACTATCAGAGGTACTATTTTAGTTTCCTTTTTTTATATTTTTGTACTTTTTGATACTAGTGCTACACATATTTTTATATATTTAGACATTGCGGAAAGCCTTGGGATCTGTGTTTATACTATTTTAGATGTTACGATGTCAAACACTACATTATGGATTATAACGGTAGGTCTGTGTCTTTGTATGGATTTCCCCCTTTGATATTGGTGGGTGTCACTTTCTATGGAACCTCTATGTATTAGAGATGATGGGATTTGGTTTCATTCTTAGAATGGACTGGTTGGTTTCTTTCCAAGCCTTTATTGATTTCAATTTCCATAGGGTGAGTTTCACTTCACCAGAGGGGGGAGTGTTTATACATAAGGTTGAATGGGATGTCCAGGCTAGCAGAGACGGACCCAAGCATCGGGGGTTGGGCATAATGACAGCCCAGATTGTAGGTTTATATCTAGATGATCCGGAAACATGTCTGGTAGTTTTCTCTCCAGTGGGGGATCTTTTCAGGGTTGTTTTCATAGATTAATTCTCAGGCTTACCTCTGGTTAAATAGGTTGAGTTCACTATCGATCTAGATCCAAGAGCTGTACCGATATCCATTCCTCCGTACGAGATGGCTACAATGGAGTTTCAAGATCATAATAGGCGGTTGGAAGATCTATAAGCTAAGGGTTTTATTTGTCCCAACACTTCTCATGGGTATTCACTAGTCCTTTTCACGAAAAAGGTGGATGGTACCATTAGGCTATGCATGGACTATCAGAAACTGAACCAGTTGAAAATTAAAAACTGATATCCCTTTTCCACAGATATATGACATGTTTGATCAACTCTGATGAGATCAAGTTTTGTCAAATATTGACCTAAGGTTAGGATATCACTAGGTATGTGTTTGATTGACAAACATACCTCGTACAACATTTTGTATAAGGTTTGTTCTCTATGAGTACATGGTTATGTCATTTGGTCTCACGAACATGCCAATAGTTTTCATGGAACTGATTAACTATGGGTCCCAACCTTAACAAGATTCATTTGTTGTGGTTTTCATGGATGATATTTTGGTGTATTCTCACAATCTACATGACCATGCCAAACATCTTGAGATAATATTGAGTACACTGATAGATCATCAATTATATGCTAAGCTCTCAAAATTCTACTTCTTGATGGATCAGATTCACTTCCCGGGTCACGTCATCTTAGAGACTGAAGTATTAGTGGACCCCAATAAGGTAAGATAAGTAGTTACCTAGGACCATCCCAAATTTTTTTTTGAGGTGCGCTGTTTCTTGGGGATAGCTAGTTACTACCGGAATTTTATACATGACTTCTCATGCTTAGTAGTGCCAATGATGGGCTTCACTAATAAAGGTGTGATGTTTTAGTGGTCAGATTCTTATTACATAGCCTTTTAAGAGTTGAAGGATTGTTTGACTTCAGAACCAATATTGGTATTTCCAGATCCTTTCATGAGTTACACTATATACTATAATGCATCAGGTATTAGGTTGGGAGTAGTGCTTATGCAGGGAGATCGAGTTGTTGCATATGGGTCCCGACAATTGAGGCCACATGAGAGGAATTACCGAATCCATGATCTTGAGTTGGTTGTGGTTGTTCATGCTTTGTACTGTTAGAGACATTATTTATTGGGAGAACGTTTTGTGGTGTACACTGACCACAAAAGTCTCAAATACATATTTACTCAGACTGATTTAAATTTAAGATAGTGAAGGTGGGTAGAATACCTTAAGTCATTTGATTTAGAGCTTTCCTATACACTTGTAAAAGGCTATGCAGTGGTTAGCACCCTGAGCAGGATGACTAAGATTCAAGAAGTACAGGAGGCCAGTGGTGAGTGGTAGCTTATGACCTTGTTCTCAAAGATTCATTTGTAGGTGCTTGATAGTTAAGGGAAAACTTATTTTTCATCATTGGTAGTTACCTCTACCTTATTGAATACAGTGAGGATGAGGCAGCTAAAAAATTATGAAGGCCTAGTCCTCAGAGAGAGTGTGGAAGGTGAGGACCCTCCTTATGAATGGATGACAGGTGATGATTAATTTCTACATATCCATGGATGTGTGTGGGTTCCATGGGATATATTCAAGGAACTAATGTGGGAGTTTCATTCAACATCTTGGGCAGTGCATCCTGGGGTCACTAAGATGTACCATGAGTTGAGTTGTCAATACTGGTGGCCGGGTATGAAGCTAGAAGTATCTGGTTTTTCTACGAGGTGTTCCACCTATTAGTAGGTGATGGAAAACCATCAGTGGATAGCTGTACTTTTAAAGAAACTACCCCTTCCTGATTGGAAGATTGATGATGTCGTGATAGATTAAGTGAGATGGTTACTGAGATCGC
This sequence comes from Viscum album, assembly GCA_963277665.1. Taxonomy (NCBI): domain Eukaryota; kingdom Viridiplantae; phylum Streptophyta; class Magnoliopsida; order Santalales; family Viscaceae; genus Viscum; species Viscum album. The sequence goes on from OY728136.1 coordinate 1,447,318,920, forward strand.
CTAGTGGAAACGATGTTGTGTGAGTCGTAGCTGGAAGGCTTATAAAGTTTTCTCACTTCTTGCCGATCTAGGATACATTTGGTGTTGATCATCCGAGAAAGATGTATCTATGATAGGTGGTAAAACTTCCTGGGGTTCCTTGTTGAATCATTTCGAATAGGGAAGCCTTCTTTACATCTCATTTCTAGTAGAGTTTTCAGAGGGCGTTGGGTACATAAGTGCTTCTGAGCACAACATACCACCCTCAGACAGAGGGCCAATAAGAGCATATGATATAGGTTCTACAGGAAATTCTATATGCATGTGTCCTATTCTTTGGAGGATCTTGGGATAATCATATACCCATAGTTTAGTTCTCCTATAATAATAGATTCTAGGAAACTATTCAGATAAACCCATATGAGTCTTTATACGGGAGGCCTTGATGATCACCCCTGTGTTGGTTGGAGGTAGGAAAGGCAGTTATGATGGGACCTCATCTTGTCTATGAGACTACTGACTAGGACCAATTGATTCAGAAGCAGATGGATACTGCACAGTCTCGTCAGAAATATTACGCTGGTCGTCATAGAGGACCTTTGGAGTTTGAGTCTAGGGATCAAGTTTCTTTACATGTCGCACTGAGGATGGGATACAAGAGGATCAAGAGATAGCATAATCATTCACAGAGATATGCCAGACCATTTTATATTCTAGAGTGATTCGGGTCAGTTTCCTATCGGTTAGAGTTACCTCGAAGGTATTGGGCCATGCACGACGTCTTCCAGGTATCTTAGCTATGATACTTTCATTCAGATATGTCTTGTGTTTTTTACCCTAAAGAGGTTGAGCTTCAGGTTGACATATCCATTGAGGAGCATCAGATTCATATATTTGAAAGGACTATGATGGTTCTCTGAGGTCGGTCATTTCCTCTCGTACTGGTGCTATGGAAGCAAGACTGAGTACAGGATGAGACATGGGAAAGGAAGGCTGACGTACGTGATCAGTGGCCAGATTTATTCTCAAATATTTTTCCACCGCCATTGGAAGGAAAATTCGGGGATTAATTTCTTTAATGGGAGAAGTTTGTAAGAGTCTAGTTCTTATATTGAGGTACAATTTTCTTTTTTTTCTTTGAGTAGTTTTTGAGAAAACAAGGGAAAACTAAACATGTACTGAAATAATAATGTGACATGGGCTGATTCAAGGTTACACACCATGTCATTATACGTACAAGCCATGTAGTTTGGCCGTGTATGATGGGAATACATTGTTTGTGGGCATTTCATACAAAAAAAAGAGGAAAAACGAACTACACGCTGTGTAATTCTTAGTGCATGTCGTGTAGTCCTGTCGGTAGGCCATGGGAACTAGGTCGGTGGAAAATAGACACCAAATGAACATTAAAATGAAGTAAACATCGTGTATATGGTATTACACACCATGTATATGTGTTTTATCACATAAAATGAGATGGATCCCCTCTTTTTGGCAGAATGGATAGAGGGCTCTATGGGTTGAAGAATAAGTACTGCTTAAACTTCAACCTTCTCCCAAATCATTGTTCGGACTCCAACTTAATCATCGTTAGTTGAGTTTGAAGCATATAGATCTATACCTTTCTTTATTGAATTTGATTTCTAGGCTATAAGAGGATAGTTATACTATGATGAGGTAGTTGGTCTCATGCTAATTGTTTAATGACAAGTTGTTTATATGTTTCGTTCTGTCATGCACCCATGTTTGGGGTGTATCTAGGTTGAAAATTTGACCCATGTTAATGCCTAGGGATGTTTAGGTGATTAAGTATATTGATTGAAGTATGCGGGGATTTATTTATTATGGTCCATATCAGGGGTGTCTGATTCCTTTGGATAACCATTGTTGGGCCTTTTTGAATTAGGATAATCATGGTTATGCCTCTGTATTCCCTGTTATGGGTTATTTGAAATGAGTTGGTTAATTAAACATTTACTAATGTATGTTTCTTCTTGATAACAATGTTACAATGTAAAGATTTCATGTGTTGTTTAATTTTTAGGAACAGTGAGATAAGGGATTGCCCCTATTAGATTTTTTATGCCTGCGGGTCAGATTTGTTGTGCCTGCAAGTGATATTTTTTATGCATGTGGATGAGATTGTTGTGACTGCGGGAAGGATTGGTTGTTCCTTCAGGTAAGGATGTATGTTATTACTATGGATGGGGATTTTTTGTGCCTACAAAAAAGGACTTTCTTGTAGGAAATATGTTGAATAGATTATTAAATGAAAATGGAAGCAAGAATTGTAGGATTGTTTACTTTTGAGTCCTTTCTAGTTCCTGCATTACCTTGTACACTACTACTTCATATAGACACTAATAGATTAGCACAGACCTTTGTTAGTTTCCTACTAGGATTTAATTCTCAAAACCTATTTGGGACATGTTTTTCGGGTCCAAATAGACTATATTGTTGCAGGTGTTGATAGGGACAAGAACCCTTTTTCAGGTATTTTATTTCTTATTAGGAGTGGGAGAGCGTGGGACCAAGCCAAGGGTTGCGATGATATTGAGTTTCACTTTGTTTTACCATAATTGGGTATTGTGTTGTACTTTATTAAAATGTATCATGTTTTTGATATTTTCAAAGAATATGTGACATGTTATATCCTTTTGATATTAGGTTCCTTCTCGTTAACTTTATCCTTCAGTATTCACTTGTTTACTCTAGTTTCATGTTGTTTACTACTTCCACTATTTGTTATTATTTATTCTGTTGTGTTACACTATGCTAATGAGGGTATAGTTTCCACATTATCACACAATACTCCCTCCTTTCTAGTCATAATACTCTTGTGTTTGGGGAAATGTGATTGAATCCATGTGTCCAATCGAGTAAGGGGAACCTATTAGTGTAATCCATATTTGGGATGTTATAGATCTAATGGAAGCACTTATTTCCCTCCTTAAGGCTTTGAAAATACGGCAGGTGGAAATTCCGCTTGATCGAAGGTCATATCCGGAATGGGTGGATTATATGCCAACACCCCATTCTTTCAAAAATCCTAACCTTACACCTTTAATGGGATGGAAGATCTGCTACAGCATCTAACCCACTTCATCTCAAGGTGTGGACCCATGCTGGGAACTCCAACGCAGCTGGAGTCCGCCAAACTCGGGTGTTTCTTACAAACAATGGAAGGGCATACATTTGTCTGGTATATCCAGCTACCCATTGGGTCAGTAGCTGGATGGAAAGACCTTCGTAGGCTGTTTCATTACCAGTTCTACTCTACCACCCATAATATGAGTATTGAATACCTCTTCATGTGCAAGCAGAGTCCTAACGATAGCGTCATAGACTTTTTCACCTGGTGGAAAGGCCTCATCTACCCCTTGATATGTAACTGACACAAAAGAATATGTAAATTATGTGTGTGGGGAATGTCAATACTGAACTAGTCCCCTCTTTAATCATGCAGAACTACCCATGGGGGATTTTGAGATTTCACTAACAAAGCCAAATTTCTAGAGGAAGCATTGTAGCAGGCCAAACAAGCACGTTTGTTGCCTCTAGTGGTTCCTGCAAGAAGAGCCTCTAAGGCTGAGCTTTTTGTGGTATCCCAAATAGAGGCCCCTAAGAAGTTAGAGTTATTTCCAGTCAATCCACCTCCACATCCTTGTAGAGGCCCCCCACCTTAGGCATAGCCTCCGACCCAATATCACTCACCTCAGAATTGGCAGACGCTCGCAGAATACAAAGCCACCACTTAGGTGAGATAATCAGGTTCCACCTCCTCAATAGGCACTTCTAGCCCTCCATCTGGTTCAGGCTCATAGATCCCCCTTCCTGAATATAAGGAACCATACCTACTCATTTAATGAGGCTTATGTCCCTGTTTGTTTCCAAAGTGCCTTAGAACCAATAATATTACGGTTTTCGGAATGATGGAGGCCTGAAGAGGCAGATATCACTGATCACCCTAATTACTACCCCTATCATTGGATCATAGGGCACACCCTCCAAAATTCCTATGTGTTTAAAGACATGATATATGACCAGGTTGATAATAACATATTCAGGTTAGGTCCAGCCCCAACACAGGTGGCATACGTATTCGCAATGCCTGACAATGACACTGACAACGAAGGTGAGTGGTAGCAAGTTCCTAACCACAGGTCCCAAAAATATGAAAATTGGAAGTCTCGTAAGGTAGTATTCTATTCCCATGGTATTATCTATGGATATATATATCAACCTGAGTCTTTAGAAACCTCCACATCACCTACAACCACTGCTTCGGTGTTGACATCCCAGCATTCCTCTTTCTAGAGGGGAAAACACTAGCGACGTAATGGGAAACAAAGTCCCCTACAGATGCCATTTTCATCTCATACTCTCAGAGATTTCATATCCATAAAGATGGATATTACCCCCTGAATAAGTCTAGTAATGGAGTATTCTTCATGTGATGACCAAGGGTATGCTTTATTTAACACCGTGAAGCTGATAAATCCCTACACTATTCCTGATGACGAAGGGCGCAAGACGGATCCTCCCAATGTCCCCAAACAATGCCAGTGTTGAAGGAGCCACAGTTATGTGAGTCATTGGAATGCCTTGATCAATACTACCAACCAAGATGTTCATGGCACTGAAACTAGACAATAATCCCAACTTGGAGCTCAGCACGCGTAACCTTCTCATCTTGTTTCTCCAGATCCACCATTATCACCATTTGTGCTACTTGATAAGGTGGTGCCACCATGATCATGTTATGATAATCCATGTTCTGTTGTATATTGGCCTCAATCATATATCCCTCATTCGAATGTCATTGCACACATTTTGACTAGTGAGCAGTAGGACATTCCTAGCACCAGTTGGTCGTCGGTTCAACTAGAAGGGCCCATCATACCTCCTGCCACAGAATGACCTCCTGTCAGCATAAGTTCATGCTTAGAACAGAAGTATAATATACACAAGCATATTTAAATAGTCCCTATGAGGAAATCTATGTAACTCCCCAACCCCAGTTACCCAGAGTCTGTTCATTATTAAATAACATTGGAATGATCACATGGGATCAAATCCCGAAGGACCGATCAGTTTAGTAGCCTTAGAAGTACTAGATACATTCATAAGTTTTACATTACATTATAAAATGAAAAACAAAAACAATTTTGTCTTCATTGAACACGTTAATATACCATAGAATATCCCTATAGGTCGGTCATAATATACTTCTTCACATCATGGGAAAAATTTACCATAGAAAGGGGTGAGCTAAGATGCTCAGTTAGGATAACAATATAGAGGAAACTTTCATAAATAAGCAGAAACATTTAAGGCAATGTATGATACTAAAACTTAATCCTTTTAAACATAAAATTCTGCATAATATGGCCAATATAAATCAAATAATTTCATTTACTTATTCACATGGATATTCTACTAGTCGAATAATCACATGCAATATCAATAGCCAATTCCATAAGGATAGAATGCAATATGCTAGACTTCATTACCTCATAGTCAACGCCTAATGCAAAGACTACAAATAATTTTTTTTCAAGGCCTTGGACAAGACACTAGTTTGTCTCATGAGACCTACCTATGCATCGAAGAGCTATAGCGGGATCCACCCATCACATACTATGTCCAATTCATTCCTCATATGAAAATTTTTAAACATAACATAAACATTTGTATTAAAACTAGCATAAAAAATGTAAATAATTTATCCATAAACCATGAATGGTATAAAAATAACCCATCCATAGTCGAACATATCACAAAACCTTGAATATAATATAGAGGATTTGTATAATAAATTAACCTTGATAAGAATAATATACTGTAAAGCATGTTGACAAAGTTCAAAATGATCAGTACAAATGTTTGCGAGAAATATCCCTTTTCAATTAAATAATTTATAAGTCACATAATTTATAAAGAAAACATTTATTTTGAAAATATATTTATAATATTTTAAGGGAAACTTTGACAATGTTATAACAGTGGAAAATAGTTGCACCCATCGTATAAGTTAAAAAGGCATTCTTACCTTAATTTTGAAAAAAAGGTTATAAAGTACATTGTTTGGAAAACGATGGAAATATTCCTTTCAAAACATATATGGTAAAATAAGCATATAAAATACTTTAACCAATATTACAGTAACTAGTAAAAATGTTTTGAATTACATTTTTAAGAAAACACTGATGTGGATGTTAAATAGGTCCTAGTAGATACTTACGTATTAAAAACCTCGAATAAGTAAAGACATTGTAAAATTAAAAATTGCCTTGTACTTTTTTTTGTTTGAGGGTAATTTAACCTCCTATAAAATAGTTAAATTATTTTTATTAAATTATACAAGAATAATATACAAAAATATGATATCATATATGATCTTCCAATATTTCTTTGTTAATAATAGTTTTGTAGTGTTATTGTTTTAGGTGTTAACTGATTCGTCTTCCTTTATATGCTTGGTTACATAAGACATGTTTTTTATGAATAGGATGTATTTTATTAATATAAATAATTATATTAAGTTCTTAAAAATTATTTTTAATCATAAAATGAAAATTATTCTTGAATGATTACGATGGGGATTGAGTCTCATCACGTTTGTGGAGACGGTAATCTGTAAATACGCACGAGTTAAAATATCTTTATATTATTGGCTAAATAATAGTAATTGGATGGTATATCATATATACAGAATCATTACATGTTATATTTATTATTTAAATCTGTTATACTCATTATTATACCCATCCAAATAATGAAGTGTTTGAATAAAAAACTACACCACAACCTGGAGACGGTAAGTCGTACGTACGCACATATAGGGTGTTCGTCATTTATAGGATGGATATAATAATGAATATGGTTGTAACATATTTATAACAACATCACATTATGTAGGAATTACTTTATTTATTATTTTGGTATGGAAAAAACAAATAAAGAAGTAGTGGAATAAGAAAAGAACTTGAATGAGGGTGGTGAAATTATTACCACTTCTTCGGGTGTTTCCTTTTGAGTTGATCAAAAGGGATCCATAAGTTGGAATTATGGTCAAATTAAGGCCTATAGGATGATTTGGGGGAAGTTGGGAAGATATTTGGGCAGGTTTTGGCCGTGAAAAATGGATTTGGATGTGTGATTTTAAGAGAAGGGGATGTTCCCTTTTATAAGAGAGGTGAGGGTCACTTTAAGAAAAGCTTGAAATATAATTTTATAATAAAATAATTTTCGGTTTATAATAGCTCCCAAATGATTTATTTCGAGGATAAGGTGGGTAGGGTCGAAAACCTATAATCCAGTATGATTTATATAGGTTTAGGTCCCCATACTAACCTTATATTTTAGATTTAACTCTTAATTAAATAGTTTGACATTTCCCATGTCTCTTTGTATTTTTATATTATATAGTTAATAAACATACCATAAACTGCCAAGAGAACCCAAAGTTTTTCATTATTAATATATATAACCTTATATAAGTCATTTTTAAGATCCTTATATTTTTATAAATATTATATCTTCCAATAATATAGTATTTGTTTTAAAAAAACTCATTTATGTCAATTTTGACATTATTTTGTATTTGGTTTTTATGAAAATCATAACAGCTTGATTAATTTGAAAAAAATCTATTTAATCAACCCAAACATGACTTATTATCCTATAAAGTTTTTACAATTCATCAAAAGTCTCTAATTAAATTTAGCTGGATATTTATAATATCAATTATTTTAATCTATCATTAATAAGGTAACTACTGCATCATCATTGTGTCATAAATAAATTAAATTATTTAATGTCTAAAAATTATAAATAAAATACCACTATATATTAAATCTTTTTAAATTTATAATAACCATTTATATTCGAAATTATATTATGTATAACCCTATATTAAAAATGGTTTAGCCATTAAACATTGAATTTAACACTTTTAACTCTTCTTTAAATAAAATAATAATAAATGTCCTAATATAATACAATTGGACCAAATGGGTCATATTTTATTCCTAAGGTTGTTTTTTTTTCGAATTACACTTATCCAATAGAATTAATACATGTGATACAGTAATTATAATATCATTTTTACCCTTTGATTACCCTATTTACTTTTAACAATGGTAAATAAAAGTCAAAAGTTACTACTCACCAAAAAATAGTTTCATCTTATTGAACCACATTTTACATAATAATATTAAATATTTCTCTTGTACTTATGAAATTAAACTCACAGAAGAAGTAAAATTTATTTTTATACAAATTTTTAAATTCTCTTAGAAGGTGGGTAAAACGGTAAAATGTTCAATAAAATTTTATATATCTAAACTTATTATAAAATGACTCCAATGAATTAAATTGATCATATATAGGTATTATTTATCTATTTGGACCTAAACTAAATTAATATAAAATATCTATTTATAAAAAGTTGGTTTTAATCCATAACGCAGTTTTTTTCACTATTCATCAAAAATTGAAATTTTTCAGAAAAATACCAAAAATTTACCCTAAGCTAATTTTAATATTCCATATCCAAAAATGAAGTACATTTTAAAAATTAATATTTATAAAATTTCAAAAAGTGGGTATTACTATTCACAATTTCTAGTTTCATTGGTTATGGTGTGTTAAAACACCAAGTTGCGTACAACGCATGCTACTGCATTATTCAAAGGTAAACGTATTGTGTAAGCTTGGGTTGTTCCATTCTTCACTCCTTCAAATAATTTCGTCCTTGAAATTTCTATAATATTACTGCATAAAAAGATTCAGATGGTTCTTCATCATATGTTCCTTAGGTTACCATGTTGCCTCTTCCATCTTATGATTTCTCCATAGAACTTTTACCAGATGAGTCATCCGATTTCTCAACACTTGTTCCCGGGTATCAAGAATTCTGATAGTCTCTTCGCAATAAGAAATATCGAGTTCCAGTCTACATCTTCATAGGTGAGTATATGTGATGGGTCAAGCATGAATTTTCTCAACAATGATACATGGAACACATCATGATCTTTGGGGAGAGTTGGACTCATTTTTAAATGATAAGCTTCAACTCCAATTCGTTCTAGAATTTCGAAAGGTCTGATGTTCTTGGGACTCAAATTACCCTTCTTACCGAATCTTATAACACCCTTCCATGAAGATACATTCAAGAAATCATTATCTTGTACTTTAAATTCCAAATCCTTCCTTTAGTTATCAATATATCTCTTTTTCCTATTTTGAGCTGCTTTGATGTGGGTTTGGATAATCTATTATTTTTCTGTTATTTCTTCTGCAAGTTTTGGGCCTATGAGTTTTCGTTAACCAACATCATCCCAACAAGTTTGTGGGAGACATCTCACATCACATCGTTCCATATGAATACTTGAATGGAAGCTATTTTTATTATAAAAATATATGAGAGATAAATATTTATCCCACATACCATGGAAGTCAAGTGAGAAAGATATCAACATGTCTTCTACAGTTTGAATAGTCTATTCTGATTGTCCATCGGTTTGAGGTTGGTAGGTAGTGCTCAAATGAAGTTTAGTATCCAAGGCCTTCTGAAGACTTTTTCAGAATCTTGATGTAAAATGGGGATCACGATCAGAAACAATTGACAGGGGTACACCATGAAGTCTTAAAACATCATTAATATATAGTATTACAAGACATTCAAGTGGCAAGTATTCTCTTATAGTATGAAAATGTGTAGACTTGGTAAGACAATCAACAATGACCCATATTGCATCATTCATTCTAGGAGTCTTTGGTAGCCCCATGACAAAGTCCATCATAATATTATCCCATTACCACTGAGGTATGGGAACAGGGTTCATGACTCCACCAGGCTGTTGCCTTCTCGAATTCATGTGTTGACAAACCATACATCTTGACACAAAATTATCAATCTCCCTCTCCATGTCGTCCCACCAAAAATGTTCCTTCAAATCTCAATACATCTTGGTGCTCTAAGGGTGTATAGAGAAATTGGAGTTGTGAGCATCATCCAAAAATTACCTTTATAGATCAGGTATGTTAGGAACATAGTGTCTCTTCCCAAATTTCAAAATTCTATCTTCATATATGAAGTCACTCAATCTCCTCTCATTTAAATCTTTAATCTTCATTTAAAACACTTCATCATCGGTCTGAGAATCGTTATCCTTTCTAGTAAATATGGTTTGGAAACCATTTGAAAAATTATTGATGTTTCACCTTCCATGGTTATTCCCATATCCATATTTACTAGATCCATGAACATAGGTTCCCTTTAAACTCTCAACTTGTTCAAAACTCCATGATCCTTTCTTCTCAAAACATGTAACACCTTATTTTCCTTCCCCAGGTGGTACTGTATAGTGCAATTATAATATTTGAGTAGTTCAATCCATCTTCTTTGCCTCGTGTTGAGTTCTTTCTATGAGAAAATATACTTCAAACTCTTGTTATTTGTATATATATCACATTTTCCACCATAGAGATAGTGTCTCTATATCTTCAAATCAAAGATTACTGTTGTTAAATCAAGATCATGAGTGCGATAGTTTTTCACATGAATTTTTAGCTTTCATGATGCATAAGAAATAACTCTATCATTCTACATGATGACACAACTAAGTCTTTTCTTTGATGCATCACTATAAATAACGAAATCATCTTTCCTTTATTGTAGAGTCAAGATAGATGAATTTACTAATCTTCTATTCAGTTCTTCAAAACATTCTTCACACTATTTTTTCCAAGAAAATTTAACCCCTTTACATGTGATCTTGGTTAATGGGTAAGCCAAATGGGAAATATTCTGGAAGAAATGTCGATAACAACCTACTAAACAAATAAAACGGTGTACCTTAGTTATACTCATCGGTGTTGGACATTGTTTTATTTTTGTTGTCAGAAAAGGATCAACAGATATTCTATCCTTATAAACAATATGGCCAAGAAAATAAATCTCCTAAATCCATAATTCACACTTTCTAAACATCCCATATAATTTATTTCTTCTAAGAGTCTTTAGAATAATGCACAAGTGATTTTCATGATCTTAGTATATTTTGGAGTATACCAAGATATCATCAATAAATACCACTACAATGTCATCAGAATATTCCTTGAAAACTATATTCATTAGATCCATGAAAACAAAAGGGTGCAATAGTCAGTCCAAATGGTATTACTGTAAACTCATAATGCTCGTACCTGGTTCAAAATGTTGTCTTTAGAATGTCTTCCTTCTTTACACACAACTGATGATATCCATATCGAAGGTCAATCTTTGAAAAATATTAATCTCCATGAATTTGGTCAAATAAATCATCAATGTGAGGCAGGGGATACTTTTTTTATTGTTATAGCATTGGTCTCCATGTAGTCCATTCACATCCTCATAGATCCATCTTTCCTCTTAACAAAAAGGAAAGGGGCTCCCCATAGAGAAACACTAGGGAGAATAAATCCTTTTTTACACAATTCCTTTAGTTGTTTCTATAATTATACTAATTCCACAATGTCTAATCTATAAGGGGTCTTCGATATGGGTTTTGAACCAGGAATTAAATCAATGGAAAACTCAATTTCTCTTTCTTTAGTATATCCAGGTAAATCCTCTAGAAACACATCAACATATTCTTTCACTCTAGGTACATCCTCTATTTGAACATTACTTTCCTCTCCCATAGTTATTTCATTCGCTTATTCCCTGATAATTTAATTTAGTTGACCTATTGGGGGTGGATCTAGATAAGAATTAGGTGGTGGAATTTCTACTATAAAGATAATGTACTCCTTATCATCACCAAAAATTGTAACCTCCTTATTACGATAAATTTTCACATCATGGTCCAAAAGCCAATCCATACCAATGATTATACCAAATTCAATCATGGGCATCATGATGTGATCAATAGATAAAGAACATTTATATGCCCTAATCTGGACTGATTCACAAAACATTGTTCCGATGATACTTACCTTAAGAGTATTGACTGACAACATCCTTATTAAGTCAAGTTGGGAATATTTAATTCTCTTAGAAAACTCAGAAGATATGAAACAACGTGACGATCTAGAATCCAACAAACTATTGGCTAAACTTGAGGAAACCCTTAAATTACCTGCCACCATATCTTTTGAAGCTTTAACCTCAGCAGTAGTGATCTCATAAGCTTGTCCTTCCTCCCTTGGCCTTTTCTGAGGTAAGATTCCTTGGCTCTTAGGAAAATCGTTTTCATAATTCCCCTTTTCTCTACAATTGTAGAATTCAACATTGAAAACCTCTTTCTTTCCCTTGCAATCACGAGCTTCTTAGCCTTTTTCCCCACAAGTAACAGACTCCCATTCCCTTTAGGAAAGTACTAGGGTGTTTCTTCCCAAATTTAGCGTAGGATAGATATTCAACTTTTCCCCTCTTCCCCTTATTTCCATTTCCAAAGTATTTAATAGATATTTTCTTCTCTTTGTTTTCTTTGAAGTCGTAAGACTGAGAGAATTTCTTTTCTATCATGATAGCACATGAGATAATCTCTTTGTACAATGAGAATGATTTTTAAACTAATACTCAATGAAAAATGGTTTTAACCCATCAAAAAATTGATAAATCTTTCTCCTTGTGTTACGTATATAATCTGATGCATGCCTTGCTAACATTGTAGGGTTATCCTCATACTTTGTGACATTCTCATCCTTCTCTTGCCTCTGACTCAGAAATTCTCTTTCAATATCTACTTGATGGTCACGAAGAAATTATTTTTCTATGAAAATATCTTTATACTCCCTCCATTCCACGTTTGATACTTCTTCATCTTTCTTTTTTGTTTTAGATTAATGACCACCATTGATCTGCATCTCTCATGAGGTGATAAACCCCCATGACAACTTTTTTCCTTTCGCTACTCCCCAATGCCTGAAATATTTTCTTTAAGGAACTTATCCATTTCTTAGCTACTAATGGATTTCTACTCCAATTTAATATTGGTGGTTGTTGCCTCATGAAGTATTATAACATTGATCCTCTGCATTGTGGATCAGGTTGCTTCATACAGGTAAGTTTATTATTCATAACCTGAGTGATTTGTCCATGTATGGTGATAAGCTTATCAACACCAGTTTCATCACCAGCTCCACTATAATTATGTTGAGTAGGAGGGAAATCCCTACATGGATTATGCATTTTGATATGGTTTGCATTCCTTAAACTATTCTCCATTTCTAAAAAATGTCATACATTAGATTAGTTTATGAATCACAATACATAATTCCAAACATGTAAAACACTTAACAAAAATTGAACATTTTATGTATATAATCCATAATCATAATAATGTTTTTTTGTGGAGATATATACACATAAATCCTTCATAATAGTTTTTAAATAAAATGTGAATTATCTTAAGCATATCCCCAAGGAGTTTCATAACCAAGAGTGGAGTAAGGGTTGTTGTCGTCTACTAAGATACCTCGGGACGAGTCCAAAACGTCTTGTTAGAGCTTTCACTCCTAGTTACATTTGTGTCAGAGCCACCTCTACCTAATAATTTCCAGACAGGGATGTATGTCTTGGAAAACTCACAAAATCTATAAATTACCAAAATTCTATAAAGTTATTCTATACTAATCCTCAATGTCTATATAAGGGTAATGTTCTCTAATCAGAGTTTTTCTAAATCTAGCTTCCAATGTTTGTACTAAACATCATTTAACACCAACTGTAACACCTTGACCCTAGTTACCCAGATTTAGTGCATTGTTACTTAAGATTGGCATGATCACAATGGATCAAATCCTGAAAAAATGATCATTTTAGTAGCCTTGGAAGTACAATATACATTCATAAGTTTTACATTACATTATAGAAATAAAATAACAACAAAATTGTCTTCATTGACCACATTCATATCCCTTAGACTATCCTTCAGGTTATTCATAATATACTTCTTCACATCCTGGGAAAAATAAAACATAGAAAGGGTTGATCTCAGATGCTCAGTAAGGATAAAAATATAGAAAAAACATTCATAAATAAGTATAAACATTTAGTGCAATGTATAAGACTAAAACATAAGCCTTTTAAACATGAAATTATAAATAATATTTCCATTATAAATAAAATAATTCCATTTACTTATTCTCATGGATATTCTACTAGTCGAATTATCACATGCAATATCAATAGCCAATTTCATAATGATCGAATGCATAATGCTAGATTTCATAACTACATAGTCAAGGACTTGTTTTAAGAGTAAAAATAAAAAAAATTCTAGGCCTCGTGCTAGGACACAAGTTTGTCTCTTGAGACCTACTGATGCATCAAGGAGCTATAGCGGGCTCCACCCATCACGTACAAATTCCAATGCATTCCTCATATGAAAAGGATTAAACATAACAGAAACATTCATATTAAAACTAGCATAAAAAATGTCAATACTTTATCTATAAACCATTAATGGTTTAATAAACACATACACAGTCAAAAATATCACAAAACCTTCAATAAAATATGGAAGATTTGTATAATAAATCAACCTTGATAATATTAATATCATGTAAATCATGTTGACATATTTGAAATTGATCCATAAAATTCATTGAGAAAAATATCCCATTTTCATGAAATCATTGAAATGTAACATAATTTATAAACAAAAAAATTATTTTTAAAATATTTTTATAATTTTGTTAGGGACGGTTTGATGATGTTATAATGGCAGAAAAATCCTCACCCACCGTATATGTTAAAATGACATTCTTGCCTTAATTTTGTCGAAAAGGACATAAAGTACCTTACTTGGAAAATTAAAGAAAGATTCCTTTAAAACATATATGGTCAAATAAGGGTATAAATGACTTTAACCCATACTATTGTAAATTGTAAAAATGTTTTGAATTACATTTTTAAGAAAACACAGATGTGGAGGATAAAGGGGTACTATTAGATACATACGTATTAACAAACATGGATAAATAAAGAAATTGTATAATTAACCCTTAACTTTTAATTTTCCTTGGTCAATGGTACACTAAACTTTTATATAATAGTAAAATAATTGTTATTAAATTATACAAGAATCATATACATAAATATGATATCATATATGATCTTCCTATATTGCTTTGTTAATAATATTTTAGTAGTATCATCATTTCGGGTGTTAACTTATTCTTTTTCCTTTATATGCTTGGTTACATAAGCCATGTTTGTTATGAATAGGATGTATTTTATTCATATCCAGAATGTTATTAAGTACTTAAACAATATTTTTAATCATAAAATGAAAATTATTCTTGAATGATTATGATGGGGAATTAGTCTCATCGCGTTCGTGGAGACGGTAATCCGTAGGTCTGCACAAGAGAAAATATCATTATATTGACGGTGAAATCAGAGTAATTGGATGGTATATCATATATAAAGAATCATAAAAATTTTATATTTATTATTTACATCAGTTATACTTTTTATTATACCAATCCAAATAATGAAGTGTTTGAATAACAATCTACACCACGATATGGAGATAATAAGTCGTACGTACACATATATGGGGACTTTTTCATTTAGAGGATGGATAGAATAATGAATATGTTTGTACCATATTTATAATGACATCACAGTATGTAGGAGGTACTGGATTTATTATTTTGGTATGGAAACAACAAATAAAGAGGAAGCGGAAGAAGAAAATAACTTGAAAGAGGGTGGTGAAATTATTACCTCTTCTTCGTGCGTTTCCTTTTGAGTTGATGAAAAGGGATCCTTAGGTTGGATTACAAATAAAAGTAAGGACTCTAGGTTGAATTGAGGGAATTTGGGAAGATATTTGGGTGGGGGTTGACCTATCCAAATGGATTTGGAGGTGTTATTTTGAGAGAAGGGGAAGTGCTCTTTTATAAGATAAGTGAGGGTCACGTTCGGAAAAGCTTGAAATATAATTTTATAATAAAATAATTTTCTGTGTCTAATGGATCCAAAATGATTTATTTCGAGGATAAGGTGGGTATGGGTCAAAAAATTCTCAACAATTTGGTTTTAGACTGGTTTATGTCCCCATATTAACCTTATCTTTTAGATTTAACTCTTAGTTAAATAGTTTGACAATTACCATGTCTCTTTGTATTTTTATATTACATGGTTAATAAAACAACTATAAAATTCCAAGAGAACCTCAAGTGGTTAATTATTAATATATATAACCTTATCTATGTCCTTTTTCCTAACCATAGATTTTTATAAATATTATTTCAACCAATAATATAGTATTTTTTTAAAAACTCATTTATGTCAATTTTGACACTATTTTGTATTTGGTTTTTGTGAAAATCGTAACAACATGATTACTTCGAAAAAAATATTTTATCAGACCTAAAATGACATATTAACCTAAACAAGTAGTCTAATTCATCAAAATTATCAAATTACATTTATTTGGATATTTATATTAACAATTATTTTAATATTTCATTATTATGGTAATTATTGCATCATCATTGTGTCATAAATAAATTAAATTATTTAATATTTAAAAATTATAAACAAAAAACCATTATATAGGAAATATTTTTTTATTAATAATGAATATCTATAATAGAAATTATCATATGTATATCCCTGTATTACTAATTATTTAGTAATTAAACTTTGAATTTATCATTTTTAACTCTTCTTTAAATAAAAAAATACTAAATGTCCTAATCTAATACAAGTGGACCAAAGGTGGTCATATTTTCATTATAAGGTTGTTTTTTTTCTAATTACACTTATCCAATAGACTTGTTACATGTGTTAGGTTAATTATAATATCATTTTAAACCTAAATTACCTAATTTAATTTTAACCGTGGTAAATAAATGTCAAAAGTTACTATTTACCAAAAATTATTTTCATCTTACTAAACCACATTTTACTTATTGATACTGACTATGTCTATTAGAGTTTTGAAATTCAACTCACAGAAGCGATAAGGCTAAATTTTATGAAAATTTTAAAATGCTCCTTGAAGGTGGGTAAAAGACGGTAAAAAGTTCAATAAAATTTTATATATCTAAACATATTATAAAATGACTTAAATAAATTAAATTGAACATTTATAGGTATTATGTATCTATTTTTACATAAAATATATTAAAATAAAATAACTAATTATAAATAGTCGATTTTAAACAATAAGGCAATGTTTTTCACTATTCATCAAAATATTAATGTTTTCAGAAAAATACCAAAAATTCACCCTATGCTAATTTTGATATTCCTAATCCAAAAAAAAATTCCATTTTGAAAATTAAAATTAATAAAATTTCAAAAAGTGGGTATTACTATTCGAAATGGCTAGTTTTATTTGTTGTGGTGTGTTAAAACTCCAAGTTGCATACAACAAAAGTTACTACATTGTTCAAAAGAAAATGTATTGTGAAAGCTTGGGGTGTTACATTATATCCTTGAGGCTCTTCACATGTCAGTGGATATGCATGAATCCCATGTCTAGGATTTAAGAATCCCCTCCAGTTTCAGACGGAGGTAAAAACCGTGGAGGCCTTCCATGCTGAGGCAATTGAGCATGTTGAATGTCAAGTCAATATATATTTATCTAGATTAGATGATGGTTATTCCGTAAAGTGGAATATTCTACCAATATACATCACTAACCATTTCAATAGCATAGAGGTTCACCGCTGTCTTGTCGACATATGTTCATGGATCAACCTCATCCCGACTCAGACACTTCAAAAGATGGGATTGTTTGGGGGTGACTTGAGTCCCTTTGACCTAAAAATTCAAGGTTATGATAGGAAGAAACATACACTAGTTGGAAATTTCTTCCAAAAGACCAAGTTCAGTGGCCTATTTTCCATCCCTGAGTTCATGGTTGTCTCACAAGACACTACTTACAATATGTTTATGGGTAGTCCATGGCTCCACTTACATGTGGAGGTTCCTACATCATATCAGAAATGCATTAAGTACTTCATTAATGTCTGAGTAGGAAAACTCCATGGTGATGTTTCTCCCATTGCCTCTTGTGAATCCCACTACCTGGATGATGACTATTACAATATCAAGGACACAAAGATTCGGGCTAATGAGTTTGAACACGCTACGGCTGCAACCAACCCATGGACAAACCTGGATAATGCCTATATTTTCCCAATCCACCAATTGGAGGACAAGACTCTAGATTTTAGGCAATGATTTTTTGTTTTTTGAATGAGGTGGAATCACATTCCCATGACTAAAGGACCCAATAAGATCACCTTGTATTCCTATAAAAATTAGGCTCTGGTGATCCCAAATCCCCTACTCCCATAAGGTATTGGGATGTTCGCCCGATGGCAATGAAAATACAACATACTTTCTGGTTTCTCCATGTTGAAAAAAAACTAGCTCTAGCTGATGTTCCACTATTTCTTTAATATCATAAAGTGTGGATCCTAGGGCTGAAGGCCAGATGGGATCAGTTCAACGGCTTTCATTTCCATGGTTTCAGCAGTGTAGAAGCCCCCCGATGCGGTGTCCACCTCCACTCAAGCTAGAGCCAGTGTCCCATCAGGATCTGTCAGCTTAGAATAATCAACTCCCACTGAGTATCTATCATCTAAAAATAAAGAAGAGGATTTAAAGGATGATCCTCCCTCTATCCAAGAGGGTTTCTCCATCAAGGTCGATGAATTGGTATAGGTGAACCTCGGTAATGAGATAAATCTAAAGCCAACATTGATCAGTGCCACTATACTGGTCGAAGAGAAAAAATGATATGTGGACTTCATAAAGAAGCATCATTATGTATTCACTTGAATTCACGAAGAGATTCCAGGTCTAGATCCTAAGTTAGTTTTCCACCACCTCAGTATTCCAGCAAATCATCATGGGTTCAAATAGATCCCCAGAAAGATTCACCCTTCCCACGGTGCCATAGTCGAGGATGAGGCTGATAATATCATCAGATTCAACATTGTTAAGGAGGTCCAGTACCCCAAAGGGTTAGTTAACATTGTTCCCATCTGAAAAGAGAAAGGATAGATCAGAGTCTGCTTTGACTTCTGGGAACTCAACTGTCACTGTCTGAAGGATGATGTTCCCCTTCCCGCAATGGAACTATTGATTGATTCCACCAAGGGGTTTTAGGATATCTCTTTCATAGATGGGTAATATAGATATAATCAAATCCGAATGGACCCCAATGATTAAGAGTCCACCATGTTCATGGAACCAAAAGGTACCTTCTCCTACTAGGTAATTCCCTTCAGTATAAAGAATGTAAATGTCACCTACTAGCATTCCATCCATCACATATTTAAGCCAATCCTCGGGACATTGTTGGAATGCTACATGGACGATTTGGTGGTCAAATATCACCAGCCCTAGGAAAATATCAGAAATCTCAAGAAAGTGTTTGGATTCCTCCAATCCAACCATCTAAATATGAACCCATTGAAGTGTGCCATCAGGGTCACCTTCGGAAAGTTTCTCAGCTTCATTTTCAGATATAGAGGAATCAATATCGATTTGGATAAGATCAAGGATGTCAATTAGATCTCTCACTCGAGCAACATTCGGAAGCTCTACGTCTTTCAAGGCCACAGAGCCTATGTACACAAATTCATCGCAAATCAGGATGGAATGGGTAATCCCTTTTCCCAAATCATGAATAAAGATGACAATTATCAATGGGATGAGGAGTGTCATACTGCTTTTGAGGAAATTAAGCAGTACTTATTTCATCCCCCAAATCTGATGCCACTTGTTTTCAGAAAAGCCGCTTGTCCTGTATGTGACCCCTCTGGAGAGATCTCCTGATTACCTTATCACTGAGAGACAAAACGAGGGATTGGAGAACAGTTTATACTCTCTCAGTCACATGCTCCTCGATACATAGACCAGATATTCTTCTATCGAGAATAGATGCCTTGATCATGTATTTGAAGTGCAAGAAATTGTGACATTACTTATAGCACCATGAGATACATCTAGTGTCCTGAGTGGATCTAATGAAATTCATTTTGAACCACCCCATGTTGACAGACTATCTAGCTTGGTGGGAAGTGATCCTCCAGTAGTTTGACATCAATCCCCCCCCCAAATGATATCATGGGATAGGAATTGGAAATATTTCTTATTACCCATACATCTCCCACGGACCAGTCTCGGGATCATGATTTTCTAGATGAGGTAATACTCTCGGTAGATCAATCCATTCCATGTTGGAAAATTCATTTTGATGGAACTTCCTGAAGCCCTATCAGTAGAAGCCTCAATGGTCTGAGACTCAATAGAGAGGGCCTAGTTATCATCTTCATCACGCCGAAAAAAGAAGTTCATCCATATTCATTCATATTTCTAGAAATATGTAATAATGAGGAGGAGGAGTACCATGCTCTCATCACTAGTATCGAGCTGGCCCTTATGATTGATGTTCCCCACGTACATGTGAAATGGGAATCAGAACTAGTCATCAAGCAGATCCACATTTACTACATCGTTAGAAAGCAATAGCTCGTACCACTATTAGAATGTACCTACAAGCTGATATCCCAGTTCCCATCTCATCCAGAAGTTACTCATGTCCCTCATATATAGAATGGTCAAGACGAATCCTTGTCAATCTTGGCCACATCTCTTACAGAACTTGACCAGGATGATGTGATTATTCATGTGGCCCATCGGAGAGTCATCACTCCCATTATTACAGACGATGATGATAGCCCACTGGTGAGACACCTTACCATCAGTGCCTCTATAGAAGGAATGTCAGGAAACCCTTCCATAGTGTCGGACTTGACTCCTGACTGGATAACCCCCATTATCGAGTATCTCCAGTATAGTAATCTCCCTATATATCGAGCTGAGCGTGAGAGTATCTGACGATACACATTGCAGTTCACCCTCCAGAGTGGTCCCGACTTCGAGAAGATCCTCTACATATGTGGGTTTGATGGTTTTATCCTTCATTTCATTCAAGGAGATGATATTTTTCAAGTCATACATAAGGTTCATGCTAGTTCCTACAGGGCTCATTAGAAAGGTGTTGAAACTCTATCACCTGATATGAAGATTGAGAAATTTTTGGCCCACCAAGATACATGAATGTATTGTGTTTTCTCAGAGGTTCTATGCATTCCAAATCCATGATAACTTTCTGCATCGGATTCAAGAGCCGCTCCACACTACCAATTACTCTTGCCCCTTTGTGGTATAAGGACTCAATGTCATGAGACCATATCCACCAGTGACAGCTCACCATTGCAGGTTCATCCTGACCTCTACGGATTTCATTTCTTTGTGGGGTGAGGTAGTTCTACTCAAGGAGGTCAAGGACCATTATATTTTTGACTTTATGAGCTATAATATCATCTACCGATTCAGAGTTCCTTACATCATCCTCATCGATAATGGAACCAACTTCTGGTCAGGTGAATTAAATAAGTTTTATGCCAAGTACAACATCTTTTCTAACTATATCTCCCACTATCATGCGCAAGAAAATGGGTATATCGAGTCATTTAACAAAACCCTCTCTAGTATTTTGGAGAATATGGTTGTTTAGAACAAGAGGAGTTGGCCGTATAAACTCTCCAATGTTCTCTGGGATTATCGGATGACGACTCAAAATTCGACTCAGGTGACCCCATAATCCTTGGTGTACGGAAAGCAGGCAGTCCTTCCCATCGAGATTTAGTTTCCTTCATTACACATAGCCATCTACAATCAGTAGACACCAGATAAGGTAGCCTAGATCTATCTGGTTGAACTATAAGTGCTCAACGAGAACTGGATTTATGCCCTTTACAATCTGGAGAGGCATCAGAATAAGATAACCAGAGCTTTCAACAATAAATTTCACCTCCTCTCATTCTTACAAGGTGACATGGTGCTTCCCCTGAGAACACCAATGATACCCAGTAGAAAACCTCCCAAACTGGAAAACAAAGGGAAAGAACCTTACATCATTCACATGGTTATCCACAATGGTGCATAGTCCCTAGTTTCCTTAGATGGTGAGCGTATCACTCCTCCCACCAATACAAAATTCCACAAGTAGTACTTTACCTGAGTAAGAAACAATACCAAATGGATTTAAACTATAACAAATTCACAGAATGATGTTAAACTATGTGATTCATCCTAGCTAAAGGATATAAAACAACCTAGAACCTGTCCCACATGACGTTAAACCGCTTTATCATCTTGTATGACATTGAATTGTGAGCGGTAGATATACCATTATAGTCTGAGATCTATGAACATAAACTAATATTGATCAATGTCCTTTTCACATGATGTTATAATTCTTGGAACACTCAAAAACATGGGAATTGTTTACTGTATCCCCGTAGGATACATAGAAATTCCAAGACATCTCATTTGTGGGCCCTGCCCCAAACGTCCATATCTCCCCTTTATTCCAGGCCCATGGTCCAGATGCTTCTCAAAAATCATGGTATGGTACATGGGCTTATGTCCTCATTCACGCTGGGTTTATCATGAATACACCGTGTATCCCCCTCCTTGGAGATCTCCACCTCTTTCATCCTTACTGCGTGATGTTAAACTGCATGACTATATTCACACTTCATGCATCCCCTTTATTTGGGTCTCTATCAATATTCACATCCAAAAGGACCCCTGAATGGTATGGATGCTAGGAATTGGTGCTATCCTATTATCTTGAGCTAGCATCCCTGATAATTTCAAATGAGAATTTTACATAAGCCCCGTATTGTGAATATGGTCAGTGGTTGATGCTTATTTGTTGTTCCCAATTAAGATCACATGATATGGATGCAGCATGATGAAAAGGTCAACAACCATCCTTCATCATTATGACCATCCTTATATGTCCCATATATTAGGTGAAGTAATTAACTTTTCCTACAATCCCTTCAAACATCAATCTTCCTTGAAAAGGAATGTTTTTCTGGTTGGGATTGACCCCGCCTGATCTCTTTCCCTCATTTTCATACCCTTATATGCTAGGGAGAACCTGATCCCATTCCTTGTTTCCCACACCGAGAATTGCTCACGTAGGATTAGGAGATTCGGTAAGGAAATAGCCATGTAAAGGGTCAGGTAATCATGGTGCAATCCCTATGACCTTACACTAAGATCACCATCATCCTTACCGCATGACTTTAAACTGCATGATCCATCTGGGTTGAAGGATGTAAAACTACTCAGTACTCATCCTGCATGAAGATAAACTACAAAATTATCGGGACTCTACATTTGTGGCCCAGCCTCAGGACCCTCAACCTTTCCACCCCCTGGAATTGGTTCTCACTTAGGATTGTGCAGTGTGGTATGGACTCTATGTCCTCGTTCACGTCGGGCTATTTTTCCATGCCACACACATCACCTTTTGACACCCATGCTTCAGCTGTCGTCTTTTCGGTAAGATGTTAAACTGCATGGGTACCACCACAATTTACACATTCCATCATTTGGGTTTCCATCATCTTGCACATCCTAGAGGACCCCTAAACGACATGTATTCTAGGCCTGGGTGCCCTCCTACCGTCTCAGGCCAATGTCCCTGATGATTTTGGACGAAAATTTTATAAAAGTTCGGCATTGTGAATATAGTTAGTGGTCGACACTCATTTATTGTTCCCATTCTAGGTCACACGATATGGATACTATTTTGAGAACATGATAATTATTTATCCTCAATCATTTTTGTTGTTATGTGGTCTCCCAAATGACTGGCATGGTGATTCACCCTTTCCAACCATTTGTCCCATGCATATGATATTAAACTAGGAATCTACGGTCCGAGCTCTATGACCATAAACTATGATCTTTCACATCATTGTCACATGATGTTAAACTAAATGAAAACTTGATAACTACATATGGATTGATTCCCATCCTTTTGAGATATATAGAAAAACCCAAACATTTCATTTTCTGGTCCAGGATAGGTTTATCTATCCTTTCTCTCGGACACTTGGCCTAAGTTCCCTCTGGGAATTATGAATGTTGTGGCGTGTGTGGTCTTATGTCCTCATTTATGTTGGGTTATTCACCATGACATACACATTACTCATTGAGATCCATGTCCAATATTCATCCATATCACATGATGTTAAACTACATGATACCTTTAGAACTACATGTGGCTTGATTCCAATACTCATGGTTTAGGTAGGAACTCCCAAACATTTTGTCTTCAAGTGGAACCCTATTTCTTAGAAACCATCTCTTACTTACAACCACTTGTCCTAAGTCCTCCGTGGGGGTATGTGGTGTGGTGTGTTATTATGTCCTCATTCACTTCGGGTTTGCAACAACCAGACCACGTACCACTCTCCCTTGATAGCTCTCCATCCCCCTTTCCTCCACTCATTTTCTCGAGTTGTTTTCTCTAAAATTGGGCCCCTCAACTATTTTTGGGAATTCACCATTGTCCCAAGATCACCCTGGTTTAGGACCTAGAGTTTTGGATTCTACATAGACATGTTCTCATCCATTTCCATGCTTCATGTTTCCATTTAGTTGGGATTTCATCAAATTTCACATTCAAAATGACCCCTAAACGACATGGATGCTAGTACATAGTGCACTCCTGCCATCTTGGTCCAATATCCCTGAGAATTTCAAATGAAAATTTGACACATGTCTTGTATTGAGAATATGGTTATCAGTCGATGCTCATTTGTTTATTCCCATTTCAGGTCACAGAATATGGATATTATGACTTGAACACAGTCAACCGTTTTCCTCTACCGTTACACCACCCCCATTAATCCTTAAATACTAGTCACGTTATTCAAATCCTTTCCCCTTCATCATGTCCAACTGGTATTTCAACACTCTTGATATTATCCCTCAGTTCGTTTATGCACTTTAAGAGGAAGAACCCACGGTGTGGGGTCATTCAAGGCTCTGCACCATTTCCCCTTTCTCTGTGTTATACATGTTGAAAATATCTATTCTATCCTTGTTCCCACATCATGTGTGTATCACGAGGGATTAGGGATTTTTTCAAAGTTTATGCCCGCTTGGAAGAGTCTCGCTTCTTATGGTCTGAGATCTATGACCTTAAACTAAGATCTCCCCACATCCTTATCATATGACGTTAAACTATGCAGCACTTTCAAAACTATCTACAGATTGATTCCCCCCTTCAAGGGATATCTAAGAATGTCCAAACATTTTGCATTTGGGTCTAGTGTAGGCTCCACAAATTATCTCTTCTATTCAGCCTTTTGGTCCTGAATCTTATAGGATTGCGTGATGTGGCGTATGTGGGATTATGTCCTCATTCACGATAGGTTTACAATAACCACACCACATACTCCCCATTTATGACCTAGTCTTTCCTTCCCTCATCCTTGTCACATGATATTAAACTATACGACATCTTTAATAACTATGTATGGCTTGATTCCCATCCTCATGGTATATGTCGGAAGGCATAGATATTTTGTATTTGGTTCTAGACCCATATCATCTGATCTGGTCCAATATGACTTTAAATTATTGATACTTTTCTACAAGATGTTAAAATGCATGGTTTGGTCCTATCATATGATTCTAAACTATGACACTATCATTTGGTCCACATGATGTAAAACAATACCACATTGTGGCGTCCTCACTCGAGGGGCATCATTTTTTGTATTAGTTCTCCACCATTACATTTTTCAAGGCCTACACATGAATTTATTCCTATAGCGATGCCCGGATTCTCAGTCCTAGGTTTTTTTCTTCACAAAATAAAACACACATCAACTCCAAATAAAAAAAGATCCATCAAATTCCGCTTCTTTTGGTGCATGGGTAGACCTGGAAGATAGTATTTCCCCGGGAATTGGTACCCTACCATTCCATATATGATTACTATTTATGGATTGATTCTCATCCCCATGGGATATGTAGGAACACCCAAATGATTATTATTCTAGTCCAGCCCTAGGAATGTGTCACTAGATGGAAGGTCTCTTTGGTCGTCACCCAGGTCGAGTTTTTCTACTTTTCCACCCTGTGTATGTTCCATTAAACTATGTCCCCTATTTAATCTAGGATATTGCATCCCCAGGACCGTTGTTCTTGGAAAGGGGTTCAACTCCCTATATTTGACAAGTCTCATTGGAAAACTCAAATGCACCATGGAAAAGATCCCAATGTGTGGGATTTACCATGGAAATTCCATCATTTCATGTTCATGCTTCATGAACCCTTTACTTGGATCTCCATCCTCTTCCATGTCTGATGGGCCCCCTTTATGCCTAGTCTCATGACACATTGTCTTACCTACCATCTTGGGAAAATTCACCAGAAGACCTTAGAAAACATTTTGTGATAGGTCCCATTTTTCAAAAATGGTTAGCAGTCAACCCTCATTTGTCTATTCCACATGCTAGGCTAACACGAAACATATGTTGTGTTTTGAACATGGTCAACAGTTATCCTCTATCTTCATGCCACCATCATTGTGATCCAGATCTCATGAACCATGATTCACATCTTTCCACTCCCTTATGTTCAGGTTGAATTCCATCACACTCAGTTTTAGCCCTCTGCCCATTTATTTGTGTCATGTAGGCAGGTCAGTAATATTGTTACATCATTCACCTAGAGTTTTATTACTCCTAATGTGCTTCTACCATTACTAATAAAATTCCATCACTACTCTTTGTTTCCCGAATCATGCACTAATCACATGCGCTAAGTGGGTTTGGTATTATGTGTACTGGTGTTGCTGAACCACACAAGCCTCTTGTCCCAAATGAGGCTAAACTGCAATCTGAGAGCTATGATTGGCATGATTACCATCCTCATAGGAAACGTATGAACTTTTGAGAAATTTCCCCCAGGTCCAGCCCCAAGTTAGCCCCTCTAGACTATGGTCAAAAGAATCCCATTAGGAACATGTGGTATGGTTTGGACTACTTGGTCCTCATTCTCGTCGGGATATATACCGCACCACACATTTACTTTTTTTGGTAGCCATATTGTCAATGTATGAAATTAAACTACAATTCTACCATGGATAAGTTTATGATTCCCCATGATAATTATGGGATGCTTTATCTTATCCACCAGAGAGGTTTTACCTCACCAGTGTTGGTCTCTCACTGCACTATGCTTTGAAATCTACGTCGAGTTTGATTCCCATAATCATGGGATACGTAGGAGCACCCATAAATTTTTCCTCAGGTCCAGCATGAAAATTACTGTTTTCAGAACCTTGGCATGAGATCTCTATTGGAGTCATGTGATGTGGGGAATAATTCCTTCTATCCTCATTCACGTCAGATTTAAAATTACTGCATTGTGTACCCCTTCAAGGATTCCTTACCCCTTGAATCTTTACCACATGATTCTGATGCCCTTGGTTTTATCCTACTCGTTCACCAGAGCACATTGGGGAAATGGTAATTCGACTGCCCTTAGAACTTCATTCTCCATTTAGACTCTCTCTTTCATCCTAGAAGTATGGATCAATTTTTAGACCACGGATGCCCAAATCCTAGTTGGCACTCTCATATTCAAATAGAATAACGATGTAGTCATCCCTTGTTTCTCACATCGGGCATGACCCACATGATATTAGGGACTGATCGATGGATATATCCTGAATTTGATGAAAATGAAACCAACCAACGAAAATAATGGAACTCATGCAACAAACCAACATAAGAAATGAAAATCTTGAAAGTACATTTATGAGTTCACACAAAATTAAAATGCCCAAGGGTTGGCCCCTCCCATAGATTGGTTGACCTCTTCAATGGACTATCCTAGCTTCGCCACTCTCAAGCTTGTAGCTTCTAGGATCCGCTATCACTGTTAATCCCTTGATCCTCCTCAGTAGTAATGGGGCATATTTCATCCGCTTGGATTTGGGCCCAATCCTCATTGGCTCGGATAATAGCCATCTCTTCAAAGGCTTGCCTCATCTGTTCCTCTGCCTCCGCTAGATGGGCCATCAGTCACAATATGAAACCCAATTGTGCACTGAGTATAGAATAATAATCTTTCACCTGCACCTTCAACCATTAGATCTCATTATCGGCCTCTTGGATTTTCTTGATGTTCACGGACTTTCTCCGCTGCAATCCCACACATAGGACACAATCATGTTCCCTGATTTTCTATGCCATGAAGTCTCAGATGAGAATATGAGGATGCTGGGAAACCACTCCTCTAGTTCATAGTTTGTGCAGCCAGTAATGTAGAATACCCATCTAGTATATCCATTATGCTTGTGTGGTCTCCCTAATGAAGCACTAGTATAGGTTCCATGATCTGCGACGGACAACCTTGTTGTCCTTTTCATCGAAAGTTGTCTCATCCTGGTCCTTGGTTTCTGTGGGTTCATATGTGGGTAATGCCTCCAATAACTCATCAGTAGGATCTTAATATGGTTTCTAGTCAGTTAGGTTAGTTATCATGTCATCTGATTGATCCCTGTCGTCGGATTCCACCTTGATGACTGTCACGAACCAACCGGGGTCGACCTTGAACCGGGCACCCGAGTCAGTCCACGGCTTGTACCAAAGAGAGTTCTCGATCCCCATAGGCTGGAAACTAGTTTTGGGCATCAAAACAAGTATTTGGGAAGGATTTATCCCATAATTTAAAGGCAGATAAATAAAATTAACTGAACAAATGGGTAAACACTAACAGTGGAAAAAAATAAAAAAAAATTAAACCCTAGTCAAACACCCCCCTTCCCCTTCCTATTGTGTGCATGAACACCCCCCCCCCCCCCCCACTATTCTCTCCTATTCACATGGATCACCTCCCCCCCCCCTTCTTGGACCTATAGTGCACCGACCCCCCCCCCTACTCTCCTTTCGTCCGAGCTCCCTTCTCCACGACCTCCTCTCCCGGCTCCCCCTCAAACCTAGATGGCGACCCCCCCCCCCTAACTGAGACCCTGCTTCACACGAGCCATCCCCATCCTCCGAGATTCATCCCCAATTTTCCAATCTCACCATGTTTCATCGCATTTATCCTTCCAATCGACACGATGAGTCTCTTCGCACCCTCCTATTTTTATTTCTGATCATGATTTGGTCTCCCCATCAGCATAAAAAATTCAGAAGAACCTAGGGTTAGGTTCTAACCCAAAAATTTGGAGTTTTTCATGTTCTAGGTTGGTACAGGTGGCCTCTCGGGTCTTTTTGGTATGTGTTCCGGCAACCGCCGCTGAATTTGAGGCGGTTCGTTGTGTTTCGGTTCACCGGCTTTATTCCGAGGTAATGTTTTCTCGTGTTGATTGGTTTTTTCACCTATTGAAATAGGATATTTATGTTTTTTAATGTTCGTAGCAATTATCTTGAAGTGAAAAATCTATTTTGATAAGATTGGTGAAGCAATCGACTTTTAAATTAGTATTTTTACCTAAAATTGAGTGTCTTTATGGTGTAACTCATGTTGTGTTATTTGAGGTCATCTTATAGTACATTATATTGGTTTATTAAATTATGCAAGGGTTGCAATTTTTGTTTGGATATTGTTTCGGTGTGCTTTTGGACTTAAAAGTGGTTTTCCGGTTTGTTGTTGTTTTATGTCACATTATGCCTTTTTAGAATGTATTATAAGTGGTGTAAATGGTGTATTTAATTTGTGTAAATGATTTGAATCATGTTTTTACATGGTTATGATGTGCGGATGATTTTGAAGTGGAATTTTGATATCATTTGGGGTTGTTAATTTTGTGTAAATTTGGTGTAAATTTTTTTGTGCTAATATTGATGTGTTGAATAATCTGTTCTATTAATTTATTAAATGATATGTGGAGTGCACTGGACATCTCTACAATAGTTTTGGGTCGTAGGTGTCAAGGTATCCTACATGAAGATGCATAGGGTAAGGCATATATATATTTATATATTCCATATTTTCACATATTCCCTCATGGCGTGGGGAATATGTGCAATTCAGCTAGGGGTGTGTATATATATATGAATAAATGCATGTTTGTGTATGCGCCAAGTGTCGGTTCAAGTGGTCGTGGACGAATAACGACATGTTTGAGGTAGGTCCCCTATGCCCTGGTCATTAATTAGAATATCCATAATTGCATAGTGTTTAATTAAAACTAAATCTTATTCTTCTACATGAAATGCATATGCCATATATATATATATATGTAAATGGATATGGTTCTTAAAAAGTGATGTCTTTAATGATTCAAACATAAAGTAGGTATTTCTAAAGATGCGCGGCCTTTTGGCTGATTTTGCAATAAAGGTGAAATGACACGTTTTCAAAAGAAGTTCCAAAATGATCTCCAAAATGAGTTGTGGGTGAACTTGTTTTCTAAAGCAGAAAAACATTCCTTTAGAGTAATGAGGCCCATTTGGCACCATGAAAATGAATAGTGAAAGATAAAAACCCCACTTAAGGCATTCCCCATTATTTTAGAAATAGGATGTGTATGTTAAATGTGTGATTTGTGATATGTACCTAATGAAGAGGATTATGCGATGTTTTATGACATAAAATGGTAGATGCACATAAGGAGGGATAACGGTGGTGAGAGTTTGAATGAGTTTTGGATAAAGAAAGTGTTGCATACATATAAGTTTTCTTGATAAAAACTCACCACCACTTGAAACAAAGCACAATGTTAAACCTGGGTATCTAGGTGGGGGATACTCAGACTTGTGGGATAGAGGTCCAGAGGTGACTTGTCCCGGTTTCACTGTAGTTTTGATGATTGCAACACTAACTAAAAATATGAAGGACTGAGGTTCGTGGTCTTCTAAGCCCTATTTTCTGAGGTTCGTGGTCTTTTGAGCCTCATTTTCTCAGGCTCTTGGCCTTCTAAGCCACGTTTTATAAGGGTTGTGTCCTTATAATCCACATTTCACCAAGACATGAAGATCTTAGGTCTCAAACTTACATTAGCTGCTTAGGGACATCCCATGGTTCTTGTGATACGATTTTCAATTCTATTATTTCATGCTTGTTCCCTCTTTTGTGAAAACAATATTTCTATTAAATCTAAATTGGTCTCATTAAATTTTGAAATGTTAATGCATGCTCAAAACCTATTTTGAAAAGGGAAGATAGATGTTTTCCATATAAATTCAAGCTTGTTATTTGAATTTGAAAAGAGAGAAAAACTTTACTTTATTATGCCTTATTTTAAAACTAGCATGATTTGGATTTTTTATTAAAGACAGTGTCTTAGGGAATTTTTGTACTTTGGATTTCCTAATGATCATCTCGGTGTTAACCCCTACTTCATCCCTTTAGTCTCATGTTTTAGTTTTCGATCGTTCGAGATTGAATATATGTTTGGTGATGACCCATGGGGTCACTTGGAGGTATGTATAGTTGGTTACCTTTATTTTATTATTATTATTTTCTCTGTTATTGTTTACCTATTTTTTCAGTTAATTTATATTTATCTGTCTTTTACTTTCTATGATAAATCATTCCCAACTGCTTTTTTTGATTCCCGTCACTATTTTCCAGGCCGTGGGGATCAGAAACGCCCTTCAAGCCATGCCACAGACTGACTCAGGTGCCCGATTCAAGGTCAACCCGAGTTGGTTCATGACAAAATGGTATCAGAGCGAGGTTTAGCCCATGTGATTTGGGTATGTCTGATATTTTGGTGTTAGGATTGTCGAAATCCAAGTGGTTAATTGTGGGTAGGTTCTTGGTACCACATATTTAGAAGGACCCTTGAATTTAATGGGTGGTCCAGGATGGTCTTGCCTCAAATTCTGCATCTGGCTTATGATTGTTTTCAGGCACCTTAGTCTTGTGTGTGTTTTTCAGGTTAGTTTTGAGATTTTGTGGTCATACTAGATGGGTGCATGGATGTTTTACACGGCCTGGAAAGCCATGTGCAGACCATGCAGTCGCCTTTGATGACTGCCAATGTGCTCACCCAGTTGGTGCACGATCTAGCAATCCGTGTGACCAAACTGTGTGTTGCAGTTGTTTATTTGGTAATTTGGAATCTTGATTTGTTGAGTGAATTGGTTGTTCTGGAATTTTCTTGGTGTGAATTTTATTTGGTTTTGGGTTGTTTCTCTTAGGGTGAAAATTTTATGATTGGTCCTTTGAAATTGGATTTTCAAAATGTAAATCTTGGTTTGTTTAAAATTTGCATGAGTTGTTTTGAAAATGGATATTCTTTTGGGAACTGTTTTTTGAATATTTTAAATATTTTTTAAAGAATAATTCAAAAGTGGATTTCGAAAATGTGTTTGGGGATTTTGAAATTTTTGTGAAGTATGAAACTAATGTCTCATGGAAAAAAAGGAATTTGGAAATGATTTTTTTGACATTTGGTATTTCTATGGATGTCCATGTGTATGGATGAATGTAATTGGTTGTTTATGGTTGTTGGTATGCATGGATTGGTGCCCGAGTTTCACAAGAATGCACACACGTGATGTTTCAGGGAATACCAATGGTGGGAACTCAATTTTCAAGGCTTTTTTTGTTTTCCAAGGGAATGTTTTTATTAGAGATGTGTTGGGATGAATTTTTTTTATGAAATTTAAAAGAAAAAGGAATTGGGTTTTAAAAAGGTTTTTTAGCATTTGGATGGATTGAAATGGGATGGTTTTGAAAATGGATATTTGTGAATGTGGGGATATGGTTTGGTTTTTTAGTGTATTATTCTATGGGCTCCATGCTTGTTTTTGAGCTGGTGTTTCAAGGTTGAAATGATGTTTTGTGTTTGATTAAATGATTTATGGTTAAATATGGAGGCTTCTTTGTGATGTGCTTCAAGTTGGTTTTGTGTTTCTTGTTTAATGTATGCCACCTAGAAATTTCCAGAGGTTCCTGAGGGGTCATTTCCAGTCGTTAGTTTTACCTAGACTCTCAGAAGAGTGGTGGGGTTATTTTTTTCCTCATTTCTTGTTTTCTCTTTGGTAGCCGAAGTTCGATGGAGTTTGTGGGGAAACATGAGGAAGTCGAGTGCTTCTTTCGGTCTTTAGGAACTCTAGAAGTTGTGAAGGGTAATTTTTCCTGGTCTTGTCTTAAGAGTCATGTTTGGGCTAGATAATAGTGATTTCTACCTTCTCCTTGCAAGTTGGGGTCATAGATTGGGACATATGACAATATTGTTTTTCAAGGTGCTCGTGAAGGGTTCCCCATCCAGTGTAGAGAGTTAACTAGAGGAACATGTTCTGGGCATGTGTCTTTCATCAGTTATGGTCTCTTATTTCTAATACCAAACAATCGTTTGATTCCAATGTGGTCAATTTCGGCACTCAATGTAGTTCGTCGTAATCTTTTGAAGGATTTTCAACAGCGTGTCTATTGGTGTCACCTAGGGAATGAAGTCTGTAAGTGGTCTTTCCAGAATATGAAGGCTCAGTTGGAGGTTCTTAGTTCTTGACTATGGTGCATCATATGCTTCAATACATCAGAGCTCCAACCATAGGTCTCGGAGTGAGGCTTTTCACGCAGTCAGGCAGTTTTCAAGTGCGAGGGATGCACTTCCAACCCGTTTTCATTAATGCTGGGGGAGAGACAAGTTATGTATTTTACTTCATGTGGTTGTCTATTTGGGAGGGGGCTTATTTTGGAGGCCTTGGTGGCCTCTTTCATGAATTTTTAGTGGATGTGTCTCATGGGGTATGAACTCTCTAATGGATATTCTTCCCCATAAGCAGTTTTGGGATTTGGGTGTTGCCTATTGGGTATGCTCGTGTCCTAGGGAAGTGGTGATTCCAGATTCAATGTTCATTTCAGGTTCCTCCTGTTGGGACCCCCCCCCCCCTCTACTATGTAGGAATCCGCCTTATGTCGGTGGGTTCATAATGATGAATTCAGTATGCACTGTTGAAACTAAATTGAGATCTCCCATGCTTGTGCTTTTGTACTACTCAATTTCTAATATGGTGGGGAACCCACTATGGGTCTCGCTA
This sequence comes from Viscum album, assembly GCA_963277665.1. Classification (NCBI taxonomy): domain Eukaryota; kingdom Viridiplantae; phylum Streptophyta; class Magnoliopsida; order Santalales; family Viscaceae; genus Viscum; species Viscum album. The sequence continues at coordinate 1,447,352,763 of OY728136.1, forward strand.
ATGTCTTCCCTCATGTTGGTTGAGTGAAACTAAGAATGTTGAGGGGTCACACCAGCTTCGGCAGTCTTGATTGGTTTTATGCTTTCTTTCAATCTGGGGAAGTCAGTTTTCGGTTAGATACCTAATATGGTGGGGAGACCAACATAGGTCAAATTCACGGAGAACTTAATACTCAAGGTGTTATTTTGGGGGAAACACTTTGCCTCTACTCCATATGACCTTGAAAAATGTTGATGTTTGGCCCAGACGATGGGTCATATGGCGAATGCTCATTGGAAATCTTGAGCGGACTCTAGTGATTTCTAAGATAGGGGTCAGGGTGTTACAGGTTGTGGTTGTGTTTGGAAATGTGAGTTCTATATCTTCGGTTCTTTTCCCTGGTAGTCTGGGTCTCGAGGTTTCAGGTCATGGGTGGAAGTGAGTGTTTTATCCTCAAGTTGAAGGGGTTTCGTTTTGAGAATCGTTGTGTCCTTGTTTCGAGCTTTGAATAGACAAGTCTATTGGGACTTTCCAGGGGCAGAAAGTGTCTTGGTGGGGAGAATTGTCACGCCCCGACCTGAAGTGCTATATTTTATTTTATTTTATAACATTTTGGGTTATTATTATTATTAGTAGTATAATTTAAATCTTTTATTGTTGTTATTATTATTATTATTATTATGATATTTATTTGTTTAAATTAATTGAATTAGATTGAAAAAAATTATACCCTAGTCGAACACCCCCCCCCTTCCCCTTCCTATTGTGCGGTCGAACACCCCACCCCCTCCATTCTCTCATATTCGCGTGGCTCACCTCTCCCCACCCTTCTCGGACCCACAACGCATCAACCCCCCCCCCCTGCGCTCTCCTTCCGGCCGAGCTCCATTCCCCACAGTGGCTCCCTCTCTGAGTTCCCCTCTCCGCGACCTCCTCTCCCATCTCCCCCTCAAACCTGGATGGAAACCCCCCCCCCCCCGGCCGAGACACTAATTCGTGCAAGCCAGCCCCCCCCCCCCCCCCGAGATCCAATCCCAATTTTCCAATCTCACCATGTTTCGTCGCTTTTCTCCTTTAAATTTACATGGTAAGTCTCTTCACTCCCTCCTCTTTTGATTTCTGACCGTGATTTGGTCTCCCCGTCAACTTAAGAAATTCAACTGAACCAAGGGTTAGGTTGTAAACTTGAAATTTGGTGTTCTTCATATTCTAGGTTGGTGTGGGAGGCCTCTTGAGTCTTGTCGGTACCTGTTCCGGCAACTGCTGCTGAAGGAAAGGTGGTTCGTTGTGTTTCGGTCCGTAGGCTTTGTTCCAAGGTAATTTTTCCTCGTGTTTATTTGTTTTTTCACCTGCTGAATTAGGGTATTTATGTGTTTTAATGTTTGTAATGATTATATTGAAGTGAAAAATCCATTTTGATAGGATTGATGAAGCAGTTGACTTTTAAAGTAGTGTTTTTACCTAAAATTGAGTGTCTTTATTGTGTAACTGATGTTGTGTTATTTGAAGTAATTTTATAGTACATGAAATTTGGTTTATTAAATGATGCAAGGGCTGCATTTTATTGTTTGGATATTGTTTCAGGGTGCTTTTGGCCTTAGAAGAGGTTTTCGTGTGTGTTGTTATTTTATGTCATGTTGTGACTTTTTAGAATGTTTTATAAGTGGTGTAAATGGTTTGTTTAATTTTTGTAAATGATGTGAATCATGATTTCCTTGGTTACGATGTGAAAATGATTTTGAAGTGGCGTTCTGATATCTTTTGGGTGCATTTATTTTGTGTAAATTTGGTGTAAATTTTGAGGTGCTAATTTTTAAGTGTTGCATAAATTTTTCGATTAATTTATTAAATGATGTGTGCAGTGTGTTGGACCTCGCTACGATAGTTTTGGGATTCAGGTGTCGAGGTATCCTACTTGCACATGCATAGGGTAAGTCATATATATATATAGGACCTCTTTGCACATATTCCCTCATGGCATGGGAAATATGTGCAGTGTAGCTAGGGGTATATATATCTGTGTGTGTATAAATTCATGTGCGTGTATGCGCCAAGTGTCGTTTTGAGTGGTCATAGATGAATAACGACATGTTTGAGGTAGGTCCCCTGTGCCCAAATCTTTAATTAGAATTTCCATTATTGCTTAGTGTTTTATTAAAATTACATCTTCCTCTTCTACATGAAATACATATGACATATATATATGTGTGTTTAAATGGTTTTGGTTCTTGAAAAGTGATTTCTTTAATGTTTCAAACATAAAGTAGGTATTTCCAAAGAGGCGTGGACTTTTGGCCGATTTTGTTGTAGAGGTGAAATAACATGTTTTCCAAAGAAGTTCCAAAATGATATCTAAAATGAGTTGTGGGTGAACATGTTTTCTAAATCCCAAATCATTCTTGTGGAGTAATGTGGCCTGTTTGGCACCTTGAAAATGAATAGTTGAAAGTGGAAAACCCCTCTTAAGGCATGCCCCATTATTTTAGAAACATGATGTATATGTTAAATGTATGATTTGTCATATGTACCTAATGAAGAGGCTTATTCAATGTTCTATGAAATAAAAAGGGGGATGCGCTTAAGGAGGGAGAGTGGTGGTGAGAGGTTGAATGAGTTTTGGATAAGGAAAGTGTTTTGTACATATAGGATTACTTGATAAAAACTCACCACCACTTGAAACAGAGCACAATGGGAAACCTGGGTATCTTGGTGGGGGAAACTATGACTTGTGGGCTAGTGGTCTGGAGGTGACTTGACCCAGTTTCACTGCATGTTTGATGATTGAAACACTAACAAAACATATTAATGACTGAGGGTCATGGTTTTCTATGCCACGTTTTCAGAGGGTCTTGGTCTTCTAAGCCATGTTTTCTGAGGGTCGTGGCCTTCTAAGCCACATTTTTTGAGGCTTGTGGCCTCCTATGCCACGTTTCCCCAATACAAAAACATCCTAGGTCCCTAACTATCACTAACTGCTTAGGGACTTCCCATGGTGCTTGTGATATTATTTTCAATTTAGTTGTTTCATTCTTGTTCCCTATTTTGTAAAAACCATATTTTTTAAATCCAAATTGGTCTCCTTAAATTTGGAAAAGTTAATGTATGCTCAAAACCTATATTGAAAAGGGAAGAGAAACATTTTCCTTGGAAATGAAAGTTTTTTATTTGAATTTGAATAGAGGAAAAAACATTACTTTATTATAACCTATTTTCAAACTTGCATTATTTGGATTTCTTATTAAAGATAGTGTCTAAGGGCATTGTTGTACTTTGGCTTTTCTACAGAGCATCTCGATGCTCATGCCTACTTTATCTCTTCAGTATCAAGTTTTAGTTTTGGATCGGTCGATCTAGGAATTATGTTTGGTGATGACCCATGGGGTCACATGGAGATATGTCTAGTTGGTTACCTTTATTTTATTATTATTTTTCTTCTATTAGTGTTTACTTGTTTGTTCAGTTAATTTATATTTGTTTGTCTTTTAATTTCTTGGATAAATAATTTCCAACTGCTTGTTTTGATGCCCAACACTAGTTGTCAGCCCGCGGGGATCAGGAACGCCCTTCGGGACATGACGCGGACTGACTCGGGTGCCCAGTTCAAGGTCGACTCGGGTTGGTTCGTGACAATGACTTCATGTTTCATCCTTCCAATGGTACCACTTATGATTGGGAACACTGTGTCTTGGTCAGTATGGGTATCCACTTCCATGACCATTAGTGTTCCACTAGTAAAGGTAGTGACCGGAGCCTCAGTCATCCTCTCTAATGCATCCCACACAATTTGAAGAACTATGAATGTGAGAATACACAGACTTTAGTGGGACAGATTTAATGGATGATAGTTACAAATTCTATGATGAAGACTTATAGATATCAAATAGTCAGCCTCACCCCTAATTTGTAGATTCTATCACCTCAAGGCATGTCCCACCATATATGGTTTGGAAATATGAATAGTTCAGGAGAACCACCCTGGGTGTTGCAGCCCCTCTAGGTGTGATAATCACCATCATCACAAGTGTAGATCCCAAAGCCTCATCCACTATTACGCAGGAGCAAGTTTGGTGGATGAGGCCCTCCCGCACAAGTCGAATGATAGTTTGGAAGGCCTAAACGACCTAAATGATGATCAAAAGAGAATATTTTAAGGTTTACCTCAAGATACTCTTCAAACTCTTCCAGCTCTGAGTTTACGACCTCACCTTCCTTCGAAGGTCTCCCTCTACATGCCTCTTCCCCCCAGGAGGAATCTTTTGATTCTTCTGGTAGGGTGAAGTGCTCCGTAAATTATATGGTAGATAATTGTAGATGTACAGTTTGATTTAGTACCACATTCACCAAATCTGTCATTGGAAGTGGAGCACCTCGAGAGTGCACGAAGTCCTCTAGCTCGGCGATGTACTTCTCCCCTTCAGCTTGAGATACCGCAAAGTCAGCACTGGCATGACCTATCCCTAGAAAATACATCCCAATATAGTTCAGATGGTGCCACATCTGGGAAGGATTGAGGAATTTTCTGCTAACTTCTTAGATTTCCTAGGCCTCCAAGAAAATAGCATCCTTAAGAATGTCTATATGGTGCAACCGCTTCCCTGGACCCTAAGTGGGTATCCTACAGAACCCCCTAGGTGGACTCCCCTCTTTATGACTTTTCTCCTCTGGGACTGCCCGGTATGCCGCTGTCACTGGCCTCTCGATCAGTGCATGTCTCACCACTACTACAACCTTAACACCATGATATGTTCTTGAAACCTTTTGGATCTGACCTCAAGGATAAGGAGGTAACCCATCACTAGCATGGATTATTTTCCACTTCAACATATCCCATGGATATGTTTCCTCCAAACTCTTGGAATATTCTTTAACTAGCCCATAGACAGGTGTGGGAGGAGGCAAATCATTCTGTATCTTCCCATCCTCCCATGTGAACATGAGCCACATCTTCCTCATTACTCATGGATGGTCATCATGGACTACTCCCATGTAGACCTATGGGGATAGCCTATACATGTACCAGAACTACCCTGTGAAGTGGTGTGGGGTGTACGGCTCACAAAGAGGATCACGGTCAACCCACACCACCAGGACTCCATCCCGAAAGGCCAGAAAGTAGGACCGATGTTCCTCTATTCCCTATCCATCATTAGTGAACATACCTGTTCACAATGGTAATAGATGAAAGTTGAACTCATCTACCATCCAAACTCAGTTCAGTACCAGCGGCAGGCTCAACTTGGTGAAGAAACATCCCACTGCATTTATAATAGCTGGTCAGAAGTCTAACCATGGAGGGTAAATTGGGTTTGGGTATTCATAGGTGCACATATGTGCGGCAATCCACCCATACAGAAGATGGAGCGACCCACACAGCCTATGTGGCATCATCCCTTCACTAATATGCCACAATACTTTGAACAACTTATCCGGCACTGGGATCCCCATATTAATCTGTTCCCCCATCTCCAACATGGAAACCATGATAAATGTGCTCCACTATACTCCCATGTTCATATCCTTTGATGGTAGTATCCATCTGAAAATGATCACTGAGATGAACACAACCAACCTAACCACTGGTTGTTGCTTGGTGTTGACACTGAACACCCATGTATTCCACTAGATGTCCTCCAAGAGTCTCTAGTATGAGTGCTCTTTGTGGCGCTGGACCACCTTCAGGAAACTGGGAGGCCTTACAATAAACTTCCCATCTAAAGGGGAATTCAGGAATGGCTTGAACCGAAAATTGAAGTGGATATCCCTCTCTGACTTATTGTCCTCTCCTAGAACCAGATCCATCAATAACTTTTTCAGTGGCCACATCTGCTCTGGGTCCTCACATGTATTCATGGTGGGGAATAACTCATCATACATCTACCCCAACATCAGAATCCCTGAGATTTTTTGGAGGTCCCAAAAGATGATACCGACCTCCCCATAGTTAAGATGAAAAGTGTTGGTCCTAAATGACCACATTCTCAACAAATCTGGTATCAGTTTCATCAGATGGTAAATGTGGAATTATAAGGCCCATACCACCTCATATAAGCCCACATGCCACAGCTCCACCCCAAACTCCTCACTGGAGGCAGATACCCAGTAAGCACATTTCCATTCATTCTTGAAATTACAGCTCTGTCATATATCCCTTTCATCGGTCCACCCCTTCTCTAGGTTCCCCAAGTCCACCTTCAAAATGGCTTGTTACTATGGGGGATATTCCTCTAGCTTAAATACCTTCCCATGAACATTGATAACATGGTTATACAAGAATTTGGCATCGATGGATGTATGATCCTCCCAAGTATGATGGTCGGTCACCCTAAACCACTGGCACTAGCACGACGTACTCTTGAACCAATAAGATTGTTCATCCCTACTTTCTTCAGGAATGAGAACATCATCCCTTAGACCAAAGCTATATAGGGGAAGTCTTCTAAATAGAGGGTAGTTCATCTGGCTATACGAAAATAGATCCACTAGATATTTGTGATCTGAATGACTCTACACACATTCCCTAATGCCCAGGTTATCAACCATCTCGGTCCTTCAGGCATCATCTGCAAGGACCCCCTGGTAGCTTCATGGTGAGCCATTCCATTTCATACATGAAATTTTTATCCTAGACTATAGAGATCGATCACAGAGCTCGTATACAAAGCTAGATCACAAAGATAGGTCATGAAGACCTACCACAAACTTACAGGCACAAGCCATGGAGCTTACAATCATAGAGTCTGAAGACTCAATGTGCACTGCAGAGCAAAGAGGGACTGATTTTTTAAGAGTGATTTCAGATCATGTGGAGGTTCCGGAATCAATATCAAACCCCCAAAAATTATAATATATTTAATGAAAATAGATGGGTCTTCCTCTTCTATTTATATGCAAGGTCCTCTGAGCTTCGTGGCACTCCTGGCCGTAGTGAGAATCATGTCGTTCTCAACCCGCGCATCACATATCCGCATCACGACCCTACTTCACAATCTTGCTTTTATATTAGGCTAAAATTAATGGAAATCAACCCTCTGAATTTGACCTTTGTTTTCCCCTCATCTTCAAGTCTTATGGGGGCATTGTTTTGTGCCAAAATGTGTGTATAGGAAAAATACATAAAGAGCACACCAATTCCAAAGGGGCTTCTTAACGAAGTTCCTTCTCGGAGCCCCTCAGCATTGTGGCCAGCTCAAATCCATGGCCCCCACTATGACCCCAATAGAGTAAATATGTGGAAGAATATGCGGTAAATATGAAATTGATGAAATCTTCTCACTGTAGAGGGAACACAATCTCCTCTACAATCCCTTGTAAATTGATGGAAGCCTCTGCAAGTGTCGTGGAGAGAATTCAAGAGGCATCTACTCTGAGGATGGGTTGATAGTCGAATATGTGGTTAGGAAAAACTTGATGCAATCTGATTACAATGGAAGACCACAAGTTGATACACAACACACTGTTGGATCTTCATGTCGCCTCTTGCCTATAAATACTAGGCTTCCCTTGGAACCAAAGGATGGATACCCAAACCATTCTTATTCTCAACTCTCAAATTGCGAAGAACCCTTCTCTCTGTAAATAATTAAGAAAAAATTTCTCTTAAAGTTATTTGGGCATTTTGAAATACCTTTTTCGTAGATCAAATACAACCCCTCTTCAAGATGGGATTCCCTTCGTGAAGCCCATGAGCCATCGCAAAGTGAGGAGCTCCCTAAGGGAACTCCAGTCTTCGCAGAGAACTCACACTTCATGAAGTACCTTCCAAGAACATGCGGACCCCATGATATGGTAGTATCAATATGCTTCACGAAGTACATTTATTTTTAGTGTCATGATTTACAAGGCTTCCATTCTCCATGAAGTCCAACTCCGTGAAAGAACTGTCACTTTGTGGAGCACCCTTTATACGCATGTATTCTCCCTGACTAAGCTATGCCACCCCACTTTTTGAATCATATCCCTTTGTGGAGTCTCTCCAATCTGTGGAGCACCAGATATTCATTCGATCCTTTCATGTGAACACTTTTTCTTCACAATCCCTTCTCCTGTATGTCCCTCCAGGTTTGTATAAAGTGATTTCAAGGTCCCTTGGCTGGTGTTTCATATTGTGTTTCTTAGTCTCATGCTTCTTCACATAGTCACGCTAATGACTATTTCTTCTTCACATAGACATGCTAATGTGATCCCCTAATGTACCACTCCATAACCCCATCTCCAAATGGTATTGTTGATGCCTTTTCTTCCCAACTGTGGGTGGGTATCTGTTATGTATGTCTTAGGGGTGAGGAGTGAATCCTCATCATTCGATCTGTAGGATGTTAAACTGTCAAGCATCATCATCCTCATCACATGACGTAAAATTATAGACTCTCCCCATGCAATATACATGGGTTTCCCCTTGGAAATTTTTGATGACCACAGGTCTCCATGGGAGTGAGATCTTCCTCCCATGTAATGAGATCCCCCTTTCATGGAACAACATCGGTCTGTGGGGGATGGAAACCATCTGACCCTAGACTTTCTTGCTAAAGGTAGCATCCTTGCTCCCCATCTCTTCTTCCAGGAACAAAGGATATGGGAGAAATAGGCTTAGGTACATTCGCTACCTCGTCCCTCTCCCTTTAGGCTTTATCGCCATCGGGTCTCCATCCTGGACTAAGTCGCCATATTCATCTTCCTAGACTTCTAACCAAGTGTAATCCCCTATTTCCTCTTTGGACCTCTAACCACACATAAGCCTCGCTCTATTCCTCATGGAAGCACCTTTCACGACGTGATTTTTAGGTCATTAATTCCTTTTGTTTCCCACACTGAGAATGAATCGCATGGGAATATAGTATTCATCAACCATGGAATCCTCCTTGGTCCGAATTAGTGTGTAAGATCCATCTGTTGTTGCCGAAAAATGTGGAATTTTATTCTCTCTCTCTATAGGAAAGGTGTGTAGGAATCCTTCCAAATGTTCAATCCCATTACCCATCGATCCTGATCACTTAACATCAGTTCACCCCCATCCTTCATGATGTTAAACTATATGAAACTTTTCATCCAGCATGACATTAAACGATCTCATAATAACAATGTGGGTTTTAATCTCTGTATCCTATACATGGTATGTAGGAACCCTCCCTGAGGTTCAACCCCAAACATTGGTAAACCTATTCGAATTACGTGGGTTTTGATCCTTCTATCCCAAATAGGTTACGTAGGAGGCCTCCCTGAGGATCAATCCCAATCTATGGTAAGTAGTTGTATTCCCATTTGTTGTGATCCAAATCTCTGTTTCTCCCCCCAGACACTAAATAAATCTTAGGCTACTAACCACACATAAGCCCCAACATCAACTTTGAGTCACTGTCCTCCACATACACACCAATCCTATGCCAATGCTTTTCAAACTAGGTGGGTTTTGATCCCTGTCTCCTAGACAGGGTACATATGAGGACTTCCTGAGGTTCAACCCCAAACACTGGTAAACGTTAGTGTCAGCTTTTTTGGGACCCAAATCCTTGGTTCATCTTTTAGTGGAATCAGACCAACTCTTAGGATGCGAACCATGTGTAATCCCCAACATGTCTTCAGGTCATTGTCCTATGTGTGCACCCCGATTATTTTCCCTATCATGATCTATGTGGAATTTTATTCATTTATATGGGGATACATAGGAAGCCTCCCTGGGCTTCAATACCCACACTCATGTCTCGTTCAGGTATTTCCATTGAGACTTTGTATTCTTGAAAGGTCATGACCCAACTCGAAGGTTCAACTTACTTCCAGTATTCCATCAATGCATCCATTCTCATGGGCTGCATTCTCATGTGTCCCATCGGCCCTCCAAACTACAAGGACATTGATTCCCTTCCATAGGTATACTTAGGAATCCTCTACGAGGTTCAATCCCAACACTACTATCATCTTCACAGTAGTTCCATATCATTCCCCACCAGCTTAATTCAACCCTCCATCATCCATACTAATTCTTACCCAGGCTGCCACATCCCAATGGTGTCATTCCATTCATCCTGTCACTACTCCTTGTGGAACCTAGGTACCTAACCATGCATAAGCCCTATACAACCCATAATAATCCAATAAAGAGTTCCCCTCTTTCTATGGGCCATTGTCCATGCGTAAGCCCAAACATATCTTTAGGTTGTTTTCCTTTGTGTACACCCCGACTCATCAACCTTTAAAACTACATGGGTTTTGATCCATGTCTCTTAGATAGGGTATATAGGGACCACCCCAAGGTTCAATCCTTGCTAATGGTAAACCTTGACGTCCCCTTTGTGGGTATCCCAGAATCCTCAGATCCATCTTCATTGTAAATTTTGATCCACTCATCTATTAAACCCCTTAGGTTCCCCCTCATGGGGATATACCCATCTGATACACTCTTATAAGTGTTCTTATTAGCCTGATCCATCTCTTCTAGACGTTAAACTCATGACATACCCAGTGTCAAAACATGGGAAGCTAAGGAAAACATCATGGACAAGCATATGGTATATAATTACACACACTCAACATGGTATGTCTCAGGATCCCGTGTTCTTGAGAAGCCCTATCATAAAGAGAAGAAACCCAGATGTATCAGTGTTTCATCATTCAAACATGCTAGTGATGTCCAACATGACTACTCCCTCTATCGAACTTTTCTGCCCTGACTTGACCCATTTGAATGTCTGGATAGAAGCAGTGTAATTAACCTGCATCCATGAAGATATGGAACTAGGGAAGAGTTTCATGAAAAACATCTTAATCTTTAAGGGAGACCCAGACTACATAACGAGTTTCGAGGAGGGATCTGTAGAAGCAGGGACCAACATTCCATCATCCCGTTTCGATCAAGGAGTAAACGTCCGTAAATAAGTGATGGATGCCACCTGACTTTAGAAACAAGGAATTTGAGGAAAAAATCATTTTTTTCATTATAGATGGATGCACTCCCTAAAGAATGCATTGGAAACAAACACCATCAAATTTTATACACCACCTAGGGTAAACACCATGTTCTAGACCTTTCTATGGTATCATATTTCTCATATGATGCACCATCTGGTAGATATTTAATTATTTTTAATAAAATATTATATTAAATATTATTTAGTTGGATTATCTCAAGAACAAGACATCCAAATGTCTAAAATGTTTGAATGTTATACCCCTCATAGGGTAATCACTGTGTATCAGATATAATGGTGGTCTCAGATTTCTCATACAAGAAACCTTTTTAGAGTTATTCAAATATTTTGAATAAAAATTACATGATTAAATATTGCATTTAATATTTTTATCCATTCTTCACAGAGACATTTCAGGCCATAGAATCCCACACAAACTCAGTGTCGAACACCAAAAATATTAAATTGATCATTCCATGATGTTAACTATAATTTAATTCCTTTAACACATTTATCAAAATTTTGTTGATAAATCATTTTCTCTCATTTGAGATATTAATAATTTAACACAATATGGTTTAGGAATACCTGAAAATTGTAATGGGTTATTACAGAACAACCTTTTATGTTTAATTTATTTTTATATAATTACTTATTACCTACATGTGATGATTATAATAAGTAGTTAATTAAATTGTAGTCTGCGCATAGAATTTTCACTCAATATTTATAAACAAATTTGTACCCAATTGTTTCTTGTATATTTCATTCCCTAAAACCCCTCTCTTATGTGATAGTATAAAATTATAGTTGATGATGATGTTATAAGATGCATACCCCACCATGACGGGGTGAAATTTAGATGAGATATGGACACACTAGACCGGGGATGAGATGATGCATGAGTAAAGTAATGAATCTTGTATGATTCCCTTATATTATGGTTGATACATTAAGTTTAAATGGATCAAACAATACTATATTCTCAAGACCAGTTAGTTATTTTATTTCCATTATGAATTTGTTTATTATTTTATGCATTTTCATGATATTGGAGAAATACATTAAAATATTAAATAGTAATATTCATAAATACATGATGAATATTATTCTATTATTGTTCATTTGTGAGTGAGAAAACATAGAATGAAAATTTTAATATAAATGGACTATTTTTTGAAAAAAAAATTAAACCCTCATAGAAATATGATGTTTCAAACACATTCCATCAGTTTAATTCAAACAAAACCGGGTGTTCAGGGTGCTCATCATCCAAACATGACGGTGAATTTATCTAATGAGGAGTTATTATGAGAGTGATGGATTGGCCTAACTGAAGTAGGTAGCAAATAATTATCCAAATATATCCTGTTTCAACTATATATGCAAGCGGTGAGTAATTCATATTTATGATTTTAGAAGTTTGGACTTCACTGAATAGATCTAGGAGCCATAAGTTAATGTAGTTGGCTAGTCAAATTCCTATATTTAACTCTCTAAGTAGTATTGTAGACATAGCATGTAGACTATGAGGGGTGGTTCAATGATCATTTCCACTAGAATACTCAAGATATAGAGTATTCTGATTCTAGTATAGAGGTTTTCTTGAGTTTGATAAAATAGTGGAAGATATAAAATTATTTAATAAATTAATCATTAATTCGATAATATTTATCAAAATAAATGTACAGGTCTATTATATTTATTTTTGTAGAAAATAGAAAGTAATACCACCATAGATACTATGATATTTATTTGAAAAGGTCAATTTCCTATCTAGCATGAATTTTCTTGAGTAGTATAGGTTTTTTCACAATGTACAACGACATCATAAATTCATTATGTTAGGGTCCCTAGTAGGTTAATAAATAATCCAATTTTTCACACGTTGCGTTGTGCTTGCCAAATTTATGGAACTATTGTCGGGGAGAATAGTAGCATTAGGAGTTCCTTTAAAAGACTGATTAGGTAAAAATAATAATAGGTTACTACTCTATGAATTTTTCGTTGTAGGAATATTCAAGTCTCCTAGAAGTTCAAAATGACATGGGCTACACCACATAGTTATAACTAGTACCCACCCTAAATGGATAAAAATCAAGGTAATATGTATAATGATTCATTGAACATGTGCTCTCTAGGAAATACAGCTTATTTTAATGATATTTATTCAAGTCCATGTTATGATCCATATGATAATGCTTAACCTTTCTATTATATAATACATTATCCACCATTTTATCATTTTCAAAGTCAAATAATTCCTAAAAATTTAGAACATGATAATCTATGTGAAACAAATTATTCAATAATTGAGAACATGTTTCGATCTACTACCACTAAGACAAATAGGATATTTTAACTTCAAGATTAACATAATACAATGTTGTTTTCTTGAATGAATAATCTGGAAAATAAAATAACTCTTCTTGTCCAACTAGTCTCCTCATTTCCACTAAATGATCCAATTTAGAATAATTCATTTACCGAAAGTGAGGTAGAGGTTCCGTTTGAACAACATCCATTGTATGATTTTGAGGATCTTACATCATTGATTGATCCTTATTCCTATAATACCATTGATAAATCCACACCAACACAATATAAATATTCCAATCTAATCACATTTCAATAATATGATAGCTTAGTCTTCTACCCTTTTGAACATAATAGTCCCTCAAAAAATGTGATTTCATGTCCTTCTATGAGTTCACAACCCATACATTATAAAGTGAAATAGAACACATTCAATATCTATCAAATTTCAACTTTTAAGGATGAAGAGTATATTAAACTAATACAACTTTTTACCTGGTAGATTTAGAATTGAAAAATGACATTGAATAACCTCATTTTGAAAATATTTGTGATTCCGATACTTTTTCTAAAATTTAAACATATAAAACATTTTTGAATTTATAAAATCAGTCATCATTGGTTGTAGGGAACACTCATAATTTTATAGAAACAATGGTAGAATGGGATTTCCTAGTGGATCCTACGTTTTTGGTGAAGCATGTACCAATTGGAAAATATGATGATGGTGGTATAGAAGAAAATTTTTTAAAAAATGCCATTACCTACACAATTTAGTGATCTTCTCATATTGATCATATGCCACATTCTCCATGCATCGAGGTTAAAAACACTTCACATGAAATAAACTCATATGCTAACAATATTGTTGACCTTGGCATAATCAGTGAAACCATCGAGCTTGGTTTGAGTTTGAAGACAGCAGACTTCCCTATGATAGTTGTTGGGTGTGAAAAAAATTGGGATACATCGTCAACCCAAATACTATATTCAAGGATGTGATGGATATAATCCGACCACTAAAGGAGTCTGGAAAAGGTATTTTTTCACTTGTTCACATTCAAAGAGGTAATCTTCTTGATCTTTCCACTAACCAAATTTTCCCGACATTCAATTATTTGGTGAGTGTTTCCTCTAGTGAGGTATATCCATTCCCTTGTGTGTTGACCTATTTTCATTTCATTCCCTGTATCCATTTTTATAACAAGATTTTTTGGAGATATTATCTTGCAGGATAAATTCATTTTCTATGAATAGATTCCACACTTCTACTAAAAAAGAAGCAAATGCATGGTATACATTTCCATTCAATCATGGTGGAATTTTGTTTTCTTTTCACGGCATTTTATTTCATTTCATTTGGTTTTTAAAAAAAATCATACACTGAGCACTATGTTTACTTCATCTTCTACAATACATTGATAAAATTCCATTAGGATCTAATGGAAATGTATACAATGCATCTGCTTCTTTTTCAGTAGAAGTATGGAATCCATTTGTTGAAAACGAATTTAATTTGAAAGCTGTACAATATCTAAATGGGGGATTATTAGATAAATGGACGTGTGGAATGAAATGAAAATAGGGAAACTCACTAGGGAACAAATATAACTTACTGGAATAAAAACTCACTGAATAATTGAATTTTGGGATAAGTCTGTCAGTGGAAAGATCAAGAAGATTACCTCTTTGAATGTGCACAAGTGAAAAAATACCTTTACCAGACTCCTTTAGTGGTCGACTTATATCCATCACATCCTTGAATTTAGTATCTAGGTTGAAAATGTATAACAATTAATTGTCCCACCCAACCACTACCAAAGGGAAATCCACTATTTTCCAACTCAAACCAAGCTCGATGGTTTCAATGATTATGACAAGGTCAACAATATTGTTATCATATTTGGGTATTTCAAGTGTAGTGTTTTTAACCTCAATATATACAGAAAGTGGTGTGGGTTCAATTGGAGTAGATGAATCCATTGTTATAAGACTGAAATCATTTTCAAAATTTTCTTCCATATCACCCTCATCATATTTCTCTATTGGTACATGTTTCACCAAAAACATAAGATCCTACAGGAAATATAATTCTTACATTGTTTCTAGAATATTATGAGTGATCTATACCACAAATTCTAATTGGTTCTCTGACTCCAAAAATGATTCATATGTATCCATTTTAGAAAAAGTTTTAGGCGTGAAAATATTTTTAGAAAAAGGTGATTTGATTTCATTTGAAGTGATGTCCTCTTGAGTGTGGAAATCAACTATCTCTTGGTTCAATTTTGAATCTACCATGATAAAGAATGGTCCTAGTTCAATGTATTATTCATACTCAAAAGGATCAATTTAATAGAAATTGAATGTGTCCTTTTCAATTTGGAGTGGATGGGTTTTGAACTCATAGAAGGACATGGAATCATATTTTCTGAGGGACTATTATGTTGAACAGGTGGAATACTATGCTCTTATATTCTTAAATTGTGATTTGATTGGATGAATTAAATTGTGATGGGGAGGAGTCATAAATGGTATGATAGGAAGAAGGATCAATCAAAGAAGTATGATCCTCAAAATCAAACAATTGATGTTTTTCAAAGGAAACCTCTAATGCACTTTCTGCAAAAGTATTATTCCAAATTGGATTATCTAGGGGCAATGAGATGGCTAGTTTGAGAACATGAGTTATTTGATTTTACATATTCTTTGTTGAGGAAAAAAACATTTCGTGAAGTTCATCTTGATGTTCAAACATCCCATTTGTCTATGTG
Source organism: Viscum album (assembly GCA_963277665.1). Lineage (NCBI taxonomy): Eukaryota > Viridiplantae > Streptophyta > Magnoliopsida > Santalales > Viscaceae > Viscum > Viscum album. The sequence goes on from OY728136.1 coordinate 1,447,368,733, forward strand.
ATAATATATTTCTATATGTTCTCAATTATTAAATCATTTGTTTCAAATGGATTATCATATTCTAAATTTTCAAGAATGCTTTGACTTTGAAAATGATCAAATGGTGGATAATTACTTGTATCATAGTAAGGTGAACCATTATCATATGAATCATAACATGGAATAGAATAAAGATCATTAAAATAAGTAGGATTACCTGGAGAGAGCATATGTGGTGAATCATTATACATTATACCTTGAGTTGTGGCCCCATAGGGCAGGTACTAGTTGTAACTATGTGGTGCATCCCACGTCAATATGAAATTCTGAGTGACTTGAAAATCCCTATAATAAAAAATTCCCTGACTAGAAACCAATTATTTTTTTGGTTTTTTATTTTTAACCTCAATAGCTCTTTTAAAGTAACTATTAATGGCACTATTCTCCATTGAAATGGCTTCAGAAGTTTGGTAGGCACATTTCAACACATGAAAATTTAAACAATTTATTAATATTCCAACTACTGTAGAAGTAGAGAGTAGGTTTGAACCATAGAGAGAATGTGATTAGACACTAAGAATATCCGCTTGGAAGAATGTTCAATCAAATGAGTTCTTAATGTGATCAACAACTAAAAAGTTCTAAAACTAAATGAATATTTAAAAATGACTATTTAAATTGACTAAAACTATCCGAGTGAATTACGCTACGAAAGAAACTGGTGGATATAGAAGTGCCAGAGTCGTGACTTCCTTTCAGGTGCTTGTCATGCAAATTATTTAATTCCCACATCTGAATATTTATTTATTCGATTATCATATATTGCAAATTTAATCAAAATATTATCTATTATTGTTCTCTAAAGTTAGAAAGTATTCTATTTTTTACAAAAAATCATCTGTCATTTCATTATCCATCCTAAAGAATAATTTCTACATCATTATAGCACTGAATAACTTGGTGAAATACAACGACCCATTTTTCAAAAAGTTGAAGTATCTACCTGCATCGGGTTCTCTCACATGAGATTATTGGTTAGGTATCACTCATACAAGTTTGAAGGAGAGAACACAAAGAATATTAATTTATTTTAATTAATATATTTATTTATTCAGAATTATCTCGCTAACATGATCAAATTATAGATAAATAAATTCTCTGATGAACTACCACATATGTTTACGTATAAGGTATCACATGAACGAGCACCAAAGCATGCATGCAGAGCCTGAGAAAAATTAATTTAAATGCATATATAATTAATTAAATAAATATCCAATTAAAATTAATCCAAAAAGCAATCAAACATGGTTCAAAAATATTGACATTCAATAACTAACACATTTATCCCAAATCGGACACCAATAAAATCTACCACCAACATGCAAACCTAAAACCGAAAATAAATAAATTAATTCCCTGGGTTTGTGTCAATTCAAGGACCACTGCAAGTCCTCTTAGATGATCTCAAAATAATTACCTTCAATCTGTTGATCGCTACAACATCGAACCACACCATTGAACCGCCGTAAAAGTGATTGGATCTGTATTCACTCTTTGTTCACATCACCGATCAATGAAAGTGATGTTAACATTGTGCACATCGGTAGCACACGTGAATCACCAACAATCACCGATGCACCGGGATCTGTCAACTGCCGGCGTGAGGAGAGGGCTGTAGTACGAGGAGTCCAAGGGTCTTGTAGCATAAGTTTCTACTGGTGTGCTCATTTTAGAATACAGAGGTGTGAAGGGGTAATTGGATTAGTGAGGGTATAATGTTAGAAGGTTTTGTGGAATGGTATAATAGGGGGAGGGAAGAGGAGGGTGAGAGGATTGGCTTGTAGGGGGAGTGGGGAGTTGGAGAGGGGAAGTTGAGGGGAGTAGGGGTGGGGTGAGCTAAGTGGGGGCAGCGGGGGAAAGGGGGTAGGGCCAAGAGTGGAGAGACTAGGGGTGGTTGAGGGTGGGGAGGGGAACTGGGTGAGTTAAGGGAAAGTGGGGTGAGGAAGGGGAGGGTAAGTAGGGATTATGGGAGGGAGGCGGGTGAGTGAGAGGGGATGGAAAGGGTGGTGAGAGGGGATTGGGGGTGGCAAGAGGGGTGGGGTGAGTGAGAAGAGGAGATGTGGTTTGGGGGGTGAGAATGGTATTGGAGAGAGAAGGGGAGAGGTTTTGGATATGGTGGAGGTTGAGGGAAAATAGGATAGGGGTTTGGTTAGATTTTGGTAATTAAAAATGAAAAATAAAAAAGTTAAATCTAAATTTAAATATCAAATTTTAAAATAATAAATTAATATAAAAGTTAATGATAATAATAATAATAATAAAATAGTAATAAGGATTAAAAATCATATACATATATATATATATATGTAATTAAATATAATACTACTATTAAAAATAATAACAAACTAATAACAAATTGTATTTTATTAATAAAAAAAATAATGAAATAAAATAAAATAAAATAAACTAAAATTAGAAAAACTAATAATAATAATATATCATTAAATATAATATTTAAAATTAATATAACTCCAAAAAAACTAAATTACTAATATAAGTATATAATTTAACTAAAAAATTTCAAAATAACTAAATTTCGACCAAAATAAAAAAATAAACGACAAATATAAAAAATGGTTAAACTAATTAATTAAAAATAATTTAGAAAATTATAAAAAATCATGAAAAATACTCGTACATGAGTCCCAAAAACCTGTTAAGCCACCTTAGGAATCGAGGGTGTTAAAAATGCTTATAAGAGACTTGTGTTTGACGCATATGATGGTTTTTTCATAATTTTGTCATCAAAGTTCAATGTGGGTTGTGGATATTACATCTGTACATGGTTAACATTGTATGTAGTCTCATCTCTAAGAATAATCCCAACAGAAAGTGAACCAATATATGAATTGGTGATAATTATATATGTTGTGCGTAATTTGAAAGATGGATCACAAGCCATTAATTTATCATTTTCACCCATTTAGTCTAGTTTCTTTTAAGATTGCAAAATTAATAGGACGTAAAAAAACTCTTTTTTACCTTCTAGGAAATGTTTTAAAAACAATGAGAACATTAAAGAAAGATTAATATTAACTCATATGGAGAATAAGTTGAAAGACAAGGAAAAAATGCCATTGGAAAGCATGATGTTAAAGGCACATTCACATCATCATTCAAAGAAAGAGGTATTAAACATGTGGTTATTTTATTCTAATATCATTAAATACATCTATAGAAGTTTAATTACAATGAACTAAATTGAATATGCATGTAGTCACTTCTTCATCCACTATATTTGTCAAGTAATGTTTTTGTTAGACTTATTGGGTATAAAATACAATATTCTTGTTACATATTTTTATTGAAATATTGTATCCAATTAGGTGTAGAAACATTTAGAAAATTTAGTTTTTTTCTATAAGTGGTTGAGAAAGGGTGGTTCCTATATTAGCTTTGATAAGCACACAACTTCAAATTTCCAATTATATGGTTATAATTGAAATTTTATTGAGTATAATAAAAAAAATACCACGTGTCCTTTGGAAACAATGATACATTATTCCAGTTCAGGAATAAATGTTGTTTGTGGTCTTTTATACTTAATCAGTAGTTTAGTATTTCTTGAATCATTGGAAATAACTGATGAATATAAACTTTAAAGACTTATTTACCGAGTTGTGGAAAGATAATCCATTGTCAAGTAAAACTAAAATTTGATGTCAATGCTACACCCATTATTATATTTAGACTCAATGGAGCTAAACACCTTAGGTATTATCAATGTATATACATATTTAGTTTGGATAAAGAAACCTTTGGAAATAAAGGTTCACTATAGATATTTTGGAATAAGTTCTACTAGAGATTGTTAACAATTCCAAGGGTAAGATAATGGTAAATATACATCATTAGATTCTATTAAGTGTTTATTAAGGAATGAGAAAGTGAAGTATGATATAATAATGGTCATATGATATGATTTTAATTGGTATGATATGCTAAAGAATATAATGAACAACCATTATTTGATCATTATAATTTAGAATGGGTTAATTCTTAAATGCACATTACCATATCCACATATGAGTAATGATACCAATAAAGAGGATCTATGCTAATTCATATGTATTAACATTGATCAAAAAATGTAGTGTGGAGAAATTACTAAATGTTCATTTCATTATACACATCAAAGTCATGATGTAAGAAAAGAATAATTATCAATGTTGGAACACATATCCATTGAAGAAACATCCATTATATCCAAGAAAATGCGTCATAAATAATTTTTTCCCTTATAATTAATTGTAAAATATCATGTAAAATGAATATCATATGAGTTATAATTTTATGAATATCCATTATTCCATAAGAACATGTGTTTATATGCAAAGTGATTGTTGAGTATATAAACAAACTTGCATCAAGAAAAACACAATGTGCATCAAAATTAGTTAACCTAAAAGTTTCTATGGATATTACAAAAATTCCTATGATTGAAAAGATATAGTAAATTTATAGACTATATCTATATAAAAGGATTCCAATATCTATTTTAGATAGTGGGAGAAAGATTAAATTAGGTTTAGTCAATGTTAGATATAAATAAATAGTTTACATAGGAAAAAGTTACATAAGTGGTGTGGAAGAAGAATATTATAGAGAGACATACTACAAAGGAAGGATAAAACCATGGTGGAGGTTTTATACTCACCGTAGATGGCGATACATTATTCATTTAGAGTAATGAATCCTACAAGTATGTGGTATATGGAAATTTTCAAAAATTGTCATGATCAATTAAAATCCAAAAATGTATTAAATGTATCAAAGTATAAGAGGCTTATTATGATTAATATAATGGTGGGTATTCAAGTGAGATGATACATGGGAGGTAAAAATGTGATACCAATAAGGCTTTTTTCGATATACCATGTTTTTATGTCTAAATCCATTAGAATTTTACTTTTTGTAGATAATTTTAATGATATTTTTATTGAGAATTATATGTCAATACTACCAATCATGGAAGGTGTCTATACAATGAAACTTGTATGGGATAATGATATCATCGAATTCCAATAAGTGTGAAGGTTACTAAAATAGAGTTTAGGATTAATGTAAGCCACATGATAATAGAATATTAATTTGGAATGAGTCTTTTACCTGTGTCTAAATGAGGTTAGTTGGAGTGACATTATTTTCCATGTAAAATATGTTTGGTACCATATAAACAACAATTATTAATCTTATAGTTATTTAAAACCAAAATAAATGTATCTCTCCAAAGAGGTGATTAAAGAAAAAACCTATGTTCTAGGGACCAAAATTTACTTTGGTATATCTAATGATTTCTCATATAAATTTAATCATACATATACTGATAATGTATTTAAAAATACAAGTTGAAACAATTTGAGATAGAATTGTTACCAAAGTCACATGACATGAATCTCTAAAGATGACTTGCAAGGGAATTGTAGGAAATTAATGTTGTGAGTTGGATTCCATACTCTTTAGTGATGGATCAATCACATATTCTATGATATTTACTAGATTATATATTTTAAAGATATACTTTATAGTAGAAAAAAATAGTTATATCTATGAGAAATTCAAGGGTAGTAATCAGAACTAGCTGATTGTACTTCAGAAAGTAGAAAAGATATATACCTGGTAAGTTTAGAGGAAGGGATACTAGTTATTGAGGGAATAAAAATGGTATTTCTTAGATAAATGTGATCAAATATAACCATCTGATTAAGGTAATGAGTAATAAAATCACATTCAATATAATGGTATCCATTTCTATAAATACTGAGTGCGTTGAATATTCTGAGGTAGCAAGGAAGAAGTCTAAAATATGAAATTATTTGTTCCATTCATTTTAATTTCACCTAGTAATGAAAGTATAAACATGTTGTAAATTATTCTACTCTCAATAGCCAATAAGTCATGTTTTTATATTGGAAAAGGGTAATAAACTTGCGGATATCATCTCTTTAATAGTCTAACTCGTGGAGGTGTGGTCGCACATATCAGAATAGCTCTGCAGTGGAGATGTGGTAGACCCAGCAACTAAAGCTGTGACTTAGTAGAAATATGATCTTAATCAAGTGAGATATATCAAGGATGGTTAGAAATTTGAATCTAATATAAGTGGTAGTGTTTTAATAATGAGTTACCTAGACCCAAATTTATTAGTAATTTGTATTACCATATCATTTATATAGTGAGTTATGCATGATGTACACTTACTATTTTAGTGTAAACATTTCTTCATCCACTATTAAATGGTAATTTATCTAGATTAATTATCATATCAAAAGGTTATAGAAGAAACCAATAGATAGTGAGAACCTTTAGATATTATGAAATTATTCTTAAACATGTGTCCTATGGTCTAGATACATCATACTAACTAGAAGTAGTTTATGTATATCTATTAAGTGCTGGTGGATCCCAATCATTAAGACTTATTCCCATTATGTTATCACATGGTGATATTTAATAGTTTAGATCATGAGGAAAGACCCACAAATATGAACACCACATGTTTGAAGTGTCATTGTATATTCCTATATATAGACATATGTATTGGTCTCCAAACTTGAGATCATTTTCAATTTGTGTTGTCTGATCATATACTCTGATGCAATTAAAAAACCATGATAATGAAATTATGGTAAGGTATCTTGTTTTGGGTGTGTTATTTATGGGATGAAATTGGTTGAATGATCAATATAGAATTCTTCACATCTGATTTAAGGAAGTAATATCTCAGGCCAGGTTGATCGGGACGACAGTACCTTCATAAATACATGGCCATGGTAATCAAGGGTAAATAATTCCATTCAGATCAGCAATTAATAAATAAATATAGGACAATGAAACAAATGTGCATCCCTCCTTATGATATATCTAAAGAAAAAGATATTATATTACATAGTGAGTGTTTGTAGGTTGGTTGTAATTGTTAAGACTATTCCTTTTCTATTTTGGGGCCTTGATGTGTTGCGAGAATTCTCTCTTGGTCGGTGAATACTACTTACCACTATCGAGATAAGGGCCTAGAGGTTTATACACAACAACATATTATAAAATATCTCCTATTCAGGTGAATAGTAATGTATGAAATAGTGGAACCCACAATGGGATCCTAGATTTGTCCAAGCAATATTGATGATAGATAAATAAATTAATTAATTATTAATCAAGTAAATAATAATTGGGTTGAATTTATATATTAAAATTATTTATAAGTCCTTCAGTAAAAATTGTTAATAATATTTTACGAATGAATATTATTTTAATTTTGAAGGTTTATTTGATAATAGTGTCCGTTAAAAGTTGAGTTAGTGAATCTGGGCGAGCACGTATCATATTTAACAAATACTAAAAGTATAGGCTAATAGATGAATAATATTTATGGCACGGTTAGTTTTTCATAATTATTTATTTATTTATTATTTAGTAGATGGTATATATAAGGTGGTTGGGGAACCCTTTCTATATACTTGAGCATCCACTATATATAGAATATGAGAGGCTCATCCTAGGAACATTTTATACATTCAGATTGAGGGCCTCTCTATCCTTTCACTTCCTATAGAGATAACTTCTAACCCAATTGATCGATCCATGACACCTTCAGAATATCTAAGGCATGAGATCATGGTGATCATCATGTCAGTACTAGAAATTCAGGCTATAGCCGCGATTTAAAACTGTGACTAAAAGCCCAAAAACCGTGGCTATAGGTTATATCCAAGGTTCAATGAACCATGTCTGGTATTGGTATGGCTATAAGGTTCTCCCTATAGCCACGGTTTTAAACCATGGAAATAGGGTTCGCCCATTAGCCATGCAAATAGAATCCATGGTTTAATGAACCATGGCTATAGGGCTTTATCCACTGTTTAAAACTGTGGTTATATCCCGTCCCATTTCATAAAAAAGCCACCCCCCTGGGACTGACCCCCAGCACCCCTGGAAAGACCTCGTGCACCCATGGATAGACCCCATGTTCACCCCTGGACACACCCCCCTTGCACCCCTGTAGAACCCCCTTACAGCCGTAGGCAGACCCCCTTGCGTCCCTGGAAAGACCCCATGCACCTAGGACAGACTGACATGAACCTCTGGATAGACCCCTCGTGCACCCCTGGACTGACCCCCTAGCACCCTGAAACCCCCCCCCCCCCCCGTACCCCAGACAGAACCCCTGCACCCCTGGACAGACCCCTCGTGCACCCCTGGACAGGCCCCCTTGCACCCTGGATAGACCCTCCTTTCACCCATGTAGAACCCCCTTGCAGCCCTGGACAGAACCCCTTGCCCCCATGCTGGAGCCCCTTGCACCACCCCTACTGGAAGACCCTCCCCCCCCCCAAAATACACACATCCATTGCACCCCCCCCCCCCCCCCCGGTCCTCTTGCACACCCCCACTGCACACCCCTTGCCCCCCTGCTAGACCCCATTGCCCCACCCCTACTAGACACCCCCTGGATAGTACCCCCCCCCCAAACAACACCCCCCCCCCCCCCACATCCCTCCCCCTGATGCCCTTTCCCCTTAAATATCCCCCCCCCCACAGACACACACATCCCTTGCACCCCTGGTCCCCTTGCACACCCCCACTGCACTCCCCTCCCCCCCCCCTTTAGACCCCCTTTCACCACCCGTAGACAGAAGCCCCTCAGCCATCAGCCCCCCCCCCCCATCCCTTGCACCCCCCCCCCATTCTCCTTGCACACCCCCACTACACTCCCCTTGAACCCTCCCCCCTGTTGCAGCACCCCTCGGACAACATCCCCCCTACACATCCCTTGTACCCCCTATCCCATTGCCCCTAGATAGAATCCCCCCCCCCCACAAACACATTCCTTTCACCCCTCGGTCCCCTTGCACACCCCTACTACACACCCCCTCCCCCCCCCCTCCCCGGCAGCCCCAAAGTCCCCTTGCACATCCCCACTGCACACCCCTTTCCGCCCTGCTGGGCAACCCCCCCCCCCCCTCCCAGACAGCAGCCCCCCTGCACACTCTCTCCTACACACCCATGCACCCCCCCTGCACAGCCCCACTTGCACCCCCATGTCCCCTTGAACACACACCCCCTGCAACCCCTTCCCCCTTCATATCCCCCCTTGCACCCCCTTAAACATCCCTTGCACCCCCCTACAGACCCATGTCCCCCTGCACACACAACATGTGTGTTCAGGTTTGAAATCAGGGTTTGTACACCTATACATGCTGAGTTATGTGGTTTGAAAAACAAAGTATGTGGTCCTTAGGTTCACACCATTTTATATTACAATAAAATTTCTTAAAGAATGTATAGTATAAAATGATTCAAAATAAATAAAAAATCAAACAAATAAGAACAAAACATTTGTTTTTATTTTGTCCCTTTAGGGCCTATGTGCATGGAATGAACACCTCCCAAAAAGAACCCATTTTATTATGCTCAAACAAAATGTTACAAGTAACAAACCAGCAGTATGAACAATAAGAAAAAAAAATGATAAAAAAACTTCTATTTTCAACTCATACATTCACATATTTCGACATAAACTAATGTTTGAGGGGTATTTATGTATACCCATAATAGAAAATTAAACCCTCTTAATATCACAAAACCTAAAGTAGCGCCAGCAAAAAAAACAGAGTTGGATACATAATGAATACAAGAAATTGGTTACATTATCTTAGCTGCCAGGAGAATGTTTTTTAAAAATTCAGGACCCATACACAAATAATGCAGGTTTGCACCAACAAGGTACCAGGTAATGAAAATTTGATTTACTGAATGAACTAAAAATACCTGAAGGTCGCCATTGCTAACCACATCAGATTACACTTGCTTAACTGTATCAAGCACAAGAGGTTATCCAATAAATTTTCAGCTTGATTTTAAATTTTCCAGAGCTTGTGTGATGGGATATCTCACATGTCATTAATTTCAGTTGTCATTCAGGAAAACACCAGATTCAAAGCCGAATGATGAAAATATCAAAGGAATTACTATACTTTTGCTCCACAAACTTGTACAACATAATTATTTCATCCTAAAAAATTATAATCGAGATTTTTTAAGAAATATATGTAACGACCATTAATAAAACCGAAATAGAAGATAAGAATAGGAATACACTATGAATGATGTTTTGCTATAAAATGTGTTGCAATGATGGAAGAACTGGCATATAGCTGCAACACCTAGGCTATTCTGACCTGCTTACCCTCCACAAGTTGGGTTGAAGAAGCAGTTCATAGGACCCCAAATTGAAGGTGAAAATGGAAATGGTTACAAAGACATTTCCTAAAAATAAATTATTAATTTACAAGTGATCATAATTAGACGTGCTCTATAAATGGACACTTCTATATCAATAGAATGAAATTCTAAGACAAGATATTGATAAATTCCTATTTTCTAAATGAGAGTATACAACTCTGGTTATACGGTTGCATAAAAATCTCCAAATGATCAATATATGTAAAACAAACATTAAGGAATCTGGTGACCCTAGATGTCAAATAGACTTTAAATTTCTGAAAGTAAATCAAAAGTGTTGAATAGTCAAGTTGGACCTTAACCTAGAGCCATTTATATATTCGATTCATGAATCTCACATTGATCTTCTTTTATGATGGAATTTTAAAAACACCAATCTATCTATCTCAAGCCTAGCCATCCACTAAACCAAACACATCAGGATTCATGCTGCCTTTAGCCACCAAACTCTCATTTTAGCCTCCCAAGCCCCAGCCCAGCCCAGCCTAGTGATCACATCCTCCTCACCCCACTCTTGTAGCAATGCAGCCACTTCCAGGCAAAACCCTTCCCCTAACCCCTGCACCTTCCCCCTAACCCGCAACCCCTGCACCAGCCCCCCCCCCCCCCCCCCCCCCGCCGCACAACCCCTCCCCCACAACCATCCCCTAACCCCCCCCCCCACCCCACACCTCCCCATGTACTACACTATCCCCCCTAAAATTTTCAAAACAACAGTTCAACACATGTATTATTCTTTAAATAGAAGATATAATTGTGAATACATGAATAATACCAATCCTGAAATATTTACAATAAAAATAAATCTATACATATTGATTCAAAAATATAAACTCACAAGAACAAGACATTACGTGGAATATATTCATATAAAAATTATAGATTCTTAACACGCTGAGCATAAAATAAAATAACCATTTTGATTAACACCCAATCAAACATTATGATTATTATGAGAAAAATCTATCCAATTTTCTGGCTTGTAATACATTGATGGTGTATATACATAAGGTATAGGAACCACACACAATTGTAACTTCAACCATGCTATATTTATAAAAAAAGGATGAAAATTCATAATCTTCCATTATATTGATGTGTGGTCCAGTTTTTTCCTCATGCCTTAGAATAGTGTTAAAACCCTTCATAATAACCCAACTATAAGAACACTAATAAATTAACCCTTCATGATTACCAAAAATATATATTATTTTCTTGTAATAGTTAGAGGAATAAAGAAATACAAAGAGATTGCAACTCCTTGGAAACCAATATCAACTAAGAAGTCTTGCTGATTTTTTGTACATGAATGTAGGCTGATAATGTCGTACTTTAAAATATAGAGATTCTCAGAGTCATTTTCACTTTATTTTTGTGATACATAGGAATATCCAAGTGAGTACCATTTAAATTCAATCCATTTTTCAAACTCCATATTAGTATTAGCTAAAATAATCATCGGGGGTTTTTTGGCCGTAATAAAGTATCTCGAGGATGTGATTGTAGAATAGTTCCCAAGACCTTAAAAATTACAAAAGAGAATATTCATTTATGAAGGGATTTCATAGCTCTTGTTTTCAAAAATTCAAGCAAATAAAAGAAATCAAATAAATTTCAAAACCTGTTATCAATGCCCCGAACCAATTGAGTAAGATGTGTTAGCTCAGCTGGGGAACTCTTGTTCAAAATTTCCCCTACACTCAGAAGCTCAGCATTGAAATCCCTCTCCTTCCTAGATAGACCCCCCACCCCTCCCTGACAGACCCCCCATGGATACCCCCCCCCACCCAGACATCCCCCCTCCCCCTAGACACCCCCTTGGACTGCCCCTCCCTCCTATACATCCCCCCTATGGACCCCCATGGATAGCCCCCCATCCTGGATACCCCCCCACACCTCCTGGACAACACCCCCCCAACACTTAGCATGTTTTACCATAAGTAAGAATATTTTCAATAACCATCATAAACACATTCAGTTCAATAACAACATCATGAAAAGTATTCAATAGTTTAAGAACAAACACTCAATAAGAATAACATCCCAAAATCAAGAATTTAAAGAGTTCCAATATGTGGAAACATGAATGAATTGTTCAAAATAAGTAAAAACCAAATTAAGTACTCCCCTATAATGAGATGATGCAGTTTTTTTCTTTTTAATGATCCAACCACCCTCTTATATTTTTCACTAAAGTTGGATATCCCCATTGAAGTAACTAAAAAGAATCAAAATCAACATCATATTCCCATAACTCTATTCCCCATTAAATAACTTTAAATAATCACATTGTAAATTACTGATTTTAAAAGGATATATTCAAGAAGAACCCCCCCCCCCCTCCTAGACAGACCCCCACCCACCCACCCCCTCCTTGGACAGACCCCCCTGCACACACCCTCGGACAGACCCCACCCCCTGGACAGACCCCCCCCCCCCACCCTGACAAACCCCCTACCCCTCCCCCTCTAGATAGCCCCCCATCCCTCTTGGACACCCCCTGGATATCCCCCCATCCCCTTGGACAGGCCCCATCCCACTGGATAGTCCCCTCCCCTCCTGGACACCCCCCTCCTTCCTGCATAGACCCCCCCTCCCTGATAGACCCCCATGGACAGCCCCCCATCCCACCTGGACACCCCCCTGGACAGACAAAAGCATCATTCGAATTGATCAAATTCCAAGTGTCTTTTACAATTTTATTACAATCCTCCATTTTGTTCCAAGCATTACTAAATCTAAAAGGAAGAATAAGTTTATTTTCTCTAGTCTTGAGGCTCACTAAAATGTGATTATGATCATAAATAATCCTAGCTAAAGTAATATAAGGGACGATTTTCAAATTATCTATAGCATTAAAGTTTGTGAATTCTATGTAAGGTTTACTTGCTAAAATACTATTGTGTTTCCTTTTATACTAGGTATACTTATCCCTAACCAGATTAATCTCGACAAGGTTTTTATAATCAATACAGTGATTAAAATCTTTGATGGAAGGGTTTGAGTTCAAGGGACCTAGATTTTCACTAGTTCCAAGCATAGCATTGAAATCACTGATAATGACCCTGGGCACTTGAATAGTATTGATAAAGGAGGATATATTATGCCACAATGTTCTTCTATCTGGATATTTATTGCAGTAAAACACAAAATTAAAACAGAAATTATTACCATCCAAGATTATTTCACATGTCAAATACTGATAATCAACATTAACAATATGAATTTTATCTATAGAGATATGTGCAAAGACCCACAAAGAATCACAATTGTTATTATTAGAAGTTTCTCCTATAAAAGTATAACTATATTTGTCAGGACTATTAAATCTAGTAGTAAAAGTGAATTTAGGTTCAGATATAGAAAAAAACAACGGGTTATGAGTAAAATGAGAATTTTTTAAAGTTGTGATGGTGTCAGGGTTAGCAATACCCTGGCAGTTCCAATATAAAATATTCATTTATACTTAATTTTGGGGATAGGACCCTTGTTTCTGTTACCTCTTTAATTCTTTCCGTGCTTAGATTTTCATAATTTCTTGGTAGAATGATCTTTAGGTGTCGCTTCATTTTTTACCTGCAAATTCCTTGAAGGGTTAGGAGAGTTATGATTATTTTTCATACCTGTTGAGACCTCTTCTTGGTGAATTTTTTTGTTCTTATTTTCCTTTTTTACCACTATACATTCTGTTTCTAGTTTTGTGTGATCAGACTCCCTATATTTGTCACCCAGTTTCAGAGTGGTGATTTCATCCATAGCAGGGGTTGCTAGTTGTATGTGTTTGTTGTAGTTACAGACCATCATCATCATCTTGCATGTGTTGTGTTTTTATAATATCATCCATTTACATATTTCAAAATAGATTCAGAACTGTTGCTTTGTCCAGCATCTCATCATTTTGTGAAGGTGAGGAGAGTTAATTCTATTTTTCACTATCAGTAGTCGCAACATAGGTGTCCTGGATAGTAGTGTCCAGGTGCTTGGAAACCTCCATTCTACACTCAACATTCAGATCTGGAATTATGTTGGCAGTTCCATGGACAATGTTAATTATTCTCTTATGGGGATTCTGATTATCTAGGTGGTTACTAACATCTTACACATGATCAACCCTGGTTGTATCAGGTCATTGAGTGTTGTCTTTAAGTGTTGAAGTTCCCTCCTAAATACATGCATTAGATATAGACTTAAAAACATCAATAGTAGGATCGGTGTCCAGTGCAGTGGGTTCTGTGGCTTCATAGGAAGTAGTGGATTGGAAACCATTGAGAGTACCTATTACAGCAGAAATCTGAGAATTATGTCTATCTATATCAGTTTGTGCAGCCTCACCCTCTTCTTGTTCTTTCCGTTGGACAATATGCAAGACCATACAAGCAATTTCTCTAGAATATGCCGAATCATTAGTGTCCAATTCCTCGTTTTCAATCATTTCATCCCATTATTTCATAGAAGGGTTCTTTTATGAGGTTTCATCACTATTTTTCCTCCTCCAAATATCCTATTTTTTCATGCATGTGTCAGATTTCTCCAAGATAGTTTTTTTATCCTTCTCGTTTCTTCTATCCCCAGTCCAATCCATTTCAGTATGAGGTTGGATATTGTGAAAGTCCTATATTAAATAAAATATTGAATAACATTATTTTCACCTCTTTCTTGTATTTTATTGAGGTCCTTAATTTAGATAGAAGGAATCATAGCCTGATAATTGTTTCACTAAGGCAATTGGTCATTACATGTTATCAAAATTAATTGATCATGGTATACAAACATAATCAATTATTTTCTAATATAATTTTAGTGTACATGATAAATATGAACCTACATTCTAATGGAGGAAGATTAAATATTATCTTACGATGTATTAAGCCTTCATTAGGTGTGTAATCATAAAAAAACACGGGTGATAAAAGAAAAATACAGAAAGCATATATGCAGCATCACCATCAAGGAATTTCGCAAACATCAACTCCTCCTCAAATATGTCTATATAAAGTTGCATCGTAAAGGAAACCACCAATTCTCCACAATGAAAAACTGTCCAAAAACCTTCCTTGAAAATGCATGTCGCTGCTCTAGAAATAACATCTCCTAAAACACATAACAAACAGCCTAAAAAGTCCTCCAAAAACCACAATATTCAACAGAGGATGAAGAGGCAATAATTATAGGGAACCACATGGTTTACAGAAAATCACAGAAATATTTTAAAAAAACCAATATAACAAAACATTCAGATTCTAAGAAAAAACCTAGATCGTTAAACCACCAACTACCACCCAATGAATACTGCACACACCAACCATAAAATCACCAAAAAATCGAAAATCCTAACATCCTTCACATTTGAAGAACCAAGAGAATAATTATATGAATTATACCAAAGAAATACGAAGACAATAAGTACTCACCCAAAGAGAAACACAGATACAACCTCTTGCATCAAACCAAATTGTCTATATGAAATCTTTGGGAGAAAAGAAGTCGTTTCCATGGAATGTCCTTGAAATTAAAATCATGATGTCACTTGAATTATTCCACTATCTTCATGAACATACTCTTCTCTTATTTTAAGGTAAGTATTTGCATATATTTCACCAACTATGTATCTTCTAATAACTATTCCATCTTTCTCTTCCTTCCAATATTCTAATTCATCACTCACATCATCATTATATTGATATGCATATTACACTGTGGGGTCTTCTTCTTCAATATTTGTAGTATCATATATGTTTTCTTTATTAGGGGATGTTTTTGTATTCTTAGTAACCATTTTTTGTGGTGGAATCACAATTTTTCTTTCGGGGAGGCCCCTAAGGATCTAGTGACAATTGTTCTCTGGAAGTTAGAGAAATATTTACATCTCTGAGTCTTTTCATAGATCGGATTAATGTATCCATCCAAATCAATCATTTCTTTTTTTCTTTTCCATGCACTTGAATTTAAATATACTTCCTCAATCATACAAGCTTTCTCATAATCTTCATGCATGGGTTCACTAGAATCAGAGTGGGCATTCCTATCCTCCTCATGCAAGGATTCTGAGATATATCTGACAATGGGTTTCTCAATATTTTTGGGGAACACCTTATCCTTTTCAAGAGTATAATAACTCTGGGATTTTCCCACCACTTTAGATAATTAATTGGTAAGGGGGTGAGAGTTAAAAGGTCTAGTCATGATCTGATCAACATCCTTTTGAAAAACCCTAATCTTAATATGTATCCATTACTCCAGTACAAATCGTGAGTAGAATTATGGTATCTCCTTTACACACATATATTTTTCTTAAACAAAAATATTAATAACTACATCAACTTCAATATTATAGATTGAACGCATCCATAATATTACTACAGGAATTAATAACAAATCCAATTTTTATATTGCAAAAAAAATCCAATTATCACATATTGTCTACCATTCCACTCCAAACTCTCAGGGGGGTTCATCTATCTCCCCATTAGATTTAGAACAAAATATCCCCTATAATCCAACTCCATTTTCCCTCTCCCCCTAATTATGAATGAAATTCATTGTATTATTCCATGTGCTTCTACTCTACCTTGACTTCTAAATTCCATGTGAAAATATCTATTTTTACTTGAAATTCCCCCCCCCCCCATGTCAACAGATTTTTTCATCATTTCATTATACCAATTATACCAATTATAAATATTTTCATGTTGATTTTTCAAAAAAAAATAATTTACTAATAAAACTATTAAAATAAATTTTTAAAAAATATTTTCATCAATATATTAAGAAATATACTAGAAATAATAAAAAATTAATAGTTGAGTTGTCAATAAATTCACTCTTCCTACTTAGGAAGAGATTAGTGTAGGAAAAATATTCTAAACTAACACATACATGTTTTTCTATGTAACACACTATGTCCAATAAATTCATAGCATCCTTTATATTTAAATTTATAGACTCATATTATTATCGAAATTCACATCAAGCTTATTGGAACAAAAAAAATTAAATCAAAAACTGTGAATGATATATCATTTTAGACATTAATTATGCCACTTGTTGAATTCAACAAGATAATTTTATTTATATTCAATGTAATTTGGGATCTGATAGAATCCTTTAATTATATATAATACTTAAAAAACCTTTCTAACTTTAACTCCAATTCCCTCTTGATTACAACATGGTTTATTTTAAATGTTTTTTATTTTTGGGGAACCTATTTATTGAGTATCTCCTTTTTTTAATAACATTTAATATCAAAAAATATGAAATAACTTATAAAATATATTATAATATGGATATGTATAATCAATATATATCCCTAATATAGCACCATTAGATTCTATTCACTTAGTGGATTCATTCAACATTCTACAATGGGTAAAACAACTTTTTGTATGTATAAATCTTCATGACAAAACATATTAATTCATATTTGTCATCTACAATCAGATTTCACCCAAACTAGTAATTTGATTATCTATTATAGTAAAACAACATATACCATTTATACATCTTCAATACTAGTACAAAAATATACCAGAAATTCCATAAATATCACTTTCTACATGAAATTTTCAACTTAATGTTTAATCTAATTCCATCTTTACATTATGTTATTTTTACCATAATTATGCCAAGGATTATGTATCCCCCTGAGTCCTACAACTCTTTAGACTTGTTATTATTGATTAATGTTTAAGGGGTGGGGGTGCCTTCTATATTTTTTATTTTTATGAGGATGGTGATTCATCAAGGAACACTAATTTCTCTTTACCATTCACATTAGAGTCTACCTTTCAGTCTTAAATAGTTTCAATTAAATAAAATTCATTTTTCAACTATTTTAGGATTATTCTCTCATACTCAACGCAATTCACAACCTTATCTACCATGGGATCTTTTACCAAAATGTATTTCTCCTTTTAAAATAGGAAGGACTTTCCCTCTCCAAATATTTTGCCTAAATATTTTTCCCTTATACAGATTATTATATTCTTTTACACTAACCATTCCTTCATAGGTCTCTCCCATATAATACATCCCTATTTTCCAATATTTGAATTATTCCCACTCTTCCGAGAACTATTTTTGTCTCTCTAAGAGGTTTAGCATTTAGAGCCAGTTTTGGAGCTTGTCTTCTTACTAGTTTCAGTATATAAGTGTTCCATGTGATGATTCCAAAATATTTTATATAATGGGAATGATTTATCATTGTGTTCATACTGATATACTCTTTCAATTATAATTGAAATGTCACAAAATTTCAAATTGAGGATAGATAGTATAGTCTGAAAAAATGGAATGATGGTCATACCTTGTATGTTGTGGTTAACATCCTTATTTTAATTCATCCCAATTGGGATTTGGACCTTTAGTGGGTAGATCTAAATCCTGCATAGATGGAATTTACGAACCCCAAATTACCTGTATTCAAGAGGAAGGAGATCTAAATAACCATCACATGAATTTCAAATCACAATACAAACGTAAAATCAGATCATTGATGAAACAATATGGTATAAAATACCATGAAGGGTATACTATGTGGATTACATGCGTTGGGGAGGAGGTCACTATAGTGACAGAGGTCGTCAAAGAGGAGGTTTCTGCGGTGAGAGAGGTCGCCAGGGAGGAGGGTGCCTCTATGAGAGAGTTCGTTGGGGAGTAGGGCACCACGGTGAGAGAGTTTATCGAGTAGGAGAGTGTCGCGGTGAGAGAGTTTGTCGAGGAGGTGGGTGTAGTGGTGAGGAGAGGTTGGGGAGGAGAGGTCGAGGGGGAGAAGTCATTAGGGAGGATGGTGCCACAATGAGGAGAGGGTAGGGAGGGAGAAGTCGTCGTGAGGTGAAGTCATCGTGTAAGAGCAGTGTGAGGTGAGTAGCGGATCGGAGGGGGATGAGCCTTATAGAGAATATGGGAAAAATTGAAGGAATTGGTATAGCCATGGTGTCTTAATTAAACCAAGGTAATTAGAAAGCTATATCCACGGACCAATAAAGCCTTGGCTATAGGTCCGTGTCTATAAAATTAATTTCTAGTAGTGTGACATTGAAGATATCATCTAAGCTCCATGATAGCACTTGAAATTCGAAGAATTTTGTGAATACAAATTATTAAAGATTGTGTGGATGACTTAGATGGGTTTGCATTTGGATAATTTGAACAATGATTTATAGAGATGAGATACATTCAAGTATGATCCAATTCATAATGAGTTACTTGTTTGATATTGTTTTATTTTATCTGATTAATTAACATGAGATTATTATATTGTATCGGGGTTCAGATCGCTGGAGAGGACATGATCTGTCAATATTGTGAAAAAAATTTAAATTACTCAACCCACAAACTACTAAAATTCATCCTGGTACTAACACATATTAGGTGATGGATAAACGATTTCCTACATCGTCTTCTTTAAATCATGGTACAAGAGTTTTGGTTTTCTTATTGTACTTGGGATTGATATCCTGAACCCGCAGGGCCATAAGATGATGAGATTTAACGCACCATAATTCCCCATGGTAATACAGCCATACAAAAAAAATAATGAGAAGATCTTGTGTTTTATATTCAATCACATGATGAAGAAACATCATCTTCCTGGCATACAGTAATGCGAGTATAGAAGAACCGCTTCTTCTTGGCCAGGTGCACAATATAACATTTGGACTAATCTCCTTACGAATAAGTGACTACGATTAAACTAGTAAAATATGTGGTGGGAATAAAAAATGGGGTATGTATTGAATAAATTACATGAGTCCATATTCATGAACGTATATAATACATGTACTAGATCTATTATGAAAATAGTGGGTTATAATAATATAATGTGAATGACGAAACTTTGTATCACACACATGAGATTTCCATAGAAGACAACGCAACAACAAGAATAATACATGAGGATACATGTTAAAATAAATTCATGAAAGATCAAATGCGTCTCAATATGAATTGACATCAAGATCATGTTCATCAATACTTCATATGATGATTCCATGTATAAACATCTATGAATTCCATAAGTTCGTGAATATCACATGCACCCCAAGTCACCCACCATGAAGAAAAAGGGTATTATGTGATCCTTATGTTATTGGTATCAGTTTCTTCCACAAATTCATTAGCTTAAATAATATACATGGATTCACCCACATAAAATCCAATATCACTGCCTATTTTTTTTTGGAGGAGATGTGTAAATAGTATAGCATTTCTAAACTCACAACACTGTGTCACGTAAAGATTCTTGGATTCACTGATATCCTCATATATGAGTGAATTAGTGTGATAAAAGGCAAAACATGTTTATAATGAATTACACCTTTCTCAAATAGGCATTGGTAGTGAGATTTTTCATCCATAAATGCATAAGGGGGGTCATGAGTTTTGAGGCTATGAATCTAGAGGTAGGGATCATGGTTTTCTTAAAGAAAGTACATTTCAAGACCCCATAAGGATTACAAAAAGATGTTTATGTGATACTTCATATTTTCAATCATGGGAGAGATGATCCACTGCATAATCCATCAGGTGAAATATTTTGTTACCACATAACCCACCATGAAAAAGGTTATTCCACCATGTAACCCATCATTTGAAGTGTTGTCGCACCATGTCACCCATCATGCTACGACATGTGGCACCACATAAAATATCATGAGAAGGCCTATGAAACTATGTAACCTATAATGACAAGGAATATGGTAGTGAAAAGGATTAAATATCAAGAAATTATAAGACTAATATCTCACATATAAACAATATCATATAAACATATAGGCTTATTCATATCATGGGACTTCCTTCACATATAAGGATAGTAAATTACTGTATACCCTATTTTGTGAGTAATTGTGGAAAGAAACATGAAAAATAATGATGATTAAGCCCTAAATAATTTATTTGATGCACCATGAAATCTAAACATAATGCTCAAAACTCAGTACACTATATCAATTTGATTCAAGTCCACACCATTAAAATGGAAAATTCACGTGAACATGATAATCTACTTTTTACACTTGATATTATTGTGTAAAGAGAAAATGTTTTCCATGCATGGGTGTCGTAGGAATCAGATTTAAATTCTAAGAAAAAATATATCACATGGAACCATTTTAGTGATATCATGAATATTTTAACATCATGTTATACCCTCATAGGAACCATCCATTGTGCAACACCTTCAAGCGACTTAGGTTTCATGTGATTACTTTCAACATGAATCATTACACCCTTGGTCATGAATCACATTTTATCATAAAAACCCAGTACCATGAAGCCTCTATGTGAACTAGTGTTTTTTCATCATCATAAACCTTTATCATGAACCCATGATCATGTGACTCCTCTCCAGTCATGCGAGACAATGGCCTGGAAATGAAAACTATTAGACATGTGTCTTGACAAGCACAGTGAACGTGAAAATCAAAAATTTATTTTAGTGATGACTTCATGTATCTTGTGATGTTAGCTATGTACCCTTATACATATGAATCTTATAGGCTCCCATGATTATTTTATGTCATAAAATGACTTTTATTGTTTGATCACCTTTATGAGATCACATGACACTTTGAACATGATGTGCCATCCCTCCAGATCCACAAAAAAGGTGAGAGACTATCCATGTTAATGCATGTACATCATTGAAAGATCGATAATTGTTCCCATGAAACATAACATATAATTAGAGTGAATATACATGAAAATTATCATACATCATTGAAAGATCCATCATTAATCATGTGACACATCACAATCATGCAGAGAAATTTTCTTAGACAATGCATTGTTAACCATCGTGGGATCCTCTACAAATCATATGATTCCCTAATGGAAAAACAATGGGAAAAGGTCAAAGGCCTTGGAAAATAGAGGATAAATGATTTAAAAAATTTGTAATCTTCTCATAAAGGGAAGAAAAATTGATTCAAAGGGGTTACACACCTAATGTTATCAATATTAATCAAATGAAGACCCTTTTTGGAAAGGCATATTGATCTCACGAGAGGTTCTTGACAAGACATATTGATTTTGTGAAAGGACTCTAATAATCCATCTTAGTATAATGAAATACCCCCAAAAAATTATTCTTTTTTCACATGAGATCCTTCCCAAAGGCATTGTGATCACACAAAGTCTATCAGATATATCATCTTAATGGTAAAAAGACCATTTTACATGTAAACAGAGTTACTCGAAAACCCATTGATTGGATAGGGTCTAATAAACATGGACACTTCCAAATATTCTCACAGTTACTGTTATTATCTGATTCCATGGATGAATAATGGTAGGATCATGTGAAGTGTGTTATGAAAAAAATACACGCATAGAATTCATCTCATATTTTTTAGATATGCACCGTGAAAGGAGTGAAATAACAAGGGTAGGGAGGTCTATGATTTTCATCCACCTATTTGAAAAAACACACAAAACAATTAATAGTTCATGAGAGAGTTGGAGAGGAATAATAGAGTGGAAAGTCACATGATTATAAAGTTCTTCCACCATGTAAGATATAGGGAATGATGTGATGGATCACACAACATGAATATGTACTTCATATGATCACCCTATAGATAAAATGAAGGAATTCTGGTTGGCTAGCCAAATCATTATAAGGAGTTTATGAATGTCAACTAGGTCACGTGAAACCTAAATAAGCTAAATTTTTGGAAAACCACAAGGAAAATTTAAAAAAAAATACAAATAATGACCCTTGGAAAACCTTTAGAAACATATGGAATAATGACTAAAAAAGACTAAAAAGATATAAGACTTATCCAAATATGGATACTCTAATCTTCATTTACTTCACATGACCCACCCAGTTTATGAAACGACACCAAGTCATGATAGATCCCATCGAAATGTCAACCATGTTTTAAAAATTCATCTGGTCATATCTCCCATGCCATGCAATAGCATCAGATCTTGTCACTAAAGTCGGGCGGTAACATCAGGGAATGTCATCAACGTCTTGAAAAGTCCTCTGAACATTCAATCTAGATCATGTTATTTCCTTTAAACATATTAGTTAGATCACGTGATTCCATTTAAAAATGTTATATAGATCAGAAGACACCCTCCAAACAATCCACATAGATAATGCAATGTCCTTTAGACATATCAGTATGGTTATGTGATTCCCTCCAGACATACTAGCCTAGTCATGTGACACCCTTCAGACATGCCATATTGATCATGATACATCCTCTGGATAGGTAACTTCGTTCATGTGATTATCAGTGTACATGTCTTCTAGGAAACCATGACATGTTTAGATATCCTCAGAAATGTCATGAAGACACCCTAGACATGTTAAGAAGACAATCAGAAAATGTCAAGATGATATCCCGGGACATGATAACCTTATCTAGCTGAGATATTCAGGCATACCCCCAAATGAACTATGAGAACTAATAGTCCTATTAAAATAGGATACATAGGACTCTTTCTTAATTCCTGAGATCCAATGGGAATCCACCTCAATGTATGTCCTTCCATATCTCTGACACTCTAACTTGTGGGATCCTAAACAACCCCATGGGTACACCATTCTTCCTCATCCATATGTGGATTGAGAAGTTATTTGAACTACATGAACTGTGATTCATTCTATACGTAGGATACATAGGATTAATTCCTAAGTCTAATTCTCCATATCAAATACCCCATAAGGGATTCCCTAGAGAATAAGTCCCACATCCATATTCAATGATATCAGTTACTTTCTATCACTTTTTTCTCACAGTGGGCAAGGCTCATGGGGGCTTAGGTATTAGAAATGATAATATCATTCACATCATGAATCTATCCAAAATGGGAAACCATAGTGTGTATGCCCCATTTAGTGTAATGATATGAATACCCACATACTATGGAATCAACCTTAGGGATGGACCGGAAGGTATGATCGAACTATGATGACTATAATCCATATCCAAACAGGATACATAGGGCGCCTTCCTAAGGAAATATTTCAATATCCTATTCCTATATTCTGTCATATATTTACATTCCACATGAAGTTAAACTACATCGCTAAAATGATATATATGGTTTTTTATTCTGGTTATAAATAGGATATCTAGGATGTCTCATAATATTTAAATCCAATCCTCAAAATATTAATCACCTCACTTGATGGTAGTAAACTTTAGAGTACCTAGTTATATAAATTAAAAACATAAGAATAAAACCATTGCTAATAAATAATGGGAAAAATATAATTAACCCTGGAAATATACATATGGTATCATTAATAGAACTCTCCAATACACATGGAAGGATTCAACACTTGATCATTTTTTTAAGGTAACTGGTACTATATCATGATTAGGAAGGGATTATCAAACATATATTAAATATATAATAGATTCATGGAGTATGATAACATTTCCCCTAAATGGTGTGATGATCCTGACCACCCATCCTCTTTGATAATGTGATTCCCTAAGATTTGTTATGTCTGAAACCCCAAATGAATGTCTGCCTTTGTGAAGTAGTTCTATACATTGTTATTGATGTGGGATTATTTTTAAGTTTCTAAGAAGTGAATGTGGTGAACCAGGAATAAATTTTTGAAACCATACCTAAACCCCCACAATCTACCCTCAAAAAAGAAACAAATAGGGTAAACCCATTATGAAGTCATGTAATGATAGAATAAAAAAAATCATTCTAGGCCTTGGGCAGCTTGTCTTCTAATACTGGGACACAATGATCATGAGTGAAAAATGGATAGAATACCCTGTTCTCATCAGACTATTTTTTCATTCAATTCATCATTTCTCATCAAATAAAAAATGGTGAACCTGACATGAATAATTGTATATGCATTAAAACCCCCCATAATCAACCTTTGGGTGAAACCATGAATTTTTTCATCAGAACAAATGGATAACTCAATGAAGATCAATCAAGAAACAAAAATGATCATTTAACCATGTATTAGGACATTTTTTGTATCTCTTTCACACATAAAAATGGAATTCCTAATGTGAAATCTCACTCATCTAGGGATCCCATGAGATAATTCTATTCTTGCAGTGACAAGTCGACATAATAAAAACGAATAAATTGAGAATAATGAAGGATAATTATTTTACATATGAATATATAATTGATCATGTATCATGGTTTTGATGATGAACTGACCAGTTACCTTGTTCATTATTATCTTCATGAGTGTAGATACTAGTCTCACAAACACCACCCAAACCCAAAATCATGACTTCATCAAGCGACTATTTTGGAACATCAATTATGGCTACAAGCCCTATAGGTTGTAGAACTACCTCACCAACTTGATACCTTCATCTTTGGGTGGAGAACGTAATGGTTCATGAATACCATTTACATAGTACAATCATGTCACTTTAGGCTACATGAAGGGTTATCTAGATGCTAAAACTGATGAGTCTACATTGTCCAAGTAATGTTCTAGTGAAACCAGTGGGAGTTGATTCAACAATCGACAACTTTAGAAGCAGATCCCTATAGTGTGAAAATCACAACTTTTCATATCTGAGAAATTTGGATCAAGGAGCCACATATGGATTTAGTCTAGTTCAAGATCTACAAGAGAGGGTTCCTATCAACTACTATCACCAATATCATCTTGCCAGTGCCCCTCAGTTTCCTATTGAGGACACCACCAGACACATTTCCTCCCTAGATACTCATACATGGGAACAAAATAAGTCACTCCAGGCATGGGAATATATGGATAACTAGAAGTGGGATCATACACCTACCTCCAATGACAAATCCCATTTATATATTCCAAGGTAGATAGCGAGTAGTCTCAAATACCTTCTCACTTGGATCAAGTCTACATGCATAATACTATAGAAATCATGGGAGAGGCTCATATACCTTCCCCCATACATGAATCCCATCAACATATTCTGATGGCACAAGGAGGAAAAGAGTGGGATTAAATTCCTACTTAAATCAAAGATTTCTACCAGTACATATTGGAAATAGAAAATGTGTGGGCTTGTATTCCTTCTCACACTTTTCTAAAGTGTCACTAAATTCTAAAAATAGACGAAGAACTCTTCCAAAATATTCTAGTACTCATACAGATATAGTGATAGGCACATATTCTTATCATAGTATCAAGAGTAGCACATCACCATGATCAGTATGAATAGGTTGCTACTCTGTATCAACCACACATTCTTTCTCTATTCCAAGAGGGTTATTAACATATTCCAATAAAGGATGAGGCACTGCACTAGGATCATATTCTCATTCCTATTAGGGATATACATGTGAGAGTGGCACATGCCACCAAACTAGCACACATTCCTATAAAAAATACCTATGGAATAATCCAAATGAACAGTATCAGGATCATATCCCCATTCTGATTGGGGCTCACCAAGTGAGAGTGGAACATGCCTCATGACAAGTTTATATTCAGATCGAAAAAAATGATGGGATACTCTAAATTCATAGGATCATGGTCATATTACTATTTCAATTAAAACTAGGGATCACCAAGTGATAGTAGAACATGCCTCAGTGAAGGCTTAAATTCTTATCGGTGAGGTTACTTAGTATATTATAGCATATCATGGAAGCCAGGTCTATATTCCAACATCTTCTAAGGAACAACCACAACAACATCCTTTAGTGGATATAAAATAGGAGACTCATATCCCTTATATAATTATAAAGGACATTTAGAATTTTCTGATGGGGAATGAATATTTGAATTAGGCTCATATCTCTACTTAATCCAAGGTTGACCGACATATTTCGGTAACCACCCATAGGAAAGCTTATATTCCTTCCAATAATATAAAAGTTCACTGGCATACTCCAACATATTCTCATATGTGGGATCATATTTCAATACCACTAGATAGTAATATATATATTATAACATCCACTATGAAGTTTTCTCAAATCCCTTCTAAACCTCAAAAGGCAGGCCATCATATTCGATCCAAAACGTAGAAGGAGGTGTATTTCCCGGGACTACTCAATACCAGTGTTCTTGAGGCTATTAGATTCATATCTTCAACACATCAAGTGTCCATTGATTGATAAACTGGATTAAATGGTGATAATTTCAAATTTTTTCCTCCTCATGGTTGTGTATATATGGATTGAAGGGACACTACTCTTGACATCCTCCATTGTCAACCTCACCATTGTTATATCACCCTCGAAAAAAACATCCTCTCCTTGCACAGACACCTCCATATAAAAAGGTTTTCAAAACATAGAAACTATTATATAGAGAGGTTCCAGAAAAATTGTGTTCAACTACATATATTTCATCATCAACTACCAATAATACTTCACCACGATTAGTAGGTGAGCAAGAGAAGTGATTTCTATGGTCTGACTATATCGAGGTGTGTATGTCTGATGAACAGAAAGCTGACATGGATATATGGTCAGGGTCTTCTAGAAACAACCTCCCAACCATGTTATGGACCTCGCCCCATCTTACTATAAGGTCTCTAGTGAGCTATAGATGAATTTAATAACTTACCTATACAAAAATATGTGTGAAACTCATCCACGATTAATGGTTATATGCCTCTTTTATCTAGGATATGTGTGTCACCATCAGACAATAAACATACTCTCTTTTCAAATGTACTTATATAATCTCTCCATATCCCATGATCCAAAATTGGAAAAGAACAACATATATCTATAACATGCTTGCCTCCATTTCACCGCAACTCTTTGACAACTGATCATCAAAGCCTCAAAGGGTATTCATATCTGAAGAAGGGTAAAGTATGGAATGTTGAACTTCACCATACCCCTAGAACATTGGAACTCCCCAAATATAGAATCCTCAAATTTCATAAACTCCTGTGAAATTAGGGAACTAGGTAATGCACATTCTAGTTGGTCAATATTGAAGAATTCCTATCCTTTAATGATTCAATGTAGTCATGAATGAATGGATGGGACTACCATCATTTCATTAAAATGGTCTCCCAAAAAATGGGAATTCATTTCAGATAAGGAATCCAAATTTGAGTCTATCTTGAAAACATCCCATAAAAAATGACTCCCATCATGGGTTTTCATTGCACCCAAATCATACACATTCACAATTTCCCAAAATTA
The DNA here is from genome assembly GCA_963277665.1 of Viscum album. Taxonomy (NCBI): domain Eukaryota; kingdom Viridiplantae; phylum Streptophyta; class Magnoliopsida; order Santalales; family Viscaceae; genus Viscum; species Viscum album. The sequence continues at coordinate 1,447,397,131 of OY728136.1, forward strand.
AATGGGTCACAGTAGCAGCTTCTATTGAATCTATCCAGGAGAGAACACATCCCACGGGATAAGAGGAATATTTACCACCACCTCCACCCCTTGGGTCATCAATATGTAAAAATATTCAATATATATTGGTGAAAAAGGAAAACCAACCCCCTCACACATGGGCAGGGGAATTTTCATCTCAGTCACTATCACCTGGTTCAACACACCCTGAGAGGGTCTGATAGAAATTAGTGGTAGTTCTAGATCAACCCCATCCCAAGGGTATGGGGGAACTATTTTCTCATTTTTCATCCTTGGAATCATCAAATCCTCGACTAGAATCATCAAATCCTCAATAAAAGGGTAAGAAAATTCCAATGGAAACACCAAATAATCCACATACCATAGGGATGGGATAATTTCCATCATTATTAACCTCGCAAAATAAATATATATCTTCCAGTTTGGGAGGTAAATATTGATGGTTGGCATCCCATCTATTCATCCCACCGTAAGACAAACCTATTCTATTTGGGGACTATTTGGAAAACATGACTGGAAACTCCCTCAAGGTCCCTAGTTATAGACCAATATGGGATGAATGTATGTAGAATGAAATAAAACCCCATATGAGTTGTAATCTAACAGGTTCCAATATGGAAAAGGGTTAGAAAAACAACCTTGATGTGAGTGGTGTATAATCAACCTATTGTGTTGAGTGTAGTGGGATAATTATGATTTATCGATACACCTCGATGAATGTTTTCACCATCAAGACAATAGATTATGTGAATTGGGATGAAAACATAGAGATACAAAATAATGAAAACATATACTACAAGAGAATCATCATTTAGCGGCGGTTTTTTTTTTACGTTTACAGGTGGTTTAAACTGCTGCTAAATAGTTTGGCGGTGGTTTTTTTAAACCTCCACCTAATACGACGTCGCCAATATATTAGCGGTGGTTATTTCCGTTTTGAGGCAGTTTATGGAAAGCGTCGTAGTTTTCTCATTTTGCAGCGGTTTTACTGAGTTTATCAGCGGTTTTTACGAGCCTTGGACATTAGTTTATTCGCGGCAATTATAACCGCCACGAATAAACTCAAATCCAACGGCCGTAAAACCGCCGCTAAAATCACCAGAACTGCCGAAGAATGGGCACCTATGATGCGAATATGTAGAGGCAATTAAAACCGCCACGAAACATAATTTTTTTACATTTTGCGGAAGTTATCACCATTTAGTGGCGGTTTAAACTGCCGCCAATGTACATTTAGCGGCGGTTTAAACTGCCGTGAAAAGATGACCAGAAAAAAAAATGATTCCACTGCACCACTGCCCTGAAAGACAAATCAAACCAGAAATACCATATTGTACATACCAATTAAAAACAATAAACATCAACCTAGGAAATCGGTATAGAATAAATTGAAAAAAAATAAGTAAAGATTGGCATGCTATATAATAATGAACCATTTTTTACATACCAACATACAACAAGAAACATCAAACTAGATAATCAGTATAGAATAAATCGAAATATATATATATATATATATGATAGAATCATCTATAAAACATAGGTACATTATTTTACTACTCTCCAAAAATACAACTAGTCGATCCTTCTTGATCCCCCATAATATATATCCCTTGAAAATGAAACATTAGATCTACATGTGTGTCGGTGTTCCCATCTAGGGAGTGAGAGTAAAACACAGTTAGATTTACCATTTGTGGGCCTCCTACTTGGTTTAATACCCCAAATATACCATCACCACACACATCTTCTATACCAGGTGTCTTAATGAAGCTCGTGTGTTAGTCTCACTCAATACTTTATTGTGCACTTTTATGTAACAAAACTAATCTTTTATTATCTTATTTCTTAAAAAAATCATGATACACAAAAACATTATGTTCTATTTGATCATAATTTAAAATAATTATTGAGATACAATATAGTAATCACCTTCTAATCCTGGTAGGACAACTCTAAAATTCATTACACATGTCATTTCAACAAAATTTTAATCTACGATGAATCATGTCACATTACCATAAAATGCATGCCTTCACTTATATTGTATTTTTTTCTCTTAATTAGGATACAATATATTCCCCTCTGAGGTTCAATCCCAACATCAAGAAACATGCTATTATTATTATGCGATAAGAATAATATGAATCACTTTTACAAAATACTATAGTTAAAGACTCTAGTATTAGATTCTTTATATAGTCTTTAATTTTAGACACCCCTCCTAGTATCACAATATCATATCCACCTTCAAGTTGTATGGCCCATCCTCTTAAGCATTCATCGATTATCATCATACCAACATATATGATATTGAAAACAATATATGGGACTTCTAATAAGTGTAATCCACAACCATACCTTCTCCAAATTAGTCATTGAAGACCAAGATGAAACTGAAATGGAAACTCATTATAAATTCAAACACTATCTATTTCTAGGTACCTTTCACAAAGTGTTACCCTTAAAAAAAGTTAAGATTCTTGAAATATTTCTATTTAAATTGAACATAAATTGTATGATGTATCCCACTAATCATTAATAAACTATGTGTTTCATGATTCTATTTATAGAGATTTATATGATGATCATCCCATGGGCCTGATCCCAACAATTTAAACACCTACGACCTCTTTTTATTACAAAAAATTAATAATTAACTAACTATGGGGCCTTAAACAAATGAGTAATAAACATGTATTATATGTATTATTACCCTAAAAATCATATATTTGCATAACTACTCATATTCAGAGAGATCATAGGAATAGGGGTACCTATTTAAACACTAATATTTTGATATTATTCATTAAAAAATCATAAATCTATAAGGGAATCCAACAATTCAAATGATTCCACCCAAAGAATATTTGATGATCCCAAAATCTCACACCTTTTACCAATACCTATTTTGAATAATCTATAGTATATGAATCACTAGTGAACACCTTTTATTGTAATTTAGTTCTAAAAGGACATCCATACCAAATATTCAAATACATGGAAGCCCATTGGAGGTTCTCACCAAAAAATAGATAACCTAATGTGAATCCATTAACATGGAATTGGATTGATAATCTATGAAATCTTACATTTGATGATGTATTGATGGGTTTCTTCATTGTTTTTCCTTTTCAATACCTTCGTCGCATCCTTCAATTAAAATGGAATCACCAAATGCACTAGTTATGTTCAAGACCAAAAACAAGTTGATAGTACCCATAAAGAACACAATAGTGAGGCATGAAAACAATTGTTATGTAATACATAAGACCCAATTTCTATGAATATATGTTCCCCATACACTGACATGCATTGTCTCCTACCTTTGTAAAATGAGTGCATGATGGTTCACACCTTATTTCAGGAATACCTTCTAAATGGATCTATCCTTACATTATATGACACTCATGGTAGTCTATAGGGAATAATGCACCACATGTTGTCCAACTAAAAATATTCTATGGCAAAACCATTGGTCCATAATTTCACATCCAACCTTTTTGTATCCTTTCAATAGATCATGAGAACATGTTATTCTTTTATCATATTTATTTGGATAAATATTTCCACCATAAAGTTGAAATTGCCTTAGAACATAATTATGAGTATCATATTCACTATATTCATTTTTATTAAAATGTGACCTTGAGTACTCAAGAAGATATATAGGGTGTTTTTCCCTATTGTCTATAATCAAGCATCTAAAAGTTGATCCCACTGAGGATATCCAATCACTGACACTCAAGAGTATATTTATACCCATACTAGTTTAAACACCCTTGAGTCCCATTAGAATATCTAGATAATATACTAGGTAAGGTTACAATGCTCTAATATCTAAAAGAATCAGAATCTATCCTAAGTGGCGTTTGTGACAATAAAATTACAATGGAAAACATAACCCACTTGGTTGGGGGGATTTTTTATCATTTTTTCCTCATGGTCATCTCCAGTATCATTCATCCTATGGGATCACATGCAAATTAATGATATCCCTTTTACAATGTAAATATGTGTTTCCTATTGGTGGTAACACATTAGTATATTTCTTCAATGTTAACCCAATTGATGTTGGGAAACATGATTATATTGAGTATGAAACAGGTGTGGATGAATCCAATACACCCTCACCACTAAAAAATAGTAAAACCATCTCAACATAAGATAATATTACTTATTTCAAATTAAAAATAGTATAACATGTGAAATGACCCAATTTTTTCAACACATCAATGATGGGTTTAACTCCTAGTCATCCAAAATCTCGACTACCAATTCAAACACAGGCCTAAATGGAATGATGTATACCACACTCAAGAAATAAAGATATAAAAAGAAACATCATAAATCAATAAAACTCATAAAAGGAAACATGAGAAATTGAGTAAATTTTAGGACATGAAAATGTTTCGTGGAAACTATGTTCCATAAATGTTACATATACAAACCAACTATTCCCATATTTGTTCAACACATGAACAATACAACTACTCATGGTCTGATGATGCATCGTCACCCTCACCACCTTCTTCAGCACTTTATGTTGTCACCTATAAGAGCATAATATTGAAAATTAAATACAGTTGCATATTTATATTAAAAAATTGACTTCATACCCCAACTTCTTTAGCATGCTCCTTAACAAAACATCCATCTAATTTCTTGTGAACATACAACCACTATTCAGTTCGGGATGCTTCGTTCCCTAATCTCTATGACTACATTAAGAAAATATAAATCAGAAATTCAATATATTAAATAGATAATATTGTCTTATAAGTATTTATACTAATTAAAAGATTACCAATTTTGTTCGGCTTCTAGAAAAGATTTTTGAGCCCGTAGTGTGAGGGATGACTTGCTTAGCCCAGTTTGAAGCATTATTTCTTGAGAGATCCTGAAATAAATAAAATTAAATTTAATAGTAATGTATTCAATTTCATGTACTCTTCATATACATGTATAAATGTAAAATGAGGATAATATAATAATATATATTTCAATACCATCTGCTTCTCATCATGATATCTGTCAACAAAAACTTTCCACTGTTCTTTCAATACCCCACTGCGTAGCTTCTCATAGATTTGTTGCACAGTCAATGAGGTATCATTGACATCACACCACAATCTTCATTTGAAATATTTCCATTTCTTACCTAGATTTTTCAACATCCACTTCTGTGCTATCACATTAGCAACTATAATGTGGAAGAACATCTGTATAAAGAAATTCATTTTGAACATATTAGTAACATGACATTTAAATTAATCCATAATGTAATAAATTTACCTTTATTTGAGAATCAAAAACTTCATTTTTCAAGCTTGGAGGCATATGTCTCCAATAATCATATGAAATAGGAATGGAAATGGGATCTGTTGCCAGATGTCCTAGAATCTGGCCAAGTAACCCCACTGCATCATCCGTCGGGACCCCATAAGAATCAAATGGAATAACTATCTTTTCTCCAGTCATATTCCAAACATCTTCAGTTTTTATGTTTTTCTCCACAGTTGTATTTTTTTCATCTTAAATGATCAAACAATTAGTATAAACAAAATGCAATAAATTTATTTAATTAAAATTTTTACCTATGACAGTGACACTCCAGTATGCCCGTGATGAACTGGACTGGGCGTGTCGATGCCTCACTGTTGGGTCTCCTGAATGGGGAGTCGATAACTCACCCTCTAATGGGATATCCAAAGATGGTGTGAGAGATGGTGCAGGGGGAGATGGTGCAGGAGTGTAGGCAGATGGTGCCTCAGATGTCGTGGGGAGGGAGCCAGATGGATCATCATCTGTCGTGGAACTAGATGAAATAGTATACCACTTCTTCCTTGGAATTATTGTCATTTAATAAAATAAAATTAAGTTCAGAATATATATTTTAAAAAAATTGTGCAGAAAAAAAATAAAAATGACAATAGATACCCAGTAATAACAGACAAAATATATATAATAATGATAATGAATTACTGCAGAAATGAAAAAGGTGGTTGCTGAATAAATAAATAATTGTACATTCAATAATTTTCCCCTTCTATAATGTTGGTTTCCTGCTCCATTTCTTCATCCACTTTATTCATCCTTACTAGACTAATATTTTCAATATCATGATGGAAAAATAATTCTGCTTCCTGTTGTTGATTAAATTCAATTTCAGAGGTCAAATTATCCACTTCATCACCCATATCATACAAATCTCTTTGTATTGTGTGAGAAACTACACTCCATCCTTCATCGACAACATCATTCACATAATATACCAATTTTTCTTGCAATGATAAGATATATGGATCATGCAGTTCACAATCACCAACATCCATCAAGCGAGAGAAGTTCATAGAAGTAAATTGTAAGGAATCCCTTTTAACACCTCTTAAAATATTGACCCATTTGTATTTGAATAAAACCGTAGAAAAATGTCCATGGTAGTTTAATTCAACAATATCATGCACCTTTATGTAGTATTCCACTTCATCAAATGTAAATATACCACTATTCTTTGTTTTCAAACCCACATCTCGATCGACTGTACAAAATCTAAAGACATTCACATTATAAGCATCTAACTATCTAACTTGTTTTAGAGGACCTCTAGAAAGAAACATCAAATATTCTGACACCTCTACTCGAGTATCAGTATTCATGATCTGAAAAAAGAAATATACTTTATTAGATTTACAAAATGTATGTGTCAAACTAATATTTGTACTTATTGAAATATTTATGAACTTAAACGTCATGAAAACCATTCTACAAGATCTTTATTAATAGCTTTCGTTATATCTTTCTCATTTCATGTTCGGCCTTTCATTCGTCTCTTTGTTTGTATCTGAAACTCTTCAATAAATGGATCTGAAATTTCACTATTCAGCATCACATATCTATGTGCCTGTAATAATTCCAATTCAGTATGTGTCACATTTGAGGTCCTCCCAACTGATCGGCCAATAGAAAGAAATATTTTGGATTTATGATGTATTTTAGATTGATTCAATGTTTCTTCAACACGTCCAACTCGATTAAATCTTGTCTCAATATCTTCAAAGTATCAAGAACAAAAGGTAAGACACTCCTCAACCAAATAGCCTTCAGCAATAGAGCCTTCTGGTTGAGCTTTATTTCTCTCGTATGATTTGAAATGCCCAAGATATATGTGAAATAAAATAAACTTATTATACATTTAATTAAGTACCAAAAATTGTTTACATAACTGAAAAACATATAAATAAAGTACCTCTCAATTGGATACATCCATCAATAATGAACGAGGCCTCCTAATTTAGCTTCCTTAACCAAATGCACGGTTAAATGCATCAATACAGTAAAAAATGACGGAGGAAAGATCATATATATTGCACAAAGGGTCAATAAAAACTATTCCTAGAGGTTGTGAAGCTGAAATGGATGTAGGGATTTCTCACATAGTTGTCTGAAAAATGTGCAGAATTGGAGTACAACAGCATTAATTTTTTCAGGAAATAATGTACGCAAATCCAATGGTAGTAACTGTTGTAACAAAATATGTGAATCGTGACTTTTTAATCCATGTAACATACGATTCTTCAAGTCAACACACCTCAAGATGTTACTTGAATACCCATCATATACCATATCATTCTTTAAAATTCATAGAAATGTATCTTTACCCCTATTTTTCATTGAAAAAATTAACGGGGGATAATTTTCATTCTCATCCGGACAGAGATTGTGTTTTATGTTCATTGCTTGTAAGTCTTTATGAGAATTGTGATGATCCTTTGACTTTCCATGCTCATTTAGCAATGTGAAAATCAAATTTTTACAAAAATTCTTCTCAATATGCATCACATCAATAATATTCTACAACAAATTAAATTCCCAATATGGAAGTTTGAAGAATATACTTTTTTTATTCCATTTTTGCGTTCCGATTTCGCTTGACGATGCACTTCGGACCTGTTTTCTGCTATCATTCAAATGATGAACCTTCCCAAATTCTGTTTCAACATTTTCAAGCTATGTCAATATTTCAGAACTAGTTAAAAACGTTAGAGGTTGTCTACGATCAATGGAACCATTAAATTTTGATCTGTTCAGCCTAAATCTATGAGATGCATCGAGAAATCTTCAATGACACAAGAAGCACCATTTTATAGTGTGAGGTAGCCATTTAGGCTCAAAATAAAAGTTATAAACGGGACAAGACAATCCTGTGTAAGTGTTCCAACCAGATAAATTACCAAGACTAGGGATGTGACTAATGGTTCACATTAAAGCATCATACATTTTCAACATTGTTTTATAAGAAGCATCAAATGTCTCAACACCATTGCTCCGTAACTCCTAGAATTCCTCAATAAAAGGTTGTAAGTATACATCAATATCATTTCCAGGAACATGTTTTCTAGGAATATTCATCTAAAGGATAACAGATTTTTTTTACATACACATCAACAGAGGCAGATTATAAGGGATCAAAACCACTAGAAAAATGCTATAACTGGTACTCAATGTCCCAAATGGGTTGAATCCATCGGCAGAAAATCCCAATCGAACATTCCTAGGATCAGCTGAGAAATCTAGATGTAATGAATCAAATGTCTTCCACGATTGGGAATCTCGTGGATGTCTCATTAAACCATCATTGTTATTATATACAGAATGCCACTTCATGTATTCAGTGGTTTTCCATGACATGAATAATCAATGCAATCGATGTTTCAAAGGAAAGTACTGCAAAACCTTTTTAGGTGTGTTCCTTTTCTTCTTCTCCATGAAATTATGTTCATTTAGACTTCCAACATCACCCTTTTCCTGCCATCTAGAAGAAGAACATTTCTTGTAATTCGGTCTACTCGAATCCTCTCCCCAATAAAGCATACAATCATTGGGACACGCATTTATTTTTCTATAATTCAGAACAAGCTTGTTAACAACTTTTTTCATATCATAAAAATATTCTGTAATTTTTGCTTCAAGAAATGCATCACGAATCAATTCCATTATCCTAGACATTGCCTTATTTGTAATTCCACATAGACATTTGATATGGTACAACTTCTGCAGAAATGAATGCTTTGAATATTTCAAATACCCACTATATAACTCTTGATTTCCATCATCAACTAAATCATGAAACACATTTTCCTTAGTGAAGTTTTATCTTACATTTGGCTACATAGAATCAAGAGGAGGATCCAATGATAAGTTAAAATCTTGATCTGCCTGTGTTACAGTCTCAAATACATCACTTGTCATGTTGAAATTTGTAGCACCCTCTTCTGGTTGTTCTGATATGTTTTGATGATGATAGTGGTGTCTTGCTGTGTTGAATTCATCATTTATGAGGTTTTGCAATTCATTTTCCATTGTGGACGAACTTGGGACCTCATTCTGTGGATTAACATCAGTGCTCAATATTTATGTAACGTTCAATTCTCCATGCCAAATTCAATAAAATATTGACCAGGGAATTGCTTCGTTATTAAATGTTCATAAACATAATCTCTCTTCAAACATGTTCTTAATTTACATTTAATACATGGACATTTTATTCTACCTTCAACGGATTGATTAGAAATTTCAAAAACTGAAAACTCATTCAATCCCTTAACATACTGGGGTGTGTTCCTCAGTAATTTGATCCAGCTTTTATCCATGTATATCACAATGTGCCTACCCAATAATAATAAAAATTACAACACATAGTTACTACTAAATAGAGAAAAATATTCATATATATGATAGTATAAGATTACATAAACATAATATAATAAAGATAGTCCCCTGAGTTAGATATGAACCCTCTACTGTTTGGGATAGGGGAATTTTCTTTAGTAAAGAGAAACAGTGTGCTAAGAATGTTGTAGCTACTTAACCATGAAAACCAAAGCACATTGTTAATTTTGAATAACCCCAACCAAAGTACTCTATAGAGTCTTCATATAAAACTCTAATTTCGAATAAATATATTATAAATATTGTTTTGGGAAAACCTTATGATGCTTACAAAACTCAACACATTGTTAATTTGGAGTGATAAGAACCAAGTGATGGATTGTAGTCTTGAGGCATTATAAGTGGTGGTGTTCATGGAAATTCATGATGAAATAACTTGGGAGATTAGGTTTTGAGGTTCTACGAACCTTGTGTGGATTGAATTCCTAGACCTCTCTTTGGTGTATTGACATAAAAAAGAGTGGTGGTGTGACTTGAGGGTGATTTATATCATATATGTGTTAGTTCTCATGAGTGGAGAATTATGGTAAAATGGGATGATCGATGATCTGACCATGGAGTTGAACTAAGAGTCATATTCAATCTTCGGTGTGGGCATTGAACATTATTTTTATTCGTTGAGTTTTAAGGAACCGTGGTCGGGATATGATAGTGAATTGGTGGGAAGGATTGAGGGCCTTTGGTATAATACATCTAAATAAGTACTTATTAGTGTTGTTGCATAAACATTGATGTGGTAAGGTGGAGACCACATCATAAATGCTGTTCAAGATTTGGCTGATGTGGTTTGGGGATCAAACTAGGGTATTTGAAGAATAGTTGATGTTTCTGGGCTTGGTGTTTGGAGTTTCATAGTAGAATCATGTTGGGAATTTGGAGATGAAATTTGTGGTGTTGGTACTATCATCCAGGACAACATAAGACTTAAAATGTCCCAAGAAGCTCTTAAATTAATGAGGATCTTATTGGTATTACATCTATTGATAAAAATTATCAAAAAAATTAAAAATACATAGTACCAAAGCAATTTAAATTCATGGTATAATTACTATATAGTATTTCATTGGTTGGATAATGAATGAACAAGGTAGTCACACGGTCCCAATACTTACCCTCATAAAAATTAAAACAAATAAACAGTTTCAATACAATCAACAAAAATTCCATCATCCATCAGTATAATTACAGCAACCCATTCCTCAACCTAAATATTCTCCAGGGATAAACCTACTACCTCAACACCTATCCTAACAATTCCAAAACCATTACTTGTGAAATTCTGAAATAAAATGAAAAAACTAAAATCAAATGTTTTATCCATAAAATCTCACTTTAAAATCATGAAAAAAGTAAGGAACTTATACCTACTTAGGTTTTCCATTCCTCGTACTTTAGGGGATAATATTGTAACATTGAATCTTATTTGGAAAAACATAATGTTTTGACTATATTATGGAGTAGGAAAACCATTAATAACCATAAACCAACTAGTCCCAAACTATTAAAGGGTTCTAAATATCAGGATAATTCTAGATAAAAAAACCATATAATCTAAGAATTATGATGAGGATACAAAGGAACCCACACCTCCCAAAACAATCCAGTAGGTTTCTTTATTAACTCAAATAATGAGGGGAAATACAATCCCAACATAGGAAAAAAATCAAGGGAGATATTATGTCTTGTTAAACTCAATATCTCCATTCATGATATAATAAAAAACATAAAAACGAACTCGGATTACCTTACAAATTTGAGAACATTGAAAAGTACATTTCCTTAGAAAAATTAATTTCTATTGACTATTAATTTTATAACTTCCATCTAGGTAACCACGTATTCTATATTAAAGGAACTTTTTATCATTACATTAATGTTGAATTTGGGGAGAATTTTTTCTAAATCCATATGTTATCTAGGAGATAGTTTTAACCTCATTCCATGTGTTTAATATTATTATTTAGGGATTGAAAAACTAAAATCCTCAATTACCACTCTCCAACTCACTGATCATAGTGGTCAGGTAAATATTTGGATCTCAATATGTGTTTTGGTAAAGGTTATAAATTTCATTAACAATTCCTTAATACACCATAAGTAATCATAACTACAAAATATATAAACATCAATATCACATCCCATAAATTTCATAATTTTAGAAAAAATCATACTACTCACCTAATATAAAACCTTAGGGTTCGTATAGATCTCCAGGATCGTGGGTGGCCGGGGGAAGCGGGGTCGTCGGGGTCACGGGGTCATCGGGGTTGCGGGGGGCCAGGGTCGCCGGGGTCGCAGGGGGCCGGGGTCGTAGGGGAAGTGGGGTCGCAGGGTGCGGTCGGGGTGGGGGGGGGCGAAGGGTCAGGGCTGTAAAAAAACATGTTTCATGGAGGTTTATTAAAAACTGTAGTGAAACCATTTTTAAAAAAGGTTTAGCGGCGGTTCCCAGAACCGCCACTTGACACCATTTTTTTGTAGTGATACATCAAGAGGAGGGTGATATGGATGCACGAATTGAGGCTGCGCGTACAAAGAAATATAGGAGAATACAAAACCAAGCACCCCAAATAATGAATTTCCACCTCTATTAAAGACCATTATCAAAGATAACATGAAATATGTTGTTATATACCACTGTCCACCTAGAAGAATTGAACTTCCTTCCACGGAGGATCATTTTACATATTATGTGAATGAGATAAAAAATATCAAGATAGTCAAATGTGAGATACTTCAGGTAAACATTCCCACATGGTATTTTCTAAAAATGGAGATGAATAGCCTTCTTCTTATACATTAATAAAGAGTTGATCTACCTATAAGATTAGTATTTGAGCATCATGATAGGTATAGATCTATAAAGACACTCTATATAAATATGGGAGTCGAAGATGTTCACTACTTCTCTATATTATGGAGAGATACTCTCCACTACTAGGGAAATCATTCTTTCTTAGCGTTGGTTGAAAATTAGCGGGAGATGAAAATAGGTCCACCCCATCAAGATTTTCTCATTCTATATCAGTAGAAGGTGGCCCAAAATATAGTACCTACAAAACTGATCAACGTCATTGAATCCCTATCTACTCGAATTGAATATATTTATGGTAAATGAGAACCTATACGTCCCAAGAAGAATGCATATCCCAAATTCATGGATGGAAAATTTTCTCCATCCAATTTCATTGATCTTTCCTTCTAAACCATTGACAGCATGACATATCCATAATAGAATCTTACGCACTTCATATCCTGATGTGGTATGATGATGGTCCCTCAAGATGAATTTAATGATACTAGACTAATATGATTTTTAAAAACTATGATAGGTCCAACCTTCATTTGGTACAACAAAATTCTAGAATGATCTATTGTCGCTTGGGAAGAATGTCATCATAAATTCCATTATACGTTCCACATTACACTAATGAAAAAGAAAATTTTTCAACCTCATAAACTACAGAGAATCTTAAACTGAGAGATTCTATAATTTCATATCTTGATGGAAATGGTTAACCTATTCACTGATCATCTCTATATCGCAAAAGCAGGTTCATGAAATCAATACTGAAAATCCTTGATATGAAATACAAACACCTTTGATCCTGATGAAATATCTAAGTGGATTCCTAAAATTTGATGAAATGGAATAGTGAATTGAAGATTACATTTAGATGATTTGAGAAAAATCTATGCCCATGACAAAAACATATGAGAAAAAGATTTCTAAGGCATTCGCTGCTATTGTTACCCTCAAACCAATAACAGTTCCCATTCAAGCACCTAGGAAGGACTTGAATCATCCAGAACCTCCTATCAAGTGGAAACAAAAAAAATAAACCTATACTAGAAGAAAGAGGATATAATGTTTTCCCATGAATTGGGGAATGGATGAATAAAGCATACTACTTTCGAAAGTGTAGGTCCCTGATTATTTCCTTTCAACAATGGAAAATAACCTACTAATGTTATGGTAGCCCAAGAAACCAAATGAGGTCAACCTCACTAATCATCCTGACAACTACACTTTACATAAATGGTTGGTTCATACTATACATGATTTATTTATCATCAAATACATCCACCAAAGCATGATAGATTATGTAAAATTGATGTTGGAAAATTCCCCAACACATGTGACTTGTGTAGTCATAACCCAACCCAATGAAGCGGGTGACTGGAAAGAAGTTCTGACTAGGTACGAATAGAATCTTGTTAACTATATGACCAAAAAATAGAAAACTAGGCTCATGACACCTTAAGAGAACAGTTGAGAAACACCATGACGACCCCATCACCTAGGGAGGTGACAACGAATACAACTCCCATATTCAGATGTAATCATCATCCATAGGAAGTGATTGAATAGAAAGAGTCATATTCAGCTTCTACATAAGCTATGAATCATGCATACTTCTCTCATACAACATCTGGAGCATGGGAAACACCCAACCAAGTGGGACCTTCTTTAGATGAATATTTACTATTTGGATCTATTAAAATAATAAAATTTTAATACCCATTATATGTTGATTTATATGCCGTTGAGAACACCTTTTTTGTACTTGATCAGTGAATCGAAGCCTGATAGTGTAGGGGCAAAGGATACATCGGATAGTGTGGGTGTGGTTAGACCCAATATCTTGTACACATCCCCAAAGAGGCCATATATGTAGTCAATACCCATGGGGAATCACTCCAAAAATCCCAAAATAAACACATATTCACTACTAAAAAATGTTCTTTAACGATGCTAGAAATATCCTTTATTAGTGCTAGAAAATCGTTGACTATGTGAGTGATGTTAAAAGCCCAGAACATTTATCAGCACTGAAAATAATTGATAAAGGGGTCATTTATCATTACTAAAAAAGCACTGATAAATAGGACCTTTATCAGTTCTTTTAAAAAAACTGATAAATGACCCATTTATCAGTGCTTTAATTTAGTTTTGATAAAGGTCCATACATCAGTATGCTATAAAAACACACTATATCACCATAAACACATCAGAAATAAAAAAACAATACCCAATATATAATTTAAATGAAATGAAATTTACAAACAAATACAATAAAAAATATATTATAGACATTTAAAATATTAGTTTATACAATTAAAAAAATAAAAATTATTACATACATTCAAAAATAATCCTAATTGTCTATGTTACCACAATTTCCATTGACTTATTTTATCAAACTACCAATATTGCATGATTAGTTTCGAAAAAATCACCTCAACTCGGAAAAAAAGAATCCAACTATATAAGAAAATAATTATTAGGAGTAATACTAAAGAGAAATAAATTAAACATAAATATTAAATAATATATTAATTCTATGTAAAATGATTTTTCTATGAAAATAGCATGATTACCTCTATGATTGAGTAGTGGAGAGAACATAAAAGAAAGTGATAAATGTCAACAATACAGTAGTGAAAGGTTTTGTGAGAGAAAAAATCTGTGGAATTTTTTGTGAATAAAGGGATGAAAGATGGATGTAGCACCCAAACTCAAACAAAAGAATCAACTTTTATAAGAAAAATAATAATTATGTTAGTAATACTAAAAATAAATAAATGAATCATATATAACAAAAATACATTAATTATATGGACAATTATTTTACTATTAAAACATCAAGATTACCACTATAATTGAGTAGAGGAAGCATTGTTACTCTTCCTGAAAAGGTAGTGGAGGTAACTTGAAAGAAATTGATAAATACACCACTGTAGTGGTGAAATGGTTTTAAGGTAGAAGTAGCATGAACGTTGGACAGAGAACACCAACTCGAAAAAAATAATCCACCTCTATAAAAACATAATTTTTATGTGAGTAATACTAAAAGTAAATAAATAAAACATACAAATGAAACAATACATTAATTATATGGTCAGTGATTTTACTATGCAAATATCAAGATTACCCTTATAATTGGGTTGATGCAGCATTGTTTTTCTTCCTAAAAAGTAGTGGAGGTAACTTGAAAGAAAGTTATAAATGAACCACTATAGGGGTGAAAATGTTTTAAGGGAGAAGGAGAATGAAAGTTAGATATAACACACAAACTCAAACAAATTAATCCACCTATATAATAAAATAATTATTATGTAATTAATTCTAAAAAGAAATAAATAAAAAATAAATTTGAAATAATATATTAATTCTATAGAAATTGATTTTACTGTGAAAATATCTAGATTACCTCTATTATTGACCAGAGGCAATGTCATTTCTCTTATTACAAATTCATGAAATATGGACAGAATTATTATAAAATAAACAAACTCTGTAAGGAATAATGAAAATTAAATCAATGTTTCATTATATGATTTTTTCATAAAATTGAGAACGTATATCATAACATTAATTTTTCATATATCCAAAGGTTTTACTTGATTATAATTTGTTCATATGATGGATTGCTAACATCCTCATATGTAGAATGAATTGTCTACATTAGCAGTCAAACATTCAATTTAGATTATGTTAATTCAGGAGAGAAAATATAATATTATGAGGAAAAATATAATATATTAAAAAATATTTTTACCTTCTCAATGAACTCTCTTTCTTTTATTAAAGGTTTCAAGGATTTGGATCCTATTTTTAGAATCCAAATCCCCTTTTTTGGTCCCCTATAACATACACGACATTTTCTACATTGGGACTAACATAAACTGATTGGGATGTCCCTATCAAAGGGTCATCCTCGATTGAATTTTCATTTTCTCAACATTTTTTTAGTCACTAGTAGGACAATCGACCAATTCTTGTATATGCATGCCATGTTACAAGTCTTATGGTTTCTAGACATCCATATAGAATTCTAAACTATGGAATGATAGGAAATTACCATATCGATTTTTAAGTATTTGATTCAATTTTCTTGTATCGATATGCTCCACACTTAGGGAATTTTATGAGTGATTTATGGTCCTTGAGAAACAATATGAAATAATTTGTACAAGAATGTTTTTTTAGAGATCATTCCCTTTGATCATAGCATTATTTTAGCATCATATGTTTTTCAGGGAAGTTAATTTCCTTCTAGTAGGATATCTTTAAGAATACCAAGTAGTTCCATAAAGTTGTTTTCACTACATCTACTGCTAGATTTAAAATTATATAACTTCTATATAAGAAAAAATGCCATGTATTTAGTACAACCGATATACAATGGTTTCTTGGAACAGCTATTTAACTCCTCAAACAAATTTGGAAAATCATGAAGGTCATCTTCAATTTCCATTATCATTTCTTCTATGTTATATCCATCATCTTTTAAAAAGGTATTCATATTGAATGATGCATAAACTACAGTGTCATACCAATTGGTGTCGACATTCAGTTTTTTACAAGTTTAGTCTATCATTTATAGATTTGATCATTTTTGTGACAAATCAAATGTTCTTCCAACACTTCTAAACTAATTTTTCTTGAATAACAACAACATAAACATCGACATATGATTTTAAAAGGGACATTTACATGATCTCTTGAAAATTTGAAGAATTATTTAACTACATATTCATATTTATTTGTTAAATGATTAGTGGGAATCAATTTTCGGTCAGTATCCATTATATTGGGTTCATAAAAGATTAATTTTATACTATATATAAATTAATATACATAAGATATTCATTATCAAAAGTGATGTTATAGAAAATTCTAATAAGGGGAATATAGATCATTTCTACTAGAATATATAAGAACCCATATATTCTATATCCAACAATAAGGGTTGATGGAATTTGAAAACATAGAGGGAGATAAAGTTATATAATGAATGATATTATCAGTAAACTTGATAGGTGTAAACCGAAAGATGGATAGTTTAATTACCCTAGTCTGAATGACCCAAACAACCACAAGTCAGATCATCTTATATCCTCTAACACACCTAAAATCCACTAAAGGATGGTTTAATGTTTGGGTCAAAAAAACCCTTAATTGGAGTCCCCCCCCAATTCGGAACAATTATTAGCAGAGGTCAAAAATAATTCTAGCATTACCCTCTGGGTCAATGGACATACAAACCCAAAATCATCATTACATGATATATACATACTTGTTTGACAAAAAACATTGAAAATAAATGATAAACTGTATATATAGACACACATACAAATCACGCCATTATAATAACTCACTTATATTCTATAATAAAAATCAAATAGATTAATTCTTGATATTCAAACATAATTTGGACAATAAAGACACCATAATGATTCACGAAGTGAAGGATAGATGTGATAAAACCTCATGTGATTACCTATGATTAACCCATTTGAATATGATCTATAAGAAAACTAAGGACCATAATGAATTCTAAGAGGAACTAGATTCTGTTAAAAATACAACCAAAGAGAAACATACATCACTCCACTAACTTGGTTCCTGAAAAATAGCATCTGAAGCTACATGTCCACTAAGATGTTCATGAAAGGTGTCAGTATATATATAATCATTAGGTAACCACCAATGTGCCTCAAATAATTATTCAATAAACAAGAATATACACGAAAATTTCCCCCCCATGCATGGCTGGGGTGGTAAGGGTGGGGAGGGGTTTAGGGCATGGTCATGGGGTCAATTACTGAGGCCAACAATTTACCCGTATTTTCTTTGTCGCGTTGAGTGCCACTTTTATGGTTGTACCTAATTTTTTAAAAAAATATACTTGAAAATTTCTACACATTTATATACATATATGAAAAAAATTACTGATCAAGAAGATACAAAACATTGCAGTAAAACAACAATGAATAAATCCAAAGTTCAGTATCAGATATAAACAATGGATCATACATTGGTAGTCAATACAAAAAACGGACCACAAATCATTTCCTAATTAAAGGATCACAAACCTATCATTAGAAATAGGTCATAAACAAATAATAGAATTATAAATCAAAAAAACAAAAAATACACAAGTAAAATTGGATGGCCTACCTCGCAAGGTTGAAGAAAATTTGAGACCCTCTTCAGAAACCCAAACTGCAATCAAACACAGGATGTTAGATGAGATGTTGGAGAAACTTGAGGTAGTTCAATGGTGTGCTTCAACCTTCGATTCACCGTGGAGCACTAGCAGTGGGTGGCTTCCGTATAAAGCTTCTATATCATGGCAGGTTCGCAAAGAATTAGGGTTTTAAAAATAGATCGGGACTCTTTTATCAATGCTTAGAAATAAGCACTGATAAAGATCCCTTTTATCAGTACTTATTTAGTGTTGATAAAGATACATCTTTATCAATGTTAAAAAAGCACTGATAAAATAAATCTTTACTAGTTCTAAAGTTATAGCGTTGATAAATATTAATTTTATCATCTCTTGGTTTAGTGCTGATAAATCATATCTTTATGATCACTAAAATACATCTGATAAGGGATTTATAATTATGATTATAAAAAAATTATAAACATTTATATATATATATATATAATATATATATAATATAGTAAAAATATATTTCTTTTTAAATATATTTATTATAATTTTATAATTATTTATTTATATTCATAGAAATATTTTTAAAAAAATTATTATTTATATCATTATGTATATTTATATAATTATACATAGATATATTTAATAAATAAATATAAATATAAATATAGTAAATATATTCATTATTTTAGTAAAATTTTTTATAAATTTAATAATTTATAATTTATATTTATATAAATATATTTAAAATATATATATATATATATTTACTTATAATTATAAAAATATAAATGTATAAAAATTGAATATGTACTTTTATAAATATTTTTATTTATCAATATTTTTCTACAAATTTATTTTCTACAATATTGATGAATAACTAATTTTAAGTTCATGCATATATATTAAAAATGAGTAAAATTGAATAAATTAAGAATAAGTACTCTTAAACAATATTGAAAAAACAGATAAGTTTTGTGTGTGCACATTGTAATATGTATAGAAATGCATTAATTACATATATGTAAAATAAATATAACACACATTTGATCTATATATTAAATTGAAAAATAAAACGGCATTCAATTATTTGTTGAGTACTCTGAAATTAATCAATATTTTTAATTCATATTAATTTTTAATTATAAACCATTATTCAATAAATATATGAATACTTAATGTAAAGTGAATAAATATTTTTTTAATATATAAATCATATTTATATATAATAATATATATATATATATATATATAATAATTTATAATCAATCTATTAATTTTTGTCAATAATTATTTTATTAATAAAATTTGTAATATTTTTTTAATAAACACATTTTTTATTTTTTATTTATTTAATTATTTCATTTTATTTATTCGGAACATTATTAGCACTAAAAATGCACTCATGAAATAAATATTTATCACTGCTAAAAAAGCACTTCTAATGGGTACCCATTATCATTGCTAATAAACGATACCCCTAATCAATTCTGAAAATAAATTACTGATAATGTATACCCTTTTATTAATGCTTAAAATAATGCACTAATAAAAGGATAAATTTATCAATGTTTCCTTTAGCTTTGATAAATATGCCATTTATTAGCATTTTTATTAGCGTTGATAAATACTAGCATTGTTAAAGGACCCTTTTATAGTAGTGATGTGTTCTAGAGTCCTCCCTCGGTCACCCCAGCCTGATCATATTACGAGAATGACTAGTATTGGTGTTGTTTTCTGATTAGACCAGACATTGGGGAATTTTAGTGCAACCTATGCCACTAGTAGAAGATTCTACCTTAAATTATACATAATAACTTGGCCCATACACCTAAAATACCTCAGATCTAGAGCCATGTAATAGGGAGAAACCTCACATTGGGAAGCGTTGACCTCTAGCTCAAATGTGTGACATTCTGAAATAGTTGTTTTTGTCCCATCCAAACACTTAATTATGGATACACTCCATATTTCTCAAGAACATAGAGTGGTACTCATAAAATACCTCTATAGTCCACAATAATGTGAGATTTAAGTCACTTCAGGTGAGGTTTATTTTGTGAAGTCTATTCAATCAGAATTACAAGTTTCCATCTCATTCGTAGAGCAGGATCAGGAGGATGTCATAAAAGGACACATCAGACCCTATATGTTTCTAGAAAACATGAAAATTTCAACATATAGAGGGATATGATTAATAGTGGTTTTAGGATCAACTTAATCTTAGTTTAGACCCTCATACATTATAAATATATTGAGAGGAATTTATCTCTCACAAAGATAACCATTAAAGGGTGTGATAAGAAAGAGAACAGACCTATTGGGAAGATAAATCTCCTATATTTGTTTGGGGATATCACATATAACACTACATCCATAGTTATCCAGTAAGACACAACATATAATATTCAACTTGTGAGGCCTTGTATTCACAACCGCGTGGTGTTACCTTCAAAATTTTGTTAGTTTTGAAATACCCAATCAATGGGATGGTCATAATAATGCATAGTGATAGTACTCCTTTTGAGTCTTGTGAGGACATAAATGTTGAGGTAGGTTTCTAAAAAAGGGTGGGAAAACAACCAAAGGTGGACAAAGATATATAAATTGTAGTCTTTAATATATTGAGACCCCCCTGTGAATTACTAGGGTATGCTCGATGGTGATTATGTGATACCCATAAACCTAAATGAGAAATTAAACTTAATCCCATATTTCCAATCCCCTCTTATCCCCAACAACATAATGAATAAAAATTAGCTCTAAAATCTCTTTATGATGACTCTGGATGTTTAGGATTACAATATCTATATCTATGGAATCTTTAACCTTAATAATGACATATATTACTTCAGATTACCCACTACTTATGAAAATTCCTCCATGACCTCAATGATTAAATAATAAGAGGATGACCTCAAAAACACCCCTCCCACATTTAGATGAATATCAGAATAAAATAAGACATGTGACCCATATTAATTAGTTTCCTCATTCATATAAATGAGAAATATATGTATATTTCATTTCTAAATCAACATAGATAATTTTTGGCTTGGAATTATATGGGAATTCTAGGGAAAACTGATTTGGCTACACTACATCTAGGCTTACCTAATGACCATCAAGGTTTCAAGTAGGTATCTTGGTGGATTTACCCCTCCTATTATACTAATGTAGAATTTTAATTTAACAAATTAATCAAACCCAATATTTTATGGGAAGTGAAATATAAAATATGGTATTCGTATATAATATCTATAAAGAAAATGAAAAGGAAAAATATAGTATTAATTTATTTCAGAGACCTTAATCAAAACTGCCTGAAAAAAGACTTCCCATTACCAATCATAAAAATCTTTGTTGATGTAATTTCTATAGTCTAATCCCCTTATGTCATAGATGGATATATAGGGTAAAATCAAATAAATGTTTCCCTTGGAGATGAGGAATACACCACCTTAAGAGAACCCCCATGGGACAATTTTTATCCGTTCATTCCCTTTGGATTAAAGATAATTGGATCTACATATCAATATTTCATGCATCATATCTTTGAGAAATTATTAGGATGAATGGAAGAATGTTACTTCAAAAACCTCGTGTTAAAGTCTTGATCATAAACTGATCACTTCAGGGATCTTTAAACAATCTTTAACAAATTTTGGAAACACAACATAAAGATGCATCAGATGAAATTCACCTTCGGGGTAATATCAAGTAAATTCCTTAGCATTGTAGTGCACCAACATGGAATTGAGGTCAACCCTTTAAAGTATAGTCTGATCCTATAAATTTCAACCCCTCAGAACCTCAAGGAATACAGGGTGATCCAAGGGAACCTCATTATATTTTTAATTTTATAGCTAACCAAGCTAAAAAATACCTCCCCATCACCAAGATAATAAAAATGTATTAACCTACCAATGGGATTATGACTAAAAAATAATCCTTTTAGAGTCTTAAGTAGTACTTTAAACACCCATAGGTCTTGATGCGACTAGTGGAAGGAGAGACACTCATCTTATATGCGGCTTCCATGGAATGATCACTTGGTTCTCTCTTTGTATAGAAAAATAATGTAGGGAATAAGGATAGTTTCTACTAGCTTAGTCAGAAAAATTAAAGTTATTTATATATAACATTCAAATGTTGTGAAGAATGGCCTCATGATCATCTTTATAGTGAAAAATAAAAGGTATTACTTACAACACCACAAGGTACACTTGGTCTCTCATATTGACCCATTCAAGAGAATCATTGTACATCCTATATAGATTGGGTGTTTAGCATCATGGGTGGTTATTATGTAATGGTATGACATATAATTTTTGTCATAGAAGGCATTTAAATGGAAAGCCCTGGCAGATTTCCTTCCACAACATCCCTCCCTGGAAAGTGCACCAGTGGACACTGAACTTCTAGAAGAAGAGTTTTTCTATGACCATGACACTACCTGAACATGGGAGTTATATTTTGATGGTGACATCCAATGTCCTATTGGAAAAAGGATAAGAAATAATGTTATCAACTGATTTGGTCTAGGGATTGTATTTTTTCAGAAAAATCAATTTTTCCAACTCTTTATCATTTCCCGAAGGCTTCGTCAATAATGAGGCAAAATACCAGGCCCTCATTAAGATATTGGAACTATTCATACATATAAATTTAGCTTTCTTGAATATAAAATGGGATTTATATCAAGTGATAAATCAAATAAATGGATATCATGCCATCAAAAAGGAAGAATTGGAGTCTCTCATCGACTACATAAGAGGAATGATGACAGAGTTACCCTTTGAACTAGCCTTTCATCATGTACCTCGATCACAAAATTCTCATTTCGATGCACTAGATAATGTAACCATAGTTATGGCTGACCCTACTCAGGATGAGGTGGTCTTCAACATTATCCACCAAAGTCTGGTATCATTAGTCATCATATGTGTCATGGAAGAAATCAATCAAATCAAAAATGACCCAGAGTGTGATGAAATAATATCCACCTATAGATGGATGGATCTCATTATTTATTATCTAAAAAATTGGACTCTCTAAATGGATTGATCCAAAAGGGAGAAGACATGATTTAGAGCACCATAGTTTACCATCTGGGATGGTCCAAATGAAAAAAAAATCCCTCTACAAGAAAGGATTTAATGGAATCCTCATTATATGCATTGTATAAAGATATATTCATATCATAAAAGAAGAAGTCCATTCTGGATATTATCAAGTTCATTAGTCTGGGACCAAACTCTCCCATCAAATCAGGAGGCTTGGTTAATATTGGAAAATAGTGACACCGAACTACATGGAATTCACTAGAAATGTCAGGCATGTGAGATTCATGAAAACATCATCCATCATAAACCATAAATTCTATATAAACTAAATATCCTTTACTATTTTCCTTATGGGGAATGAATGTTTTGGGACCATATCTTTTAGCTACAGCTAAGCAGTTCAAGTACATCCTCACTGATATGGACTTATTTTCCAAATGTATAGTGGAAATACCCCTTAAGGAATTCAGGATGAAGATTATCATTAACTTCCTAAAGTCTAATATTATCACTAAACTCAGAGTCCCTAACATAATATTGATTGGTAATGGTACTGAATTAGATTCGACAGAGTTAAAGAAATTGTATCAAGGGTAAAAAACCATTTCCAACCATTCATTTCACTATCATGATGAGTAAATGGACAAATAGAGTCCATTAACAAGACTATGTCAAATATACTCCAAAATATGGGGAATAAGGACAAGAATTTCTGCCTGGACAAGCTCCTCCATACTTTATGGGCCTATCGTACAACCACAATACTACTACACAAGAAACTCTATACTCTTTAGTGTATATAACCAAGGTAGTATTACCTATATAAGTCCAGTTTCCATCACATTGAATAGTTATCCATGGAAAACTCTCAGATTATTAGAAATAACAAAAGTGACTAGATGAGTAAGATCAGATTAATGATAAAAGGTTGTGTATGCTGCACAACCTCAAATTCTATCAAAATTGTGATTGCATGAGACTCTAATAAAAAGGTTTTCCTCCACTCATTCCTTTATATAGAACTATTATTGGCTCTTATAAGCCCAATGATACTAGGAAAGAAACCTACAAATATGTAACCCAATTGGAAATGACCTTACATTATATATAAGGTCTATTCCAATGGATCAAACTCATTGGACATGATGTATGAGGGACGTGTCGCACCCCCCACCAATGTGAGGTTTTTAAAAAATTATGTTTATTAATTATAATTATGAATTCTTCATCCTAATCACATGACATTAAACTTATTTTTATGTCCTTACTGTATGATGTTAAAACTACATGGAAGAAGTCCTAAAAGCAAGAATTTAAACTGCATAGTGTCCTACATACTTACTTCATGACATTAACCTATAAGAAAATCATTCTAGTCAAATGAAATTAACTGCACATGTGGATTTATTCATATGACCTAAAAATACAATACACCATTCATCCTAACTATATGACATTAAAATACATGGAAGAAATTACTTCACAGATGACCAGTTGCACATGAGCTAGATCTGGAAAAAATTAAAATGAAGTTCCTCCCATTCCTAAGAGTGAGTAAGATCCACATAGGGAAAATATAATTCAAAAACTATGCATGGATTGATTCCTATAATAACCAGATACGCAATGAATCCCATATTACAAATCCTATGTCCAGCCACAATATATTTTTCCTATTAATAAGACATCAGATTGTGTGGGAATGTCTTCAGCACATGATGTTAAAATGTAATCTTACCCTATATACCAAGAATAATATACCTTGGGAAACCATCCTAATAAGCCTAATTTTAAAAATTCTAGATAAATATTATGAGATGACTTCCTGAATTCTTGGACAAGGTTTACAGGATATCTTGCCTTCTGGTTTCTCAAATTGGTTAACCTTTGTCCTCATTGTATGATGTCAAACTTCATGGTTTTCCAAAATAATGTGTGTCTTTATTATCACTCAAATAGAATTTATAGAGATTCTTAAATCCTATATAATATCTCATCAGCCATATAATACAATATACCCCTATACATTCTTTTAATCCCCTATGTGTGGTGAGAGAAACCTTTTCCTTTCCTTGTTTCTAACATCAAGAATAGAACACATAGGCTTGAAAAAAAAATTAGAGGATTCCTAGCATGATCAATAAATATTTTTTCCTGATAGGTTTATCATTGTCATGGATTTAAGACATTAAAATGAACACCATGAGTCCCCGTCGCATGACATTAAACTTCATGGTTGATGCCTCTTATATGACATAAAATTGCACATTTCTATTGACCATTCCAAAGGGATGCCTATCTTTTTTTTGGTATCCCATCATACCACCATTCAAGAACTATTTATGGATTGATTACAATCATCACATGATATGTAGTGATTCTCAGATATCCAATCCTAGGTCAATCTATGACAATCAACAGGAATAATTCCCCTCTCTACATATGGGTCAGACCTGCATAGAGAGTTTTCCATTCTAGAACTATGTGTGGATTGATTCCTATCATCACAGGATATGTAGGGATGCATAAATTTCAAATCCAGGGTCTTGGAACAATAATAAATATGAATAATTCCCCACTATGTGTACGGGTTTGACCTGTATGGATATTTTCCCATTCAATAATAACATGTGACTTAATTCATATCAACACAAGATAAGTAGTGATGTATAAATATACAATCTTGGGTCTAGATACAATAATGAATAGGAATCATTTACCCCTCTATATATGGGTCATACTTGTGTGGAGATTTCCTCATTTAAAAATGAAGTGTTTCTTGATTCCTGTCATCATAGGAAACATAGTGATGCCCATATCTCTAATCCTAGGCCCAATAATAACAATCATTGAGAAAAATGACCCCCTCATCATATGGATCAGACCTGTGTAGAGATTTTCTCATTAAATAACTATGTTTGGATTGATTCTTATCACAACAAGATACATAGTGATTCCTAGATATCAAATCCTTGGACTAGCCACAATAACCAACGAGGAAAATTCCCCCATATTCATATGGGTTATAAATATAAGGAGATTTTTTCATTTAATAACTATTTTTGGATTTATTTTTGTCGTCAAAAGATATATAGTTACACCTTTGTCTCCAATAATGGGTCCAAACAAAATAATAAATGGGAACAATGCCACCCTATGTGTATGTTTCAGACCTGTGTGGATATTTTCCAATTAAAAGACTAGGTGTGACTTGATTCATATCATTAGAGGATACATAGTGAAACCTGTATCTGTAATCATAGGTCTATCGTCAATAATCAATGGGAACAACACTCCCCTCTACATATGGGTCTGACCAGTGTAGATATTTTCTCGTTCAAGAACTATATGTGGATTTTTTCTTATCATAACAAGATATATATTGACCCTATTATCTCCAATCTTGGTTCCATACACAATAATCAACCAGAAAATCCCACCTTTGAGTATGGGTCTCACCTGCATGTAGAGTTTTATGATCAAGAACGTTTTTTGGATTGATTCTTATCATCACTGGATATGTAGTAACACTCAGATCTCGAATCCTAGGTCTAGTTATAACAATCAATGGGAAAAATATCCCCTATGCATATGGGTGAGATATTTTTGGAGAGTTTCCCATTCAAGAACTATGTGTGGCCTGGAACCTATCACCACATGATAATTAGTGATGCCCGGATCTCCAATGTTGGGTCTAGTAGAAACAATCAATAGGAAAATTTACCCCCCTCATAATTATCCATACCATAAATGAGAGTTTTCCATTCAATAACCATTTTTTCAACATTCCTATCATCATAGGAAACACGGTGATACCCAAATCTTTGATACTGGTTCCAGTCACAATATCAATGATCAAAATGCACCCCTAATAGCATATGGGATAGACCTATGCATTGAGTCATCTAAGACCCACTCTCAGGAAGCTCAGTCAACTTCCCATTTGTCCCTTATTTTTCACATTGATCATAGCTCATGTTATCTTTGGGAACCTATAAAGCCACTATAGCCAACATGACCAAGAGAAACCTCATATCAAGAACCGTGTCATGGGAATATATCATTTAAATACATGATTAAAGGGGTTAACATTGAGAAGATCATCCCATATGATGGTTTTGTATCTAAGAGTCATGTTTTTAATTCCTTCACCTTAAATTATGTTTAATACATGATGGTTTGTAACGACCCGAAATTTTGAATATTTTTTTGTTTCCTATTTTTTTGTGTTATTTTATTATATAATCAACAAAATAATTTCATTTATTTAATGAAATGAGTATCATTAAAATCATACTATAAGGTTTCAACTTTTATATGATCATTGGTCAATATGACCGTTGGTCAATATAACCATTGGAAACTAAACTCTTAATTTTGTGATTATTTTTTATAAATAAACGTGATCTTGGTTACAGAAAGAAGATTTGATGGCCCCATCCAGTAGTCTCGGGCCATTCAAAGCCCATCTGACAGAACGTGGGAAAGAGGTAGCACCACTAGGCTTTGCTCTGGACAAAACCCAAGCCAAAATTCATCATGTGAAGCTTGAACAGAATCACCTACGAGAGAAGTTCAAGCTAATATAAATCACCACTTGGGAAATGTTGGTTGAGACGCCCCAAGATTCTATCACCTTAGCACACCTTACACATCGGTCTTATGCTGGTGTTATAAGGGGCTTGAAATGATACCTTGGCTGCTTTATGTAATCCTTTGATATAAATAAAAATTGTTATTTCTTCTTATGGTGAAGTTTGTGTATATCAAATTTCTGGATAAATATCAAATGTATATTATTGATGAATTTTGTGAAAATGATATTTTAAAATATTTATGCAAACCTTTAATAATTAATAACGTGTAATGATTTTTAAAAAATTATCTTTTATAGTTTTGTTCAGTAGGAAATTTAGAGTCTAATAAGAGCAAAATAATTTTTCATAAATAGTAAATTACGAATAGTAATTTTATGCTTATGATTAGTAATGTGACCAAATAGATTAGTAACCTCGCTTAAGAAAGTATTAATATTATTTAGACACCTTGATTAGGTAATGTGATTCAATAAAATAAGTAAAAAATTTGTTTCAGAAATTATTAGTTGTGTATTAGTTTTCTTTCAGGGGTATAGTGTTTTTTTAAATTAAATTAAATATATTTAGAAAATTATTTTCATAAATGGAGTTCATTTGGGAATTCAGAGCATCGATATTAGGTTAAGGTGAATTTTTGGGATTTTTCTGAAAAAGTTTAATTTTCAGTAAATAATGAAAATACTATTTTTAGTTTCGGGTGTTTAAAGACATCATTAAGGATGTAATAATTATGTGATCATTCCAGTAAACTTATTAATATTAATATATTGTATGAGGTTTCCCAAGTGTGCAATACCGTGGTCAAATACTATGGGCAATCCCATGGTTTTTCCAATACCACCGATGAGTTGTTCCTTTGAAATTAATGATTTGTTCCCTCACTTCCGCTATAAATACCAAGCCATTCCATCATTCATTTCATTTAAAAATCATCCCCAACGAAGTTATGGTATTTTTACCTCCCAAGGAGTCCTCCCAAGGTTCCCTCAAGCCTCCCAAGATCCCGACGATCAAGCTTTCGAAGTTACTCTTCAACGTAAGGGGTCCTTTCACCCTCCTCTTTTAAGTCATGAATTCATTTATGTTGTGTCTTCTAGTTTCCATCTCTTTATGTTGATGGTATGTTCTTATATGTTCTAATTATAGTCCATTTCATGTCAAATTTTTTGTATACCCTTTCCTCTCCCATCAATGTTTTTTCTGAATGTTTAAGTGACGTCGTTAGGCTGCCAAATTTCTCGGAAAAGAAATCACATCTTGTCTTTTCTTCCATGTTTTCTTTTTCATTTGTTATGTCATTAAAATATCCATACCGTGATCTTATTATGTACCCATACTGTATTATGAATTATTTTTGAGTGTGGGACCCTTTTCCGCTCTCTTTTTAATGATTTCAAAAACCATGTTACATAGCCGTTATGCAGTAGAAATTTCGCCTTAAAATTTCTATCTCTTTTTCTACAGAAATTCTCTTGTTTTATTTCTATGAATACCTAGACCTATTTAGTTTATATGGTTGTTAATAAATATATAAAGGTGATATATTTTTTTCTTTAATTGGCAAACATGTAACCCTCACTCCCTTTCCATGGGTTATAAATGACTTAACGATCTTATTTTTTTAGAATTTTTAAAACAACACAATTTAGAAATGAACCCATTTCATTTATTATCTATGCATTATTTATGAAATGTTTGATTATGATCTATGTGGATAACATGAAATTAAATTTATATTAAGGGTTCTCCCTGATAGTTCTCCAATTCTTTGGGAAAAAATTAATCTATAGAGATGACAAGTTTCATGATACCTTGGGGAATAACCTTGTTAATTTTTATAACACCTTGGGGAAGGACCTTGGTGATATGTTAAGTAATGTATAAATGAAATGTTGTAGCCACATATTCAATTTATGTTCCAAGTTATTTTCATTATGATATGTCTATCCTTTCATTGCTCATGTCTTTATGTTTTTTTCAAGTTCTTATTGTTAACACAAGTAAACTGATTCCTTTGTTTACCCTTACTGGTCTTTCTGCTCACAATTTACATTGATGTATGTATCTCGGATATGAGATGCAATAATTTTATATCGGATGAACATATGATGAAACCTTGCAAGTGGATTAGAAGAATTTTTTCTATTTTTTTCAGGTTTTATGTCCCTGATTTCAAAGACACTAGACTTTAAAGATCCTCTATATATAAAATGTAATTAAAAGTTATGTAATAAAAAGGCTGGATGTTACATGGATTATCCATTAGGGTGCTCAAACCCTTATTTAATCTTACATTTTCTGGGATTAAACTTAATATATATGATATCAGAGTCAACACAACTAGTTCTTTGAGTTATTATTCTTCCCCTAGAACCCCAAGGACCTTCAGTTTCTTTTTTATTGGCTCTTCACTATAGAAAAATGGTAATCGGGACTGGTTCATCCAAATTTACCCTTAGATCCTAGGAAGGACCCCCTTAAATTCAAAAGCTATTAACTTGACCATGTGAAACATTATGGGCTCCTTCCATTACCAATGGTTGACCTGTAACCACTGGTTCTCACCTCGAGTTAACTCGAATATTCTTAGGTTTAGGATTAAATCTTACATAAACCAACTATTTATGTTCATTTGGATTCTTTCAATGTCACACACCTATTAATTATACACCTTATTGAAGGACCTCGGGACACCCTGAGAGAGGAGGGGTGAATCAGGGTGACAAATTTTTCTTTTAATGTTATGGATCTTGTTCCCACGTTGGTAGGAACTTTTTGAACCTGTAATATGAATATGATTAGAAAGAAATAATTCACATGCATAGAGAAAGCACAACACTTTTTACTTCGTTCACCACTATGGTCTGCGTCCAAGGAGCATACGCCGACAAGCTGTCAGTCGTACCTAATTCCACTAATATTCACTAGCTGTGGATTACAAAGGATGGGGCACAGTCACTCTGTCCCAGTCTCACTGCCTTTACAAAGGTTCAAGGATATCTTACTGCTTCCCTAGGGTAACTCCCATTGACTCTCCCTGGCTCACTGTCATTGGTGAAGTCCCGCTCAGTTTATAGACGTGAAGGTCTCTTCAATAGATATACATGAATTTATTTGTCTCCTGTTCAGCATGAGACTTTTCTTGCATCAGAGTCCTGAGTTGATGCTCTGTTAATGTCCAAATTTCATCCACTGATGAATACCTCTTTTTCCCTTGTCCACTGGGCAAAAATCCTTTGGAAAGGGCCTTTGCAAAGTACCCTACTTCGCAAGGCTCCCAATTTTGAGAAGCTCAAACAAGCCTTCGCGGAGTCCCTGCCTTTTCGCTAAGCTCAATCACGAAGCACTCCCGCGTTGCACAAGCCTTCGTAATGCTTGGTTGTCGCAGAGCTCCTGCCTCTTCGCGAAGCTCCTCGAACCAACGTGGGGCACACGACTTTTGCGGAGCTAGAATAGCTGTCATGAATCTCTTCTTTCGCGAACCACACTACCTTCGCGAGTGACCTTTGCAAACCGAGAGCTAAGGATTTATGTTGAGAGATCTCTCTATTTCTCTCGAGGGGGTCGACCTATATTTATAGGCGATTACACCGACCCTCGACCCTTCCGCACGAAGTCAGCGCCATGTCAGCTCAAATCGCGAAGCTCCAAAGTTCCTGCTCTAATTCTCTCAAAAACACGAAGCACTACGGCAATTTTCCATTCGCGGAGCTCGTCGTAATCGCGTAGTGTTCCGTCATTTCATTCGCGCCTTCGCCACGAAGCTCCCTCGCAAAGATATTCATTGTCGCGATGCTCTTCATCCTCTTCCATTCGCGAAGCTTTGACGTAATCGTGAAGAATCACCGCCTCCATAATTCTGGTCTTCACGAATTCCAAACCATTAATCCACTCTTCGCGAAATTCATGCCATTTCCATATTTAATTATGCTCTTCATGGAAATACTATTTTCACGATGCTCGCCAACTTCCAAATTTTGGACCACAAAAATTTGGCAAACACTGGGAAACGGTGCCACCTTCAATATTATTGTCTGCCTGAACTGTATGATCTATTTACTGGTACAGATTCCGAACTTCCATTGAGGATTGAAAACAAACACAAACCATACTCCAAATCATGCATATAAGACCATGGTTCCAACAATATACCCCTTTGGGCTTGTTGGAAATCAGAAAATAAATTCAATATATCTCCATCCATGTGAAAACCAAAAATATAGGAATCAACTCAGCCAACACTCTAAGTCTACGTGAGCAATGCTTGGTGTAGAAAACAAGAGAGGAGGCTTGAATTGGGTTCCACTATTTTCCTTCTCATTTATCTCATCACAGAAGTTGCCTGAATTTATTCCTTTCTCTTTTATCCCCCATTGACAATAAATCCAAAGACCAGTAAATTGTTCAACGTGCAGCTCAAACCATACTCCCCCTGGATAGTATCTCCCCCATAAACCTTCATCATTGCCATAATCAGATAAAAACAGTTATCACAAACGGGGAGAGGGGTATTGTGTAACCTCCTTATGTACTGGGAGGTGGATGAACACCGAGGTTCAACTGATGCTTCTCAAGCACAGCCTCGGACAGTGGCTTGGTCAAGATATCAGCCAATTGCTCATCAATTCCCACATGATCCATTCTAATCACCCATTGTTCAACTTTTTCTTTGATAAAGTGATACCTGATTTCAATATGTTTTGTATGGGAATGCTGAACAGGATTCTTCGTAAGATCAATTGTGATCTTGTTATCACAGTAAATCACCATTGGTTGCTTTACCACATCACCAATATCTGTTAATTGTTGCCTCATCCATAGCAGTTTAGTGCATGACTTTGTGGCAGAGATATACTCAGCTTCAGTAGTACTAAGAGAAGTACTTTCTTGTTTCTTGCTCAACCAGCCAACACATTTCTACCCAATATAGAAAGCTCTACCACTAGTGGACTTCTGTCTACTACATAACCATCCCAGTCAGCATCTGAAAACACTAATAATTCACTGTCCCTGCCTGTAGAAAAAAATAACCCGAATTTATATGTACCATGAATATACCTCATGATTCTTTTTACTGTCGCCATATGTTCCTCCTTCGAATTACTTTGAAAGCGAGCCGCAAGGCATGTGGCAAAGACAATATCTGGCCGTGTCGCTGTCAGGTATAGTAGGCTCCCAATGATCCTCCTGTACATGGTGGGATCAACAGAGTCCCCATCCTCATGCTTTCCAAGTTTAGTTCCAACTACAATCGAAGTTGACATTGGTTTGGAGTCTTGCATATTAAACTTCTTCAGCAGCTCTCTTGCATATTTTTCCTAATAAATGAACGTGTATTCCTTCTTTTGAATCACCTGCAGCCCCAAGAAATATGTGAGCTCCCCAAAAATTGACATTTCAAATTCTTATTTCATATGATTGGAAAATTCATCCACTGATTTCTATCTGCTGCCACCAAATATAATGGAATCGATGTAAACTAGAACCATGAACTGATCTTTCAGAGAATTCTTCACATAGATATTGTGATCAACTCCTCCTCTTTTGAATTCCATCTTCTTGAGGTAAGAATCCAGTCTAGAGTACCACGCCAGTGGTGCCTGTTTCAAGCCAAAAAGTGCTTTATTTAGCTTTTAGACCTTTGATTCATCAGCACCAAGAAGAAAACCCACGGGTTGTTCAATGTAGACTTCTTATTCAAGTACACCATTTAAGAATGTTGTCTTGACATCCATTTGATATACTTTATATCCTCTTTGGAGAGCCATGGTAAGGAACAGCCTGATTGACTCCAGTCTAGCCACTAGAGCGAAGGTCTCTTCAACATCAACACCTTCAATCTGAGAATACCCTTTACATACAAGTCAAGCCTTATTTCTGATAACACTTCAATTTTCATCAAACTTGTTCTTGAATATCCATTTTGTTCCAATCATATTGTGACCTTTTGGTCTCTGGACAAGATCTCATGTCTGATTCTTGTCAATCTGATCTAACTCTTCATTTATAGATTTTACCCAGGATTCATCCTTTGCAGCTTCTTCAAATGAGGATGGATCCACAACTGACAAAAATGCCGAAGGTTTGTTATTCCTCATCCTCTTTGTCTGTGTAGGTGAATTCCTGTCTCCAATTATGTTAGATGGATCAATTTCCGCTATTCAATTTTTATTGTGATATTTAGTCGCATTCTTGTCATCCAATATTTCTACATCAGATTCTTCGTCTGAGTCAACATCATGATATGACCCCTGAGTGTTTTGTACACCTTCCTCTATTTCTGTATTTGTATTTATTTCATGCTCACTTTCTTCCTAACATTCTATCACATCAGCATAGGACGTCCTTGAAGAATTTGTGCTTTTCTCTTCTATTATCTTAACATCACTGCATTCCACAGTCCTTCCTAAATTCATGTTGAAACATTTGTAGGCTTTGCTGTTCATTGAGTAACCGAGAAAAATTCCTTCATCTGCATTGTCTCCATATTTCCCTTGATTTCCTTCTTTTTCCTGATGAATTGTTTACTTCCAAAGACACGAAAGTATTTTAAAGAAGGCTTCCGTCTATTCCACAATTCATATGGTGTCTTCGTTTCACCCATATATAGTCCTGTTCAATTCTGGATGTACACTGCAGCTTGAATAGCCTCTTTCTAGTAATGTCATGGAATACGACTCTCAATCAGCATAGTTTGTGGCATGTTGTTCACTTGATGATTCCTACGTTCAACAACTCCATTTTGTTGTGGAGTTCTCATAGAAGCTACCTCATGCTGTATCCCATGCTTCTCCATATAATTTTCAAATTCAATGGACGTATATTCTCCTCCATTGTTAGATCGCAACACTTTGATTTTTCATCCAGTATCATTCTCAGCGATTCGCCGATATGTTTTCATGCAGTCAAGGACCTCTCGTTTCCTGTGAATGACCCTCACACATGCTATTCTACTGTAATAATCTATGAAAAGGACAAATTACCTTCCTCCATGAGTTCCAGCAACATTTATCGGCCCACATACATCTATATGAATCAGATCAAGAAGGTGAGATGCCCTTTTCTTCTTTGGCCGATATGAACTGCAAACTAGCTTCCCACGAATGCAAGCATCGCATGATTTTTCACTCTCACGCTTCAGGTTGGGAATTTCCATGACAATTCTCAATTTTGATATTTTCCACATGTCTTGTTGATTGATGTGTCCCAGTATCCAATGCCACAAATTGTTTTCTTATTCAACAGTCATGTAACATACATTTTCTTCACTATCAACCTGATACAAGTTGCCTTCTGTTCTGCATCCCTTCATAAGTGAATTTCTTGTCTTTCCCTTGATAGTTCAACCTTTCTAATTAAAAGTAACTATAAGTCCCGAGTCACAGAGTTGACTCATGCTGAGGAGATTATGACGTAGGACATCTATGTAAAGGACATCAGTCTTCTTTAGTTCTCCATTAACTAATTCGGTACTTCAACTCCCTTTGATTTTCAGAGCCCCATCATTACCAAATCATACTGTACCATCAACCGTCCTTTTGATATCCGTTAGCAGGCTCGCATTACCTGCCATATGAGATGAACAGCCGCTATCCAGAATCCAAGTAATATCATTCTTTGTAGCATTGAGGGCCACCTCTGCAAGGTTGGATTTCTCAATCATCTTCTTTTCCTTCCATGAGACATTAGATTGAGTATATAGTACTGATGGCCTTTCAATTATCTCTTCTGCATACCCAGGTTCTTCATAGTAAAAATCTTTTTTGAGAGGAGAAAACTTGTTTGAAAGAGCAACAATGTCTTGGTGATGAGACTTGACTTGTCTTGAACTTCGGTATGAGGTGTCCATGTCCCTTCTCTGCCTGAAATTAGCAGCCTTATGACCAAAGTTAGAACAACAATAACAATATCCATAGAAATTTTTTCTTCTATAAGAATTAGGATATGAATTTGTTCTCCTTTGTTGAACTTATATATCTTCTCCATTCAGATACCTTCATGCCTCTTCACAATAAGACAGGGTATGGCCCAGATAGCCACAGAATTGACACTTCATCAGAGGAAATTTATTCTCACTTGAATTTCTCCTCATACCTTCTTCCTTTGGAGAAAAGTCAGACTGTCTATCATTTCTAAATGTTTGAGGATAATTTTCAGTTCTCCTTTTAGTTTGGATTGAGGGTTCCTTTTTAGGCAGTTTAGGTAACGTTTCAACATGTTCAACTTTCATCTTATCTTTATTTTGGATCTTTTCACTTCCAGAAATTGATGTCTCAGCCTCACAACCAATTCCACTCTTTCCCATGCAAGCGGGTCTTTGATCACTCAAGATTTTCCCAACCCCATCTGAACCACACATGGCTCTAGCTAGTAATTTTGCATCTGAGAATCTTCCAAACTGTATTTTCTTCCTCCATTTTTTTGGAATTGATTCAGTCTCAAGTTTACTCTTTAGATTAACAACTTCCTCTTCAAGACCCTCAGCAGTCTGGGATTTTTCATGAAGTCTAGAGGTGAGGTCATTGATGACCTTTTCCTGCTCTTCAATTCTCACCTTTAGATCCACTACATCATCATTGCTTTCAATTATTTTAGACTGTACCTTCACAAATTCTTCCAGTCGTTCAATTTCAGATTCAGGTTGATCAACGTATTCATTTGATTCTTCTACAATTGATTTCCACTTATTGGAACTCTTACATTTAATCTTAAGCTTACTAACGACATCATTAAGTTGCATCTTGGGAACTACACAAGTTCTCTGTTGTTCTTCTCCACTAGTATCTTTTGACTTTTCATCAGTGGCCGTCATGGAAGCATGGTTCCTAGTTTTGAATTCTGGTTCTTCTTCATCACAGAATTCATTATCATCTGGTTCCTCTTCACAGAAAAAACTCTTTTTTTCATTTTCTTTCCAGATTTGAAGTCTCCCTTTCTGAAGAACCATCTCCGAGGCTTCTAGAAGCTTTCATCTTCACTATCTTCATCATTGATCTTTCTTAAGCACTGAGAGGCAATGTGCCCAACTTTTCCACAATGGAAACATGCAAGAGGTAACTTCCCTTTGAATTTTCCTTTCCCCTTCTGAAACTTCTTTGCAATGAGAGAAAGAATTTCTTGTTCTTCATCATCATCACCACTACTATCTTTTGAGATTTTCAGTTTATGTATGGCCTTTAATTCCATTTCCTTGCTCACACAATTCATAGTATCTTCTAGTTTGATTCTCATTTCATATGCTACCAAGCTGCTAAGTGGATCATCCAGAGAAATTTTTGAAAGATCTCTTTCCTCAAGGGCTAAAAACTTTGCATTGTACAGAGGTGGAAGTCTTCTTAATATTTTCATTACAATATCAATGTCTTTGATTTCTTCACCTAGACCCTGAATTGCTCCAACCACTTCATTAATTCGATTGAAGAAAGAGTATGCATTCTCGTCTGGATGCATTTCAGATCATGAAACCGATTTTGCAGCACTTGTAGTTTCGCCTCCTTCAATTTTCTATCTTCTTCAAAAATATTCTCGAGTTTATCCCACATGGATTTTTCTAAGGTTCAATTCAGAACCTTTAGGTAGATCTGATTAGAAAGGGCTGCAGTAAGTGCATTTTGTGCTTTAGCGTCTGCGTCAAGAATTTTCCTATCTATTTCAGTCATAGCCAGGCATGTTGGGTCAGTGAATTGTATTCCTTGCATAGTAGAAAAAAGAACTTCCATTCCAATAGATCTTAGATGAGATCTCATTATGTTCATATAGATCAGGAAATTACTTCCATCGAAGTGAGGGACTCCCCTGACATTGACTGCATTCTCCATGATGATAAAGGACAAATTCAACACCATCAACCTGGCTCGGATACCACTTAAAGGACCCCGGGACACCCTGAGAGGGGAGGGGTGAATCAGGGTGACAGCTTTTTCTTTTAATGTTATGGATATTGTTCCCACGTTGGTAGGAACTTGTTGATCCTGTATGATGAATATGATCAGAAAGCAAACATTCACATACACAGAGAAGGCACATCACTTTTTAATTGGTTCACCACTAAGGGCTACGTCCAAGGAGTATACACCGACAAGTTGTCGGTTGTAAATAATTCCACTAATCTTCACTAGCTGTGGATTACAAAGGTTGGGGAACAGTCACTCTCTCCCAGTCTTACTGCCTTTACAAAGGTTCAGGGATAGCTTATTGCTTCCCTCGGGTCACTCCCATTGACTCCCCCTGGCTCACTGCCATTAGTGAAGTCCCACTTAGTTTATATAAGTGAAGGTCTCTTCAATAGATAGACATGAAGTCCTTTGTCTCCTGTTCAGCATTAGACTTTTCTTGCATCAGAGTCCTGAGTTGATGCTCTGTTAAAGTCCAAATTTCATCCATTGATGAATACCTCTTTTTCCCTTGTCCACTGGGCAAACAACATTTGGAATGGGCCTTCACAGAGTACCCTACTTTGAAAGGCTCCCAATTTTTCAAAGCTCAAACAAGCCTTCGTGGAGTCCCTCCCTTTTCGCGAAGCTCAATCGCAAAGCACTCCCACAATGCACAAGCCTTCGCAATGATTGGCTATCACAGAGCTCCTGCCTCTTCGTGAATCTCACCGAACCAATGTGGGGAACACGACTTTTGCAGAGCTAGAATAGCCGCCGCGAAGCTCCTCTTTTGCGAACCACACTGCCTTCGCGAGTGACCTTTGCGAACTGAGAGCAAATGATGTTTGTTGAGAGCTCTCTCTATTTCTCTCGAGGGGGTTGACCTATATTTATAGGCGATTCCACTGACCCTCGACCCTTCCGTGCGAAGGTAGCACCATGTCAGCTCAAATCGTGAAGCTCCGAAGTTCCCACGGAAATTCTCTCAAAAATTTGAATCACTATGCCAATTTTCCATTCGCGGATCTCATCATAATCGCGGAGTGTTTCGTCATTTCATTTGTGCCTTTTCTGCGAATCTCCCTCGCAAAGATCTTCATTGCCACAATGCTCTTCATCCTCTACCATTCGCGAAGCTTTGACGTAATCGCGAAGAATCACCGCCTCCATAATTATGGTCTTCACGAATTCCAAAACATTAAGCCACACTTCGCAAAATTCATGCCATTGCCATATTTAATTATTCTATTCATGGAAATCCTATTTTCGCGATGCTCACCAACTTCCAAATTTTGGACCCCAAAAATTTGGCAAACACTGGGAAACGGCGCCACCTTTAATACTGTTGTCTGCTTGTACTGTATGATCTCTTTGCTGGTACACGTTCCGAACTTCCATTGAGGATTAACCACAAAGACAAACCATACTCCAAATCATGCATAGAAGACCATGGTTCCAATACTTATCAATGTAGGATTATGGAATTGTATCCTTGTGCACATTCATTTTGATGCATACATTTTCTATGAATACCCAATAACTTTGAGATAGTCACCCCTCTCCCCTTCATGTGAATCAAGTCAATGTTGAAGTATATACTTAAAAGATCAAATTATGGAATGATTTATTCCCTTAAAATATGCATAGGAAAACCTAAGAAAACCCCTCCATAAAAGTAGCATATACCTATATTTAAAGAGGGTTGATTCATACAAGCTCTCTCACTCTACGCAAGAGTTATATCATTTTTGGATTTATTTAACATGATATAAAGCCATAAAAGAAATTTACCCATCATATGGATACCCATGGATAATCATGTTCAAGGATATATGGTTTTACCTACATCTAAATTCCCCCAAACCAATGCAGGTTATCTCATAGATATCTTGCACAATTACATGATATGTCCCATGTACTTACTGCATAATTTTAAACTACAAATAATACATCCTTACCATATGATTTTAAACTAAAAGGAAAGTATCCTTACTTGATGATGTTAAATTTCAAGTAAAACTCCTTTGTAAAATCTTTGTTACCTAAAATTTATCCTTTGATGGTCCAAATCACATGAACATAAAATTGGTAGTAAAAGAAACATGAAACCTTTTAGGTTAAAGACCCACAAAGAGTGGCCTGAAAAAAATTCAAGCCTTATCACAATAAACTCATCATCCCAAAATTTTAGGAAAAATTTAAATCATAAATAAATGATTCATACAACTCATATGGCCCACTTTTTGACCCTCGTAAAAGTCGAGTCATGATCTTCAGACCCCCTAGTCTAGGAAAGAGTCAAAGTAATGATTTTTGATATCTCCTCACCATGATAACATTTTAATTAGGTCACAACACAACTTTTGGGGTTCTTAAACCCTTTTTAAATCTTATATCTTCCATAAAACTCCTTTTTGCATTGTAATTTGAGTGGACACAACCAGTTCCTTAAGTGGGTATCCATATCTTAGGACCCTATAGACCTTCATATTCTTTTATCCTGGATATTACATATAGAAGAACGGTAATATATATTGGTTACTCAAAATGGACCATTGGATCCCAAAATTCCCCCATGAAATCTTGGATTTATTTTCCTGATCATATGGAACATTATAGTAACCTAACATCCTAGATAGTGGAACTATACCCACCAAATCCCACCTCAAGATAACTCAAATATTCCTAGACCATGATTTAAAATCTTCACAACCTAACTATTCAAGCATACATGACATCATTTATGTTCTATCATCATATATTGTACCCTTTATCAAATCAGAAACATTACACTGTATTCTCAAATCTTCTTATGTCCCACGCCATGCGACTCAATACCAAATGGCATATGGAACAAGCCTCCCAACCTAAATCTCAATTTCCCAAGGTCTCCATAAACTGTCCTAGATTGTTCTTTTTACTATACCCCACTTCATTGTCTTGAAATTTTAGTATTCATAAATATTTCATGTCCCTAAAAAGAGTGGGGATCCCCTTTGCTTAACCATGCATGTAAGCCCTCCTGGCTCATGCATAAGGGCTCTAGACCTACCAACAAGAGGAATATCCTCCACACATGTAAGGAAATATGGTCCTCATGAACCCTGGAAATAACATGATATAACTCAACACATTAGGGGTTTATGTTTTTTCCCATCTATGTATGCCACATTCCATATTCATCAATTCTAAATTTTGGGTTATGACTTACAACACCCATACCCCAACTATCTAGGTGGTCTCTGCTTCCCTAAAATTTTACCATCCACTAATTCCATCTCCAAAAATATTTCATGGACCATTGAAGAGAGTGGTAAAACCTATGTTTGACCATGATATGGACACATAAGTTCTTCGACCTACCAATTAGAAGCATCTCCTCCTTGCAAGAAAGGATCTCCAATCCTCATGTGCCTTGGAAACACTTTGGAAGAAGTCAAAACCTTAGGGTGTTTTGGGTAATCCATGGAATGCCTTCCCCATTATATATATATATATATTCATTTTTCATGTCCAAGTAGCCTGACATTAAATGTTATATAATTTATATTCCTTTACTGTGTGATTTTTAACTACATGGAATACATCGTTACCACATGACTCTAAACTGCATGAAATACATTCTTACTGCATGATGTTAAAATTCATGCTAGACATCCTTAAAATTTGACAATAAAATTCATGGTATACGTCATTACTGTAAGAAATTAAACTAAACATAATATATCCTTACCACATGAAAATAAACTACATGGAATATGTCCATTCTACATGACGTTAATCTCAATGGAATAAATCCATACCGCATAAAATTAAAAATCACAGAGAACATTACTTTGGGAATGGTATTTTACCAACAACAGAACATCAAAGATATAGGAACCTAAACTATAGAACAACAATGGTATAGTTTTCTATACCATAAAATAGCCAATTGAAAGAGACAAAGATCTCTCTATATTGAAATCCCAAAATGGGAATCTATGGAAAAATTCAAGACTCTACTCACTGGACATGTACTTTGTGTTCTCATGGAAATATTGAGGACTTATACAATGGAAAATGCATGAAACTTTTTAGGTGAAATACATATAATAGGGTGGCTTGAGTAAAATCAGAATTCCATTTCCACTATGTTTTCCCCCATATGAATCCTAGGAAAAGGTTATGTATAAATAAAAAGTAATAGTTATAATGCATGTGGTGACCACTAAAAGGCCTTAGAAAAAATAAAGATATGCTCACTTAGTCTATTGATCTAGGAAGAAATCTGAGAACACTCTCTCTGTGAGCCACACCCTATTTTAATTCATCACCATTCAGATATAAGGAAACATTTTCTATATTTAATTTAGAATCATAATATTTTAATTCTGAATGAATCTTATCCTACAGAGGGAATTTTATTGAAACTACTAAATGTGTTCCACTATATTTTCCATGGAATAACACACGTGATAAATGAATTTCTGATCATAATGAATAATGACATATGATAATGATGTTTTGGTTGTGCATATTGTTTAATACAACTGAATAATTGTTGTTGTTATTATTAGTATTCTGTGTTTAAAAATAATGATAATGATAATAAACAAAGTAAAATAAATAAAACAGTCATATTCATTTGATTCAAATAGGTGAATGTAACATGATGGATAAGTGACATTTTATATAGTTATCACTATCCTCATGGTGTTGCGGTTTTAGT
Source organism: Viscum album (assembly GCA_963277665.1). Lineage (NCBI taxonomy): Eukaryota > Viridiplantae > Streptophyta > Magnoliopsida > Santalales > Viscaceae > Viscum > Viscum album. The sequence goes on from OY728136.1 coordinate 1,447,440,097, forward strand.
TCTCCAATTTCACTTGGGATTGATAGCGCGCATTAGAAGGATCTCAAACATATGAGATTTATCTCACCAAAACTCTCCATTCTAAGACTCAAATATTAAATTCTGTCATGAGAAGATAACATATTTGATATTCTATCATAGGAAGATAAAACACTATATGCATAAATTATAACCGCACAAGAATAGAGGAACCACTCCTGTTTTTCTAGGTGTACAGTAGAACATTAGAAACAATCTCTTTATGAATAAAAGACTGTGATTGAACTATTGGAATATACAGTGAGTATAGAGAATGGTTTGTAGTGAAGACATTACATGATTTTACCACTAGGAATGTATAAAACACATGTATTGGAGACACTGTGAAGTATTGGGTTTCAGGAATATCATGTTCATTAAGAAAAAATAATGTTCATACATGAGACTCTCAGAGCAGACAACACAACAAAAAGAAGCCTCTATAAGGATATATGATCAAATAACTTCACTAATGATTGAAGAAATCTCAAGTTGAACTAACGCTAATATATTGTGCATCCATACTTCATGTGATGATTCAATGTAAAAACATATATGAGTTCTATAGGGATATGAATACCACATGCACATTGAGTCATCCACTATAAATTAGAAGTGTACTTCATGATCCTCTAACTATTGGGATGGGATTCTTCCTTACTTTCTTTATCCTGAAGAATAACTAGTGAATCTTCCTCATTAGATTCAAGATCACCAACTACTTCTTAACAGAGGATATATGAAAATGGTAGAGCATTTCTAAACTCATAATAGAGTGTCATGTGGTGATTCTTGGATTCCCCAATATTCTTAGATCTGAGTAAGTTAGTATGATGACCAACTAAACATTTTAATAGGACATGCCACCTTTATTGGATATATATAGTGACATTTTTTCTATAAATGTATAAGTGGGATCATTATTTTTGGCAGCTATAATTCTAGAGTGATATCTTTGATTATCTTTAAAAACAAAGTATAACAAGACCCCATATGGATTATGAAAAGAAAGTTTTATGATATTGCATGCTTTTAATCACACGAAGAGATGTTCCACCATGTAATCCATCAGGTGAAATGTTGTGTCATGGAATAACTCATCATTTTAATGGCCATTCCACCATGTAACCAATCATACAAAGTGTTGTGGCACTACATAACCTAGTATGAAAAGGTTTGTGGCATCACATAGCCTATCATGTGAAGGCATGTGGCACCAAATAACCTATCTTGAATGATTTTTTGATACTGTATGAGATTCATCATCATGAAAATATAGGAATAATATTTCACACATAAACACCATCATGAGAACATGAAGGCCTTTTCATATCATTGGTTTCAATCCCATATAAGGATAGTGACTTAATTCATACCCTGTTATGTGAGGAATTGTGGAAATAAACTCAACACCTGATGATGATCAAGTCCAAAATAATATATTTGATCTACCATGAAATCCAAGATATAATAATTCTCAAGACTCCTTGTATAGTATCAATCTGATTGATGTCCACCCCATGCACATGAAACATTCATGGGAACATTATAAACTCCTTGCCACACTTGATTCCATCATGTAAAGAGAATATGTATTCCATGTATGGGTGTGGAGGGAATGAGAAGTGAAGTCTATGTAAAACACTATTTCCTAACTGCCTTTACCTAATATCATTTTTATTCGAACATCATGTGATTCCCTTATGGGAACCATACATTGTGCAATAGCTTCAAGTGGGTTAGGATTCATGTGGAGACTAGAAATAAGAAACCTTACACCCTTGGTCATGTATCTCCTTTAATTAAGCGAACCTGGCCTCGTGACACCTCCATGATAATTACAGTTTCAAAATATTTATATGCCATGGACATGAACCCATGATCATGTGACTACTCTCCAATCATGTATAAAATTGTCCTTGAAATGAAAACCCTTAGACATGTGGCCTTGACAAGCACCTCAATCATGAAACTCAAACCTTTGGTTTAGTAATGACTTCATGGTTCTTAGGATGTCAACCACATACCATTTTCCCATATGTAGTGGAAAGGAACCATTTATTATGTGACATCCTCATATTCATTTGATCATGTGATACCATTTATGTTATTTCATGACACTTGGAACATCATGTGATTCCTCTTCGGATCAATACACTAGCGGAGGGACTATCTATTAAAATGTTCACAAGACATCTCATGATCTATCACTGATCACATGATGCATCACTGACAAGTATAGGGATATTTCATAACAATTATTCTTTCATCATCATAAGATATACAATTTATCATGTGAAATATCACAAACAAGTGGAGAAATTGTCTGTGATAATGCTCATTAAGAATCTTGAGATTCTTTACTGATCATGTGATTACCTACCAACCAATGGTAAATGGCTAGAGGTCATGTTAAATAGAAGATAAATGATTGAAACTAGTGGAATCCACTCGCAAAAAAATATATGATTATGTTAAGGGGTTATGCACCTCATATGATCTCCATTACTCACTATATGGCTCTTTTTGAAAATTCAAATTGATCTCACAAGATGCCCCTAATAAGCCATCTTAATTTAAATAAAATCAACTCAAAAGGCATTTTATTCTTAGAAATGACCCCAAAAAACTCTTCTTTAATCACGGGAGATCCATTTCATAGGCACTGTGATCTATCAAAATCTATCGGAAATGTCATCTCAATGGTGCAAAGAACATTTTACATGTCAACATGGTTATGAAAAATCTATTTTATTGATTGGGGTCCATTAAAAATGTGAAGGTGAAACATTCTTGTGTTCACTATTATCATGTGATTCCATGAATAACCTAAGGAAGGATCATGCAAAGCATGTGATACTAAAATTCCTCCACCTAATCCAACTCATATTTTTTAGATAAGCGTTGTGAGTAGTGGCGTATAACCAGGGTGGATAGGCCTATAAATTCCTACTTTCTAAAAAATCACACATGATAGAGGCTGCTATGTGGGAGCACAACAACAGACTTCTCAGACAAGAAATTCACATGATCGTATGGTTATTACACTATGTAAAATCCATGGAAAGACATAAAGGATCACACAAAATGAATATGTGTTTTGTGTGATATCCATATTTATCATGAGAGGGATTTAAAACTACTTTCCATGTCATGAAAAGTAGTCTTCATATGTCGAATGGGTCACATTAAAGCTAAATAATCTAAATTATTAGAAAACATTGATGCATATATCCAATAAATACAAATAAGGATGCTTGGAAATCCAAGAGAAACATAAGTAATAAAGAATAGTAGTGAATGAAAAATATATAAGACTTATGAAAAAATGGATATTCTAATCTTTAAGTGCTTCACATGACCCACCCAGATCATGCGACACCACAAAGACATATTAGCTAATTATTTTGAGGTCCATAGGGAATTTAAACAATAAAATATCCTTGGTTTTCCAATGATGTAATTATTTTTTCCAGTTTAAATTATTTTTTATGGCCTCATCTGACTACCTAGTGAGTTTATGGGTTTATCAAGGTTTCTAGACATTTTTTGGATCCTGGATCCCCACTTTTTTATGGAAAATAATACATCCCACACGGTTAGTATAAATACTGTATTTTAGGACACATTGTTTGAGAAACCATATAAGGGATGGGTAGAGGGCTGAAAGAGCCCGCACGATTTGAGGAAACCATGCATCCAGGGTCGTGCACCTGTATAAGGGTATCTATAAATATTTATAGTATTTGAGACATGTTTTATGCATGGTTTTTCATGTCATGTCCATTAAACCATGAAATTTAACCCTTAACACAATGAAGTGAACATGGTTGGTGCATGTTTTGGCCAACCATGTAGGAAAACCATGTGACCCATTATTTTTTGGTGAAATGGCTGATTTTTCCTTAATCAGTTCAAATGTTAAGCCCTCTTTTTTCTCTTCTAATGTAGATTGGAGCTTCTTATTCTCCTATAAGATCTCCATAGAAGTCCATATCTAGGCTTTTCCACCATTTCTCCGTCTATAATTCGATTCAAACACCATCAGTCTCATTGGATTTGAACCGGTGAGTTTTTCATTCTTCTCGTGTCATTTGTTTTATGTTATCGAATGAGTTATTTAGATATAATATAATATGACTTATTTCTAGGTTCATCACCTATCATTTTTTCTCTCAATCTAGATCGAATCAGAGATTGATACTAGATGAGTGCTCTACTATAGAACTATAGTAGGTAGTCTATACCTTTCCCTTGAGGTTTAGTGTTTTATAATAATATTTTTTTAAAGGTTGGGTCTGAAGCCACAATTTATTATTTAATGGAAAGACCTACTTAAGATTGGTTAGAGGGAGACCCATTACATAGTATAAAGGTCCAAGTCCAATTGTCCTGAATACAAGGCTTCAAATCCCTTCTTTTGGTTTAAAGGACCCCTCAGTGAATAGTACTGCTATAGTAACCACACTATTATAATCCCTCCTACAGTACCACCACAGCTATAGTAGCTACTACAGTGTTGTCACTGCTATAGTTTTTCCGATGCTATAGCATTGCTACAGTGACCAGATATAGCACATCTATAGTGCCACAAATTCTTCCCTGCCCGTATTTGATCCTAGCTCTTTTAGATGCCAAGCAAGAGCCTATACCACTTGGGTACAAGATCATTGGCTTTAAAAGAATATTTATAGTTGTTCCACATGTTGACCTTTCAAGAGGAAACCATTAATTAATTAAATGGTTTAATTAAATAAATTTAAACCTATTAGGTTTTCCCTTCAGTACCTTTGAAATTGTTAGAGGTTGTTTTCACATAGTAGGCCACCCATTGGGGTATGCCCTTATTTTCCCTTATGTTACACCACCCTGTTTGGTGCATGTAATCTCACCATTAATTTGGGATCTTGTTAAATTAAATGAATTGAATTGAATTGATTATTATAAGGTTATTCCTCCTTTTCCACGTGTTGACATGATTGAATAGTTTAATTGTTTAAATGGATTTTATTGCATTTATTGAAATTTGTGTGTAAACACATAGAATATGAATGATTATGAAATGGTGAGTTAAATGGGATGATGAATTGAAATAGTAGTGGATTCATTAGTTGGTATACCTTGGATCATAATTCCATTAGATTCCATGTATGTTTCTCCCATTTATCTTGATTACAGTAGTGGATGCATGGGATTTTTTTCCTCTTCGGGTCTTGATTCTGTAGGATTCCTTAGTCCTTTCTACCCCTTGGATTTGGATTTCTTAAGATCACAAAAGACATGGTATATTAAAATTCTCCTTGGACCCAACCCAAGTCCATACCACATTTCCATTTATATCCTTATGGGACTCTACATGGATTTCTTGGTCTTCTAAACCTTAGATATGACCCTTAATGGCATGACACTTTAATTATGCGGTAAGGACATTGTGGATAAATTTATTGTATTGAAATTCCATGATGAATTTTATATACTAGTTTATATAGAATGGTCATCGTAAATATTATAAACTTGGTTGTACGATGTGTTCATGGTGGATATTTTTACATGATTACAGATATCCCTGGTATGGGTATCAGATTACAGTTGTCAGACTAGATAGGGTGTCTTGTTTATTTCTATTTTTTCAACTGCCCTTGTTTATGGGAGCCTAAATTTTGTTTGTTGGAAGGCTTGTTTGGCCATACAATTTCACATTACAGTTATCACATATTACATGGGAACATTAATTTCTTTACATTTTACCTATGATATACTACGTACTACTTATTTTTATATCACACATATTGGATTTGTTATAGACATCATTGCCAGAGTCATACTAAGTGTTATCTCAAACCCTTATTGGGAAACTGTTTGGTACCCATATAGACTATATGGATACAGTTAGGGATCAGGTAAACCTCCCATAGTATGATTCTTGATTTTTACTATGTTAGGATACGAAGAGAACATGACCAAGCTAGGATTGTGATACTAGTAGGGATATTTCTATTTTAACTTTTTCGTATTTTCATACATGTATTATACTGATGATTGTATACCTATTTTATATATTTCTAGAGGGATTAAATGAAACATAATTTTTGTATATGTTATTACTTTCTTCATTTTTTATATATTCTTGTCTTGGAAGTTTATTATATTTCTTGTTGATTTACTACTTTCTCTATTGACTACTATTTTTACTAACACTATATTACAAATTAAAACAAGGCCATATCATCTCTATAGTCACACCCTAGGAAATCATTTATAGTCATTATCCTATAAAATTTAGGGATATTCACTTGTGTCCAGGTGACCGACCAGCTCAAGGAACAATTTAGTGACTTCTTGGTCGAGATGTTACAAAGTGGTATCAGAGGGCCTAGTGTTATGGGAGAGTGTGGAAGGTGAGGGCCCACCTCCTAGAGGGATTGTGGGTGAGGAAGAAATTATGAATATCCATGTTCATGTATGGGTTCAATATAAATATGTGTGGATCTGATGTGATAGTTTCATGCCTCATTTTGGGCAGTGCACCCCAATGTCACCAAGATGTACCATGACTTATTCCATCATAACTGGCGGCTAGGTATAAAACTTGAGATAACATCTTTTTTATGATGTGTTCCACATATTAGTGGGAGAATATAATAAATTATTTAATGGATACAATTTTATATTATTTACCCATTCCTGAGTGGAAATGATAGGTTATCACGATGGATATCGTGATCAGTTTATTAAGGTCACCTCAAGGTAGTGATTTTGTGTGGTTTTCATTGAATAGGCTCAAAAAGTTTTCTATTTTCCTACCAATTTGGGATACCTTCTTAGTAGATAAACATGGGAGGTTTTATATCTATTAGATAATATTCCTTTATGGGGTTCCTTATGAAATTTTATCAGATAGGGACACCATTTTTATGTCTCGTTTCGGGTAGAGTTTGTAGAGGGAATTAGGTAAATATGTGCTCTTAAGCATAGCATACCACCCTCATACTGATGTCCAAACATAGCACACAATTTAGTGGCTTGAGGTTATGTTTAGATCATACATCATAGATTTTGGGGGCTCTTGGGAGAGGCATGTACCCCTAGTTGAGTTATCCACAAATAATACTTATCATGAGATAGAGCGTTTAGTAATGATTTTCATGATGTTTTATACCCTTCAATAATTTAGGACCTTTTTTTGGACTTTTTGTTCATTTTTATCAAGGATTTTATCCTTTCATACATTGGGTTCCCCCTTAACCCATACATATTTAAATGGGTTTCTTTATTTTTTTCATTCAATAAATAGGGGTTGACCCTCAAACTTTTATAAAAAGATACTATAAATATGGAACCTTATAAAGAATTGTAGTATAGTTCATTTTGATCACCCATATTCTAATTAGAGAAATGTGAGTTGGATTTACTAGGACCGCGTCTCATTCAAGAGACTTATGAGTAGGTCTAGTTGATTAGAAAGTGGTTGGCTACTACATAGTCTCGACATAAATCATATATCAATCGTTGTCGATGACCTATAGAGTTAAAGGTTAGGGATCATGTATTTTGTTATGTCTCTTTGAAGAAAGGTAATAGAAAAATTATGATATAGGGTAATATTTCACCATGATATGTCAGACCATTTGAGATTCTGGGTAGAGTTAATTCGTTAGCCTGTTGGTTGCAGTTACCTTAGTATTACTGAGCCATGCTTGATGTCTTCCAAGTATCATAGCTACAATGTTATCATTCAGAATAGTCTCATGATTTTTTGCCTAAGGACTTCAATTTAAATATATATATATATATATATATGTCTTCTGAGTACCATCTTATACGTATTTTTGATAAGAACCCTAAGGTTCTCTGAGGTCGGTTTGTTCCTTGAGTACAGGTGCAATAGAAAAATGTACATTTATAGGAAGAGAATTGTGAGCGGGAGGTAGATGCATGTGCTCAGTGGATGGAGTTATTATTAGGTAATTCTTGACCACCCTTGATAGGGAAATTCAATGACATGTAGATTTAATGGGGAAGATTTTAATATCCATAGTTTTCCTATGAGGTATGAATCATTTTTTTGGTTAAAATGCTTGTTTATGGGAAAATATGAGTACCAATTGAAATAATGGGTCTATCGGGGGTGTCTATGAATGTTTATATCTTAGAGACATGGTTTTTGTTTAATGAAGGCACACCCCACGATTAGTATTAGCCTTTTGGTACAAGTTTAATGGTTAGACAAACCATGCGAGGGCTGGGTAGATAGCTGAAGGAGCCCATACAATTTGAGGAAACTGTGCATACAAGGTCTCATTCCAATGAGAGGGGCTCTGAACATTTTTTTACAGTATATTAGACATGGTTTTTCATGGTTTTTCAAACCATATACATGAAACCATGCGAGTACTAGAACAAAAACACTTTTTTACATCATATTTTTAGATTTTTAATGTCAGTGTTAAGGAAAGGTCTTTGCAAGAGACATTAAAGATATGATTTTTAGCATCTTTTATTTACTAACCAATATTAAATATGGTTTTTATGGGTTTTTTACGTTCTTTTTTTAAAAAAAATCACATGAATGAATATCTAGAAATGACGTTAAAAAGATATTTCTTACATATCTTTTTAAAAAAACATAAAAAATATTTATCATCATTTAGATAATTTCATAATCTTTGATTTGACAGGTTGTAGAGCTCAAACGGTGTTACGGATCAAAAATTATGACCATTATAAGTTTGATATTTTTTTCGAGGAAAGATCAAAAGATCCAACCATAGCTTCATCATAGAGGGAATTTTAGAATCTGAAGGAGCATTTTCATTTTTACCCTGATATAAGGAATTATTCATCATTATAATAAAATAATTATCATTAAATGTTTTATCAATTAAAAAAACTACTCATTAAAAATATAAATCATGGAAAATAATTACAAATACCTGGATGAGATCGCCGAAAGAAGAAATTGTGGATTCACATGGATGATTAAACAAGTAGAGTTGGTGGAATGATGATGGTTAAAATAAATGATCATTAAATGGTATATAAATTCATAAAATTAGTCATAAAAAATATAAATCATTGATTAATAATTACAAATACCTTGAAAAGATCGCAGAAAGAAGAAATAATTTATTCATGTTGAAGATCAAACGAGTCAAGTTGTGGGAACAATGATGGTTGATATAAATGATCATTAAATTATGATATGTGTATAATGAAAACAAATAATTTATATGGTAAAATAATATGTGATATTAAAATTTTTATGCGGAAATTGGAAATTTCGATGCCGTGATGCAAAAAAATTGAAATTCCGCATTGACAGGATATTAAAATAATCATTCATGTCACTTTTATGATAACCGTCATGAAAAGATACTAAAAACGTTTCTGATTTTTCACATCGGTTATATAATAACTGATGTGAAAAATAAATTTTCATGACTTTTTCTTGCCAGATATTAAATAACCGGCGTGAAAAATTGACTTTTCACATCTGTTATTTAATAACTGTCGTTAAAAGGTATTTTTAACCTCTCTTATTTAATAAAATATACAAAAAATGTTTACAAACATATAATTCATTTACCAAGATATTATTTGATAGGTCTTGAAGCTCAAACGGAGTTACGGATCAAAAGTTATGGCCATCAAAAGTTGGAATTCCCTAAGACTTTGTTTAGAGATGATCAATTTTCGGTTACCATAACTTTCGATCTATAACTCCATTTGAGCTTTGTGACCTATCAAATAAAATATAGGGAAATTAGAAACATGTTTGTAAATATTTTTCCCATCAGTTATTAAATAACTAACATGAAAAATACATTTTAACGTCGGTTAATAAATAAAGGGTGTGAAAAATTCCGGAAAATTGATTTTTCACATCGGTTCTTATATAACCGACATGAAAAATCAGAGAAAATGGATTTTCATGCCAGTTATATAATAAACGATGTGAATAATAGAATTTTTTAAATTTTCACGTTGTTTCTAAAATATCAACGTGAAAAAAGGCGATGTTAAAAATAGTTTTGGTAGTAGTGGAGGTGCCCCTTAACATAGTGAAGGGCACATGGTTGGCACACAATTTGGTCAACCCTACGACCAAACTATAAGACCTAGGATTTTTAGGTGAAATGCAATTTTCAATTAACGGGTTTAAATTTTTAAACCCTATTTTATTTTTCTCTTCCAAAACATAGGGGACATTCTTCATCTTCCGTAAGAGATTCAAGGGAGGCTAAAGCTAGGCATGGCCACTGTTTCTCCATCCAGACTCAGATTCGAACATCTTTGATATCATTGGATTTGTTTCGGTGAGTTATTCATGCCTATTATGTCATTATTCATTTTTAATCATATCTATTGAGTTATTTAGGCGCAAGCTAATATCCCCTATTTCAGGTTCTTCATCCGTTGATTATTTTTCTCTCAATCTAGAGAGAATCAGAGATCTATACAAGATGAGTGCTCTAATACAGACCAACGATGGCTAGTATATACCTTTCCAGCAGGGTTTGGTGTTTTATAAGCATATTTTCTGTTATTTCATGTGCTAAAATTTCCATTGGATCCCCTTTAATTAGTTAAATTCATTAAGTGAGTTAATTGGATGTTTTTTAGGTTTCTCCATGTGTACCTTTGAGATTTTTGGAGGTTTGTTCCCTACCCTAGGCCACCCATGGGGTTCTCCCTTTATTTTGACCTATATTATACCACCTCATTGGGTGCGTGTTAACTTTCCAATGATTTTGGAGCTTTTTAAATTTAATGAATTGAATTAAACTGATTCAAGGAAGTTTATGACTCATTTTCCATGTGTTTACATGATGCAAATTGTTTAATTATTTAAATGGATTTTATAGAAATTGTGGAAATGAGTGGAAAATCACAGAATGTAAATGATTATGAAATGATGATTTAAATGGAGAGAATAATTGAAATGGTATTGGATTCCTCTGTTGGTATACCTTGGATCCAGATTTCATTACATTCAATGGATGTTTCTCCCATGGATCTTGATTATGGTAGTGGATGCATTTGACCTATTTCATCCTAGGGTCTTGATTTCGTAGTATGACTTAAGCCTTGATACCCCTAGTATCTAGATTTCTTGTCCTCATAGTAGAAATGGTATGTTGACATGCTCCTTGAACCCAACCCATGTCTTTATCGAGTTTCCATCGAGATGTTCCTGGGACTCAATGTGGACACCTTAGTCTTTTGTACCTTGGATCTAGAGCTTCATGGTCTAAGACATTGATTACATGGAGAGGAAATTATGGATGACTTGATTATATATAAATGCAATGATGAAGGTAATATATTGGATTATACATCCTGGCCATGGTATATGATATACACATGGTTTTATGGTGTTTTTATTGTGGATATTTTGATATGATTACAGATAGCCCTGGTATGTGTATCGGATTATAGATGTTACACTGGAAAAAGTGACTTTTTATTTCTATTTTACTACTAACCATATTTATGGGAGTCTGATTTTTTTATAAGGAGACTTGATTGTCTATAAATTTTCAGTTTACAATTATCACATATTTCATCGGTGCTTTAAAATCTGTACTTTTGACCTATGATATAATGCACACTACTTTTGTTTATATCACATATATTTTATTTCTTATAGACACCATTGTTATTGGCATATCGAGTGTTATCTCACACCCTTTTCAGGCCATCATTGGGTACCTGGAAAAACTATTTGGATGTTTCTAGTGACCAGTTAAAGTATCCATAATACGATGCATTATTTTTTTTATTCAATGAGAAAGAGAGCACATGACTCATCTAGACTCGTGATGCTAGTTTGGATAGTTCTTTTTTTTTATTTTGATATATGTATTGTACTAATTGTTATATACCTATTTTTCAACTTTTTAGATACATGACATGAAAAATAATTTTGTATATGTGATTACTTTTGGAATTATTTATATATTCTTTTATTAGATATTTATCTTTTTTTGGGGTTGATTTAACACTTCTTCAATTGATTTTTATGTGTACTACTACTATATTACACTCTGAAATGAGGGAATAGTCTCCCCGCATACACACCTCAGGCCCTCCGATATATTCATTAGCCTCTAGCATTCATAGAAATGCGCATAAGGCCATGTGACTCGCTGACTCGGGGAACCATTTTGTGGCATCTAGGTTAGAACATTAAAAACTAAGTCTTGTGAATTCCTCTAGACCTGTCACCCAATTCATGCAGTAGCATCATGGCATGTCAACCAAGTCATGCAGTAGCATTAGGGAATACCATCCATGTCTTGCTATGTCCTCCGCATATTCCATCCAGTTCATGGTATTTCCTTCAAAAATGTTATCCAAATAATTTTATACCCTCTGGACATGTCATCCAAATCATGTAATTCCCTCAAAACATGTTATCCAAATCATGAGATGTCCTTCAAACAAGTCATCCTGGTAATATGTTGTCCTCTATAAATGTTATCCAAGTCATGATACACCCTTTAGATATTCCAATCGAATCATGAGATGTCATCCAGACTGTTCAGCTAGATCATGTGATTGTCTTTGGAAATTTCTTCTAGGAAACCGGGGAATTTCTAGACATCCTCGGACATGTCAGGCAGACACCCCAAACATGTCACGCACAAAATCCAAACATGTCAGGAAGATGTACCAGGATACGGTAACCTTGTCTAGTGGACATATGCAGTCATAACCCTAAATTAACTATGAGAACTTGGATTCATGTTCAAACAAGATATGTGTGTTTCCTCTTTGAGGTCCAATCTCCAATAGGAATCCACCTTGGTGTAAGTCCTACCATGTCTCTAACACTCTAACTTGTGGGATCCACAACTCCCCTATGGGTACACTATTCTTCTTCATCTATCTTCTCATTGAAAATTTAATTGAACTATGATAACTATAATTCCTATTATAAGTAGGATACATATGATTCCTTCATAAGGAAGGAATGAGCTCCATAACAGACACACCATAATGGTTTCCCTAGTGTATAAGTGCCACATAAACATGTAATGAGACCGGTTACTTATTATCACTTGTTTCTCAAATAGATCATGGATTACATGGTCTTCGATATTTAAAATTATGATATTATTTACACCATGAATCCTCCCAATAAGGGAGACCTCAATGTGTAAGCCCAATTCGAGGGCATGATATGACTACCCCCTTATAGGGGCATAAAACTCAGGGCTAAACCCAATAGGATGATTGAATTACGATGACTCTGATTACTATCTAAACAAGATACAAATAATGTATTATAAAGGCTCAAGATTAGTACTCTATGCCTAAGTGACCTCATATATTTCCTTTCCTCCTGAATTTCAACTTCACATCTAAAATGAAATATGTGGATTTTGATTACAATTATAAATCAAAAACATAGGATTCCCCAAAAATGTTTCATCCCATCCACTAAATATTAATCACCTCCCTAGATGGATGTAAACTTTATAGTACAAATTAATATGGATTCCAAACAAAAGAAGCAATCCATTTCTAAGAAATAACAAGAAACATATGAAGAGCCTTGAATACATACAGTTGGTATCATTAATAGAACCCCACTTCACACATGGAACAATTCGTGACTTGATTATTTTTTTATGGTAACTAGTCTCATATCAGTATTACGAATTGATTCTTAGATATATCTTAAATATATAGGAGATTCTCTAAGTAGACAATAATTCCATCAAAAGGGTGTGATGAGCCTGACCTCTAATCCACTTATCCATTGGGATTTCCTAAGAGTCATTGGGTCTAACACCCAAATTCATCACCATCCTTTGGAAATAAGTTCTATACTTTATTATGAATATGGGAGCTAATAGTAGTTTCTAATAAATGAATGTGGAGAAGCAGGAACAAATGATTGTGTAACAATACCAGAACCCCCACAATCAACCCTTAAAAATGAAATGAATATGTTAAACCATGTACGATGGAATGTAATGAGTAAATGAATGAATCATTATAGGCATTAGGAATCTTGTCTATTAAACCTAGGACACTATGATCATGAGTTAAGAATTTATAGGTTTTTCTATTCATGTCCGACTATTTTGTTCCAACCATTCATCATTTTAAAGAAAAATAGTGCTCAAAGGGATTTAGAAGATAATTAAAGATATTAAAATAAATAATTTTTATTTTATTAATATTTTAATGTGTTATGTAACAAGTATTCCTAATACTTTAGGTCTCTTGATCCTTTGATTATATTTATTTTATATTTAGGTTAAAATCATGTAATAATATGTGTAAAAGGATCTGCTACCTATATTTATAAATAATAAAAAATTTAATATTTATATGATCCTTGTTTTATTTATAAATATTTTATATAGTATTTTTAATTAACCATGTTTGGATTATACATTTTATATAAATAAAAGAAATCATTTAGAGGTTTAAAATTGAAATTTTTTAGAAAACTATTTTTAAAGGAATATTGTTTTTCCATTTTAATTTATTAAAATAAAATCTAATAATTAAATATTTAAAAGAAATTTATAGATAATATATCCATAAAAATTAATTTAAATTCATAAAATGATGATTAAAATTCTTAAAGTTAATGTATGGTCATCTTATAATTGAAAAAATAATTTTCCTAAAAAACTTTTTTCCATAATGTTTTGTGAGTTTATTTTTAAATTCATTTATGAAACTTATAGAAATTGAATTTGATAAAACTGATTCCATATTTTTAATCCCAATTTTATTTTTTTTAAATATTTCCTATTTATTTTTAGGCATTATAAATAGTAACTGTGTTAAAATTTATCACCACAGTAATGTGTAAAATAGGTAAAAACTATAGGGTAAAACATTCAAATCTATGAAACACTTGATATTATTCTATTCGGTTCATGGTTTTTGAAATAATAAATATGTATGGAGTTAAATAAGGTATTTTCAAACATTGTTTGAAATTTGGGAACCCAGGCATGACTTTTGGGAAGATAAATTGTATTTTATTCAAATTGAAAACTATTTTAGGGTATTTACTTTTAATGGTATGGTTGGAAGATAAAATTAGGTCATTAGTTGATATAAAAGTATAAATATGTTTAATTGTTTATTATTTAACCAAAAAAATTTATGGAAACAAATTTATCAACTGATTTCAAGGTAAAATGATTTTTAAGCTTAAATCGTATTTTTTATAAAAACTGTTTTTCATATGTGTTATATTCTCATATTAACAAAAATTTATTCCCCTTATTGAAATTGAATTTGTTAAAATGGGTTAAAATTTTAAAATCATCATTTATTAATTCAATTAGAATTATCCTTTTATATTTGGTCATTTAATTAATGTTTCATGTTAATAAGTTGAGTCATTATAGTTAATGTTAAAATTGGTTTAAAGTGGATTTTCTAGGAGAGAAGTCTTAAAATGTATCCAAAATGTGAATAAATGTAATTTATTATGTTTATTTGGACCCAATAATAAATTATCTTCAAAAATGGGTTTCGTTTTTTCCACTTTATGTGATTATGGTTTATATTTTATTTAATATTTTATGTAATTCCAAGTGGGTCATTTACCCCGCTTTTAAAAAGGGAACCTCATCTCTGCACTTATTCACAATGTTTGAGCACTCTAGATCTATAAGAAGTTTAAGAAATACCATATTAGATTCTTTACCCAATTCCTTGACCATATTTTCTTTCCCAAAATACACTACATTCAAGGATTAATATGTATGTCAAAGGAGGTTTCTTAGAGAAGTTGCATAACTATTAACTTAGTGCTTTCAATTTTATTTCTTTTCTGCATCCTCTAAATATATGGTATACATTATAAAATAAAAATTCAGTATCATAAACATGTTTAATTTTTATTATTATGGTGGGACATCCATTATCAATTTTCTTTACATCCCATATAAAGAAAAAAATACCGCTCGTGCATCTATACGGCTTACTGTCTCCACGTAGCAGTGTAATCTGATTTTCATTACCGTTTATCTTGTATGGTTAAAAATATATAACTAATGAATATATATTATATGTATGAAATGTAAATTATTCATTAAATTTAATATATTATATACCACTTTACCCTTATATAGGTTAAAAATTATAATGTCACTCGTGCGTATGTGGGACTATCACCTCCACAAAGCAATATGATTCATTTTTCATGTCTATTTTTTAATGGATGATTATAAATTTTTATATAATAAAGTTGCATGATTATAAAATAATGATTAAAACTATTTAGATGAAATAAAAATAATAAAGTGTAATATTATGAGTTTTTTAAAAAAAATACAACGCTCAATAACATACAATACACGGCATGTTGAACTTGAACAAACAACATAATCTTATTATTTAAATATGACCATTATAACCTAGCCCTTAAATTGGGGGGGATTAAAATTTTCAAATAAATTATAAAATATTAAATGGTCATACTCATTTATAATTTAATAATTATTTAATTTTCAATAATTACTATATTTTTAGTATATTTTTTCATTTTTATTTTTAGTAAATCCATTTTATTCATCAAAAACATATTTTCTTCAAAAAAGGATTTATATTTATTTTTATTAACAAATAAAATTGTTATTTTATGTAAATTTTATAAAATTAATTTTGTAAAATAAAATTCATTTATGAAATCATCATATCAAAATTTTCTTGTGCAGAAATTTTGATAATTTTATGAAAAGTTTGATTTTTCAATGAATAGTGAAAATTACTTATTTTATTTGGAAAACTGTCTTTTATTTATAAGGTAAAATTATGTTTTTATTAATTTTAAAATTTAGTTATTTAATTTTAATTTAAAATAATACAATTATGGGTTTTAGATGTATTTTATACTGAACTTTAGTATAAAACATTTTATATTTTAAAATGGATTTTTTCTAAAACAAAAATGGTTTTTGATGCATTTTTTCAGTTTGGTTTTAAATTAAATTATGCAAATTATGTGTTCTAAATTTGGAAAATGGGTTTCATATTAGTAAAAATAAGGTAAAAATTTATTATATAGATCCCTTTTGTCTTATTTAAATTGTAAACTTATTGATTTTTTTATTACCACGATTAAGAGTAAACCGGGAAATTAAAGGAAAAAATAATATTATTAATATTTTTCAATTACATTATCAAATGTACCAATTTTATTGTATTATTATTTTTCTACAAAAACAATTCATGGGTCAAATTTATGACCCTTTTATCCACTTGGTTTACATTAATCCCCTTATATTACTTTATTTTAAGAAAAGACAAACTTTTCACACTATGGTTTTAAATAAGTATAGCATTTTTAATATATGGTCATCCAGATTCAATGTTCAACCATTAATATTATTTTCATAGATAAATATTTATTTTATTCATGGTAATTTTTTTTAATTTTTACGGATTAAATAATTACCTTAAATGTTTGCACAACAATAATGCAGTAATTAATACATTAATGGAAAAATGCAATAAATAATATTAAAAATATTAAAATGAATATAATTTGAGATTTTAAAGGTGATAATAAATTTTCTATATAATTATGACCATAATAAGATATAATAAAATATTTTTAATGAATTTTAATCTCTTTTTTATGTTTTTAAAGTCATTGTAATGAATAGTATAAAATTTGACAATTATGATATTTCATGAATATAATATTTTATTGAATTATTAAAAATTCATTAAAATATTAAACAAGTCCATAAGGGATAATATATGGTCTATGATTCAAGTCCTTTTACATTTATGTTCTGTTTGGATTTATATTTCTATATAATTGTCTAATTATATTTTAATATTTTGAGAAATTTCTGAAGTGCCCCTACCTCATTTATAAAAGGGAACCCCTTACTTCAATATATTCTACCAACTTGAGACTTATATATTGACAATACTATGAAACATTGTCTTATAAAATTCAATTTCCACATTCTATAGGTGTTTATCTCACCAAAATACTGATTAAAAGTTCCTAAAGGCCTTCAAGGATGTGATATTCAAGAGGTAACTTTCTTAAACCACCCCTCTTAATTTTCTTCTTCTTCTACAATATATTCAACTCATTCATCCATAAAGTCATAATAAATCTATAATAATTTATATAGTTTAATATCATATTTATAATGTAATATCTTAGGTTCGTCCATTTTCTCATATCCTCTTATTAAGTGAAACAAAACCATTGACCAAATTATGGTGATTATCTGTCTCTATGGATAATGAGTTTTTTTTTTCATTACCACCTTCAAGGATGGTCATGAAACTATTATTATGGTTAAATAATATTTCAATAACCATATAATGAATTATTTCTTATTTTGGAACTAATATATAGACAAGATATTAAATAAAATGGAACAAATTTGCATTGGTTGAAAAAAAACCCACCAAAATAAACTAAACAATATCATTATCGTTTTATCAAATGAATCATCCTCGTGTCAAAAAGAAAAAGGATATATGGGACCATTTAAACAAATGTAGGTTTATTAATACCCTATAATTTCACTTCTTTATTACTATTCCCAATTAAAAATAACATCCATAAATATACACAAGTTAACCAACCATGAAACCAAGAAAGGAACGCTCTGAGGACAACGATTTGGATCATTATAACTCATTAAAATGGCCATTAATGAACATAATATCTATTATAATAAATAAAATATACATGGAATAGGTTATAAATTATGTAATTATTGAATATAATTTGATTATCTAGAACATTAAGTTAATGTTTAGAACATATTTGTACATAAGGAAAGGGACTATTTAACTAAAAAACCTCTTTTAAATTTTTTAATGATTTATTTTCTAAATATTTCACATTAATTTACTTGTTTTTAAATATTTTTATAATATTATTTTTATATAAATAAATTTTAAAAAAATGGTATTTTATAATTTCTCTCAAATATTTTCAAAAATGGATCTTTTTAATATTTTATGGAAGAGACTTTCTTTTAAAATCCTACTATAAAGTTTCATTATACAAAATTATGAAGGAATGTTTTTTATATTATATGAAATTAGGGTATTTTTTTTACTATGCCTTAATTATTTTAATCTTCATTTACAAGATTAAATGTTTATTTTTAAATAATTGTATCCCTTTATATGTACACATTATTATTTTAAAATAAGATATTTCCCTTAAAGAATGTTTTTATGATGCAAGAATTCATATTTTATTATTGTTTTATGGTTCATTTGCATTTTTTCTGATGATGGTTCATTCTATTATAATCCAATAATTGGTGCTTCCATGTCACTACCTGCCTTCTCCAAGATTAATAAAGAAACAAAAATCAATCAGAACCTTCCTTCTTCAAGTTAAAGGAGAGATAATGACCCCAGAGTCCATCATTCAATTAGCCCCAGAGTGGTGTCTAAAACCAAGGGTATAGTATCTCATGTTAATGGAATGAATTACCCTTTTTATTTAATAACATCAGGAGATAAGATGGTGAATCCCAAAAAACTCCAAAGACTAAAATAAAAGAAAATCCCAAAACCCATTCCCATATTCATGTCCATAATAAAGTGATACAAAGTATAAGAAAACACTAAAGGAAAGTACCAAAAGAAAAGAAAATAAACAACAACTACTGTCATGGAACCCAAGCTAGTATGGTCTTGTTCGGTCCTCATGATCCTCCTAGAAACCTGAAATCAGTTTTATATATGTTGGGTGAGTATACAGGTATACTCAACAGGGAATCAAAAATCTCTCATGCACACGTGGGGAGACCTTCTAATGCCTCGTGAGAAAAATTGTCTTAACCAAAACACCTAGAAAAGAAAACTATCCACCCAGCCTCACTAAGTCACACTTACCAAATAACACAAGTCAGGTAAAGTAAGAGTAATCGAAAATATATACTTGGGTACCCCACACTGCTTTCCCACTGGTTATTTAGAACAACATACTCATCAGACCTCCCCCACAAATCCCACTGCAGTCCCATTGACACCCCAACAAAAACCCCATGGGCCTTCTCAACTCCATTTCTATCCTATCTAAAAACACCTGGGCCACCATAACCACACATAACCACACCTGAAGACACATATTACACAATAACCACTACCATGCCCAAAGAAACATGGGCCAGAACAACCACTACTATGCCCAAATTCACCTGGGCCTCATCCTAAAGACACTTGGGAAACAACCATACGTGCACACACCTCGTCCAACCACCACAACACACCCTTACAAAAGATTATTTTGACATTAAGATCCATAGTCCATTACCACATACTCGAAGAGTCTTGGGATACCTTGTATGGGGAGATGAAAGTAGCTAACAAACAGCCACTCATACGAATGTTGGGAAAAACACCCTCCCCAATGAAATGGGGCTGTTCAGTACAAATTTATCAACATGGGTGGGGTGCGTATAAGAAAAAAAAGATCTAAATTTAAAACATGTTGGTAAACAAGAACTCATCCCTACCTAAGGGTCCAAAAACCAACAACCATATCATACACAACCACTATTGCTTCTATCCCTACATGCACAAGTACACAACAACCACAACCAGATAATAACCCATTTCTAGAAAATAGTTCCCTATTATACCAGTTCTCATTACTATGTTCAAATGATCCCATCTAGATATTAATTCAATACCGGACAACTAATAGGCATAACCCCAAGCTAAAAAAACAACTGAAGGAAAACATCCAAGCATGCATGTAAGCATTCACTCCCAATTATCTTGTAAGTGAAAACCTCAAAAGAGATCTGTTAGATTACTAGAAAGACTGGAACCAAACTAACACCCAAATTATAGCATCCACAACATTTACCACTGGCTCTATATGGCCTCAGATTCACAAACCAACAACCTCTGAACTAGCAATTCCATTCACCTCTACATCACCCCACAAGGCATCAAACAGAATGACCTTTCATTTCAGCAGGACAAAGCAAGGGACTTTTCTGATTTATCCAACACCATTCATTGAGCTCCTTCATTATTTTTTGTTAACTATAGCGATCACACATGGGTTCTTATTTATTAGCTATCCATTTAATCAACCAAGTTTGTATGTTTAATCAGTTTCCATGTTATAGTCATTCAACAAAAAGATTATCCAGAAAAATAGAGCTTCATTAGGGTGTAAGGAAGGACCACCAACGACTGCGATTTTCAGTGTACATGATCCCATACAATTTACAACATAAAAACAATGGTATATCACAAAAACATCATCAAATCCCCCATCCCTTAATTCTTTAAAAAGTCTGTTTATTATCTTCACTAAAGTTGCTTTCATCTACGTCCCAAGGGAACATCATCGTACCCACCCTACATGATGCACAGTAAAGAGAGGCAATGGAAAATACCCTACTTGGATGATCAAGGATCGAAGTTTTATCCTTGTTCCAAGAACTGGGGATGACACAACTTTTAGGAAAAGAATACTCCAAGGCTGGAAGGGAAGGGCTCGATCATGGGCGCATGATTCGACTATGGGGGAAGTCTCAAGGCGCACTAAAGGAAACAAAAAGGAAGAAGGAAGAGAGGATATTTTCCTAAGAAGAGGCCAAATCCTAAAATTAGGGAGACCATTTCAAATTAATTAAAAGTCATATCATGTCTTGACCACTCAGATCAGTGGTTTCACACATTGGGATTAATTTATATTTACTAATTCTACTTGGAGATGGTGGAGATAATGGTTGTGAGTTCATAGATTTAATTTAAATGAAAAAATACACATAATGGAGGTGAAACTGGAAAACATGGGAGGCTGTAAAATGTGGAAAAGGTTGTTTCAATAATGAAAGGGCCACACTTTTTAGTTATTAAAGGGTCTCCCAACTCTTGGATGATTTAAAACATCTTTCATGGGACTTAAATCACTTGAACGGGGTATTAAAACACTTTTTACGTTAAAATATATGTTACTGGAGAGAAACTGGAAAGTATTAGTGAAGCTGGACCAATGGGTGAGTCACCATCACCCTGACACCATTGCCCGGGAACTGATGCCCTTGCATTGAAGCCTAGGAACCAATTTCCAACATTTCCACCAATGATGATTAGTGCCACTGTTCGTTCATCCTGAAATTTGGAAGACTCCTCAATGAGTCACTGATGGTCCCTAGGATGCCTTGAACATCACTATTTGGAAAATTAGTGGACCAGGAGGGTCCAACACACTACATCAGTTACATCTTAAACTTTTCTCACCCTCAATAATTTAATATTAAAACAGAAAAAAGAGAGAGGGTTTCGAACAACAACCTCATAAGATACCTCTCATGAGTAAACCACCCTGTGTTGAAAACTGGAGGGGAAACCTCAAAATCTAGGAACATATCTATCATCTATATCCTAATCAATTATGGAAACACTACTAATCCTCTCCCCTAAGTAACCACACAATCATAGAAAGGTGACACCGGTCACACATACTGATTATGGAGTCCCTTTCTCCACGTTAGGATACTATTCTCTTTGGGTGGCACTGAATTTCCCACATGATTTAAATCACATCCACCTTAATGCGTATTGATTGGGGATCTGGTCCTCCCCTCCCAAAAGTCAGAAATTTTCACACACATTTATAGAAAAATGGAAACAAATCATCTCATATCAAACAAAGTCAATAATTACATCACAAGAAAGGAACAAAGAAACCACAAAAAAAACTCAGAATAGATTTGGGTACTGGGCATGCATCTATAACTCCCATTCATATGTAATGTCCTTGAGGCCACCATGCCTCCACAACACACAAACCAAGGGAATGTTACATCCTCGAATCACCTCCTTCTTACTATCCTCAATTCTCATCAGTCTCTCTTTGAATGTTGTTTCATCCCTGATATCCAACTCTCCCCAGTTGAGGACGTGGGAGTCGTCGTATAGATACCGACAGAGATGAGATACATGAAAGATGTTGTGGATACTCTCCAAATGCAGTGGTAATTCTAGCTAATACACCACCTCACCTACCTATCCCAATACCTCGATGGATCTGATGATCCTAGGAGAAAGCTTACTCCCCCTACCAAACCTCTTTTATCCACACCGAGGGGAGACCCTTAAGAACACTGGGTCCCCAACCTCTAACTTCAGGGTCCCCTCCAATAATTGACTTATGAATTCTATTGTTCTTGAGCCACCTTTATACTCACACACACAAGATGGACCTTCTCTGTCGTGCTCTGCACAACCTCTGGGCGAAAACACCTTCCTCCCCAACCTCTGTTCAGCGTATGGGTGAACGACACGATCTCTCGTACAAGGCTTCAAAAGGTTCCATGCCAATGGTATATTTGATATCCATTTTTGTAGGAAAACAATACTAGAAGAAAGTGCCATAATCATGATCCTCCAAAGTCTAGAAAACATGCACGCAACATATCCTCCAACATCTGGATGGCCCGCTCTGTCTGCTCATCCATCTAAGGGTGGAAAGTAGTGCTAACATATATCTGGGTGCAAAAGGCACGTTTTAATCCCTTATAGTCTTATGAAGTAAATCTTATATACAAATCCAAAATCATGGTTCTGGGAACTCCTTACAGCCCCACAACTTCACCAGCGTACTTCTGTGAAGGAATCCACTGTGCTCGACTCCTTAACCGCTAAAAAGTGATATAATTTCATAAGTTGGTCCACCACTACCCAGATGGAATCACAACCTCCCTTATTCCTGGGTAGTCCTATGATGAAATCCATCACGACATCATCGGCCTTCCACTCGAGAATGTCTAAGGGATGAAATAGACCACCCGGAACACGGTGTTCATATTTCACCTGCTGACACATGAGGCACCTTGCAATAAACTCTGCCACTCACCGCTTCACTCCGCTCCACAAAAACTAACCTCTCAATCTCCTGTACATCTTGGAAACTCCTGGGTGTATTTCCAAGGATGATATATCTAACTTACAATGAACTCCCTCGTGCATCGTCTCTAGGACAAACTACTTCCTGCCGAAGTGCATCTGATTCTGACTATTCACCGACAATCCTTCTGGAGCATCACCCTAGGTAACATGATCGTGCATCACATAATCCTCTAAGTCTCCCCACTAAGACTCCTCCGCCTGTCAAAACAAGGAAGACTGCACTATCATCTGAAATTGAAATCCTCTATCATCCTCCACTCTTATGCCCATATGTAGAGTAACCAACTCTCCCATTTCCTTCCTAATAACTATTGACTCCTGAATCACATCCTTATATTATTTAGTACTCAAGGAATATACCACAACATTCCCATTTTCTAAGGTGTTGGAGATTTCGAAGTCACAGTCCTGGATAAACTCTATCCACCTCTATTGTCACAAGTTCTGGTCTTTCTATTAGAAGACATACCTCAGACACTTGTGATTTGTGAAGACCGCAAAGAATTATTTGATGAGGTAATGCCTCCACAGCTTATGCACAAACACAACTACTTATCATTATAGTTTGTGGGTGGAATAGTTACATTCATGAGAGTGTAACTACCAAGACCTATAAGAAATCACTCTACACTATTTCATTCAGCACACACCCCAAGCCTAGACTAGAAGCATCACAAAACACTTCAAACATTACACCTTCCTCTGGAAACCTCAGAACAAGGGAACTAACTAGCTTCCCTTTCAAATAACTGAAAGTCGCCTAGAAATTATCAGTCCATACGAAAACATAGTCTTTTTTTGGTCAAGGATTTTAGAGGTGTTTCAAATCGAGAGAATTCGGGTACAAACCTTCAGTAGTAACCCACCAGTACCAGGAAACTACAGACCTCTACCACATTCTTGGGTGACACCCAAGAAACAACCACTTCAACCTTCAACGAGTCCACTATTATTTTCTACTTGGACACCACGTGTCCAAGGAAGTTAAACTCTCATGTCTCAAACTTTCACTTGGACAACTTCCTGTAGAAATGGTGGTGTCCAGGGACTACCAAAATTGTCCTCAGATTCTCAGTGTGATCCTCCTATATCCTTGAGTAGATCAAGATTTCATCGATGAACATGACAATGAACCAATCCAGATAATCATAGAAAACAGATTTCATGAGCCCCATGAACATAGTTGGTGTGTTTGTAACACTGAACAACATGATCAGAAAATCAAATTGCCCATATCTGCACCTAAAGCAGTCTTCGATATGTCACCGTCGTTCACCCTCAACTGCTGATATTCCGACCACAGGTTGATCTTAGAGAACCAAAATTTTCCCATTAACTGGTCAAAACGGTCATCAATCCTTATGAGGGGAAGAAGTTCTTGGCCATCACCTGATTCAATATCCAATAGTCTATGCACAGCCTGAGACCACCTCATGTCTTCTTTGTGAACTAGACTGGAGCATCCCATGGAGACACACTTGGTCTGATAAAACCTTTTTTCATTGAGTCATCAACCTGAAACTACAAATTCTACAACTTAGAAGGTGTCATCTGATAGGGATACATAGAAATTGTACAGGCACTGGGTTGTGAGTCTATCCCAAAATTAACATCACATCATGGGGGTAGAGTCGTAACCTCCAAGGGGAAGAAATCTATGAACTCAATGACAATCCCCAGAACTTCCACCACTTATCAGTCTGCTAATTCCACTAATAGCATGACTAACAAATAAAGAAGGGGCTCCACACACTAACTAGCATCCTAGCAACCCCACTCGCCATCAAAATCTATATACTGGCCACCAATATTTGAGAATATTGCCCTTCTTCAGAAGAAGTCGATAAAAGTGTGCACAAAAAACTAGTCAATACCTATGATGAAATCATATAGCTTCATTTATAGTCGAAGGAGATCCACATTGTACTAATGTGTCCCCAATATCAATTTGTATCCTCGAAAAACATCAAATAGGCTAGTCTGAACTCCAACAGGAATACTCAACACCAGGGGAATGAAAATTCTATCAACAACTAAACCCTGAGGCATGGGCTACATTGGGTGAAACAAAGGAGTGAGAATCTCCTTAATCAAAAAATTCACATGAAATAGTGCTAAACAAACTGATCATGCCTCAAACAACCTCTGTTTATGATGGAACTGCTACCTCTATTGTGTGAAATTTCCCACACTCAGCTCCTTTGACCCTAGGCTATTGTGCTCCTCCCCAACCATGCCTAGGTAGAGGTCCCTGAGGAGTAACCTGAAGTTAGCCTCCTCCTGTAATGTCTGTTATCGAGGGGGATATTGTTGCTGAAAAGTTCTATCCAGAAACTGGTGCTGCAGTGGTTAGTGGTGAATCTACCCATCCCCATTGTACTACACTCGGATAGGGAACTAATTCCAATGATTCCAGTGAATGTCATAGGTAAATTACCTCGATCTAAGGCCTGTAGAGAAAGGGAAATGACTGAGAGGTCAGAATTGAAACTACTAAGGCCTACTCCCTACCGGTCGACACCTAGAAGGCCTTGATGTTGTAGGCCTACTACTACTAGCCTTCCCCTTTGATAAACTTAATTAGATACCCTCTCACCGCACACCTCTCAGCATGTGTATCCTCTCTACCAATTAATACTTCCTCTGGACCTATATGTACATCAATAGAGTGAATCGAGTAATAACATACTGAAGAGAAGGTTGGAGTGCCTCCTCTAAGCATCTTTCCCAAGACTCCTCATTCGGGAAGTGGTCTAAAAAAATGAAGGAGATCCTTCAACTTGATCCCCAAATCCCTTACGGATATACTCCTTTCCTGGAGGTAGAGCATCTCTTGCCTCTTTTCAGCCATCATTATGGATGAAAGGAATTCATCCTAGAATGATTTGTCAAAGTTGGTCCAAGAAACCTTAGCTTCCTTATTATCTCTGAGATAAAGCATAAACCACTAATGCACCACTCCCAGTATCTAGATTATAGACAGAGGAACCCAATACTCTTTTAGTTCCCAGTTAAAACTGAAGGTAATCCCCAGCTCCTCATGCCAGCTCTTTATCTCCTTCTCTAAGATGCTTCCCTTGTACTTTCCAAGAGTCTTCTATTAGAAGGCACAAATCATCTTCTGCCACTGGTCACCATCTTCCTCTCGATCAACCCTCCACGGATTAACTAGTTCAAACTATTGGGCCTCGACTACCTGTACGACCTGTGTACATCATTCTAGTTCCATAGAATAAAGAAAAACAAAGGATTCCTAAGCCCGAGTAGTGTAGAATATTCTTTTTTAAAGTAGTTTAAACTTTTTATTTATTTTAAAATTACCAAAACACACAAGACACATGAGAAAAAAAGCCATTTTGATGCATGTACTTTTCCTAGGGTCTCTAACTTGTAATCATTGTAGCCTCACTTGGTCATTTATTAGGTCCAGAGTCTTCACATTGGATCATGGGGGCACCAAAAATCCTGTGTTCTAGCATGTCTTCCCTGGCCTATTTCACACACCAATTTTTCCTATCACTATCACCCTACCATCCCATGAAATACTAATTGTGCCTAACCTAAAACTCCATTTTATATATCAAATTACCTATGATACCATTATCCCACAATGCATATTCTCTAAGATGAGGAAAGGAACAACAAACTGCTAGACCCTTCCTTCATCAAGTTTAATTAGAGATAATGACCCCTGAGTCCCACCTTCAATAGGCCATGGAGTGGTTACTATCACCAAGGGTATAGAATCTCACATGAATGGATGGAATTTCCCTTTTTATTTAATTAGACCGGGAGATAAGACTTTGAATCCCAAACAACTCAAAATTCTAAAATAAAAGTAAATCCCAAAACCCATTCCCATATGCATGTCCAAAATAAAGTGATAAAATGTACAAGAAAAATCTTAAGGAATGTACCAAAAGAAAAGAATAACAACAATGAAAACTATCTTGACCCTCAAGCTAGTAAGGCCCGGAATGGTGTCAAAACCCTCTTGGAAACCTTAAAGTAGTTTTATACATGTAGGGTGAGTATACAGGTATACACAGTAAGGAAACCAAAATCTCTCATACACAAGTGGGGTGACATTATAATGACCAATGAGAAAAATAGAGGTAACCAAAACACCTAGCAAAGAAAACTATCCACCCAACCTCACCAAGGAACACTCCCCAATTAATACAATTGATGTAAATTAAAAGTAATATAACATTGATATTTGGGTACCCTACAACGCTTTCCCACTAGTTATTTAGAAAATACTATACATTAGACCTACCCCACAAATCCCACTGCATTCCCACTACTGCCCCAACAACAACCCCATGGTTCATCCCAACCACATGTCTATCCTGCTCACAAACACTTAGTCCACCACAACCAAACATAACCACACTCATAGAATCTTGGTCCACAACAACCACTACCACACCTGAAGACACCTGGGCCAGAATAACCACTGCCATACTCGAAGACACCAGGGCCTCATCCCGAAGACACTTAGGAACCAAACTTTCCCAAACACACCTGGTCCAACCACCACAACACACCCTGCCCGAACTATCTTGGGCCATAAAGAACCTTAGGCTATCATAACCTAACCTAATAGTCTTGGGAAACCTGGGAGAGGGAGAAGAAATGAGCTAATAACCATCCACCCATAGTAATGTAGGGAAAAACACCCTCCCCTGTGAAATGGGGTTGTTCGGAATGATGTTCTCAAATTGGTGGGGTGTGTATTAGAAACACAAGAACTAAATTTTATACATGTAAGTAAACAATAACTCATCCCAACCTAAGGGTCCTAAAACCAACAACTAGCCCATACACAACCACTCTTACTTCTATCCCTACTTGCATAAGTACACAACCATCATAACCAGAGCACAATCCATTTCTAGAAAATAGTTCAACATTGTACCAGTTATAATTATCATGTTCAAATGATTAAATTTAAATATTCCTTCACCAATTGGAAACTAACAGTCATAGCCACAATCCAAAACAACAACTGAATGAAAACATCCAAGAATCCATTTAAGCATTCACTCCTAGTTCTCTTGTAAGTGAAAACATTAAAAAGGATATGTGAGATCCCTCAAAGTACTGGAACCAAACATATCCCCAACATAATGGGTATAGAAAATTTACCACCAGCTCCACATGACCTCAGATTCACAAACCAACAACCTCTCAACTAGAGATTCCATCCACCTCTAAGTCATCCCACAAGGCATCAAACAGAACGACCATGCATATCACCAAGAAAAATCAAGGGAGTGTTTAGATTTATCCATCACCATTCATTGATTTAGTTCCTTCCATTTGGTTAACCAAGTTGATCTCCCATGGGTATTTATTCATTGGGAATCCATTTAATCATCCAAGATTATGTGGTTAATTATATTCCATGTTACATACATTCAATCATAAGATCATCCATAAAAACAGAGCTTCATTAGTGCACAAGGAAAGACCACTAATGGCCACGATTTTCAGTGGACATGAGAGCATAAAATTTACAACATAAAAACAAAGGTATAGTATAGAAACATCATCAACTTCCCCATACCTTCAATATTTAAAAAGTTAGTTTATTATCATCATTAAAGTTGGTTTCATCTACATCTTGAGGGAACATCATTGTAACCACCCCACATGATGCACAATAAAGATAGACAAAGGAAAATCCCCTAATTGGATGATCAAGGATCATTTTTTTCTCCTTGTTCCAAAAAATAGGGATGGTGAAACTAACAGGAAAAGAATACTCGGAGGATGAGTGGGAAGGGATTTAGAACGAGCGCACGATTCAGATCTAAATGAAGTCTCGAGGTGCACTAAGGGAAATGAAAAGGATTAAGGAAGAGAGTATCTCAGCTTAAGAAGAGTCTAGATCCTAAAATCCAAGAGACCATTTCAATGTACTTAAAATTCATATTGCAGATTGACCACACAAATCGACTGTTTCACACCTTGGTACTAATTGAGATTTAAAAATTCTCTATGGAGATGGTGGAGGTAATGACTGTGAGTTGATATATTTCCATTAAATGGAGAAAAACACATAATAGGGGAGAAACTGGAAAACATGAGGGGCTAGAAAACGTGGATAATGGTGTGACACTGATGAAAAGGCCGCACATTTTGGTTATTGAAGGGTCACTCGACTCTTGGGGTATTTAAAACATCTTTCATGGGCTATAAATCACTTGAAATGGGTATTAAAACACTTTTTATGTTAAAAGATACGTTACTGGAGTGAAATTAGAAAGTCTTGGAGAAGCTGGGAATGAAAAACAAATGGGTGAGTCACCATCACCCTAGAACCATCTCCCTGGAACTGATTCCCTCACATTGATGCCCATCGGTGCCACCATTTGTTCATCCAAAAATTTGGAAAACTCCTCAATAAGTAACTGATGGTCCCCAAGATTCCTTAAACAACACGATTTGGAAAATTAATGGACCAAGATGGTCTAGGAAATTTAATTCTGTGATAAACAAAGGTATTTTTGTTATTTTATTAACCAATTACAGGAGTTTCCATGAAAAACCAAGGATTGGTGGTTATGTTATAACCTACAATGCATTTGGTACTTCGTTGGTAGAAGTTTTCCATATTTTTTATTCCATTTGTAAGTGTGGTAAACTAAAATTATTTCCCATGTTACCTACTTGATTTTCATATTTTTGTTAAATTTTTTTCCTAGAAATCATTTTATTTACAAAAGGTTAGATAATGATATTTTTTAAAATAAGATTCATATTTTAGGGTAAAGAGGAATGTTTTTAAGAGAATGTTTTTATGGTTTTTTCACTGAACTAACAGTTTCTTTTCTTTTATAACCATTACAAAGAATTTATGCTCATCCAAATTATTGAAATGTTTTTCAAAAGGGTTTAAGGTAAAGTAGGGTTAATAATGAGATCAAGGATAAAACTGAGAGTATTTCACATAGAGAGAATACATGTGTTATTTTAACAACTTTTGTTTGGTTTAAAAATGGATATTGGGTATAAATTTCCTTTTGTAATGTATGGTATTATCATGTAAGTGTTAGTCCTAATTCAATAAAACTCTAAAACTAAAAGTTCATAAGAATTTTAATAATGTGAATTCTAGTAAAATATCACTAGAATATGTATTTTTTAAGGCTGGTTCCTTATGGTTGGCATTAAAGACCAGTTTGGATAAATTTTGTGGTTAGGATATTATTTATTCCTTGGATACATGTAATATATAACCACAATGGTTAGAATGGTAGGGAGAGTCATATTTATATTTCATAACATGAATGAGTTTGAGATAACATGAATAAAGATATCTTAGTGTTTATCCTCCTCATAAGATGGTATTTTATTATTTTAATGATATTATCACACTAAAATTTTTGGTTTTAGTAAATCGATGGATCCCGCAGGCACCAAAGTGATAATAGATCTGGAGAAGAATGTGGTTGTTGCCTAAATGAGACACTGAACAAAATGGGATCTGTAATGAGAAATCTTATGGTTATCATAAACCATCTATCATGATTAATGATTAACCACATGAACCTTTGTGAGTTTACTAATGCATAAAATATGATATATGTTAATACCTATGAAATATTAGGTGATAATGATCAGAATGGTAAATATATTAAATGGCCTATGTTTCAAGAATTTGGAAAGAATCAACTATGAAAATTTCATAAAAGGATGGAAATATGTTTTATATGTCGTAAATGAGGTCATGAAGTAATAATCATCTAAGGAAAAGGAAGAATTTAGTTGACTCTATGAAAGAGAAATAAGTTATTCCTAGGTTATCAGTTTAATTTTTTAAATGTGTGGATTATAGTCATTATGTTTATCGATTTACAATTAAGAAGGGTCAAAAATTGAAATACAAGGACCTCACAAATATCAAATTATAATAACTAATTTCATTAAAATTGAATATGAGGAAACTGCAAAGAAATATTAATGTTATGGATTATTTCTTGGATTATTCTTTGATATTATTTTATCTAAGGACATGATTCATGTTCTTGTTTATATGAAATAAGTATTAAAGAATAAGATGGAAAATTATGGTTAAGGGAGTATGAATAATGATGATTTATTAACATGTCTACATATAAGGGATTCAAGAGTTATGGTATATTTAAGGATGATAAATTATTTAAAAGTATTAATACTCTTTTGATGATGTGGGAAATTTGGAAGAATTTTATTGAGTTTGAGTTATATTCAACCCTTAGGTTTATCATGTTAAAATTTTATTTAATGAAGTGTAATCCTTTCCTTTTGGGGAAACAATTTTGAGGGTATGAATAACCTTTTGGGTTTATATGATATTTTTTTGAGGTAATTATGTGTTATTAATTTTTTATGAAAAATTAAAGTCATAAGATAACCTTTTTGGTTAAACTTTTCATTCAATTTTGAATATATTATGGTTATTGTTTTTGGAGTTTTATCAATTTTCTAAGATTTTTATAATAATTACCATTTTAGAAAAAATGGGGAAAACCCGCAGGTCAAGGGACAAGCCATCGTGTCCGGCAAGGCCAGGAGTTTTGAACACACATCCGAAGGTTGAATAGGGTAATTCACCTACCACTATCCAACATTAAGTCTATGTTAATATGAAATTCTATATTAATTTAATCAATATCATAGATAAAGGTTATGTTGATTTTGGTAATCCTATATAGTTAGGGTAAACAAAATACTATGGGATTTTATTTGAGTAATAATGGTTGAATTATATTATAGAATCATATATGATTTTATTTTGGATTTTAGTGATTAAATTTATTTATAAAAATTATTATTATATCTTGGAGATTATTTAATTTATGAAATTACATTTTTTATGATCTTTTTAATGAGATTGATGTTATTTGGAGATAAATTTATCTTGGTAGACTATGTGATCAAATACTTTTTATTTTTGGGTTTCAGTCTTAGTTTAGAATACTTGTTGAGTAATTTTAAGCATAATTATTTGTTTAATTTTGTATATCAATTATTTTTGGGAATTATCTTGTCTTATCCTAACCATTATAGGTGTTTGTGAAGGTCTAAAGATATGAGGAATCAATTGTTTTTCTTTTATGGATTTTGTGATCTATTAAAGTTTATTTTTATGCTTCAATCATGAAAAATTAAGTAAATTCCCTCATGTTATTAGATATGGTAGTAAGTAATCTTAAAATAAGAAATGACATCCATATACTTTTCTTACCTATAAATAAATATCCTTTAAATATATCACATATTTATAGGGTTGTGATGTTTATCTTTTTCACAACTATGTTCTACATCAATCTCCATCAGTATATAGGTGTTAGTTTTTTCTTCCATATACATGTTTTCACTTCTTGATTATGTTCTTATACATGGAAACATAGTATGTTTTATCTCAAGAAGGCTTTGAATTTCCATTACTCTCTTTTCAAAAGGATGTTTTATTAATACTTTTTATGATGTAGGATTTCAAGAAAGGTATTTTTAAAATTCAAACCCATAGTTATCGATACCAAGTTAAAATTTTAAAGACTCAATTTATTAAAGTGTGAAAAATGTAACATATCAAGATTTTAAAAAGGAAATACTATGTTCAATAGTGTACAAGATACACCAAATCGAGCTTAAATGAACAACATAATTTTATATTTAAATATCACTATTATAACATAACAGTTAAATTGGAGGGAATGAATAGTATTAACAACATTATGAAATCGATAATGGTTATACTTATTGATATTGTATTAATTAATTATTTCTAAATATATACTATATTTTTAGTAAATTCATTCTAGTATATTTTTCGTAAATCCATTTTATTAATTAAAAACATATTTTCTTTAAAAAATATTATTTATTTATATGTAAAAAATAATATAGATATTTTATGGAAATTTTATAAAAATTATAATATAAAATAAACTTTATTTTTGAAATTAGCATATAAAAATTTTCCAATGGAGAAATTTGGACAATTTCTTGAAATTTTTTAATTTTTAATCAATATTGAAAAATACTGGTTTTATTTTGAAAATTTTATTTTATTTACAAGGTAAAAGTATGTTACCAATTGGTTTTAAAATTTAATTAGTTATCTGACGCATTCTTGTCATAGGGTGAGACAAAAGCAATTTAATGTTTCCTAGTGCAGCATAGAAGCTGATCAGGGTCGTCTCACTTGAGGAGCTTTCTCAATCGTTTACTTACTAAATGTAATTTAAATAAACCTAATCTTTTTGGTTTTTTTATATTATATAGTAATGGAAAAAAATTAAATGAAAATAAAAGATAAAACTAACATGCAAGGATAAAATGAAATTAATTGAGAAAGAACTTGGCCTTTATGGGTTGGTTTGTGGGTTTTATCATTCTCCTTGTTGGTATTTAAATTAATTTTGATAATTAAATTATGAGATCTCATTCATGAATTACTATTCTATTATTTATTGGTGTGAAATATTTAATTCATTTTTCAATCTTAACTTCACCTCCTCCTATAATAAAGGTTGATGGCACACCTCAATCGAGAGTGTGTCATCTTCCAAGACCTGGCTCCATCGTATGCCATTTCAACCACGGAATGGATCAAATAAATCGTATGAAGATATTGTATCCAATATAGGGGTGGAAAAATATTTAATTAAATAATAGAAATTAGTTTGAGATCAGTGTCGTGGTGGACGATCGCCACACCCGTGCACATCACTCTTTCTCATCACAAACTTAATAAAAATCAGAATTTAAGTACATAAAAAATTAAATTTCCACATACCTCCCCTGGGCCAAGTCTCAAGTTAACCCCTCATATTTGAGGTTAAGAGGTCACAAGGGATAATATGAGAAGAATAAAAGAAGAAAAGAAGGGGAACAGATGAAGAAGAAAACATGGTGGATGGGTGGACATAAAAATAATGCATGAATTTTATTAGAAATCTAAATTAAAACTGAAAACTAAAACAAAAATAAAGAAAAGAAATGAAATGGGGAATATTTGTGGCTGGCCTCCCTCGGTGGAGATCTCCTCCTTGGTTCCTCGAAATAATGGATGGAAAATGGGATGCTTTGGGAAGGAGGTGAGGGCCTCCTTTTATAGGCCGAATTCGATCCCCAAAAGGTCGCACGTTTTAGACCCCAAAAAATAACCTCCTCACGCATTCCACCCTTCATGAATGTTGTGAATAAATATCATTTCAGTTTCTCCTAAAAGTTTCAGCTAAATTGGAAACCGGATGTAGGATTTATGAATTTTTCATTCTTGGTTTCTGTTTCTGGACGAAGCTTCCAGGAAGGTTCCTCCAAACATATGTCGTTCAAGGGCCTCCTTAATGACCTCCAAAATCCCCCAAATTTATTTTAGAGCCGGAACTATATGTCATAGTGGTATCCCAAGTAGAAACACATCATTTATATATATTTAGG
Source organism: Viscum album (assembly GCA_963277665.1). NCBI lineage: Eukaryota > Viridiplantae > Streptophyta > Magnoliopsida > Santalales > Viscaceae > Viscum > Viscum album. The sequence goes on from OY728136.1 coordinate 1,447,475,470, forward strand.
CTGAATTGATTTTCCGTTACGGTGGGTGGGTCCACACTGTCCGCCCGAAAAAAATGTCCAACTTCAATAAATTTTTAGACCCTTTAGATGGCCGAATAACCTCCTAGTCCAGAAGACAAAAAATGAAGGAAATAAATTAATTATTCTAAGAAAATTTGAATCAGAAAATTTGGAATTATATTTTTCAGGAAATGACCAAAATACCTTTGATGTAAACATCTGTCAAAATTCCAGAATTAGTCAATTTTCACATTTAGGCTCAAAATAACACAAAAACCTAAAAATGTGACAATTACCGATTCAATGACACTATGGTGGGATTATAAACAATTATTTATAGTATAAAATATATAAAAATGTGAGCTTCATCATTATCTGTAATTTAAAATAATCGAATTGTGTTTTTTAAAAGTATATTATACTTTAATATAGTATAAAAGTTTTTTAATTAAAATTTTTATTTTCAAAAAAAATAGGTTTTCGTTGCATTTTTCGATTTTAAATTTAAACTAAATTATTAAAATTATGTGTTTTGAAATTTAAAAAATTTATTTTATATTTGGAATTATAATATCCAAATTTATAAAATTGTTATATTTTATTTTTTGACAATATGATATGTAAGATTAGTAATCTTTATTACAACAGTTAAGGGTAAATTGGGAAATTATGGGTAAAAATAATATGATAAATATTATATAATTACCATAACACTTGTAAAAATTTTATTTTATGTTTAATTATCGAAAAAATTTATCCATGGGTCCAATTTATGACACTTTGTATCCACTTAGTTGGAATTAAGTACGTTATAGTATTTTATTTTAAGAAAAGTCATACATGTCACACCATTGGTTTTAATGAGTATAACATTTTTAATATATAGCCATCTAGAAGATATGTTTGTCAATAAATATAATTTTTAAATCTAAAATATTTATTTCCATTATTTTAATTTTTTTTTAATTTTTAGATAATAAATAATTACCTTAAAGTCTTTCACAATAATGATAAAGTAAATATAAAATTAATGAACAAATAAAATAAATGATATTGAAAATAATAAAAAAAATATAATTTGAGATTATCAAGGTTATACATGAATTATAAAGATAGAAATAAAATTTATAATATATAATAAAATATTTGGCTCTAATTATACTCTTTTTTTATGTTTTTAATGTCATGGTAATGAATAATAATAAATTCAATAATAATGTTATTTCATGAATAGAATATTTTATTAAATTATTAAAAAAAACATAAAATATGTAATAATTTAATAGAGTATAATATATGGTTTAAAAGTACAACCCCAATACATTCAAGGGCTATTTGGAATTATTTTAATATAGAATAGTGTTATTAAATTTTAATATTTTGAGAAATTATTAAAGTGCCCCTCACCTAAATTATAAAAGGAAACCCCTTCCTTCACTTAATTTTGTAACCTTGAACTTTATAGATCAACAATCCTATTCCAAATTATCTTCTCCAATTTTGTTGATAAATTTTAGAGTTTCTTGTATCTCTAAAATTCCAATTCCATGTTCCTTAAGGGATCCTTCAAGGAGGTGATATTCAAGAGATACAATTCTTAAACCACCTCTCTCGATTTATATTATTCTTCTTCCTTCTATCCATGTCATTAATCCATCAAGGAATAATAAATCTAGTATTATTTATATAACTGAATATTATATTTCTATTTTAATATCTTCTATCCATTATTTTGTCTCAAATCCTCTTACTCAATGTAACAAAATCATTTCCCAAATTATGGCTATTAACCGTATCCGTGGATAATGAGTTTTTATTTTTCATTACATTCTTTGAGGATTGTCATGAAAATATTATTATGGTTAAATCATATTTTAATAAGTATGTTATAACTTATTTCATGTTCTAAAACTTATATATAGAAATAACATTAAATAAAATGAAGTTAATTATTTTTGGTTGAGAAAAAATAGAAAAGTTAAACTAAAAAATTATCTTTAACATTTTATCAAATGAACCATCCTCAAGTCATAAAGAAAAATTATACATGGGGCCATTTAAAATTTGGGAGGTTCATTAATACCATATTATATCACTTATAGAGTATTATTCTAATTTTATAGGAACATTCATAAATATACATAAGTTAACCAACTAGGAAACTATGAAATGAATACTCCTAGAAAGTTGATTTTTATCTTTAATAACTCATCAAAATAGCCTTAAATAAAATTAATAAAATTATAATAAATAAAATTTATGGGTAATAGGTTTTAAATTAAGTAATTAATGAATCTAATTTTATTATCTATGAAATTATTTGTAAGTTCAAAACACATTATGACATAAGTTAAGAGACTCTTTAACTAAAAAAAATCATTTTAAATGTCGTAAAGATTTATTTTATAAATATTTAACATTAATGAACAAATTTTTAAAATGATTTATATGAATTTATTTATATGGAAATTAATTTTTTAAAATTATGTTTTTTTAATTTCTCTCAAATGTTTTCAAAAATGGATCTTTTAATAGTTTTATGTAAGGGATATTCTTTTAAAATTTATACATTAATGTTTCTTTTTACCAAATTCAAATGGAATTTTTTCTTAACTTATAAGGTATGAATAGTGTTTTCATATTCCATGATGCATTAATGTTTTGAAGCGTCCTTTTCAATTTTACAAGGTGGTTTTTTTAATTAAGTTATTTCATTTTAATGTGCACAGTATTGTTTTAAAATCAGTTATTATCCTCAAGAAATGTTTTTATAATTCAAGAATTCATGTTTTATGATTTTATTATGGTTATTAGGAGTATTTTATGATGTTGTTTCATTATTTTATAACCTAATTATGGGTGGTTACATGATAAATCCAGGATGAGTGGTTACATTATTAACCCAATACAGGAAGTTTTATGATTAACCAAGGATGGGTTATTACATTATAACCTCCAATGCATTGGGAACTCTAGATATGCATGTCGACCATAATGGTTATTCCATTTTAAAGTGTGATATCAAAAAAATTTGTTTCAAGTTACCTACATTACTTTCATATTCTTGATAATGAATTTTCATTGAAATCATTTGAATTCCAAATGGTAATATAATGATCTTTTTGAAAATATGGTCCCAATTTCAAGGTAAAAGGGTATTTTTAAAAGAAAATGTTTTTTATGGTTTTTAACAGGACAAATGGTTCTATTTTTTTTGTACCTTACATAGGTTTTTTCACATATAAAATTTAAAAAAAAATAAAATGGTTAAAGAAAGAGTATATAAAATGATTAGATCGTGGAGAAAATTGTGAAAAAATATCATAAAGATAAACCATGTATTATTTTAAAGGCTTTTTTGTGGTAAAAATGGATACTGAGTATATGTTTCCTTCTATAATATATGGTATTATCATGTTATATTTAGTCCTTATTATCTAAAACTATAAACCTAAAAGATACTAAAGGTTGTAATAATGTAAGATCTAGTTTAAAATCACTAGAATATTTACTTTTTAAGGTTGGGTCCTCTAAAAAAATAAAAATGAACCATAACTACTGAATCAAAACATATATGAAAAGTTAAGAACTTAACAACTAAAAAATTGAAAATAAAGAAGAAAAAATTATGAACAGGTTATGATATATTATAAGAGGATCATATATAAAATAATAAATATTAATATGGATATGTTATAAATTAATAACAAGTTTAAATCCATTATACATTATGTTAAATAATTTTCATCTATGTAAAAGTCCATGGTAATGAATTTCATCTCCATTTCCACTCCATTGAGACATAATTTGGAATATACACAGATTTCATTTTATGTGGTGTATATAATTACCTTTTATTCATGAAACATGAATATTTATTTATTTAAGGATATTAATGTTTGAATTTATTTGTACTCATTCAAACAGTTATAATTTAAAAGTTTCCAAATATGTATGAATTTATTTTTCAATATCATTTTTTTTGAGATTGATTTTTATTTTAGATGAAGGAATACTATAATATAACATTAATAATATATATATATATATATATATATATATTATCCTATGGATATTTAAATAGTTTAAATTTTATCCTAACATTTTCTATCTTCAGAAATTGAATCAAGTAAAGAAAGAAAATTTGATCTTATTTTTCTTTTTGATCAGGTATATTTTTCTTCCATGTTCATATTAATAAAAATTGTTTTTAAAGTGTCCTTTTTACATAATTGGGTAATTTATTAATAAAATATTATTTTATCCTTGACTTTTTACATGGTCTTAAAGGAACAGTTATAAATATTTCAGAAAGGTTTATTTTGGAATTTCTTTACAAAAGGTTAAAATGAATGTTTTTTAACGTAAATGGTGTTAAAAATATTTTCACACCACCATAGATATTTTAAGATATATATCTTATTTTATAAGTTATAAGTGGTTTTAAAAGGAAAATGTTTTATGAAAAATTATTTTAATGGTTGTAATTCCATTTTCTTATATTCTCCAACAACATGATTTTACTTTAAAATCTACTTTTCTGATAGATTGATTATATATCCCACCTAGTGATTATTTTTTTTGGTAATTAACATTATCTTGAAATATTCAATTTCTTGTAATCATATTAAATCATACTTATTCATATTCTTTTTATCATGAATATTGTTATAGCCTAAAACATATATTATCTCTAAATTTGGTGTTTTACAATGAAAGTTATTTGACTGATTAGAGAAATATTTATATTCCCTATTCCTTACATAATAAATTTTTTATAAGTAATATTGTTTATGAATTAAATTTATCATTCAATATATAAGGAATTAATTAGACATAAAATAATCTATGTGGTCTATAATTACATAGCCCCTTAATGCATCGATATGTCTAATGAGACAAACAGGTTCAGTAGCCTTATTAAATGGGTTTTTGGGGTATACCTACCAAGGATTTATTTTTGGAACAAGGCCTTATCAGTAATTATATCATGATTCATGAGATCATAACATCCAATATTATTCATTTCCTCTATTAATAATTTATTTATTATTATCTATGATAGTATTAATTTTATTTATATATAGATTAATTTTGTGTTCATGTTATTGATTAAATGGAATGTGTTTTCAGTTATTTATCTTTTCAAATTTATTATAACATATTTATTCATGATATATTCAACTGTATATATCCCTTATATAGAATTAAATCTCGCCATTATTTTATTTTCATATCCCCTGGATATAAAGAATAAATATTTGAATAGGTTCATAGATTCATAATAATTACTTTAAATTTGTTTTATATTTTATTTCCAATGTAAAATAGGAAACATGTATTTACCTGGTTGATCAGTACTACTAAATTTATCGATCCTTGGTGATGTGATTCTGTATATGTTATGCTAATTTAATAATGTAGACACCGACTATGGGTTAATAGAGTTGGGTTGTTACAAAAGATACCAAGCATGTGGTAGAAGAATTCATGGTCAACAAGCAGGGTAGCATATCAAAACAATCAGATCAAAAAGGACTACTACCATAGTGGAAGGCTTCCTGATGAAAAAAATAGAAAAATATTATGTACCACATTGTGGTACAAGATGTTTTGGTTTGTTTGATTCGGTTATGAGATGTTTTGATGATGTATAATCTTGTATGACTCAAGGTTTCTCTAAATCAATATATAAGGTCATTTTTTGAAGCATAAATGGTATTTAGAATATCCAATAAGATATAATGTAACAAAATGAAGTGGTATTATTTTATTTGGTTGATATAAGTAATTAATTTTAATTTTAAAATTCTTAATTGACATTTTTACTTTTCTATTTTTATTATGTAAATTATGTGTGGGATGTAAGAAGAATAATGAAAGAGATAATAATAATAAAACAATATAGAATAATAATAAAATAAAATAAATGAATAGGAGAAAAATATATTAAAGAGAGTAATTGAATTGGAAGAAGAATGGGTTGTGAAAATTATAACATATTAATGACATCTTCCTTTAGTATCTATAGGTTGAAGAAAAGGAGGGAGATAAGCATTGCATCAATAAATGAAGGATATACCTAGAAGAATTTATTATTATTGGTTCTAGGTTAATTATATTTGTAATAATTTGTAAAGAAGTATAAAATTCAAGATACTCATTGTAACTTGAGAACCATTATAAAACCAACTTGTGATACCTACATGTTAAAACTAGAGGGTTTTATGATCTTGATATAATTTGTATCCTGGAAATTATTATCCTTATTTATTTTTAGAGGTAAACCTTGTAAATTTTCTTTTTCATTCTTATGGGTCTATTATACAATGATGAAGATTCACTATAATCATAGAAAAGGGTTATTTCATCAAGGAAACTTAAAAAAATTGATCACTGATTCGACCCATGTTAATCTTTTCTGATCTTGGATGTTTATTTTTAAAAATAATATTAAAATAGAGAGGAAAGGTAATAAAATGGTGTGAATCTAGTTTTCTCACAATGTGTAACTCCTTTCCAATATTTGTGTATGTGTTCATATTTAAATTTCAAGACCAAAATGGAAACCATGTGTAGGATTAATTTTGAAAACATTTAAGGGCTATTTAAAAATAATGGATATACTATATCTTTTCCCCAGTTATTCCCCCAAACTACTCACCCTATCATAATTCCTTATAAATATTTACTCTTTTGTTTCATCATTAAATGTATTAAACAATAACTAATAACTCACCCTAGTGTTTTCAAATAAAGATAAGACTTGAAAAGAAACTTTAATAAATAGATTCAACATTTTCTAAGTGATATAGAATCCATTATAAATCCTCATAAAGACACAAAACCCTTTATAAAAGAGGAAATAAATTAGATCAAGATGTTATATTCAAACCCAAGAAATGACGAATAAGTAAAAAACCAAAAAAATACAAACATTAAATACTTAATGCATTCAAATAGATACTCGAGGTTTTAAACAAGAGAGAAATTGGTACATATATTAATTGGAATTAAAAATAAAAGGGTATCGTAAGTATCCTCATATTAGTTAAACTAGCTTATAATGACATCACTAGAGTAACATGGATAATTTAAAAAGAAGGGTACAATCAAAATGAATGACCCCAAACACAACAACTTATATTCCCTTTTATTGGGTAAAAATTAATGTTCTATAATTATATCAGATGCTTAGATTATATTCACATAGGAGTTAATATGTGATTTGATAACACAAAGATAAATTTGAGAACAAATTTTCCCACTTAATTTAAGCTCCAAATATCTAGCATCACCCCCACAATCCTTATATGAGTTTGATGATTGTCACATGGGAAAGTTTTTGCCTCTTTAACATATTTAGTGAAACCATCAAAATGTGGAGTAATTATCGTGTCTCATCTCCAGCATTTTCAAAACACTTTCATGAATAACATATATTGTTTAAATTTTTTTATTGACTCTTATTTTATGTTTCTATAATGATCTAAATATATAATTCACATTGATTCATGAGTTATGATTATTTGAGTATTATTGCATAAAAATGGAGTATTATAAAACACAAGTGATATCCCATCAATAATAATTAGTGGTATTTTATTTCTATTTAGGTTATAAATTTAAATTTCATTAACATTTAGTTTTCAATTTAATCTCTTGTAGCTAAAAATTATTTTGATATAAGATTAAATGTTTTTAAACTAATCCTATATAAAATCTTGAATCGTAGCAGGTGAATGGGGATCCATCATAACTATTTTTATGTAATGTAAATTAAATATTTTTTAGACTATGCATTATGGTGCTTAATATAACATTGAAATATCTAAATTATCATGTTGAAAATGGGGTTTGATTTGATATAGTGTTTTTCGGGCCTATTGATTCTTACATAGCTTCCCAAAATCCATTATACTCACTTGAGAGATTTAATAATTTAGATTTCATGTCATAATATGATATTAACCTGCCTCATGGGTATATTATTCTATAATACATTGTCCTATGAAGTAAATTTGATGTACATATGAGTATCTATATATTTAGACTAATGTATTTCACACCCTAGCTCGGTTAATCTGACTCGAGTAGTATTCCTGCCAAGTTAAACATACATAATGTCTGAGGCATAGGGGTTTACATTAACATGAACCAAATTTTTATCACACAGTATGTATATCATATGTTATCTTCAAATGTTTCATTGTATTTTCCAAATTAATCACATTAAAGATTCCCAAAAGATATGTTATTCATCTACATCCTCAATTTTCCACTTAACCAATCTGTATCATCTAAAAACATCTATATTCAATATAAATAATGTAATCATTGGTTTATATGGATTTTAAAATAAATTAATTACTTGTAAAATCAAGATTTAAGGCTTTTTGAGATTATTTACAAAGTAAAAAAAGAATCCTAGAATTGGGACACTAATTAATATTTAATAAAAGAACATGAATTAACGTACTAAAAATACTAATGTAAGATATGAAAAATGTGGTAAAATAAATCCCCTTTTATTCATTCAATAACTTTCCCTCTAGTTTACAAAGGTCTTATCTCTACTAAAGTTCAAGCTTTGGTTCCATGACTATTTAAATAATATAATTTAGTTGTATTAAAACATCAAAAGTGGAACTGTTATTAATATTAGTATAAACCATCATGCATCATATATTACAATAACTCAAATGAAATAAGAATGATGTAATTTGGGAACATAATATATACCAAAACAAATTTTAGGAAACTAGGTCAAACCGATAGAGATTATTTACACAATGTTTTGAAAATAGGTAAACACAATCTAATATATATGTGTGTGTGTGTAGAATGATTAAAAATGAGGATTATAAATGGTTATAGTTATCGATATTGATCTTTTTTATGAATTTAAATATCTTAATTTAATTTTTAGGATTTTTTTTGTAAGATTAGAATGAATCAGAACAATGGTATGGGTTTTTCATCTCAAATTCCACCCTTTGAGTCATTTTTTGTATTATGCAAGTAAATTCGTTTATATGGTGTATATACTACCTAATTGAGATATCATATCCTGAATTTTCTTTTATTAATAATATTTTATGTTTAATTACAATATCAATTATTCAATTTTTTTTGATTAAAATTTTTCCTTAGTCATAAGTTTTATCATGGTATCAATTTTGATTCTTTGAGACAGAACAAATTTTTTGCACCATGTTTTCATTATATGGTATATTAACATTCAACTAATACATTTTTGTCATAATATTTTTATTTCATAAAAATTACTCACAAAATCATGTCACATTATTCATGTGGCTATCAATTCATTTGTTTCCCCAATAGTAAGTATTTTTGGTAACTCAATTTTCTCTCATTGGGTCAAGATATTTCTCCTAAACTTATTTCATATAAATTTGGGAAGTTATACCCTTTTTTATGTGGAATTTTATAATTATTTATATTTTTATCAATAAACTAATTTTCTAATAGTTCATGCTTCATTGAATAGTTTCCCATAAGTGATATAGATTACTCAATTCTATTTTCTTGGATTTATATGGATTTATCTTGAACTTTTATTTTCCATGCATGGGTTTGGCCACCCATATATTTCATTATATGGTATTTTGTAATACTATTTTGGAATATGAATTTTTAATTACATTTAATGTAATGTTAAACAAATATATTTTGAAAATAGTAAAAAAGGTTTTTCCTTTCACATTTATATTTTTTATATTCCCATAATAATTTATCAAAGATAAAAATTAAGTATAATCAAGGCCCTATTTTTAATTATTATTATTATTAAAATATGTTTTTCCAAGATTTTTTACTTCACCTTTAGAAAAAGAATTTTGGATGTGACTCACAACATCCTCTTTTATGATATTGATTAAAATGATTTTTAAAAGCTCTTTTATGATTTACCTTTAACCGCACTTTTTATTTTTAGAATGATTTTACCTAATATTTTTTATGTTTCACTATTTATACTAAAATAAATATTCATCTTTTGGGGTGAAAAACTCATGGTAACAAAAATTCAAATTCTCGATCCATTCTTGAGTGGTATCATTCAATTGTTATTTTATGAGGATTTTTTATTCTATGTCAAAATCCTTCTTGATTTACTTTATTACACTAAGGGTTTTTTATTTTAAAACCATTCACATTATTCTTCTAGATAATTTATGATCTTGTTATTATATTATTGATTTTTTATATACTGATTGATCTATAAGGCATAAACATGACATTTTACATAATTTATATTGGGTAATGTTAACCAATAAATAATGTTATTATATTAACATGGGGAAAATTATTGGTGTTCAAGATATTTTTATTATGATATGAATAATTATTGGCAATTTGATTATGTATTGTTCAACCATACACCATATTTCTCTAGATGGATTATGATCATGTTATCAGTTTTGTTTACATGGTGAAATGTAATGGCATTTTTTATTATTATTGACTGATGTCATAGGTTTATCACGTACATATATTTTATATTCTTCAATATATAGATTGATATGTTTTTATTAAGTAATATTTTTCCTTATATAATGTTGAGAAAACTCTTGTTGGCTCATATGTTGAATGCGTTGGACTTAATCAGGTGATGGGTGGTGCCCAAAATTATTTATCCCCTTGGGGCATTGGCAAGTCCCATAAACAAAAACATGTTTAGATATTTGGTGTATGCCTTCCAAGCTCAGAAATATGTCTTCAATTTAGGTCTCGATAACCAATAAATGTCTTAGCAAAATCCCTTGACAGTAAGTTTTTGATGCCCTTTAATATGAATTCCATTAGTATAGTAACTATAATTATTTATATACATGTTTTAATTTGTTGATATAGATATAGTATGCACACAGTTTTGGTTTATTATGGATTCATGATGTTTAATTATTCCTACTACAATATTTATTCCATGTTTATTCCATGATTACTTCAGTTATATATTTTCTCTTATTGAGTTTCTAAGCTCACCCCTTCTTACATTTCCATTTCCCTTTATTATACAGAAAAGTATTACACATGATATATCAAACTAGATATCTTTTGTGGATAATTTTGGGGATATTTTTAATACTCTTTAAGGATTAATTGGTTTATTATTTAGTGGAAATGAACACAAATTTTTTTATAAAGTCATGGGTTTTTCTAGTATATGTTTTTCCCTAATTATATGGATCTCTAAAACTAAAAGTTATTAGGTATTTATGTAATACAATTTTTCATTAGGTTATGTAATTATGGAATAGTTTGGTTAGATAATTTATAGTTTTTATCTAATATAGTATTTAATTTATGTGATTACATTACCATATCTAAGAGCATGATTTTGGGGAATCACAATTGTCACTAGATCAAGGATTAGGTAACTTTAGAGGTTTGGATGTATGTTGAGGATAATTTAATGGTAGATAATTTAGGGTTAATTATTATTTCAAATTTATAGATAACCCATTGGGATAGTATATGATTGAACATTAATTTAATAATGCGCTTATTTATTTTGTGATTAGGATAATAGAACATTAGTGAAACCCTTAGGGATATGTCTAAGAAAGAATTATAATTATAGGATAACAACCTAATGTTTTGTTAAAGTAGATATTTTGTGGCTAACCTAGAAATTAAATCCCTATCTGGATTCTATAAGTGGATGCAGGCTCTCACAAAGATATACATAGGGGTAATAACCCTAAAAATGGCTTGATCATCACCAAATTCATAATAAATAGGTATAATTTCACATATATTTTGACACTACTAGGGAATATGATTTGGTTAATCATATTATCATTAAGAACCATTATAATGGATTTAATAATAATTTTGACTAATTAGGTTAGAAAAACTAATTGAAAAATAATCAGGGATAACCACAGATTGAACAAAGAGAGTCATAGGTTGATCTGAAAGTATAAAATGTGATGAAAGTGTTATAATAAAGGATAAAATATTTATATTGGAGTATTTATATTCATATTTTCATATTATCCTAACCATTTTGGTTTTAGTATTTATTTGAAATCGGATAATGAAAATGAAGCTGGGAATGTTTTTACCTAAAAACCATTATGTCTTATAACCGAATAATGGAGAATACTTAAATGGTTTATAATCATATTCTTTTCTTGTTATCCTGGAAAAGGGAAATTTTCAAGTCTTACATAAGTAAGGGAGGTTGATTTTTAAATAATATTATAACTATCATCTATTCAGTGAGAGATATTTATTGATAACATTATGATATTTCTTAAAAGATATAAGGATTATGTGTAACATCTAAGAATTGATTAACATTAATTTTAGATTAAAGGTATGGAACAATATATTAAATTGTATTAATAACCTTGAAAAGTTATTTTATTATAAGGATATATTTTGGGGGATAAATATTAGAGAACACATGATTAAGGTATGGATAACTATTAGAATTAACATATTCTCGATGTTTAGATAATAATGGGTGGTTTGATTTCGAAGAAGTAAGGTATAAAATATTCAATATTTTAGGATTTATAATTTATTCATGATATTTTTGTTAATGTTCATCAAAGTTTTTGGATAATGATATATATTTACTAGGGTGTGGACATATTAACAAGTGTTTAATACCATTTGAGGGTTCAATATTGATTTAAATATTAAAGTAATATATAATATCACTATGGTTTATTGACTGGGATATAAAAATTATTTTCAGAAAGGTATCTTATAGGGAATATATGACGATATATATACTTAGCTATAAGATTTTATGAATGAATAATATTGTTTGGAGAAATATAGGTAACTTGATACAACCTAATAGAGTAAGATAGTTGTCATATTGGAAGTTATATCCCAAATGATAAATATATAAAGAATACCCTCACCAACTTTTATTATAAATTGATAATTAAAATTTAAAGGAATAAATTTATTTTATGGGGACAATGTAACCCCTCTTATATTTTAATATATGATTTCATTTATATAAGTTAACAAGATTAACATCTTTCTCTATAGACAACACTATAATTAATGGAACTATGATATATTTAGATAAAATATAAATATTTAAGTATGGTAATTAAAACCTAGCCATGCAATTTAGTTGTAATTAATAGGAGTATATTTTAAAGAAATATTTTTATAAATAAAATAATGTCTACTTTTAATATAAATTAAATTCAATTAGTTTTCCAAAAATGACTAAAAACATTTATTGTATAGAAAAGTATACTTATAAAAATTCATTTTATATGGGAGTTGTATTTATATTTCAAGAAGGTTGTGATTAATGATAATAAATTATTCTTTATATTAATGGTTATAAAAATTTATTTGTTAAATGATATGAAATAATAATAATGAATGTTAACACTTGAAAATTTCATTCTTTAATAAAAATTATTTGTCATTAAATTTTATTATTTAATTTAAAATTTTACATTTAAAATTTAGAGTATGAATTTTAAAAAATGTAATATTTATTATATTTAGAATATTAATATTATGTTATGTTGAATTTTATTTATTTTTCTTAAATGATTCATTTTTAGTCAAAAAAATTCAGCTTTTGTAAAAATTATAATTTTTAGGATTTTATCATCCTGAAAGTGTATCTTATAAGTTTATAAAAAACTTATAAGTAATAAAATATATATTTAAGGAATTGAGTTATGTATTTTCATATGTTATTTTATCTTATAAATCATATTTCTGTCATTTTTAAAACAAAATTAAAATTTTAGTATTATAAACACTATTTTTTATCTTTTATTTAAATCATGTATTTATAAAATAATGGGAATTTATAATTTTAATAAATATGGATTACACATTAATTTTACGCATAAAACAGACTTTTTATAAAAGAAATTACTCATTTAATATGCAAATACTAAAATATACTTTTCAAAAGCATTGTAATTTTATTTAATAACATGAATTCCAAATTTTAAAATAATAAGGTTAAAATTAGGTAAAGGGTTCACTATTAATTTTTGTATTATTATTAATTACTATGGTTAAAAATTAATTATCAATGTAAAAGTTAATTATGGTAATTAGTAAATGATAAAATAAAAAAGCCTTAAAAGCTTGAAATTTCCCCCAAAATTAGTGTTTGAGGTGTATTTAATACCAAAATAACTTTACCCTAATATTTGTTCTATTTTGGATCCATTTAACTTAGAGTAATAACATCACATTATTGAAAATGATAATGGTGATCCCAAATAACCATTCCCTTCACTTATAAAAGTGTAACCCTTAAACCACTTCAAGAAAAACCTGTATATCAAATTTAATATTTAAAATATATAAATTTCCTCCTCTTATAACCATATCCAACATTAACAACAATGTGGTAACCATTAGTTATCAAAATTCATTCATTTACAAGGTGAATTTTATAGAAAATTCAAGTACCCAATGTGAGTGTTATCAACTACATAAATTTTATTCTTAAATATACATTCAAATTTATTCTATACATACTAATATAATGATATTATTATATTTCATATAATTTAATATTACTATATTAAGATTATTATTATTTTTTATTAATCTATCACATCCATTAAGAAAAAAAATTGTCATTCGTACAAATGTGCTGACTACCGCCACGACAAGAAACAGATTTCATTTTTAATTATAACCAATAATTTAGGATTACAAGAATGGTTTAGAGAGTAAATTTTATTTTTAAGACATAAATAATTATTTTTTTAGTTAAAATTTTAGAACCTATTAATAATATGATCAACAAGCTATTATTGTTAATTCAATTGTTTAAAACGAGTGAACTAAGTAGAGAATGATCTCTTTTTCCTATGTAACGAGTCTGTATAAATTACATTATCTTTTTAATTATTTTAAATTATAATATATCACACTATTAAAAACTATATAACATCATTATTCTTCTTGTATAATGATATTAAAACTAAAACATCTCAAAAGCAGCTATTAATCATGGTGGGTTCATATTAGGGTCGATTTAACTTCCAATTTAAGCAATATTATGTATTTATATCTAAATTATTATGGTATATTTTTTATTTAAATTATATGATATATATTTTTAAATAATTTTTTTTATTTTTGGTAATGTTTTACCAATATTCAACACATTAATTAAGAAAACACCTTGTATTTATTAAGAATCTACGAAACGTGATCATCACTAATTTCATCATCATATATCATGACCAAAACTTCCATGATATAAGATTATAGATTTATAAAATATCCATTAAAATATTCTAAAATAACATATATTGTTTTATTATGATAGAATATTGGAATTGAATATATAACATCACCTCTTTTATGAAAATTCTTTAAAGTGATAATGATTCCTTACACCTTGGTGTTTAAAATTGCTAAAAACTGACTAATGTATATGTACATAATGATTATAAATTAGAATTATAAATGGTTATAGTTATGAAAAATAATTATTTATAAGTATTTAAGGATCTTAATTTAATTATTATGTGTGTTTGGTGAATTGTTTTTTTGAATTAGGACTAAGGTAAGGGCTTTTCATCACAAATTCATCTCTTTTAAACATGTTTGGTATTATTTACCTAATTTTGTTTAAGTGGTGTATATACTACATATTTGAGATAAAATAACATAAATTATCTTTCATTAATAGTATTTTAATTTAAATCTCAATATCCCTTTATCATGGTGTTTTGATACAAATTTTACTCAAGTCGCAAAGGTTTTCTTAGTCTCAATTCTGATTCTATAAGACAAAAACATTTATTCACTATATTTTCTTTGTATGTTATATTTTCTAACCAAGGATATATTTTTATATTAAAATTATTATTTATTCATATTTTCTTTCCAAATCATGTTCCCTTTTTTATGTGTCTATTGATTTAGTTCTTTCCCTAGTATTAAGGATTTTTTGTAACTCAATTTTTATTCATTGAGTCATGATCGGTCTCTTGAACTTATTTCTTATAAGTTTGGTATATTATACTCTTTTAATTTATTATTTGTTATTATATCATTGTATAAATTTTTACCATATAAAATCCTTTTCAAATATTTCCATCTTCTGGGAGTATGTTTCCTGTATGTTATATTGATAACTCAAATCTTTTTTCAGTTAGTTATAATGTTTCATTTTGGTCTTTTATTTTCCATGCTTGGGTTCTCCCATCCTAATATTTTATTATATAATATTTTATACTCCTATTTTATAAATTATGTTCTTTTACAATTTTAGGATCGGTTACTCTCTTTAATAAGTGACATTTAAACAAAGATATTTTGAATATAATAAAAATTGTTTTTCCTTTCACTTCTACAGATTTTTTCTTCCTCCCCTCATTTCTCAAAGATAAACTTTATGTTTTTTAATGCGTGATTATTAAAGATTATTTTTCAAATTAATGGTTTTAAAATTATTTTCACTTCACCTTTTGAATAATACTAATTTAAGTGACCAATAACTTTCTCATTTAAGTTAATGTTAAAAATGTTTACCAAAAGTTCTTATATGTTTTCAAAGCCATTTATCTTTTAATTTTTAAACTATTTACCATGATAGGGTTTATGCTTTGCAATTTATACTCTAATATATATTTATATTTTCGAGTGATGAACTCATGGTACTAAATAATCAAATTCTAGATCCCTTCATGGGTGGTATCATTCATGATTTCTTCTCTGAGATTGATTTTCATATATGTCAACATCATTCATTGTTTACATTGTTAAAACAAGGTTATTTTATTTTTAAACCATCCATATTTTTTTCTAGATTTATTATGATCATGTTATTGTAGTATATAATTTGTTGTATAATCATTTATTTATACAGCATAAACATCACATATTATATAATTCAAATTGGATGATGTTCACCTCCAAAAATATTTATTCTATTTCAATTGGGAAAATATTGGCATTAATTATATTGTTATTCCAATATGGATTCTTATTGGAGAGTATAAAATATATTATTTGGAAATCAATTTTTTATCTAGATGGGATATTATCATGTTATCACTTTTATTTACATGGAGAAAAGTACTAACATTCTTGATGATTATTTACATCTAACATAGGTTGATCATGTATTGATATTCTATATTGTTCATTAACTAGATATCCAGGTTTTTATTTAATAAGTTGTTCCATATGTAATGGCGAAAAAATTATTATTGAATATTATAGTTATTTTTCATGACCCAACTAGAAAAACCTTGATAAATAGGACTGGAATCATTACCTACATGGCTCGATGGGCATTCCTAATCTCTATAAAATGGTAACTAGTGCTTGGAAATCACATAAAATCAAGGGGGAATGATTTTTACATAAGAATAACTCATCAAAAAATTTATTGGATAATATTCAATAAACACTTGGTATATAAAACACCGCGTAAGAGAAAATTACTATAATAATATATTTTCAGGTTCAAAAAATGGTACATCAACCAAAGATGTAACATCAAACCATACTAAAAAGTTTCATAAAATCTTCATGTAACAAGTGGATCACATGCTTCACCTATGACTGCCAACTACCATGGTAATAACCATAGAGAACATCCACCACCTCCAAGAGGTTCCTTTCCCTTCCATGCACATAGCATAAGAAATTATTCAAACACCCTAAGGAAAAATTAGGGCATGAAAAAAGAATCCCAGAAGGATCACACAAATTTTTCCATAAACAATTCATGTTCGGTTAACCAAATAAGCCCAATTATAAATAAATCACGTCATGTCAATATTTAACAGTTCATATCCAAACTTTCTTTACAAAACATTTCAATAGATAATATAAATCATGTAATAAGCTTAATTTCTTTATATTTATGTAGATATAATATTATTCATCAAAATAGGCATGAAAAATAATTTCTTTAAAAAAAGTATTGAAAAATAATTTCAATAAAAAACTTTCATGTATATTCATTTTTAATCATGTAATAATTTTAATAACTCACTTGGTTATTTATTTACTGTCATAATGTTTCATACAATCACGTTAAACTATGAATATAGGTGTGCATACACTTCCTATATCACAAGGCAATGTTACATAGTAGATAATATCAAAGAAGAAAATCCTTTCCCTAAAGATAGATTTGTTTCATTTCCATCATCAGGTTATTTCTAAATATCATTTTACATATCAGGCATATCCTTCTACCTATCTACCAAAGATACCGTGTTCTTCAACATAATCAATCATACATGGGTCTATCCCTCATTTTAATTAATCTCAAATAATTTCAATCGATCATTTCATTTAGCCGCATGTTCATGTTTTAAAAAATTCCATTTCATTTTACAATCCTACAACAATGGTTTTCTTAAAAAATGGCTTTCCTTCCAAATAAATTCATTTTATTTAAAATCATAAAACATTTCATAACCTTCTTTTAAAAAATTCATCATAAAAATCATTCTTCAAACTAATTTATTCAAATCAATATCATTTCCTAGAAACCCCCACCATCTTTCAATTTACATTTTCAATGGAATTTCATCACACTCGCCATGCCATTTAAAAATAATTTATCAAATAATAAAATAAATAATTAAAAATCAAACAAAAATCCATTTTAAATTATGAAAGAAAAAATATATTCAAATGATATTAATTATCATATAAAACAAACTATATCAATTCAAAATTTCACCATAACCCAACAAGGTGACCACCAATAGAGAGTCAGTGTCTAGATTCAATCAAAGAATGATGCATAAAATATAATTCTCATATAATACTTTCCAAATATTCATTTATAGTGAAACATGAGATATATAGAGAATAAATATACCTCAAACCATTGGAATAGACCCTAAATCCATTGGTATAGACAATCCCAACGGTTCTAGGAATAGTTGGAATGTTAGCCATTACAATAGCCCTATACAAATGGTTTTTATAAAACCATTGGTATAGGCTATCTCAAGTTATTGTATTTCAATGGTTTTATTGAAATTGTGGGGATATATTTATACCAAATGTTAAAGAACCGTGGTATACATATTGTATAAGATACTTGTATACCAAAGATATACAGAACCATTGGTATACAATATTGTCCCCAGAACATGTTGGCAAACTATATACCAACAGTTCCATAAACCATTGGTATATCCTTTTCTCCCTGAAAAACAACATAGGTCCATCATGAACCTATCACTATCTTCCAGAACCTATAAACATGAATTCTTTGAATCTGAGTTCCCATCAAAATTGAATTTAGTTGGTTTCAAACCACATCTGGCATGAAATTTAAGGGATAAAAGATGTGTTTTGTGAATAAAACTGATTACATAAAAGAAAATCCAATAAATTTTAGGGATGTTCATGAATGATGATAATTTTTCAGTCCCTATCTATAATTTTGTAATAAGGATGGGTTCTTGCATTTGACCACTTTTCTAGTGTATGTTTAGGTGATGTGAGTTAGAAACCATGTAAAGAAAGTCATTAGAACATGGGAGAAATGTTTCAATGTGAATATTCAAAGGAAGAGGCACTAAACCATTGGAATTGGTGGTGGTAAGAAGAGGCTTGTAGTGGGGAGAACCATAATCTTGAAATGTGTTGAAAAATTAAACCATGAGTGGTTTTAGATATAAGGGATCTGGTAGTTTCAATTATTAAAACAGCAATTGGATCTGGTTTTCTAGTCAAAGAACCTTAAATTAATGGTTTTTTATTTTATATGTTTTGAGAATTTGGGAGTGGAATGAGGTTGTTTAGCCTTAAATAATTGACTTAAATAGGTTAGGATATGTGGATGTGTTGTCCACTAATACTTATTGGGTATGAGAATAATTATATTGGGGATATTTTGAAAACATGTGTTCTTACGGGTGTTCATAATTTGAAAAAAAAAGTTTGAATTTTCAATTACTAGAGGGTTCAGTTTTTAATAGACATTTTGTTCTATTTATGAGGGTTTGAACCAATCAGAATCCATTTTGGACATCAGAACGGTGCATGAGATATATTTCAAGAGATCATGGGAGAATCAGCGAGGGGCGAAGGTGGCTGTTGAAACACTACAACAGACCACTAGACGAATAGTGGTATTTTTTAGGGGAAAGGATACAAAATTTACCCATTGGGTTTCTGAAGTAGGATAAACCCTTATCCTCATCCATTTTTGAAAACCATGGGAATCTATACCTCCCTCTTCCCCCTTCAGGACCCTTTTCTCTAGGGGTGGTTTTGTGAATTTTCTTTGGAAATTAATGGTTAGTTCCTCCCTCTGGAATTATTTTTCAATATAATGACCACACTTCTGTCATTAGTATTATAGATTATATATATTTTGGATGTGTTATTTATATTTGGTAATTGGTTTTATATTATATTATATTGTGAAATTTTTGTAAAAATTATACCCGCTCAAACATAATAATCAGACCTCACACACTCACACACACTAGGGATCATATTTAACCACTGGTTCTGTCCCCCACACATTTTTATTCCATTAAATAATTTTTATTCTATACCATTATTCCCCCTATCATTGGTGTACATGATGGCATTTAACCATTTTAAGGGCCCTCACAATATTTATTTACCAATTTTAAGTTATCAGATGCATCATCCCTCCATCTCTTCTCTCTATTAGATTAGTTTGTCTTCTTCCACCCCTCTCTCAATAATTTTAACAAGTACATCAACGGATTTAAGGGGATTCATATTTCACACAATGGTGGAACTAATTGACTCTTAGAAAATTCTCATCAATTTCATCAAAGATGAAAACATGATTACATTTATGTCTTACACCCATCATTTTTTCATTTCTATAAATTTCTATTATCATATATGGTATTTTGACTATGTTTTGATGAATTGTTATTCATCTCAATGGTTTGGATAAGTCCTTATATCCCAACCCTCACTTTTAAATTTTCTTCATTCATAGGGTGATTGTAAACATGACTGGTTATTATATGGGATTAGACTTTATAAGTCAATATTTTTTTTCCTCATATCATCATGTGTATTTTCATGGGGCTTAAAATATTAAAACCTCCCATTTAATTCAACAACGGATGAAATTTAAGGATAATACATGTATAAACAATAGGTTAACTTTTAGTCTTCATAAATCTTTTTCCAACTCTGCCACTGATAAGGGAATTAGGAAAAAATGTTCCACTAGAATTGGAAAGACATTTAGACTAGAATCAATGAGGAAAAATGAAATAATATTATATTATATTATATTGAGAACTCTAACTAGAATTTAGTAAATTCTCGTATATCCTATTATGGAATTTATTGAATCAAGATTGATTTTTCTTCTAAAAAACCCATCCCAAAATGATTCACCTCATGTTTTTTTTACAGAGTGAATCTCATAAGGATGGACTGTCAACCAATGTGGAAAAACATCTTCACCTCTATACCATTAAGAAATAAACTATGTTAATACATTAAAAAGAGTTAAATTATGATTTATTTTTGAAATTTATATCTCTAAAATTTTACAAGCCATTTGTCTTTAATGCTAGGGGTACTAAATAGAATTAAGATAAGGTTTGTATTCATCTACATAATTTTTTCATGCAGTAGGAAGCATCATCGAATAGTACTAGTGATATAAATGAATTTTAGAATGTAATTTTTAAATGAAAAAGTAATCTAGGAAGAGCCATTCATACAATTGTTAGTTTTTCAAAGGTCTTATCCAAAGGACCATAAGGTCCTACTGAGGAAACTTTTTCTGAGGAAATTAAAGGGCTGATGTTTTTTATCTATATTTCTATGATTCCTAGATGGATCGGTCACCAATGTACTATATCCATATAGGTAAAAAAATTAAAGGAAAAGAGATTTTAACATATGGGGATACTTAATCAATAAGGAAAAAATTCATGAATTTAAAAGTCATTTAAAATTTACCATGGATAATGGTTACTAGATCAGAAGGTGAGGCTACCTGTAACAGGATCCTTGCCATGACACCTAGACAAGAGGATTTAGGAATAATAGGTTATTTTGAACCTCATTAATAAGTTGTTAAAGAGAAATAAAATGTATTTTATGTTTATTTTATAGCTATGAATCATAAAAACAACATCACTAATAATGAACCTTGGTAAGATTATGAGGATGTTTCTGAACATATGGACAACAACCTGAGAATAAAGGAAGAAGATAACTCATCATCTCTAGTGGAAAAGTTTGTGAGACTGAAAGGACCTTCAGTTATTATTCCATAATAGAGTCATTTTAAATTATTTTAGTTTCTATTTTTGACATATTAAATCATTTAAAGGATTAAATTTCTTGATGGGAATTACAAATTCAATTGATTTTAGATTTTTCCCGTCCCTTCCTCATATAAAATGAATGAGCTATATAATAAAATTTTCTTTTTATCTTATATGGAACTTGATGAGGTTAAGAAAAGTATTTATGAATGGTATATTGAAGAGAAGGTAATGATAAAATGGATGAGGATCCTTAGTTCTAGGACAAGGAAAACATCTTTTTTCCCCACAATAATATTGGCCCATTATAGAAGAAAAAGTTTATTGTTTTTTCCAATGATGATATGACTAAGATAATGAAATTTATTTTCACAATAATAGAATACCGACTTCATCTCTATTGAAACTAGGATATGAAATAATTTTCCAAGAAATTCCAATTTGTTCAAAGTACATTTTTTTTGATGACCCAGACTCTCTTGGACCTTCCCTTTCCCAAAATCTGAGCCCTAAAGGGGTGGCGTCTCGGTGAGACCGATCTGCGTCACCCGGCCTTGTCGAGCTGTTTCCAATAGTGCTCCTTTTTGTGCAAATAGGGTTTTAAACCTTATTTTGAACTGTTTGAGCGTGTTTTAAAGACCCGTAACACGCATAAGAGTTTTAATTAAATACTTAATGAATTAATGAGCCAGTTTAAACCACCCGACCCCCTTTAATGACGAGTGGGGCTGTGTGGTCAACCCACGACCCCCACGCCTTACGCAGTTCATCATTTTTATCTCAACCGTCTGTGGCTCTTATAAACTAAGGGTTAGCTATGGTTTCTCTTTTCCTCGATCGTAGCTTTTCACGAACAGTATCTGGTGCATCAGGCGTGCCGCATTGTTATCCGTGAAGTTCCTCCCCCATCCTAAATGTTGATCATCTATCAACAAGTAGGGAATTTCTCCTTCGTCTCCCTCTTTTGTGTATCATACGGGGTGGGCGTGCTTCTGTTCTGTAGAATTGGATAAACCAGACCTAAATGAAGATAATGAACTGGATTCTATAAAGAAAGAGGGGGGATGTGATCGTTTATGTTGTTTATATTTTGACCATATTGTTGAGTCGTGTTGGCTTATGCCTTCTGAAAATCGAGGCCATTGGTGGTCGTTGTTTGTGCACTAATGAACCCCTACTGATGTTTTAAATGGATTTTTTGTGGTTGAAAACTCCTGCTGTAAAAAGTAATTTGGTTAATCATATATACCCAGCTGAATTAATTGAAAGCACCAGGATAAATCCTTCTCTAATAACCCCCAGTTAAAACACATGGAAATTGAAATCATGGAGTGTGCAAAATCTTTTAAATCTGAAAATACCAGCAAGGCCCTGCTTAGTGTTGGTGACGGTGGTTTGGTTGTTTTATTTCATGGGCCGGTTGCTGGAGATGTGGGAGGGGATGTGATATCCTGTTCTTTTTATGAATTCGGTGGTTGTCAGTTTTAGGACCCGGTGGTTACTTGTTTATATCACGAATTGGGGTGGGATCCTCTGTTGTTGAGAACCGTGTGTGGGCGTTACGATTGAAGCATGACTGTTTACTTTCCTGGAATTGTGCCTATTCCTACTAGTTTCCCATTAGTGCTTAGACTTAATTAAACATTATTACTTAACATGAAACAAGAATGGGACAAATGGGTTTTGTTGGCGAGAGTCCTGACTTGTGACTTAGATGCAGTGGTGTTGTGTTCTGTAGGCTGGTTAGGAAAACCTAAGATTTGGGTGAGTGTTTGTTACCTAAATCTATACTTGTAGCTTTGTGTTTCTTATTCGTGCCCCACCCAAGTTGAGAACTTAGTGCCGAACACCCCCATTTCATGGGGGAGGGTGTTTTTACCTGCACTATTCTTAGTGGCTGGTTATTATCTCCTTTTCTACTCCCTTTCCCGGATAGCCCAAGTATCTTCGGGCAGGCTGTGATGGCCTGAGGTCCATTATTAACCCAAGAACCTTCGGGTGGGGTAGTGTGACGGTTGGCTAGGTGTGTGCGGCAGGTGGTTTCCCAAGCGTCTTCGGGATGAGGTCCAGGTGTCTTCGGGCGTGGCAGTGGATCTTCTGGACCAGGTGTCTTCGGGCGTGGTGGTGGTTGTTATGGCCTAGGTGTTTTCAGGTGTGCTTACATGTGATAGTTGTGGCCCAGGTGTGTGCGGGTTGGATTTTGGCAGTGGTACTGCGTGTGGTTGTGGCCTAGGTGTGTGCAGGTGGGTGTGGCAGTGGGACTGCAGTGAGAATGGCGGGATTGGTCCGATGCGTAGTGTGTCTCAATAACTAGTGGGAAAGTGGCACGGGGTACCCAAACATCGATGTGATCTTAATATATATATTACATGACATGCTTTATTTGGGGAGTGTTCCTTGGTGAGGCTTGGGTGGATAGTTTACCTTGACAGGTGTTTGGTTTACTCCCTTTCCTCACGGGACTTTAGCACATTCCCCCACTTGTGCACGAGAGTCTTTGGTTTTCCCTACTGAGTGTACTTGTATGCTCACACTCTGTATATAAAACTACTTTCAGGTTTCTAGGAGGACTTCGGGGATCACGCAGGACCATAATAGCTCGGACCTTTGAGGCAGTTTCAGTTGTTGCTTTTCCTCTTTGGTACTTACCTCTGTAGTCACCTTTTGTACTTTGTGGCTTTACTTTTGGAACATGCATGTGGGAATGGTTTATTTTTTGCTTTACTTTTCTTTTACCTTGGTGTTGTTGAGTTTCATCATCTTATCTCTTGATCTTATAAAACAAAAAGGGTTAATGCCTTCCATTTGTGAGAAATTTCTATACCCTTGGTGCTAGTCGCCACTCCGGGACCTATGGAAGGCGGGTCTCGGTGGTCATTATCTCTCCTTCAACTTAAAGAAGGAAGAGACTGGCAATCTGCTGACCCTTCCCTCCTTTTGGTGAAGGCGGGTCGTGACAGAATGGTATCAGAGCTGATGGTTGAGAGATAGGATGGAGTCTGGAGTTAGGCATGGTGAGGATTGCATGGGATGGTAAGGCAACAGTTTTGGGTGACCTTGGTGCATGAATTAGGCTAGGGAAGACCGGCTAGGACACGGGATTTTAGGGCCCTAGGGATCCTATGTAAGGAATCTGGACCTACCGAATGACCAAGTGAGGCCACACTGATTACAGGGTAGAGACCCTAGGAAAGTTACATGCATCATAATGAATTGTGTTCTTGTGTTTTTGGGATGTCTTGGGAATTAAGAATAAATTAAAATTTTAAGATGTTTTAAGAACGATATTCTCCACTACTTGGGCTTAGGCATCCCTTGTTTACCTTGCAGCTATGGCACCCGGAAGGCATCCACCTGTGGTACAGGGGATCGAGGCCCCAAAGACTACTTTGTCCAATCGGCAGAGAGCTGATTGAGAGGAAGAGGACGACCAGTGGCAGAAGACTCTTTGGGCCTTCCAGTGACAGGCCCTCGAGAAGTATGAGGGAAGCACCTCCAACATGAAGACGGAAGGCTGGCTAGAGGAGCTAGTTATAGCTTTCATCCTGATTCGGGCCCCGGCCGAGTACTGGCTTCCTCTGGCCGTCAGCCAGATGCGAGGAGCGGTGCGTCAGTGGTGGATGCTTTACCTAGGGGAGAGGAGAGAGTCTGAGGTGGCTTGGGCGGATTTAGAGAGGGAGTTTCGGGTGGAATTCCTCTCTTCGAAGATGAAGGCAGAAAAGAGACAGGAGCTACTCTCCCTCCAGCAGGGGAGTATGTCCGTGAGGGAGCTAGGGATCAAGTTCAAGGACCTCCTACATTTTTCTCCGGACCTTTTTCCCGACGAGGAGTCTCAGGCAAGACATTTCGAGGAGGCACTCCGACCCTCCCTCCAGTATGTTGTTACCCCCTTTACCCTGTCGACGTACTTGGAGGTCCAGAAGAAGGACGAAGTGGTGGAGAGGATGCATGCTCTAGGAGGAGTGTCACGAGAGGGGATCCATCTGGGACCATCGAAGGGAAAGGCTGTCAGCACCAGGCCTCCAGCGTCAGGACCCTCTAGGTTCCGACCAACATGGAGCAGACCGCAGCAGTTTCAGTTTCAATCCCCTAGCCCTCTCCCTTTCCCATCGGGCCCGGGGACCGTGGTGATTCTTCTGTGGGAGCCTTGGACATCTCCGGAGTCAGTGCCTGGACCGGGTGCAGTACGGCGGTGGTGGAGAGCTCCAGCACCCGCCCCAGCATCAGCTTCCAGCCAGGCCTTTCCAGCAACAGCAGCAGGGACAGCGAGCTCTCGCTCCTCCAAGGGAAGAAGTAGGAGGAGGAGGCCGACCTCAGGGAGCTCCTTAGGGACCCCGACCAGGGCATGGTTGAGGAGGTGGCCGATAGCTGAGAGGTAGAAGAGTCGGGCGTGGACAGCTACACGCCGCAGAGGCAGCAGTTCCAGCAGGGTCGGAGGTTGTTCGAGGTACGATCAGTTTGTTTAGCACTCTTGATTATGCCTTGTTCGATACTGGAGCTCCGCCCTACTTTGTTGCACCCAGTATAGCCCGTGCCTTGGGTCTAGACGCTGAGAGACTTCCAGTGCCCCTGGTGTTGATCACACCAGTCTGAGGTCAGACTGACTTGTTGTTTGTTTGTCAAGGATGTAGACTAATGATAGGGCTACATCAGTTGGTTAGGGACTTTCTCCTGCTACAGTTACAGCCATACGATGTCATCCTAGGCATCGACTGGATATTCTCTGTGTGTGCCATCATCGACTGTTTCTGAGGAAGGGTCGTGTTCTCAGACTTGGGCAGCTGGCGTGTTGTTTTCACCGGTGAGCGGGGCAGTCAGAAGGTCAACAAGCGAGAGGAACCCCTCCTCTCATTGATAGCTGAGCTGTTAGTAGAGTCAGTAGATGCTAAGATGGTAGAAGTTCCAGAGATTGTCCTTGATTTTATGGACATCTTTCCTGAGAAGGTGATGACTCTACCCCCTCGGCGTGATATCGAGTTCAGCATAGACCTACAGCCCGGTGCTCGTCCGATCTTGACGGCTCCTTACCAGATGACACCTTCAGAGCTACGGGAGTTGCGGATCCAGATTGACGATCTGATGAAGAGAGGTTATGTTCGGCCAAGTGCGTCACCATGGGGTGCTCCGGTCTTGTTCGCAAAGAAGGCATATGGTGGTCTTAGGTTGTGCATAGACTACAGGAGGCTGAATCAGGTGACGATCAAGAATCGCTACCCTCTTCTGAGGATAGACGATCTTTTCGACCAGCTGAAAGGGGTAGGATGGTTCTCGAAGATCGACATGTGGTCTAGGTACTACCAGCTGAGGGTGAAGGAGGGTGACATCCTGAAGATGGTGTTCAGGTGCAGATATGGACACTTCGAGTTCGTAGTCATGACCTTCAGTGTTATGAACGCCCCAGCTGTGTTCATGGGTCTTATAAACTCCATATTCTGAGAGTACCTGGATCGGTTCGTAGTTGTGTTCATCGACAACATCCAGGTCTACTCTAGATCAGAGGAGGACCATGAGGAACACCTGAGGAAGGTTTTAGAGGTCCTCCGACAGCACCAGCTCTATGGTAGGTTGTTGAAATGCAAGTTCTGGACACGAGAAGTGAACTTCCTCGGGCACGTGGTGTCCGAGATGGGAGTAGCGATGGACCCATAAAAAGTTGAGGCAGTTGTTTCTTGGGAAACACCCCTGAATGTGGTATAGATCCATAGTTTCCTCGATCTGGCAGGTTACTATAGGAGGTTCGTACGCAAATTCTCCCGAGTGGAAGCCCCTTTGATAGCCCTGACCAAGAAAGACCAGGTTTTCGTGTGGAGCGAGCAGTGCGAGTCAGCCTTCAGCTATCTGAAGGAGAAGTTGGTCAGTGCCCCAGTGCTGA
Organism: Viscum album; assembly: GCA_963277665.1. Classification (NCBI taxonomy): domain Eukaryota; kingdom Viridiplantae; phylum Streptophyta; class Magnoliopsida; order Santalales; family Viscaceae; genus Viscum; species Viscum album. Next base: position 1,447,503,595 of record OY728136.1, read on the forward strand.
GATTACCAGAAGAAGGGGTGGCTTATGAGGTGTTCTGTGATGCCTCAGGATAGGGCCTTGGATGTGTGTTAATGTAGCAACAAGGGGTGATCTCTTATGGGTCCAGGCAGCTACGCCCCCAGGAGCATAATTACGCCACCCACGACCTGGATCTTGCAGCGGTCATTTTTGCGCTAAAGTTATGGTGGCACTACCTCATCGAAGAGCGCTTTATGGTCTTCAAGTATCACAAAAGCATGAGGTATATCTTCTCCCAGCGGGACCAAAACTTGCGATAGCGGAGATGGGTGGAGTTCCTCCAGGATTATGACTTCGAGATCTCTTATACTGAGGGCAAGGGCAATGTAGTGGCCGATGCCTTGAGCAGGAGGACGCAAAAGGATGTGGTCCGGGAGTCGGCATATGCCTGGAAGGCGATGGATGTGTTATCTTCTTTACACCTGGACTCGAGTATGGATAGCGGTAGAGGCTTCCTGTATCAAATGACAGTACTGTCATCTCTGTTTCAGCAAGTTGAGGAGTCTCAGTGGGGAGACCCAGAGTGCGAAGTGATGTGTGATCGGGTTGACGAGGACCGTGCTCTGGAAGGATGGGCAGAGGATGGTCAGAACCGGATGCTTTTCCAGAAAAAGGTTGCTTGTTCCAGGAGTGATGCACGGCATGGTTCTCAGTGAGTTCCCCAACTCACCCCTTGCGGTACACCCAGGAGTTTCCAAGATGTACCAGGGACTGAAAGTACAGTTTTGGTGGCCCGAAGTGAAGTGAGCAGTGGCAGAGTTTGTGGCCAAGTGCTTAGTGTGTCAGTAAGTGAAGGATGAACACCAAGTTCCAGGCGGCCTACTGCAGTCTCTAGATGTCCCCGAGTGGAAGTGGGACAACATCTTGATGGATTTCATCACGGTACTACCCAAGGTCGAAGGGGGATACGACACCATCTGGGTGGTAGTGGATAGGTTGACGAAATCGGCTCACTTTCTGGAAATCAGGGAGTAGAGTGATGTGGATGCTTTGGCATGAAAGTACGTGGATGAGGTGGTGTGGTTGCATGGATTTCCGAGGTCTATAGTCTCAGATAGGGATACACGATTTACCTTGTGAGTCTGGAGAGGATTGCAGCATGATTTTGGCACCTAGTAAAGCCTTATCACTACTTTCCATTCCCCAGAGAGATGGACAAACATAGCGCACCATCTAGACCTTAGAGGATATGCTACGGGCATGTGTTCTGGACTTAGGAGGATCATGGGTACGACACTTTTCCCTAGTAGAGTTCGCCTACAATAATAGCTACCACTCTACCATCGGTGTGGCCCCGTTTGAAGACTTGTACGGGAGGCCATGCCATTCATCTATGTGTTGGGCCGAAGTTGGAGAGGCATGCATCCTTGGCCCGGAGGTGGTGCAGAGCACGACATAGAAGGTTCAACTCATACGGGAAAGGATGAAGGTGGCCCAGGACCGACAAAAGTCGTATGTTGATACCAGGAGGAGGCCCTTGGAGTTTGAGGTTGGAGACCACGTGTTCAAAAAGGTCTCCCCTCAGCGTGGGTAGAGGAGGTTCGGCAAGGGGAGTAAGCTTTCTCCCAGGTTCATCGGACCCTTCGAAGTGTTGTGGCTGGTCGGCGAAGTGGCTTATCAGCTAGCGTTACCACCGCCGCTACTGAGGATACATGATGTGTTTCATGTGTCCCAGCTCCGTCGGTATCTGCACGACGATTCACACATCCTTGATTGAGGTGAGTTGGACATCGAGGACAATGTGACCTTTGAAGAGAGACCAGTGATGATCAAGGATCGCAAGGAGAAGGTGCTTCATGGGTGAACCATTCCCTTGGTTCGTGTGTTGTGGAGACATGGTGGGATTGAGGAGAGTACATGGGAGAGGGAGGCACAGATGCGTACCCAGTACCCAGAGTTGTTTTATGTTTTGTTCCTTGTTGTGCCTGTTGTGGTAGAACGTTTTGTATTTTGGCTATGAAATGTACTAGTTTTCTTCCTCTGATTGTGTGTGAAAAGCCCTAGCTATGGGGGAGGAGAGAACCTGACCCCTAATCAAGACGCATTAAGGTGGATGTGATTAAACCTGTGCGGGCGAGTCAGTGTCTCCCAAAGCGGATAATATCATGATATGGGGAAGGAAACTGCCTAACCCTCACATGCCTGGGCAGTTTGACATGATATGTTGCTTGGTTCGTGACGAGAAGGTGTTCTTAGTTAACAACGAGGTTCACTCTTGAGAGGTATCTTTCGAGGTGGTTGTTTGGACCTGCCCTTTCCTTCTGGGTTGTTTAAATTCTCGAGGACGAGAATAGTTTGAGAGGTATCTGATGTGATGAACTAGACTCTCTTGGTCCTTACCTTTGCCAAAATCTGGGTCCTATAGGGGTGGTGTCTCGGTGAGACCGATCGGCGTGACCGATCGGTGCGACCGATCGATGAGGTCGATCGGGGAGACCGATTGGTGAGACCGATCGGCGTGACCGATCGGTGAGACCTATCGGTGTCACCCGACCTTGTCGAGTTGTTTACAGTAGCTCTTCTTTTTGCGCAAATAGGGTTTTAAAACCTATTTTGAACTGTTTGAGCGTGTTTTAAAGACCCGTAATGCGCATAAGAGTTTTAATTTAATACTTAATGAATTAATGAGTCATTTTAAACCACCCAACCCCCTTTAATGACGAGTGGGGCTGCGTGGTCAACCCACGACCCCCACGCCTTACGCGGTTCAGTGTTTTTATCTCAACCATCTGCGGATCTTATAAACTAAGGGTTAGCTGTGGTTTCTCCTTTCCTCGATCGCGGCTTTTCATGAATAGCTTCTGGTGCATCGGGCGCACCGCATCGTTATCCGTGAAGTTCCTCCCCCAGCCTAAACGTTGATCATCTATCAACAAGTAGGGAATTTCTCCTTCATATCTCTCGTTTGTGTATCATGCAGGGTGGGCGTGCTTCTGTTCTGTAGAATTGGAAAAACCAGACCTAAATGAAGATAATGAACTGGATTCTATAAAGAAAGAGGTGGGGCTATGATCGTTGATGTTTTTTATATTATGACAATCTTGTTGAGTCGTGCTGGCTTATGCCTTCTGAAAATCGAGGCCATTGGTGGTCGTTGTTTGTGCACTAATGAACCCCTGCTAATTTTTTAAATGGTGTGTTTGTGGTTGTAAACTCCTGATGTGAAAAGTAGGTTGGTTAATCACGTATACCTGGATGAATGAATTGAAAGCACCAGGATCAATCCTTCTCTGATAACCCTCAGTTAAAACACACGTAAATTGAAATCATGGAGTGTGAAAAATCTTTTAAATATGAGAATACTGGAAAAGCCCTACTTAGTGTTGGTGATGGTGGTTTGGTTGTTTTATTTCACGGGCCGGTTTCTGGAGATGTGGGAGGGGATGGGATCCCCTATTCTTTTTATGAATTAGGTGGTTGTGAGTTTTAAGACCCGGTGGTTACTTGTTTATATCATGAATTGGGGTGGGATCCTCTGTTGTTGAAAACCAGGTGTGGGAGTTACGGTTGATGCTAGACTGTTTACATTCCTGGACTTGTGCCTATGTGTACTAGTTTCCCAATAGTGCTTAAACTTAATTAAACATTATTACTGAACATGAAAGAAGAATGGGACAAATGGGTTTTGTTGGAGAGAGTCGTGACATGTGACTTGGACGCAGTGGTGTTGTGTTCTGTAGGATGGTTAGGAAAACCTAAGCTTTGGGTGAGTGTTTGTTACCTAAATCTATACTTGTAGCATTGTGTTTCTTATTCGCGCCCTACCCAAGTTGAGCACTAAGTTCCGAACACCCCCATTTCATGGGGGAGGGTGTTTTTACCTATACTATTCTTAGTGGATGGTTATTAGCTCCTTTTCTACTCTCTTTCCCGAATAGCCCAAGTATCTTCAGGCAGGCTGTGATGGCCTGAGGTCCATTATTAGGCCAAGAAACTTCAGGTGGGGTAGTGTGACGGTTGGTCAGGTGTGTGCAGCAGGTGGGTTCCCAAGCGTCTTAGGGATGAGGCCCAGGTGTCTTCGGGCGTGGCAGTGGATCTTCTGGCCCAGGTGTCTTCGGGTGTGGTGGTGGTTGTTATGGCCTAGGTGTTTGCAGGCGTGGTTACGTGTGACAGTTATGGCCCAGGTGTGTGCGGGCCAGATTTCGGCAGTGGGACTACATGTGGTTGTGGCCTAGGTGTGTTCGGGCAGGTGTGGCAGTGGGACTGCGGTGAGAATGGTGGGATTGGTCCGATGCATAGGATGTCTCAATAACCAGTGGGAAAGTGGTGCAGCGTACCAAAACATCGATGTGCTCTAAATATATATATTAATTGACTTGTGTTATTTGGGGAGTGTGCCTTGGTGAGGCTTGGGTGGATAGTTTACCTTGACAGGTGTTTGGTTTACTCCCTTTTCTCATGGGACTTTAGCATGTTCTCCCACTTGTGCACGAGAGTCTTTGGTTTTCCCTACTGAGTGTACTTGTATTCTCACCCTACGTATATAAAACTGCTTTTAGGTTTTTAGGAGGACTTCGGGGATCATGCAAGACCATACTAGCTCAGACCATTAGGGCAGTTGCAGTTGTTGCTTTTCCTCTTTGGTACTTACCTTTGAAGTCACCTTTTATACTTTGTGGATTTACTTTTGGATCATGCATGTGGGAATGGTTTATTTTTGTCTTTACTTTTATTTTACCTTGGTGTTGTTGAGTTTCATCATCTTATCTCTCGATCTTATAAAACAAAAAGGGGTAATGCCTTCCATTTGTGAGAAATTTCTATACCCTTGGTGCTAGTCGCCACTCCGGGACCTATTGAAGGCGGGTCTCAGGGGTCATTATCTCTCATTCAACTTAAAGAAGGAAGGGCCTGGAAATCTTCTGACCCTTCCCTCCTTTTGGTGAAGGCGGGTCGTGACATTTTTGGTTATTCTAAATTATATTTTTCATATTTTTCTATTTTTCTCTATCATGTTGCATGTATATTCATCTTCCCTGTTGTTATTTGTATTTAAAAGGTTCATACTAAAAAAGTAAAAGTGATTTATATTGATTAATAAAAAATATTTTAGTAGCAACATTATTGATCTATTTTTTGTATATGAATATTCTATACTGAATTGTTGATAGTTAATTTATATTATAGTATATTATGTTGAGTGATTATATATGAAAGGTCATGTATAGATTCAATGTATCCCATAATTTCAGTTGACACCTCAGCCATTTTTTCTATCCCTTGGAATATTAAAGATGAAGATAATGAGTTTTCTTGCATGAAATTTATGATGTGACAATTGTTTTCTATTTTTTAGGATAGATTTTGAAGTTAGCAACATTTGAGTATTTTTTAAGAAAATTATAATCAATTTTATCATACATTTATAGTAAATAAATTCAAAATAAAGAACCATGATGATATTATTGGGGGAAATTTATTCTTGAGAAAATATATAGTTGATTACTCTTTATTACAAATACATAGAATATGAATCATTGGATATAAAATAGGAGAACGTGAATTAACTATATTTAGGTCATGATTCGGTTATCCTAGGATTGTTTATTTTATTTTTTATTTGATAGATAGTATATGTGAACTAGACTAATGGAGGTGTAGAATTGTGTATATGTTCCTAATACCTCCCCTGTTATTCCATGTTTCCTAGGACCTAAAACGGTTTCAAAATAGTGATGACCTATTTAGACTGTAATATTGGAATAAATAGGATAGAGTAAGGTGGGTGGGCTATGCCCACAGGCTTGCATAAGTGTCTGGGCATCAAGGAATCACCACTTAGTAAAAATTTCACCCACAAAAAACCAATTAAAACAATAGCGGAAACTAAATAAAATTTCCACATGGCCCATCCATTTTTTGGATGTCCAAACTGAATGAAAAGAAAATATAAAGATAATAAAAAATGAAACACACTAATTAATCCTTCCACTACCTTGATATCCCTCCCTTTCAAAGAAAACTGCATAACTACCTCAAGTACCCTTCTGAACCACTTTATAGAATATAACTACCCTTCATCCATAGAAAGTAGTAAAATTCCTAATTATATTATTTGATATAGAAAATTAAATAAAAACTAAACTACAACATACATGTATCCTATGACTATACAAGTCATCGCCTAACATATATGAATCAAAACGCTCCATGCGTCAAATCATGTTTCTACAAGCAAGGGGAAACATATCCCTGATTTAAAATGATACTATTATGTTTTAAATTCCTATTAATTAATAATTACTCTTACTATTAATGGTATATAATTTGTTTGGTTCAAGTTTCAACTTATTTTGGTTTTGTTTGATACAAGTATATTTTGGGAATTTTTTTAGATTTAGTTTGTCTTGTTTTTATTTATATTAGCTTGGAAAATTTCATTATTTTGGGTTATAATCGATTCATTTTTATTAAATTTGGATCATATTAGATTTTTTTAGTTCATTTTAGTTAATTTGAGTTGCAGTTATATAGTTTTTAATTTATTATATTTATTTTAATTTGATTCATAATTGGTACTATCATATTAATTCAAGTTATATTATTTTAGCTTGGTCCAATTTAGGTTCATTCAATTATTATCTATATGAATTATATTTTCTTGATTTAGATCATTCTTGATCTATTTTGGTTGATCAGATTTACATTTTACCCATTATTGTTTAGTCAGTTTATGATTTTTTTAAAATATTTAATTATATTTATTATTTGGTTTTATTATATACATTGTGGGTTTGTATAGTTCCACTTTATTTAGTTCAACTCATTTTGGGTTTACTCTTAAAAATTTTGTTTGGTTTGGTTTCTTGTAGTTTATCTTGGTCCATTATACTAGATGAAATCAATATTAAAGAATTTTAGGATAGGTCTAACAATATTATACTGATTATGTATTATTATATTTGGAACAGCATGATATGATTTGTTTTAGATATGGTTAGTTTTAATTTATTTTTTTGTTATAGTATAATTTAATTTATTATAGATTCATTTTGCAATATTCAGTATTACTCTATATAGGTTAATATTATTCAGTTTTTTCCCTTTTTTCTACTTATATTATGTTCTATTTCATTCAATTATGTTTGTATAAGTTCTTATTGGTTTTATTTAATTTGGATTCATTTGATTTGAATGAGGTTAGGATGACTTGATATGATTCAATTCGGAAAACACATAATTTCATATCAATCATACGAAATGTATATCATTATTTAGTAAAAAAATATGGTTTAAAATACAAGTTGTTAATGATTATTTAAATATAAAGTCTAATTCATAAGGGAACAAACTGCAAATTAAGGGATATCTGCTTATAAAGATGGAAACACAAATATTCTATTTATTGATTTCATGGATATGCACATTCACATACGTATATAAATAAACCTAGCCCCCATTTAAATATTTCCATATCCAAATATGTACAAGGGGATCCTTACATATATGCGTATACATTAATACACCCATTTATTTTAAACTTGTATTCATTTTTCATATATATACAAAAGCACACCAATCCCCAATATATATATTCATACCTTCATGAGTGAATATATATATGTGGGGAAACTCATATATATATATATATATATATATATATTCCTACGTATTCATACATGTAAAATTAAACTTTGACAACAGAAACCTAAAACCACCACAGTGATGTCCAAAATACTCTATAAAAATGTAGTAAACTCAAAACACCCAAACCCGTAAATTAAAAAAAGTAAAAGAATAGGAATAGAACAATACATACCCAAAACCCATAGCATATTTTCTGTTTTTTTAATAAAACTAATTCAAGGGTGGGGACACAAATTTTGATAGTAATTTTTGAGTTAGTGTAAAAACAAAAAGGAATAAATTTTCTTTACAATAAATAGACAATCCAAAAAATGATTAGGGAAAATCAAGTGGGTTTTTTTGTAAAAGAGGATGATTGGACCTCTTTAATTCATGTGTAATTGAATAATTCGAGAATGTTTTAGTGCATACATTCAATTTTAGTGATCAAAAATGAAATGAAGAGTGTAGAGGAAACCAAAAATATCACAGAAGTTGTTTCTGATCACTACTTGCTAGAGACTACTACCATATAATTAAAAAAATTCATTGTATGAACAATTTCAACCTCAAGACTATGTTAAAGACATTGAATCAGTTATTGAGAATCAATATTGGGTCACCTATACATTAGACATCCATGAAAAATAAATAAACCAAAGTAAAAAATATATAAATAATCCAAAAGAGGTTAACATAATTAAACTCAATTCAAAATAAAAAAATGAGTCATAAAAATAAGATTCAATGAAAGTCTTATAAAAAATACACTATGCCATGTTGAAAAATATAATATCACATACGAAAACAAAATAAAAAAATCAATTAGACCCATATATCCATTGTATAATATCATGTTTCTCACTATATCCCTACACACTCATCAATAAACAAACATGAGATGATTATACCAAAGGATGAATCTTGAAAATATAAATGTAATATGAGCTATGAACACACACAAATAGATTTGTAGGATGTAAGCTAACCAGTTTAAAATCATGTCAGCATGGAATCCCTGCAATTTCATTCATGTGGAAATTCATGAACACTAATTTGAAATACCATTAAAAATAGTTTTATTTCAAATATACACACAAGAAATCCAATATCATGTCGATGAACATTAAAAAAACTTTTTCATTAAATAAAAAAACACATGGAATCAATTTCCATTGACATGGAAATTTTTAGTCAAAACAACCATTTAAGAACCATATATGAAAACAAGAAATGAATTCCTTAAATTTGAAATGGTTTCCAAAAACTTCTTTAACAAAATAAAAAAGAATAAATCTAAAAATAAGTGAAATGAATACCATTAATAAGGAACCACCCATCATGAGATAAATAATTAATGTAAATGGGATAAGTATAACACAGTAATGTAATTAGGTGGAAAATCAATCAACCATGAGATAATAATAAATTATTCAATCAAAAATTCATGGGGAATTTGTCATGGGATATAACCTAGATCCTGATTCTAGATGATCTATAATTTACCAAACCAATGTAGGACTAATTATTGGTATTTGTTTTATCAACCAAATACTGGCCACTCACATATCCCACTCCAATATCATCGAGATAACCCCCACCATGTCCAATATCATGATAAAGGTTACATTAGAGGCCTCTATACCAACTATTATAGCATAAATATAGAAATACCACCTATTTATCCATGTTCCAATGGCCAAAAAAGTGGTGGTGAATAAATATTCAAGGGAAGATTGAGGAACAAAGTAAAAAAATAACTCACCCTCTCCTCTAACACCCTCTTATAGAAACAATCCCTTTCCAACATCAATATCGATCATATATAAATAATATATCCACCAACATTATAAATAATAAGGGGAAATGAATGAGCTCCCCCATGAGATCAACCATCAAACCCATGAAGTTCCAAATAGGTTTTTATGATTAGATACACTATTTACATTTCAAGACACCATTTTAAAAACATGTAAATCACTATTTAAAAACCCAAAAAAAAAATCCTTTAATTTATATCAAAAACACCTTTTAAATTTTTATATGCATTTTTACAAGGATTTAAGAATAGCTAGATATTTATTTCAAAATGATATTTGAGATTCATAAATGAACTACTCTATGTCATGACATAAATTTCAATGATTAATTTTAAAGCACCAAATACTATCACATAAAGTAATAATTTCATTAATAATGAATTTAAAAAACTAAATGACTCTTTTAATTCCAAAATGAAGCAATTTTATTAAAACATGGACCTCAAAAAAGTGGAAATTGTATCGATAAATCCAAAAGGAATCCTTTAGTTTTGAGAACCTAAAGGTGGAATATGGTGATATACATGGTCTCTAAACATCAAAATCCAAAATATTATCTCTAATATAAACCCTATAATATCCAAAAAGACCTATTTATTTCATAGTAAAAGTCAAAACCAAGAGAAAAGAGTGATACACATAGAGAATAATATGTTCAAATAGATTACCTTTTAGAACCAATATCAAAAATAGAAGAGATTACCTTTGAGTGTTAATGGGGAGGGAGTAAGGCAAAGATGAAATGGTGTAATTGGAAAGTAATAGAGTGTTGAGGTAGGGTTTTGTATTTGAGTGGGATGAGCATGATGGATTACAGACGAATTGGGGAGAAGAGGTTTGGAAGGGGAGAGAATAGGGTTTACGTCAGAGACGAGAATGATGGATAATCAGGGGAGAAGGTTAGTGGGGGAGATGAGCGCCTGTGATGGAGGGGAGAATTTGAAAGGCAGAGGATAGTTTGTTGGGGACAATCATGTGAGGATGAAACTGATGGAAATGAAAATTGAGACATGGTATACCTTTAGTTTTTTTAAAGTGTAGTGATTTCTTTACATAAAGAATCTAACCTAATGGTTTTTCAAATCGTTGGTATAGGTATGTGGGTATAGATCCATTTTTTAGTTGTTTAGTCGATGATTCTATTCAATGTATGATTGGTGGATTTAAAATAATATTGAATAAAAACATAAAATGAGTACATAGCTTCAAAAATGTAGATCCAATAATCAATGATCCATCGATATCAATCATCATGTTTTAAAGAAACCCCCAAATCTCTAATTGGTGTTTCCTTTGTTGAGATCTCTTTCAATGGAAGGAGAATGAGGAAAATAGGGTAAGAGTTAGGTTATTAAATGAAAATTCAAAATAATTGAAACACATTTAAAGCTTTTTCTACATAGTTTAATAAATGGTGTGTCAATTGTGAACCCCTTTCAAGGTTACTGCAAGAGCTAGATGATTTGAATGCATGGTTTGAAAAACAATGTGTCAATTTTTCATAACCTCATGGCCCAAAGACACATGGTTTGATGTATAGGACACATAGTTAGTACTACCTTTGTTCCCTCCTTTGGGACTCAAACACAAGGTGTGTAGTTTCCTTGGCAGACCCACACAATTTTCAATAACCATGAACCAACCATGAATAGGCTGAGAACCCCTAAACATTAAAAAGTTTATCCAAAAAACTAGCCATATCACCTGAATAAAAGTTGATCATAATAACTAATGTAGGTCCCCGAAAGAGGGTATTGGGATGTTGTAATTATCCCCACAAATAATTTCTTTTGTCCCCAAAAAGATAATCAAGAAGACTCTATAACAAATATATGATGTCACTACTCTCTCATCAATGTCTCACACCCCCACATCTCATGATAATAAAAAACATTCTACCATATCACCTGAACCAAGGGTATGGAATTTCCACAAAGAACCATTATTTGGGAATCGACAATCTAAATTGGCTCCTTGGTAAAAGACATTTCAAGTTCCGCATCAAGGTCCACCAGACTCAAAACAAGAGATAGGTCTAAAAGATACTTTTTGAATAGTGACACATGAAACACTTCATTGATCGATGTCCTATATGGAGGAAAACCTAATTTTTGTACCACTATTCCAATTAGATCAATAGCCTAAAATGGTCCCACATATCTTAGTGCCAACATCCCCTATTTCCAACCCATCTATGACCCAATCAAGGAAAGACTTTCAATAACACTCAGTCACCGAACATGAACTCAAAAACTACACCAAAATAGATGTTTAGTGGCGGTTTAAACCACCATTAAATCGTGTATTTTCGATCGTTTAGTGGTGATTTTTTAACACCATTACGAAGTGATTAGGGTCATTTTGTAAAATTGGGGAAATCATTTAGTGGTGGTTTAAACCACCACTAAATCATTTAGTGGTGATTTTTCAATACCATAGTGAAATGATCTAGTGGTATTTTTTAAAATTGGGGGAATTATTTAGTGGTGGTTTAAATCACATATAAATCATTTCGTGGTAGTTTTTGATTTTTTTTCAATTTTTTGTAATTATTATTTTTTATAATTTTATTATTTTATTATTTTATTATCTTATTATATTATTATTATTTTATTATTTTATTTCATAATTTTTTAATTTTTTAATTTTTTAATTCTCGTAATTAATTAATTTATGTAATATATTTATTATTTATTATTTATTTATTATTTATTTTTTATAATAATTAATTTATATTGTAATTTATTTATTATCTTCTTATTTTAGTATAATTGTAATTAACTATTTATTATTTTATTATTATTATTTTATTATTTTATTATTTTATTATTAATTTTTTATTATTATTGTTATTATTATTCTCCAAATTAATTATTATTTAATTATTATTAGTATTTCTGTTAATTTTTTAATTCTCATAATTAATTTATTTTGATTATTTATTAATTATTAATTACTATTTATTATTCTTGAAATTAATTTTATTATTATTTATTACCATGCACATGCACATGCACATGCTAACATATGTCATATATAGAAATTTTTCATTAGGTGGGATTTGAACCTCTTACCTCTTGCTTATTCTTTAAAGGACATAGGTTCTTCCTTCCCCAATGGAATTGTAATTTTCACTTCAAGAGGGGCTCTCCCTCAACGGCCATCTAGGCCAATATCTCAGAACTCCCTCTCCCATTCCAAAATCCATCCATCATTTACATTCTAATAAACATGGTTAGACGATTCATTTGCTTGGGTAGAAAAACCAGATCAGTGTGTCACCCGGTTTTTCCCAGGGTTTGTGTTGAAATTGATGTTATGTGAAGACCGATTGATTTTCTATGGATCTCTATTGTTGAAGAAATATATTATAGTAATCTAGTCATCAGGGAATCATGGATAAGTTTTTGTGATTCTTGTAAAACATTGTGACATGAAATGGCGACCTGTAAGCGAAGAGGTGGGAGCAGGGTTTATGAGAGAATAAAGCAAAGGGTGGTAGGGTTCGAAGGAGGTGACAATTTCATGGGAGTTAGTCTTTTAATGCATAATCTTGGAGGATGTACGGGCTTAAATGTCAGTGGTTGATGGGATGGAAATAGTTGCATCAAGGGTCTGTGTTCTTTAGAATGATATAGCCCCACTATGCTCGGATCCCAAGGAGAGTACCGTCTTTTCTTGCTTGAGATGTGATCTGAATTACCAGAACACTAATACAAAAATCAATGGAAAAGATGTTGTGGAATCGGGTGATGGAAACATGGATAGGGAGGTTGCGATCTAATGTGAGGATGAGGTTGCATTTGTCAGGTTGAGTCCTCCTAATTTGGAGGTTGTCCAAGACGCAAATCTGGGGTATTTGGAGGAGGGTAAAAGAACCATAGAAGGGATGTAAGGGTAGGTTAATAATAACTAGTTGATGCAGGCATGAGTCAATATCCAAATTTACAACTATTTTGGAGGTTTGTAGTCTGAGGAGTTTAGTCATGAGTAGGAAGGTACACAATAGGAGTTGAATCCTACAACGGGGCATATTCTTCATGAGAATGCCTCTACTGAAATGTCTCAACTAGGTCTTGGTAAGGGTATACAACTAGGTGAAACTAACCAAACAAATAAAATTTATTCTAATGAGGAAGGTCGTAATGATTAGGCCATAGGATAGCATCCTCGGTGCTTGGACTTGGTGGAAATCAATAGGTAAGATGTAGATCACAGCACAAGTATGAAGAAAACCAATATTGAAGAAGAATTTCAGAAACTTTATGTTTCTTTGTATACACCTAATAGGTGGGGGAATGATTCTAATGATGATAAATAGAATGATAGTTTCCCTCCTAAGAGATGTGAAAAATAATCTTTTAGTGAAATCATCAGGAATGAAGGAAAATAGGGGAATGATAGTGAGGGAGTCACCACTGCTCCCCCAAAGAGAACGTAAAGGTAGGATTCCTCCAACATGATTAAAACTAAATCTACTAGGTCATATTATTAGGATTCAAGATGGATGGATGCTGATTTAAAACATGGGAGGACCACCAAGAAATCTTTCAGAGATAACCATACATCAAGGCATCTGAGTCTTAGGGATGGGTTGTCATAGCCCGACCCCAGAATACTTGTAGTTGGAACCTCAAAATAGGATGTGTAAACATGCACTGATATTTTACACAACATGTCTCATATAAAGGATCGATTCAATTTAGGTTCTGGGAAACCAACTACTTCGGACATGCTTCTTCGGCTATAACTGATACCTGAAAAAAAAATATTTAAAAACATAGGGTTAGCATACGAATGTCCAATACTGGGTTTTAAAATAACATAATATACCAATATAACATTTGAAAACATTATTTTTTAAAAATTTCTCATAAAACATTTTATTAAGGAATACTGAAACATAAGAATCACAACATAGCATTTAGTCTAAGGATCATAAGGGCACATTTCATGAAATTCTAACAGAGTTATGATGAATCATGATTCAATTATAAGCATGTTCACTTAGAATAATATGTAAAAGACATTATAAATAAGTATTACATATGAAATGTAGGTACAAATTTAATAACAAAGAGTAATACATAATCATAGTTGCGCATAAAGGTAATAACATCAATTTCATTCTCTATTATGGTGAAACATACACTGGTTAATAAATCACTCAGTGCAAAATAAATGTCATGCCATAAGCATTTACTTCTTCGGATACTCATAAGTACTAGCTCTTAACCCTGGATATTCTACTAGCTGAATATCCAGTTGGTTATTTAATTTTCATAAACATAATGAGGGAACATATAATATCATACCATGTAAAGACCTCGTTTCAAGACCTAAAATGCCAATGGCCTCGTTCCATGACCTGAATGTCCCATGAGAACTATCAACGCATCGAGAGGCTTGCATTAACTAGTCCCCAACCCATTATACTGAGTCTATAACATTCCTCATATTCTAAATAGGGTCATATATTCAAAATGTCCCATACCACTTTAAATATTTAATTTCATGTTTCATATTATTAAAGGTGTCTCAAACCACCTTGAATAATTTAATTCGTAATTCTATAAAAGGTCATAAGATTTTTAATTACATTAATTAGAATTTACATATATTTAGTGAATCAGTCATATAAGTATTAATTACAAAACTATAAACTACATTATTATGTCATTGAATGGTTAGTATGATAAGAAGATTATGGAATATGTGATGACAACTAATGCACTAATTGATATACAAGTTCTGTTACATAAAATGATAACCCAAAATGAAAAATATTTACTAACAAATTACACATTGGAATTTCATTATGGATTGGGTGGTTAATTAATTAAAGGATAAACCAAGTATTCAAAAGGGGTATTAAACACATAAATGCCCAAACTTTCATTTCTAGTATTATTATGTTTAACATACTACAGGAACACATAATGTTAAACATGAAAAGCATGAAATTAAACCATAACTAATACCATTCAATATATGTTGAAAATAAGTGACACCTACATATGTACCTAAGAGTATCGATGTAAAGCCCCGACGCTAGTTACCCAGAGTTAGTGCATTATTACGTAACATTGGTATGATCACAAGGGATCAAATATCGAAAGACTGATCAGTTTAGTAGCTTTTTAAGTACTAGATACAATCATAAGTTTTACATTACATTATAAAATGAGAAACAACAACAACATTGTCTTCATTGACCACATTCATATCCCTTATACTATCCTTATAGGTCAGTCATAATATACTTCATCACATCTTGGGAAAAATAAAATATAGGAAGGGGTGAACTTATATGCTCATTAAGGAAAAAAATAAAGCGGAAACATTCATAAATAAGAATAAAAATTTGAGGAAATGTGTAAGACTAAAACATAAGCCTTTTAAACATAAACTTCTACATATTATTGCCAATATAAATCCAATAATTCCATTTAATTATTCCCATGGAGATTCTAATAGTCTAATAATCACATGAAATATCAATAGCTAGTTTCATAATGATGGAATGCATAATGCCAGACTTCATAACCACATATTCAAGGACTCATTCCAAGACTAAAAATAAGATTTTGTCAACGAATTTTTCCAAGACACTAGTTTGTCTCTTGAGACCTACCGATGCATCAAGGATCTATAGGGGGCTGCACCCGTCACTTACTAAGTCTAATGCATTCCTCATATTAAAAGTTTGAAACATAACATAAAAATTTATATTAAAAATAGCATACAAAATGTTAATTCTTTAACCATAAACCATGAACGGTATAAAAATAGAACATCCACAGTCAAATATATCATAAAACCTTCAATATAATATGGAACATTAGTATCATAATGAATTAATTTAAAACAATTGTAAAATCCATCAAAGTATGTTGACATAGTTGAAATCAAAACTATTTGTGATACACATCTCTTTATTTTTTTGAAATCATTTAAAAGTCACATAATTATAAAAGAAAACATTTATTTTGAAAATATTCCCATAATCTTTTAATGGAAGCTTCGACAATGTTATAATGGCAGAAAGTAGCCGCACCCACCGTATAAGTTAAGAAAACATTCTTACCTTAATTTTGTCGAAAAGGTCATAAAGTACCTTATTTGGAAAATGATGGAAAGATTCCATTCAAAACATATATAGTAAAATAAGGGTATAAATGACTTTAAACAATAGTCTAGAAAATATTAATAATTTTTTGACTTAAATTTTTAAGAAAACATGGATGCGGATGATAAAGAGGTCCCAGTAGATACTTACATATTAACAACCTCAGATAAGTAAAGAGATTGTAGAATTAACCCTTACCTTGTACTTTTCCTTGATCGAGGGTTTTTTAACCTCGTATATAATAGTTAAATAACTTTTATTAAATTATAAAATAATTATATACATAAATATGATATCATATATGATCTTCCAATATTTCTTCGTTAATAATATTTTAGTAGTATCATCGTTTCGGGTGTTAACTGATTTGTTTTCCATTATATGCTTGGTTAGATAATCCATGTTTGTTTTGAAGAGGATGTATTTCATTCATATCCATAATGATAATAATTTCTTACACCTAATTTTTAATCATAAAATGAAAATTAGTCTTGAATAATTAGGATGTGAAATGAATCTTATCGCGTTCTTGGAGACGGTAACATGTACGTACGCACGAGCGACAATATCATTATATTGATGGTGAAATCATTTGTAATTAGATATTATATCATATGTAAATAATATTTAATATGTTATATTTATTATTTAAATTAGTTATATTCATTATTATATCCACCCAAATAATGAAGTGTTTGATTAACAAACTACACCACGACGTGGAGATGGTAAGCCGTACGTACGCACGTATGGTGACTTTGTAATTTATAGGATGGATAGAATAATGAATATGGTTGTAATATATTTTTAATAGCATCACATTATTTAGTAGGCAATGGAATTATTATTTTGGTATCGAAACAACAAATAAAGATGAAGTGGAAGAAGAAAAGAACATGAAAGAGGGTGGTGAAATTATTACCTCTTCTTCATATGTTTTCTTTTGAGTTGATCAAAAGTGCTCCTTAGAATGGATTTTTGATCAATGTAAGGCCACAAGGTTGAAATGAGGTAAGTTGGAAAGATATTTTTTTCGGGGATGGCCGAGCCAAGTGGCTTTGGAAGTGTGATTTGGAGAGAAGGGGAAGTGCCCTTCTATAAGAGAGGTGAGGTCCACTATAGGAAAAGCTTCAAATATTATTTAATAATAAAATCTTTTTTAGTCTCTAATGAATCAAAAATGATTTATATAGAAGTTAATATGGTGATGGATCGAATACCTTTAAAAAAATAGGTTTTATATAGGTTTAGGTCACCATATTAACCTTAACTTTTAGATTTAACTCTTAGTTAAATAGTTTGACAATTACCATGTCTGTTTGTATTTTTATATTATATGGTTAATAAACATACTACAAACTTCCAAGTGAACCCCAAGTGGTTAATTATTAAAATATATAACATTAACTAAGTCCTTTGGATGAAAATTATATTTTTTGAAATATTATATAAACCAATAATGTAATATTTGTTTTGAAAAACACATTTTTGTCAATTTCGACACTATTTAGTATTTGGTTTTTGTGAAAATCATAACAGCAGGATTAAATCAAAAGAAAATTATTTAATCATCCCTAACATGTCATATTAACCTATAAAATAATTGTAATTAATCAATAGTCTCAAATTACAATTATTTGGATACTTATAATATCAATTATTTTAATCGTTCATTAGTAAGGTAATTACCGAATTATCATTTAGTCATAAATAAATTAAATTATTTAATTTCTAAAAATTATAAATAAAATACCATTATGTATGAAATATTTTTTATCTTTATAATTAATATTTATAGTCGAAATTATCTTATTTATAACTCTATATTAAAAATATTTTAGTTATTAAGCTTTGAATTTAACACTTTTAACTCTTCTTTAAATAAAATAATAATAAATATCCAAATCTAAACCAAGTGGACCAAAAGGGGTCATATTTTATTCCTAAGGTTTTTTTGTCGAATTACACTTATCCAATATAATTAGGACATGTGTTAGGGTAATTATAATATCATTTTTACAGTTAATTAACCTATTTACTTTTAACCATGGTAAATAAAAGTCAAACATTACTATTCACCAAAAGTTATTTTCATCTTATTGAACAACATTTTCATATAGATATTAACTGTGTCTCTCAGATTTTTTTAAATTCAACTCATAGAAGCAGTAAATTACGTTTTGTGAAAATTTTCAAATGCTCTTAGAAAGTGGTTAAAAGATGGTAAAAAGTTAAATAAATTTTTATATATCTAAAATTATTATAAAATGACTCCAATGAATTAAATTGAATATATATTGGTATTATGTATCTATTTGGACCTAAGATAAATTAAAATAAAATAAATAATTATAAAAAGTTGGTTTTAAATAATAATGTAGTGTTTTTTCACTATTCATCAAAAATTTAATATTTTCATAAAAAAATTCACTCTAAGCTAATTTTGATATTCCAAATCCAAAAATGAAGTCTATTTTGAAAATTAAAATTTATAAAATTTAAAAAGGTGGGTATTACTATTTACAATGGCTAGTTTTCATTGGTCGTGGTGTGTTAAAACTCCAAGTTGCGTACAACGCAAGCTACAACATTATTCAAAGGGAAACATACTGTGGAAGCTTTGGGTGTTACATTTTCCCCTCCTTCAAATAATTTTTTCCTTGAAATTTCTAGAATATTACTGCTTAAAAAGATTCTTATGATTCTTCATCATAAGTTCCTTAGGTTCCCACATTTCCTCTTCCATCTTATGATTTCTCCTTAGAACTTTTACCAGACAAGTTGTCCAGTTTCTCAACACTTGTTCTCTAGTATCAATATTTCTGATAGGATATTCGCAATAAGATAGATCGAGTTATTGTTAAATTTCTTTATTGGTGAGTGTGTGCATTAGACCAGGAATTTATTTTCTCAATAGTTATATGTGGAACACATCATGAATGTTGGAGAGACTTGAAATCATTTCCAAACGATAAGTACAACTCCAATTCGTTCAAGAATTTTGAAAGGTCTGATGTACCTGGGACTCAATTTACTTTTCTTACTGAATCGTATAGCACCCTTCCATAGAGATACCTTCATGAAAACATGAACGTCCAAATCATTCCTTCGGTTATCGGCATAGCTCTTTTTCCTACTTTGATCCACTTTGATGTGGGTTTGGATAGTCTTTACTTTTTCCATTGTTTCCTCAATAAGTTTTGAGCCTACAAGTTTTCTCTCACCAACATCATCCCAACATGTTGGTTTGTAACATCTCTTTCTATATAATGCTTCATATGGTGCCATCTGAATACTTGAATGGAAGATATTGTTATAGGAAAATTCCACTAGAGGTAAATATTGATCGCACATACCTTGAATGTCATGTGAGTAAGATCTCGGTATGTCTTATAAGGTTTGAATAGTCAGTTCTGATTGTCCATAGGTTTGAAGGTGGTATGAAGTGCTCAAACGAAGTTCAGTATCCAATTCCATATGAAGACTTTTCCAGAATCTTGATGTAAAATGGGGATCACAAACATAAACAATCGATAGGGGTGCACAATAAATTATTACAACTTCATTAATATATAGTCTTTCCAGACGTTCAGGTGGTAAATCATCTCTTATAACAAGAAAATGTACTGACTTGGAAAGATGATCTATAATGACCCCTATTGCATCATTCATTCTTGGAGTCTTTGGTAGACCCATGAAAAAGTCTATCGTAATATTATCCCTTATCTACTCAGGTATGGGAAGAGGTTGCATGACTTCTCTAGGTTGTTGCCTTCGAGCATTCACTTATTGAAAAACCATACATCTTGACATAAAATCATCAGTCTCCCTCTTCATGTTATCCCACCAAAAATGCTTCTTAAAATATCTATACATCTTGGTTCTCCTAGAGCATATAAACAAATTGGATCTATGAGCATCATCCAACAATTCCCTTTTTAGATCAGGTATGTTAGGAACACAAAGTCTCTTCCCAAATTTCAAAATTCCATCTTCATATATGAAGTCACTCAATCTCCCATCATTCACATTTTTAATATTATTTTGAAACTCCTCATCATCAGTCTGAGAACTCTTTATAATTTCTAGTAAAGATGTTTTGGAAATCATTTGAAAATTTATTAATGTTCCACCTTCCATGGTTATTCCTATATCCATCTTTACTAGATCTATGAACATAGGATCCCTTTAAACTCTCATCTTGTTCAAAACTCCATGATCCATTTTGATCAAAGGATCTTATACCTTATTTTTCTTCCTTGGGATGTAATGTATAGTGAAATCATAATCTTTGAGTAGTTCAATCCATCATCTTTGCCTCATGTTGAGTACTTTCTGTTAGAAAATATACTTCAAGCTCTTGTGATCTGTATATATCTCATATTTTTTCACCGTAGATATAGTTTCTCCATATCTTCAAAGAAAATATTACTGCTGCTAACTCAATATCCTTAGTGGGATATTTTTGCTAATGAATTTTTGGCTATCGTGATTCATAGGAAATAACTCTATTATTTTGCATGAGGACACAACCAAGTCCTTTCTTTAAAGCATCACTATAAATAACAAACTCATCATTACTTGGTGGTAGAGTCAAGATAGGAGCATTGACTAACCTTCTCTTTAGTTAATCAAAACATTCTTCACACTCTTTTTTCCAAACAAATTTAACACCTTTACGTGTGAGCTTGGTCAATGGGTTATCCAACCAGGCAAAATTCTGGACGAAACATCAATAATAACCTGCTAAATCAATAAAACTGCATACCTCAATTATACTTGTCGATGATGGCCATTCTTTTATTGCTCTTGTCTTAGAAGGATCAACAATGATTCCACCCTTAGAAAAAATATGGCCAAGAAAATAAATCTCTTGAAGCCAGAATTCACACTTGCTAAACATCCCATATAATTCATTTCTTGTAAGAGTATTTAGAATAATGCGCAAGTGATTTTCATGATATTCATAGCTTTTGTAGTATACCAAGATATCATCAATAAATATGACTAAAAAGTCATCAAGATATTCCTTAAAAACTATGTTCATTAGATCCACAAAAATAGAGGGTTCATTAGTTAGTCCAAAGGGCATTACTGTAAACTCGTAATGCTCATACTTGGTTCAAAATACTGTATTTGGAATGTATTCCTTCTTTGCACACAACTGATGATATCCAGATTGAAGGTCAATCAATGAAAAATATTGGGATCCATGAATTTGGTCAAATAAATCATCAATTTGAGGTAGAGGATACTTGTTCTTTATTGTTATAGCATTGATCTCCCTGTAGTCAATGCATAACCTCCTAGATCCATCTTTCTTCTTAACAAAAAGGACAGGGGCTCCCCATGGAGAAACACTAGGGAAAATAAATCCCTTATTACTCAATTCATATAGTTGTTTATTTAGTTCCACTAATTCCACAATGGTCATTCTATAAGAGGCCTTCAATATGGGCCTTGAACTAGTAATTAAATCAATGGAAAACTTAATTTCTCATTCTAGAGGATTTCCAAGTAAATACTTTGGAAACACATCAACATATTCTCGCACTATAGGTACATCCTCTATTTGAAAATTCTTTTTCTCACCCATAGTTTTTTCATTCTATTCTTCTCCAATAATTGAATTAATAAATTTATTGGGGGTGGATCTCGATAAGAATCAGGTGGTGATGTTCCTTCTCTAAAGTTAAGGTACTCCTTATCGTCATCAAAAATTGTAACCACCTTATTAATACTATAAATTTTCACATAAATGTCTGAAATCCAATCCATAAAATTCAGTCATGTGTATGATGATGAGATTAGCAGATAAATAACATTTATATGCCCTAATGGGAACTGATTCACAAAACATTTTTGTGATGATACTCCCCTTAAGAGTTTTGACTAACAACTACCATGTTAAATCAGATTGGAAATATCTAATTTTCTTAGAAAATTGGGAAAATACGAAACAATGCGCTGATCTAAAATCAAATAATGTATTGGATAAACATGAGGAAACCATTAAATTACCTTCGACCATGTCTTTTGGATATGCAACCTCAGCAGTAGTGATCACATAAGCTTGGCCTTTCTCCCTAGACCTTTTTTGAGGTAAGTTTCCTTGGAGATTAGGACATTTGTTTTCATAATGCCCCTTTTCTCTAAAATTGTATCATTCAGTATTGTCTGCCTCTTTATTCCCCTTACAATCACAAGCCTGGTGGCCTTTTTCACCACACTTGTAACAGAAATCCATTCTCTTAAGGCAAGTACTGTGGTTTTCCTTCCCCCATTTACCACAGGATGGATATTCAACTTTTTTCTTCTTCCCCTTATTTCCATTTCTAGAGTGTTCAGCAGATCTCTTATTCTCTTGATTTTCTTTGAAGTTGTATGACTTAGAGAATTCCTTTTTTGTCTTGATAGTGCATGAGACAATATCTTCGTACGATGAGAAGTATTTTGAGACTAATTCTCAACGAAGAAATGATTTTAACCCATAAAAGAATTGATCAATCTTACTCCTTGGGTTACATATATAATCTTCCGCATACCTTTCTAACCATGTAAAGTTAGCCTCATACTTTTGTACATTCTCATCATACTTTTTCCTCAGACTCAGAAATTGACCTTCCATATCTTCTCGATGGTCATAAGGAAAGTATTTTTCTAAGATAATGTCTTTAAAATACCTCTATTCCCTATTTGATACTTGTTCATCTTCATTTGTTTTTTATATTAATGACAACCATTGATCTGCATCTCCCGTGAGGCGATAAACGGCCATGAAAACTTTTTCCCATTCGCTACTCCCCAAAGCTTGAAATAATTTCTCGAATGAACTTATCCATTGATTAGCTAATAATGGATTTTTACTCCCATTTAATGTTGTTATTTGTTTTCTCATGAAGTGGTCTAACATTGATCCTCTTTTTTGTGGATAAGGGTGCTTCATATGGGTAAGGTTGTTATTCATAACCAGAGTGAGTTTTCCCAGTTTGGTGATAAGCTAATCAGCACCAGTTGCATCACGAGCTACAATATAATTATCTTGAGTAGGAGGGAAATCCATATATGTGTTACGTGCACCGATACGGTTCCATTCCTTCCACTGGGCGCCATTTATAAAAAATGGCATACACTATATTAGTTTATGAATTGCAATACATAATTCCAAACTTGTAAAAAACTTAAAATAAATTGAAGAGTTTATGGATATAATCCATAATCATAAAAATGTTTTATTTTAGGTGGTATATACTCATAAATAATTCATAATGGTTTGTAAAGAAAATGTGATTTATCCTAAGAATATCCCCCTAAGATGTCATAACCAAGAGTTTAGCCAGGCTCGTTGTTATGTACAAGGATACCCCGGGTCAAGCCCAAAACTCCTTCTCGGATCCTTCACTCCTAGGTACATCTGTACCAGAGCCACCTCTAGCTGATCGTATCCAGACATGGATTTATTTCTTGGAAAACTCACAAAACCTCTACATTACCAAAATTATAAGAAGTTATTCTATACTAATCCTCAAATTTTATTTTAGGGTAATGTGCTCTAATCAAAGTTTTTCTAAATCTAGATTCCAAGGATTGTACTAAACTTCCTATGATACCAATTGAAATTCCCAAACCCCAGTTACCCAGAGTCAGTGTATTATTACCTATCATTGGCATGATCACAAGGGATCAAATCTCGAAATATCGGTCAGTTTAGTAGCCTTGGAAGTAATAGATATATCCATAAGTTTTACATTAAATTATAAAATGAAAAACAATAACAACATTTTCTTCATTGACCACATTCATATCACTTAGACTACGCCTAATGTTTAGTCATAATATAATTCTTCACATCCTAGGAAAAATAAAACATAGAAAGGGGTGAGATTAGATTCTCAGTAAGGATAACAATATAGCGGAAACTTTCATAAATAAGAATAAAAATTTAATGAAATGTATAAGACTAAAACATAATCCTTTTAAACAAAAAATTATACATAATATAGCCAATATAAATCAAATAATTCTATTTACTTATTCACATGGATATTCTACTATTCGAATAATCCCACGCAATATCAATAGCCAATTTCGAAATGATGGAATGCATAATTCCAAACTTCATAACCACATATTCCAGTCCTCATGCCAAGAATACATATAATATTTTGTCAAGGCCTTGTTCCAAGACACTAGTTTGTCTTATGAGACCTATCGATGCTTGGAGGAGCTATATTAGGCTCCACTCGTCACTTACTAAGACCAATGTATTCCTCATATGAAAAGGTTGAAACATAACAAAAACATTCATATGAAAACTAGCATAAGAAATGTTAATACTTTAACCGTAAAACATGAATGGTATAAAAATAACACATCCATATTCAAAAATATCACAAAACCTTCAATAAAATATGGAATATTTGTATCATAATGAATCAATTTCAAACAAGTGTAAAATCCCTCGAAAGATGTTGACATAAATGAAATAAAAACTATTTGAGTGAAATATATCTCTCTCTTTTTGAAATTATTTAAAAGTCACATAATTATAAAGGAAAACATTTATTTTGAAAATATTCATATAATCTTGTAAGGGAAGTTTCAACGTTGTTATAATGGTGGAAAACAGCCACATCTACCATATAAGTTAAAAAACATTATTACCTTAATTTTGTCGAAAAGGTCATAAAGTACATTGTTTGGAAAATGACGGAAAGTTAACCTCATGTATAA
The DNA here is from genome assembly GCA_963277665.1 of Viscum album. Classification (NCBI taxonomy): domain Eukaryota; kingdom Viridiplantae; phylum Streptophyta; class Magnoliopsida; order Santalales; family Viscaceae; genus Viscum; species Viscum album. The sequence continues at coordinate 1,447,528,861 of OY728136.1, forward strand.
CAGTTAAATAATTGTTACTAAATTATAAAATAATCATATACCAAAATGTGATATCATATATGATCTTCCAATATTGCTTTGTTATTAATATTTTAGTAGTATCATCATTTTGGGTGTTAACTGATTTGTTTTCCTTTATATGCTTGTTACATAATCCATGTTTATTATTAATAGGATGTATTTGATTCATATCGAGTATGATATTAAGTTCTTAAACATTATTTTTAACCATAAAATGAAAATTATTCTTGAATGATTACGATGGGGAATGAGTCTAATCGCGTTCGTGGAGAAGGTAATTTGTATGTACGCACGAGCGACAATATAATTATATTGATGGTGAAATCGTATGTATTTGGATGGTATATCATATATAGAGAATAATTAACATGTTATATTTATTATTTACACTAGTTTTACTCATTATTATACCCATCCAAATAATTAAGTGTTTGAATAACAAACTACGCCACGACGTCGAGACGGTAAGCAGTACGTATGCACATATGGTGACTTTGTAATTTATAGGATGGATAGAATAATGAATATGGTTGTCCCATATTTATGATAACATCAAATTATGTAGGAGTTAATGGAGTTATTATTTTGGTATGGAAACAAAAAAGAAAGATGAAGTGGAAGAAGAAAAGAACATGAAAGAGGGTGGTGAAATTATTACCTCTTCTTCAGGTGTTTTCTTTTGAGTTGATCAAAAGGGCTCTTTAGGTTGGATTTCTGGTAAACTAAAGGCATATAAGATGAATTTAGGGAAGTTGGGAAGATATTTGGGTAGGGTTTTTCCGAGTCAAATGTCTTTGGAGGTTTGATTTTGAGAGAAGTGGAAGTTATGTTTTATAAGAGAGGTGAGGGTCACTTTAGGAGAAGATTGAAATTTATTTTATAATAAAATTATTTTCAGCTTATAATAGATCCAAAATGATTTATTTAGAGACTAAGGTGGGGATGGGTCTAATACCTCTCAAACAATAGGTTTTAGACAGGTTTAGGTCACCATATTAAACATATATTTTAGATTTTACTCATAGTTTAATAGTTTGACATTTACCATGTCTCTTTGTATTTTTATATTATATGCTTAATAAAAAAACTATAAACTACCAAGAAAACCCCAAGTGGTTCATTATTAATAGATATAATCGTATATAAGTCATTTCTGCAAACCATATATTTATAGTAATATTATGTCAACCAATAATATAGTTTTTGTTTAAAAATCATTTATGTCAATTTTCACACTATTTAGTATTTAGTATTTGTAAAAATCATAAAAGCATGATTACTTAGAAAGAAATTATTTAATAAACCCTAACATGTCATATTAACCTATAAAATTAGTTTAATTCATCAAAAGTCTCAAATTACATTAAATTGGGTATTTATAATATCAATTATTTTAATCTTTCATTAATAAGGTAATTATTTCATCATCATTGTGTCATAAATAAATTAAATTATTTAATGTCTAAATAATATAAATAAAATACAAATTTTTAGGAAATATTTTTATATTTATAATGAATATTTATATTCAAAATTATTTTCAATATAACCTATATTAAAAATAGTTTAGTTAATAAACGTTGAATTTAACCCTTTTAACTCTTTTTTAAATAAAATAATAATAAATGTCCTAATCTAATCCAAATGAACAAAAAGGGGTAATATTTTATTCCTAAGGATGTTTATGGTCTAATTACACTTATCCAATAGATTTAGGACATGTGTTATGGTAATTATGATATAATTATTACCCTTAATTAACCTATTTACTTTTAACCGTGGTAATTAAAAGTCAAAAGTTACTATTCACAAAAATTTATTTTCATCTTATTGAACCACATTTTACTTACTGATATTCACCATGTCTCTCAGATTTTTGAAATTCAACTCACAAAAGTGGTAAAAGTATGTTTTATTCAAATTTTAAAATGCTCCTAGAAGGTGGGTAAAAGATAGTAAAAAGTTCAATAAAATTTTATATATCTAAAATTATTATATAATGACTCCAATGAATTACATTGAAAAAATATAGGTATTATATATCTATCTGGACCTAAAAAAATTAAAATAAAATAAATAATTATAAAAAGTCAGTTTTAAACAATAACACAATGTTTTTCACGATACATCAAAAATTTATCGTTTTCAGAAAAATACCAAAAATTCACCCTAAGTGAATTTTGATATTCCGAATCCAAAAATGAAGTACATTTTGAAAATAAAAAATTATAAAATTTTGAAAAATAGGTATTACTATTCACAACAGCTAGTTTCATTAGTCGTGGTGTGTTAAAACTCCATGTTGCGTACAATGCAAGCTACTACATTATTCAAAGGGAAATGTACCGTTGAAGCTTAGGGTGTTACAAGCGAACCCCAAATATTATACTCATTAATTATCCATAATTACTAAATTTATCAGAAGTATAAAATTTGGAATATCCAAAATTAGGGCTTAGTGTTGTGTAAATCTGTTCATACATAAGGGTGTATATAAAAGGTTGTATTTTTAAATAAAGACATTCATATTTCGAAAACAAATGTTTTATTATTTCATATCAACTCTTGGATAATTATAAATAAAATTTAGGATCAAAGTTTATGTGTATACACATATATTCTCATATCCGGATATACATAATGTACTAAAGGGTTTAAACCAAAGAAAAAACCATTAACACCCATATGACTTTAATATATTAGTCACATTAATTAACAAGAGTACCTAAAAATAATAATATAAATTTTAAAAGATTTATTTATTGAAAAACTTACATATATTTTTATTTGAATATATACAACTTATATGCCTAATCGGGTATACATAAGGGTCTTACACCAAAACTAATTAATGCTTACATGTTAATCAAAAATGACAATAAATCATTGATTTTCAAAGTTTAGAGACTTAAAACTGGTCCAGAGGGTGAGTTATATAAACTTTATAATTATATGTGACCCTGTATACACACACACACACACACACACACACACACATATATATATATATATATGTTTTGTCCAACACATAATTCCTTACGTTTTTTAACTCTACTTAAGTTTGAAACTCAAGGTTTAGTTGTCTTGAAATCGGGTATAAAAGAGTTTTACCCAAAACCGTATGATCATACATCCATATATTTATATATTCATAAACTGAGTATACAAATAAACGTATATATATAGTACAAATATAAGTTTTGTATGTATAATGTAAACCCTTATGTTTATAATACTTCTTGAACTCCAATTCTAGAAGACTTATGATCGGTATAAGGGAATATTTTAACTAAACTGTATGGTTATGTTTGTATTTTTATGAGTATCAAAATATATGTATATACCCTCAAAGCCTCAAAACAATACAACATAACTCTTACCTTGGTTTGAGGAGGAGGAGAGGCTCGTGGAAGTTTTATGGAGGCTAGAGAAGAGGAATAAAAGCCGACAGAATGGGGTGAAAATTATATTATACAAAAAATATAAAATATTTCAAGGCCACTTGCAAGAAATATGAGGCCCACTTTGTATTTTAAATGACTGAGGTGAGTCAGTATTGTGGAATATGGAAGAAAGGAGGCTCGGATGACGATGGAAGGAGTCATGGGTGTGGAAAAAAAATTAATAGATGGTAGGGGTTACTGGTCCAGCGCAGGCGGGAGGAAGAAGAAGGCAGCACAGGGGAGAAAATCGGAGAAAGGACAGATGGTTGGAATTAAAGGGAGGGAAGATCGGATGTCCACAGTGATGCAATGATTATTAAAGGATATGGATGGTCGTGATCAGATCCGAGTTAGATCGGATGGCTCAGATTCGATACGGAGTTTTTAAAAAATCTCGGATGGCCGAGATTAGATCCGTATTGGATCAGAAGGTGCACAAATAATGCGGAGGATTCCACAGCAGCTAGGAGTCGAGTGATGGATCAAAATACACGGCCCAGATTGCACACGACATGATCCAGTATCCTAGATTCGATTTTATCCAATTTTCCTCATCAAACATCGAAATGGAGGGACTCCTGTGGCTTCTTTATAAGTCAAGAGCTCCAAGAAATGGCTCATAATTCTCCATACCCCCTCCTGGTATCGCCCCATACCGAGTTTTGTGGGCGCTCTTCTGCACCCACCAATGCCATTGTGTCACCGCACATAGTTGTGTACTCTTCTCCCCATGCATGCTTTAAGCATGTGTGCACTATGCCCACAGGCTGACCTGTGCTGAGGCTAGAGCTAGGCTCGACCGCCTAGTGTATGTTGCCTCCTTCGGCCAGACTAGAGGGATGAACCATGTGGGGTTTATTTTTTTGTTAACTTCAACACTTGGGTTCCATACATATATAGGTGTCTTTCAAACCAAAATTTCCATTAGTTTTTATAAACACTATTGTTTTAAAACACAAAGGGATAAATTAAAATTTAATACATCTATATGAAAACTTTATACTAGTATTATAAAAATCAAAGAAATAGTTTAGTTAAAACCTTGTTTAATCATTAATAATGAAAAAATTTACAAGATATTAGAAATATTTGGAAGGTGTTTGAAATCCTCACCTCATTTTAAAATCACACATAGTGTAGCTCAAAAATATTAAACGATTGTCATTTAAAAGTTTATAAAAACTTCTCATATGTTTAAAATTATAATTTCACTGCATTCTTTAATTATTTAAGAAAACTAACTATAGCTAGGTATTTTAAATTAAGCCACAAAAGATCAATGGCTATAATTATAGCTGTTATAAAATGAATGGTTACCCAAAGAGCAATGGTTGAATTGGGGACTTATAAAACCATACATTAGAGTGTCCTAAATTCAAGAAAATTGTATAATACGGTGCACATCAATCCACTGATGCTCAGTGTTATTTTAGTGGCTCTAGCCATACTAATGTTCATTGTGAAGGATCAGAAAGACCTTTATAATCTTCTTGGGGTTATCATTGTTTGGGGTGGTCTTGCTGTAATTCTTATAGGTCTTTTAATATTTATTTTTTGTTAGTATGGTTTTTTAACCTTGTTGTAATGTAAACACTTTGGTTTTTTATTTAAATGAAATGTCTTCTATTTATAGTTTGAATTTTTTTTGGATAACATGAAAATAAAACCATAAAATTACTATTACATGAGAGATTAGTTTTGTGGAGTCACATTATTCCCCTCTACCAATAATTGCATCCTCAAAATTCACTTTATATAACTGTGCCAAAAAGAAACTCTCTAGTGTTTTTCACCACATCCTCCATCGTGGGGGATCTTTCGGTGTGGCCAGCTGAATACCCAAATTGGTGTTCAACTCTTCTACTTCTCTAGCTCAGACACACCTTGAACGGTGTGGGTTAAACTCATAAAATGTAAACTCATGCTTCTAGAGAGAGGCTTTAATGGTAGAGAGTTTAGAGATGTATGAATGGACAAACTTTTTAAGAACTCATCGGACTGCCTCTTATCTGAGAATATTGATGTCATAGATTTTGTCGTACAAACTGAAACTTAGGATTTGGTGCATATAGGTTTCACGAAAGCCCCCTTCCAAGGTAGCCTCTTGAAATCTTACCCTAGTTGTGAAGTTTTGGGAAAGTTTGAAGCATAGGAAAGACCTTCAAGGTACTTTCCCCTTCACCTATAATCAGTGAGAATGTCTGCACTATTCGATACCCCCAAATATGTCTTCACATTCTTCATAGATTTGTGAAGGTAAGGTATTCTTCTGCACAATTTCTGACCATAATGGCCTCTAGTACCTCAACATTGATAGATAAGATATGAGTTTGTCCTTCCATCTAAAAATAAACTTTTTTCATGAGAGTCTTATCAGTGTAACACAAAACCCAAAAAGGTAGAAGAAGGAAGAAACAACGAATTATATTTTCATAAAGAATTGGTACGTACCACACAAGATTAATGGTTTCCCCAGTCAAAGTTACATGAATTCCTGAAACAATTTTGAAACTATCGATCTTCCTGAACTAAATGCAACCCAAGCAGTCTGGTTTAATATTGTGGGTACACTTATGGTGTCTCTAGAGTGTGAAATGAGGGTTATAAAGCCGAGAGACATAAATATGTACTTTATGTTTGCACACAGAATGGGAGGCCTCAAATTCAAAAATTTCAAATTCCATTACTTGGCCATAATGTCCATAGGACAAGATTTGGCTCGTATATATTGTGTGGAGGTCACCCGTTGCTGCAGCTACTTGGAAATCCACGATGGAATGGATGCCTTATGTTGTGGTGAAGCATATAAAAAGACCCTAAAATTACTTTCACCGACGTGCATAATATTTAAAATGGGTTTTCATCATAAATAGGTAGTCTGAACCCGCTCCTCGTTGAAGTTATAGTACATGAGGAGAGATTGACACATCGTAGAGGTGTTTTCCTATCATACGAATGTGTGCATAGTTTACAAAGTTTTCATGTCGAGATATGGAAATTGTGGTTTTTAGAGCCTCAATAGGAAGAAACAATATACTATTATTTCCATTTTCCATCTGAAAATTAAGAATACATCATACTTAGTAATTCTTAAGTAAATTTTTCGTTGTTCAGTTTTTGTCTTCCGGAGTTATCAAAACCAAATCCTCTAATACCAACTGTCATAGACAAACCCTAGAATACCCTGAAATGATGCCTTAAAACATGATTTTTAATTTTTAACAAAAAAATGCACTGATATTTTACACATCATGTCTCATACAGAGGATCGATTCGGTTCTGGTTATGGGAAACCAACAACTTCTGACATACTTCTTCGGCTAAAAATGATACCTGAAAAAAATTACTTAAAAATGTAGGGTGAGAATAAGAATGACCAGTAAGGGGTTTTTAAATAACATAACATACCAATATAACATTTTAAAACATTATTTTTTAAAAATTCCCCATTAAACATTTTCTTAAGGAATAGTGAAACAAAAACATCACAGCATAGCATTTTGTCTAAGAATAATAAGGGAACATTTCATGGAATTATGACAGAGTTATGAGGAATTAATATTCAATTATATGCATGTTCACTTAGAATAATGAGAAAAAAACATTCTAAATAAGTATGAAATATGAAATCAAAGTACAAATTTAATAACTAAGTGTAATACATAATTAAATTTCTTTCATAAAGGTAATAACATCAATTTCAATCTCTAATACTGTGAAACATACAACAGCTAATAAATCACTGAGTTAAAAAATAAATGTCATGACATAATCATTTACTTCTTCTAATACTCATAAGTATTGTCTCTTAACCATGGATATTCTACTAGTAAAATATCCACTTGGCTAATTAATTTTCATAAACATAATGTGGGAACTTGTAATTTCAAACCCTATCAAGACCTTTCAAGACCTGAAATGTCAATGGCCTAGTGCCATGACCTGATTGTCTCATGAGAACTATTGATTCATTGAGGGGCTTGCATTAAAAGGTCCCCAACCCATTATACTGAGTATATAACATTCCACATATTCCAAATAGGGTTGTATATTCAAAATTTCCCATACCAATTTTAATATTTAATTTCTTGCTTCATATTATTCAAGGTGTACCATACCACCTTGAATAATTTAATTCATAGTTCCATAAAAGTTCATAAGAGTTTTAATTACATTCATTAGCATTTACATGTATATAGTCAATGAAGTATATAAGTATTAATTACAAAATTATCAACTTCATGGTTAAGTCATTGAATAGTGAGTATGATAAGAATATTATGGCATATGTGATAAAAACTAATGTACTAAAACAAATACAAGTTTTTTTACATAAAACGATAACCCTAAATGCTAAAAAAAATTACTGATAAATTACACATTGGAATTTCATCATGGATTGGGTGATTAATTAATTAAATAATAAACCAAGTATTCAAAAGGGTTATGAAACACATAAATGAAAAAACATTCATTTAAAGTATTCTTATGTTTAACATATCACAAGGTACACATAATGTTAAACAAAAAAAGCATGAAATTCAAAAATAACTAATACCATTCAATATATATTGAAAATAAGTGACTCCCACATATGTACCTAAGAGTAGAGAACCCCAAATATTATACTCATGAATTCTCTATAATTATTAAATGTATTATAAGTATAATATTTGGAATATCCAAAATAAGGGATTAGTGTTCTATAAATCTGTTCATACACAAGGGTGTGTATAAAATGTAGTATTTTGAAATAAATCCATTGATATTTTGAAAACACATGTTTTATTATTTCTTAGCAACCCTTGGAAAATTATAAATAAAATTGAGGATCAATGTTTATGTGTATACACATATATTCTCATATCCAAATATACATTATGTACTAAAGGGTTTAAACCAATGGGAAAATCCATTGACACCCATATGACTTTAATATATTAGTCACATTAATTAACAAGAGTCCCTAAAAATCATAATATCAATTTTAAAATATTTATTTATTAAACAACTAAAATATATGTTAATGTGAACATATACAACTTATATTCATAACCAGGTATACATAAGGGTCTTAAACAAAAACTAATTGATGCTTACATATTTATCAAAAATGTCAATAAATTATTGACAAAAACTAATTGATGCTTACATATTTATCAAAAATGTCAATAAATCATTGATGTTCAAAGTTGAGAGACTTAAAACTGGTCCAGAGGGTGAGTTATACAAACTATATAATTATATGTGACCGAGCATAAAATATATATATATATATATATATGTTTTGGTAAAACACAAAATTCCTTACATTTTTAAACATTACATATGTTTGAAACTCAAGGTTTAGAAGTCTTGAAATTGGGTATAGAAGGGTTTTACCCAAAATTGTATGACCATACAAGTATATATTTATATATTCATAAACCGAGTATATAAATTACCACATATATATAAAGTACATAAATAAGTTTTTTATATATAATGTAAACCATTAAGTTCGTAATACTTCTTGAACACCAATTCCAGAAGACTTAGGATCAGTATAAGGGAATATTTTTACTGAACTGTAGGGTTATATATATATATATATATATATATATTTATGAGTATACATATATATGTATATACACTCAATGAAAAAAAAACAACAAAACATATCCCTTACCTTGGTTTGAGGGGGAGGAGAGGCTCGGGAAAGGCTCATGGAAGTTTGTTGGAGGCTTGAGAAGAGGAAGAACAACCGAAGGAATGGGGTAAAAACTATATTAAACCAAAAATATAAAATATTTTAAGGCCACATTATAGACAATCGAGGCCCACATGGTATTTTAAATGACTGAGGTGAGTAGGTCTTGTGGAATATGGAAGGAAGGAGGCTCGGATGGCGATGGAAGGAGTCACGGGTGTGAAAAAAACGAAAGGGAGGGTATGGGTTACTGGTCCAGCGCAGGTGGGAGGAAGAAGAAAGAAGTACAGGGGAGAAAACTCGGAGAAAGGACAGACAACATGGATTAAAGGGAGAGAAAATAGGATGGATATAGTGATGCAACAATTATAAAAGGAGATGGACTATCGCGATCAGATCAAATATAGATATGATGGCTCAGATTCAATACCATGTTTCAAAAAAAATCGGATGATCGAGATTAGATACATGTTGGATTAGACAATGCACAAATAATTAGAAGGATTCCATGGTTGCTAGGAGTCGAGTGATGGATCGGAATAAATGGTCCAGATCGCACACGATGCAATCCAATGGCTTGGATTTGATCCTGGATTATTTTCCTCATCCCACATAAAAATGGAGGGACTCCTAAGGCTTATTTATAAGCCAGGAGCACCAATAAATGGCTCAGAATTCTCCCTCCCCCCTCCTGATACCACCTCATACCGGGTTCTAAGGGCACACTTCTGTGGCCACCCATGCCGTGGTGTCTCCCTACATGGTGGTGTGCTCTGCTCCTCATGCATTCTTCATGAATGCATGCACTAGGCCCACAGGTCGGCCGGTACTGAGGCTGGATGCTAGGCTCAGCCACCTAGCGCGTTCTACTTCCTTCGGCCTGGCTAGAGGGCTAGCCCATGTGCGGTTTATTTTTTTGTTAACTACAAAACTGGGTTTCCTTGCATATATACATGTTTTTAAAACCAAAATTTCCCTTAGCTTTTATAAAAACTATTTTTTTTTAACCCAAAGTAATAAATTAAAATTTAATACATCTATATGAAAAAATAATACTAGTATTATAAAAATCAAATAATTTGTTTAGTTAAAACCTTGTTTAAGAATTAAGAATGAAAACATTTACAAGATATTTGAAATATTTGTAAGTTTTTTAAAATCCCCACCTCATTTTAAAATCACACTTAGTGTAGCTCAAAAATATTAAACCATTGTCCTATGAAAGTTTATAAAAATAGTTCATATGTTTAAAATTATAATTTCAATGCAATATTTAATAATTTAGGAAGACTAACTATTCCTAGGTATTTTAAATTAATCCAAAAAAAGGAAATGATTATAATAATAGCCTTTAGAAACTCAACGGTTACCTGAAGAGAAATGATTTAATTGGGGACTTATAAAACCATACATTAGTGTATCCTAAATTCAAGACAATTGAAGAAGATGGTGCACATCATTCCACTGATGATCAATACTATTACAGTGGCTCTCGCCTTACTAATGTTCATTGTGATGGATCCAAAAGACCCATATCATCATCATGGGGTTCTCATTATTTAATGTGGTCTCCCTATGATGCTAATAAGTATTTTAATATGTGTTTTTGGTTATTATGGTTTTCCTTTGACCTTGTTGTTATGTAAAATCTTCGGTGTTTTATTTAAATTAAATTTTTGGTATTTATAGTTTTCAAATTAGTTCATATAACATGCAAATAAAACTATAATATTACTATTACATGAGAGATTAATTTTGGGGCATCACACAGGTACTTCAAATTTCTCAAGCAATACAACTCACAATCTGAATGTGAGTCGGCTGTTGCTGGTGTAGTATCTAATTTTGGATATGGGGAGGATTTTTGATATGTAGTCGATTCGCAGGATGTCATTTCCCTATCATTCATCCTTGTTTTCTCTTCGCACTTTTATTTTATTAATAAATTTGGGAGACCAGGCAATCCTGGTCATTCACCTTCATCATTATATATAATATAATATATATATATAGTATATAATTAATGAATAAATAATATATGAAGTAAAAAATAAATTAATATTTGATAATTAAATGATATATTAATTAATAACAGATAATAAATAATAAATTATGAATTATGAATTATGAATAAATAAACAATAAATATATAATAAATAATTTATTAATAATATATTAGTAATAAATTAATAATTAAAAATTAAATATTTAATAATAAATTAAATATTATTTTATAAATAATAAAAAATAATAATCCAATAAATAAATAATCAAATAAATAAGAAATAAATAATAAAATAATGATGAAAAATAAAAATAAATAATAAATTAGGTATTAATAATAAAATTATAGTAAATGAATAATAAAATAATATTTAAATAATAATTAAATAATAATTAATGTATACACAATAAATAAATAATAATAAATAATAATAAATAATAAATAATAAATAAATAAGAAAATGATAAAATAATAATGAAAAATAGATAAATAATAGATAAATAATAAATAATAAAATAATAAATGGAAATAAATATCTATAAATATTTATACATATAACAAAATTTATATAAATATATGTAAACACAAATTTATGTTAAATAAATATATATAAACACACTCAAATATATAATTGTATATTAATATAAATATATATATATAAAGACATTTAAATATATATATATATATGTATATATTGACACACACATATATGATATAAAAATATATAAGCATAAATATGTAAAAATATTTTTAAATGTCTTTATAATATATGAAAATATTCATACATTCATATAAACACACACACATATATATAATAGGAATAAATTACCAAAAGAAGGGAAATCCCAATAATTGCAACACCATCAAATCAGTAGGAAACTAAGTCAATAGAATTAAATCATAGAGGATATAAAAATCATATGATGAAACTCTTAAATGAAGATAAAATCTTATCAAATGTGTATGATATATATATATATATATTATATTAATATTTATTTACATATATTAGGATATAAATTTAATTATATATTTTTCTATCAATAGACACACACTATGGATATATAATCATTATTTTTATATATGTGTGTGTACATATATATATTAATATTGTTTTTCTATAAACTTATATCTATACTATATTTAATGATAATTATATATTTATATAAAAATAGATTTATATATGCTGTGTAAACATAATTTTATTGGCATACAAATACATATTTATAGTTCTCAAATACACACATATATATTTACTTATATTTTTATTAATTTACATATACTTTTATTTATTTACATATATTAGAATATACACATAAAAATAGTTTTTTTATTGACACACTCATGTTTATATATAAACATCACTTAAATGGTTATATATATAAATATTAGCACATTTTTATAAGTAAAATAAAATTTATAATTGTTTATTTTAAATTAAATGAATAAAAAAATATTCACATATGGTTTATATGTTTAAAAATACATGTTTATATAAATATGTATCTATACAAGTGATTTATGATAATTTATTAAAATAAAATAATCATATATTTAATTATAAATAAAACTAAACTATGAAAAACGATAAAAAATCAAAAATATAATATTAATATGAATATAAGACATGATAATAAATTTAGTCTCTACCAAAAAAAATACAATAAGACCCCATTAAATGAGGCTAAAATTCCATTGAATTTTAAAAAATTAGATACCCCAACTAAAAACATATTTTTTGAATCCTTATGGGACTTTTGGACTCAAAAAATGTGTTTGGGGTTCCCCTTTGTTACTTAGGGATAAATATCATTGCAGGATTTGATTTGATATGTGGTAGAGTCCAAACAGACACATGAATGAAAAGTTATGGTCATTGGAAATTCAAGTTTGATTTCCAAATTTTCTTGATACTGTAATAAACTTTATTCTTTATATTATTAGGAAACTTAAATATAATTTGGGTTTAGTTCATTTAATAATATTTAATTTGACAGGTTGTTGAGAAAAATAGGACTCGTAGATCAAATGTTGTGGTCATTTGTTGTTGAAGTATAGTTTTCAACTTATTGAATATTTATTTTACGTTTCAAATTATTATCAACTTATAATTATAAATATTTATTAATTAAAAAATTATAAAAAATTATAATTATAAATAATAAACTATATATGATAGTAAATAATAAGTCATAAGTCATAATTAGGTATTTTATTTTATAATGTTTTTCATTAATTTAGTGGTTGTTTCTTTAAAACTCCAACTATTTCAAAGTAGTTTTTAAATTACTGTTATTATTTCTTGGTGTTTTCTTAAAAATTGATGCTAAAAGTAAATTTAATTTTTTAAAAAAATATATATATTAAAAAATCATTTGGAAGTGGTTTTCAAAACTACTTCTTAATCAGATTTTTTCTATTGTGAAAGGGCGTCAACATTGATCAGTATAAAAATTATACCATTTTTATGCTATTACCATTCTTTGAATAACTAATGGAATCTTTTTCATCATTTATTTGAACAAATTAGGTCTAACAAGGGAATCTTCAGCTATATCCAACCAAAAAAGTATAAATTCAAAATGCTGGTAATACAATACCTTAAAGGGTGACATCATAATGCATTAATGGTAACTGTTTTTATATAAAATATCAACTATCCTTAAATAGTAATCCAGATCCCCTATGAAGTAAATGAAACAAGTATAAATCATGTCCTCTAGAATCTGTATAGATTGTTTTTTCTAGCCATCATTTTTATTATGGTTCTTAGCTTTACCTGGGATCTTATTTCCCCTTTGAAGACTCTTCAAAAACATGAAGTAAATCTGGAACCCTAATCATAAAATATGTCAGATGGACCTCCATTGAATCTGATGATCTCTTGACCATACAGATTTCCCAAGTCCTCAACATTGGTTATATAAATAATGTGGAGAAAGTGATATAATTTTTTCAACTAGTCGATCGCCACACAAATTTCATTATTTCTTCATGTTATAAGTAGAAACCCAACATGAAAGTTCATATACATCTCATCTCACTTATATTTCATCATAGAAATTGGTTGAAGTAGAAATAAAGGTTTCCAATTCTCAATCTTAATCTACTAAAACATATACCAATTAGAAAAAAAAATCAGTGATGTCTTATTTAAAACCTAGACACCAAAAATGATACCTAAAATCATAAAAAATCTCATTGCTCCAGTGTGTACCACTCACTAGGAATGATTAAAATCCCACATTAGAGTTTTCCTCATAGGAAATGATACAACAACTTAGTTCCTAAATTAAATGATACAATCAAAATATAGAGACCATTTATTGATTGTCTCCCCGCAATATAAAGAGTCCTTATCACCTTGGAACTCATTATCGAGTTGTTGTTCCTAGATAATTGTCTAAATAAGAGAGTATATCAACTAAACACTCTAAAGAAAACCTCATCCTTATCCTCTTGTATTTCCAAATGTATATGAGCAAAGAGTGTCATTATATTCCATTCCTCAAAAGATTTTTTCGTACCCAAGGATGGATGTTTTATACTCATTAAATGAGCAATGAAATTTCCTTTATAAAGGTTTTACACAATGTCAATGTCAAAAGACTATAAGTACTCCCCCCGTCACCTCTTCTGGACATTTAAATATTTTTAATAGAATATAAAAATCAATCAATTTTGATTAGAGTATATGGTAAACCCTTCTACAAATATGCAATTCCTCTAACTCTTAATAGTGTGAATTACAGCTAGGAGTTTGAGATCATGTGTGGGGTAGTTCTTCTCATGGGTATAAAGCTAACAAGAACAACAAACTTCCACATGATCACACTGTATATGAATGAATACCAAACCAAGACTCGATGCATCAGAAAAGACCAAAACAATATGCCCAGCTTCTGTAAGATCCAACACTGGAAGTGATGTCAAATGACCTTTAAATTCATCAATGGAATCCTGGTATATAAAATACCATATAAACTTAACTCCCTTTTGAGTGGTATCAATCAACAGGAAAGAAAAATTTGAAAAATCCTTTTAAAACTGATAGTAATACATTTCAAATCCCAGGAAGCTTGATCAATCCATGATTTTTACAATGTCATAACAACCTTCTCCTTATTATGATTAACTATAAATCCATTTTTAAAAACCATGCCTCCAAAAAAATTAGCTCTTGAATCCAGAATATAGATTAAAAATATTTTTATAAAGATTTTGATTTATCAGGATATCAATAACCGATCTAAAATAACTCACATAATCCTACATGGTTTTAGAGTAAACTGAGATTTCATCCAAACATATAAAAAATGAAATAATCTAGGTACTAAGGGAAAATACATTTCATTAATTCCATAAACATAGAATAAGAATTATTTAGATCAAACATTCATAAAAAAGATAATCACAGTGACCATACCTGCTCCTGAAAGCATTCTTAGGGATATGGGACTCCTTGATCCTAATCTAGTTATAACCAGGCTGAAGGTAAAATTTTTAGTGCCACTTATCCCCTTTAAATTTATCAAACAAATCATCAATATAAGGAAATATCTACTTCTTCTTCACTCTTACCTAATTTTAATTTTAGTAATCAACACAAAGGGGATGTATTTCCTTAGATTTCATGGAAAAATGAACCAGTGCTACCCAAGGTGAATCACTGGGTCAAATGAAGCCATTGTATATCAAGTCAACCAATAAAATATTTAGCACCTTCATTTTAGCATATGCTATCACATATGAGGGAATATATATAGGCTCTTTACACAGTCCCATGTTAATAGAAAACAGACCGTCTATCACTGGTTGAAAACTAGAAAAGTTTTATGGAAAAAAATTAGGAAACTCATCCTTTATTGGAAGAAGATCAACACATTAATATTTCTTCTCCATTTCAAATAAAAACATGGATATCATCCTACACAACCTCAGAAATGGAGGTCTATCTTTACTCGCCCTTGGGTACCATTCTCCCGGAAAGGCACTACACTTTGCATTGGTGGAAGTAAAGATGACTCACCAAAGATAATAATCAATATGATATTTATGAACAATCAGTCAGTCTATCCCAACAATTACATCTAGAGGTTTTATAATTAGGACTAATAGTTCCCAATAAAACTTAACCACTGAAAAAGAAAATTGAAATAGGGGAATCAAAGATAATTCTGTTTTCTTCATCTTGAGTGGTGTAACAATATCCATTAAGTAAGTTATGATATCCCAAGTAAGATTCAATAGTTAAAAAATAAGGGTAGATACAAAATAATGAGATTTAGTACTATCAAATAATGTAGTAAAGAAAGATGAAGAAATAGTAATGGTACCTCCCACTATCTTGGACCTGCATCATCTCACCCTTGAGACTCATCCATGGCATGAAGTATCTTTATTATTGATTTATATAGTAGTAACGCCTTTTTTATTGAAGAATATGACTTCATTGTTGATCCACATAAAACTATTGATCATGTACCTATATATGGAGTGGAAAAAATGTGGAAAAACATTACTAGATACCTGATCATTTTCAAGTGTTATAGATCTTGGGTACCTCAATGTAATCACGCTTTGAGTTACCAACGTTACCACATTGAAAACAAGATATCGGTCATTTACTAGATACTATATAATATTTAAAATAATTTTACTTTTGAGAACCACCACTACAGTTTCAACTATGAGACTCATACAACATCCTCTTCCCTTTAAAGGGGCCACTAAATCTACCACTTGGATTAGAACAAACACCTCTAAACCCTTATGTACTAGGCAAGTCAAGTTCCAACTTTAAAGCTCCATCAAGAACATCATCATAGGGGGTGATATCTATAATTAAAACCTGATATTAGATATATACATGAAGACCCATCTCATACCTCTAGGATTTTAGTTTCTCATTTGATACCACATCAGGTGAGAAATGAAAATGTTCAAAAAATTGGTTAGTATATCGAGTCATTGTTTGTTCACCTTTATAAGTCCAAATTACCCCATCAGTTTAGAAAATTCCGTCAATTATGGATAGAAATACTTTCTGAAATGACCCCCAAATTCTATCCACTCCAAGACCATATTTTTTCCTTCTATAAATATGGAATTTTACATCTTATACTAGGCCATTCAAGTTCAAAGATGAAACATTTCACCTTAATAAAATTTGGTGTCTCCGTAAACTCAATGATTTTCTCAACCTTTATCAACCAATAATCTACCTACTGAGGGTCATTATTACTATGTAAATATAGAGTCTTCATATATAAAAAATCATGGGCACGATCATAATTATTATCCATCTAAGGTATAACCTCTACATCCTGAACAAGAATATATGCAACTACTTGGCCCAGATCGTAGAACACAGATACAAAGTCACAAACCAGATCGGGTCACCCTCAAAACCAACGCTTGACCCGGTTTGTGGAAATGACTGAGGGGAGTTATTGATCCCCATGGTATGGAACAAGTGCTCAGGTATAATAAAAAAGTGTGGGGAATGATTTACCCAAATTTAGAATCATGAAACATCCAAATACAATAAATAAACTGAAACTGAAAATTTAATCCAAACAAGCCTTTAATAAAATTCATAACTGAAATACATGATTTTAGACAAAGACTAATAGGGACACGACTCAAACTTATTGGACAAAATTACTCAACGGCCACCACACAGTAAGGGTCCATCATCCACAATCCTTCTCCAAGACACTGCTCCTAGAATGGAAGCTAACAACCTAAACCACAGACATAAAAATATTTTTCCATACTTGTGACAATGATAACCAAGTCTACTTACACCCAAGGGAGTAAGTAGGTTATGATCCTAAGACCAATAGGTTTCCACCCAAAAGATTCAATGTGATGAACATTATAATATTAAAAAAAATCAAGTTTTCCTAAATAAGAAAAGGTAGAAACAATTTTCTAAAAGATGCATCATTAAATGAAAATAGTTTTCTAGGGGGCTATTTTAAATAATGAAATCATTTAAATAAAATTCACCATCTACTGAATTTTCCAACCCAACACACCAAATACCAACTATGAGTATCATATAGTCAATGGGAACTTGTCATAGGAACACCCCAAGGTGTAGCAAGCTGTGGGCCCTAGGTACCTCGTATCTCAGTGAAATGTAACAATAATGAATATATGTTCTTGTGCATGATCCACTATTAGGGAACAAACCCATAACTTAGTGGCCCACAAAATCATCATAATAGTTTATTTATTTTTTTCATCATCGAACTTACTACATGAAATAGGGACGAAACCACTCCATATCACTAGAATACTAGTACACGTTCGCCCACCTAGATACCTGAGTTTCCCTATTTGTGCTCAATCAAGTTCCACATCTCATAAAATATCATTTTCATATAAAAACCCCATTTAAAAAATACACAAACACCAATCATACCACTGTCATGTCACATAACACTCCATTCACATTAGAAATCATTTTAAAATAATACTCACACAAAATGTCCCTTAAACATGTTTCACACCCTTCTTACAATTTAATAAAACATTTAAAAAAGTCGTAAAATGTGATCAAAATGTTTTACAAAACCAATAATCACTTAACCTTTCAGAAACCCATTTTAAAAGCATACTCCCACCAAAACAGTACATAAACATCCCTTTCACACTTTGTATAACTCAATAAACCATTTACCATTTTCATAAAACAATTCCAAGAAGTATAAAAATGTTTTGTACCTAATACCATTTCAAAACCCCCCTTTGAAAGACACAAAAACACCAAAACCCTACCAAACTATATTAGGATGCACAATCCACATTTTATAAATGATTTTCTTATGTTATAAAATGACCCCAAATGATACCACAAGAGTTACACAAGAAAAAAACAACTTTTCAAGAAAAAATGAATATTTAAAATTAAACTATCAAAAAATTCCATCAAAAAAAGATTTAGCATAACCCAAAGAATATGAGGAACATTGTGAATAAGTAAATAAATCAATCTAACTCATTAAATAATCCTTACACATAGAATCACCTACCTTTTTATGTCATAATCACCAAATCATTGTGCAAAACATCAACCACACCCTCGTTTCATCATAATAGAGTGAAAATAAACGTAAATCCACAATATTGGGCCAAGAAACCCAAAATCAACCCCTATATATGAAACCCTCGTTTCTTGAAATTTGGAACTTCAAGAAGGAGGGGAGAAACCCTAATGAATTGGAAGGAACAATAGAAGAATTCACTTACTTGAGAAACATTAAATAAATCATCCAAAATACACCAATATTTTAATCTCCAAGCACTCAAAATTGAAATGGAGGTTTGAATAATTTTGGGTAGGTCTATTAGGGACTAAATTGGGTAAAAAGAGTAAAAAATGAACGATTTATGAAGGAAAAAAATTCCATTTGCAAATCTGGATGACTTGAGAATTAGGAAATTTTCCCTAATCCATGATGAAGATGAGCTCTAAAGATGTAAAATGGAACATGGGGTTGCGGTTAGGGTTTGTGGGATGTTGTGAGAGGTTTAATGACTTGAAAATGTTTAAAAAATTAATGATATATAAAAGAAATAAATTATTTCCTTAAATCTGGATATGAGCACACTGTTTTGACCAATGCCTGAATAAATCAACCAAATCCCCCATGATTATTAGTTCCTAAGGGATCCAAATGGATATGGTGGTTTGAATAGGTCATGGTAGGCCATTTGGGAAGTATAATGGGTAAACAATGTTGAAAAACGAAGGATTAATAGAAGAAAAAAATTTGATTTTAAATCTGGAAATGGGCTCATGGTTTGGACCAAATATTGAAGAAACCACCCCAATAAAATAAAAATACAAGGCTAAATACCATACAAGACTTACAAGATTAATAACATATATCAATAACACCCGAGACACAAAATCTAATTTTGAAACACCCTGAAACAAAGAGAAAACTAAGAACAAAAATAATATTCATAAAAAGAATTGAATTGAAGATCCTATTATGAAAATTCTCCTCAACATAAATCTTCCCTCCCCTTGAAATCCACATCAATTATAGATTCAAAAACCTAACCCAATCTATAGACCAAGATGGACTCCCTTTCAAAGTTCATCCACCCTGAAAATTCCAGAACACCTCCAGTTGATCAATCCAAGGAAGGGATACTGTCATCAACCAAATTTTACCCCACTTACCTGAAATGATCAATCATCTTGAAACCGCATCCCATTGGGAATTCCCCAATAAAACATTTAGACAAGGAAGAAATTGGTGGTTAGATATCTCCAAATGGGAATACCTACATCCATGAAGACACTAGGAATACAACTGAATTAATGATACAGGGAGACCTGAATGGACTCTCCACCATAATATCTAACATGATTTCTTGAAACTAAACTGGGACACTAGAAAAGGGAGGATGAAAAGACTCTCCACCATAAAGGATATAATAACATTATAATTATTTCAAAAGAAGATATATGAGACACATGGTGGGTCTACCCACCATAAGAAAAAACCATAGTTACCAAATAGAAGGGGCTGACATGAAGAAGAACACATAAGATCCAATCCCCATTAAAGGGGGGGGTCAGTCAATAAATCTCTGAACCAGCAAAGACACACCATGGTTCACTGCTTATAGAGGAGTCACCATCCTGGACTAAGCCCGACCAAGAACAATATCAATAAGATCCTACAAGGTTATTCATACTTGATCAACTACACTGAGGGTTGCACCCACAAAGGTTCAAGCACTGGGTTTGTGCAAACAAAACCACCCCACCCCACCCCCACCCCCCTCAAACAAAGGATGGACTTCCTCACCAACATAGATTACAACCCTGAGGGATATGGTCCCCATATCCCTTTTACCACACAAGACCACTTGAAACAAAACAACTATGTCAAAACGTAAAACTGTCTCTACATACCACACTAGAGATGGACATGAAACCAAGATCCCTTACACCCCTTGTGATTTCTTGACTATGTGAAAAGCTTCACTCAGAGGCCTATGGTTGGAGCCATGATGTTTGAAACATCATTTTCTCGCAGTTAGAACATAATTATCACAACACCATACAAAAATCACTATCTCAAACAACAAATATTTACCCAAATAATAACTTGGGTGATTCACTTGCATCACCTCTTTCACATAGAAAAAGAAATAGCAGAAGAAAAACACACAGAATACGTCTTCACTTAGAACAAGGAATTAAAAATTCTCATAATAGAAACATGATTTTACTTAAGCAAAATCCCACAAAAGGTTTCGCAACATCCACCTTTTACCTCAAAAGAAAACAAAACACAACAATACACCACTAAACATGACCCTTTCAAGTGAAAGGGTCATTAATAGGAGTGAATCCTTGAACAACAGTCCATGTAGCATGATATTACTGCAAGCAATCATAACAGCCTTGAATGACTCAATTTTTCCACACTGTTTTCCCTACATGAACCATTGCCATGATGAGACTGATAAAAGACCCAAAGGCATGTTAAAACATCATTCTTACACTGAAGACCCTATAATTTTATCATCTTACTCATTGGAATTTCCCTTCACCACTTCCAATAAA
Source organism: Viscum album (assembly GCA_963277665.1). Lineage (NCBI taxonomy): Eukaryota > Viridiplantae > Streptophyta > Magnoliopsida > Santalales > Viscaceae > Viscum > Viscum album. The sequence continues at coordinate 1,447,550,619 of OY728136.1, forward strand.
ACATGTTGACACAACAATGTCAAAATTCACCTTTTATGATTTAAGAAACTCTGGATACTTAAGGAACCAAGGTGTATTTCAACCTTCCACAACCAATCTCCTACCACGCAAGGATCCAATTATCCAAAAAAACATAGGGGTAAACTTAACCCTAAATACTGAGAGGATATTACATAAATTCATCAACTAGATGGTTGGCCAACGATCAATCACATGTGGCTGCACTTCAATATTGAATTAACTCTTTATGGGGGAATACACTATCCAAAAATAAAATCCAAGGACCCAACCGAGATGGTAATTTATTCAAAACATACCATAAACTAGGTCTAAACACATGAGAAGATCAACCATAAGGGCTTCTTAAGACAGTTCTCACAAAGGGCCACCAATCAACACTTCATCCCAACTTAACAATAAAACAAAAATGCAAAACATCATTCAAACAAGAGCGGTTATCAAACTAAATAAACCCCAACATAATAATCCCAAAAACACATAAGACACACAACCCAAATATATTGTTATGACAATAAATTTTCTTTTAAAATCATCTCTTTGAAAATAAATTTGTCTATAGTTGGTTCCCCCACCAATGGTACCCCATGGGCGTCACACATGCATGTTTTTGTGCCACACCAGGAAACCTCCACATAGACATACCATCACTCAAACAGTCATTACCGGAACCATCCTTATTCCCTTGTAAATACATGCATGTGATCACTGATGGAAATACCAATGTTTAAAACAAACATTCGGTTCACTTTTCAAAACTAAGACAATCAACCAACAATTACTTTTTCTCAAAACTACAAACCATAAAATCAAAAAACAATTAAAATATTACAATAATTTATAGAGAAAACACCAAAAATTACTTAAAAATCACATTGAAGTGATAAAATTACTTTCAAAACATCTTAACCAATTTTAAACCACTTATAGTTTTATGAAAAACTCAATTGCATCATCACCCATTCATTTTGAAACTCATGTATCCTCATTTAAAACAAGTTGCCAGAAATTTATTAAACTTTTCAAAATCCCACCGATCACCAAATAAAAATTCATCTTCAAACTCTACACATAAATTCCAAAACACTTCATTCAATAGAAAACACTTTTTAACAGCTCATGGAACTCTATACGAAACATATTTTCAAAACCCACCTTAACATAATTAAAAATTTCAAAAGAGGTGTAAACACACAATTTAATTTTTCAACACCATTCTAAAATTTTATTTCAAACCTTTCAGAAATCAATCCATTTCTGATTTACTAGAAAATCATTTCACAAAAATTCACACTTCTTAAACCAAATTCATCATTTTTTCCAAAATTCTAAAATAAAAAGACACAAGAAAATGCGAGGGGAAATTATTTCCGGCAAGTGGCTTGGAAGTAGGGTTGTAGACATACACAAATCACTTCACCATCAAGGAGAGTGTTCTACATAAATATTCTTTACTCCAGATAGATTTCAAGGCCCTGCGAGCTCACTGAGGCCATTAACCCAACTCTATTTTCATTTCTCCAATCATCGACAAACCATGAGAACAAAATAACTCATATAAAACCTTGAATCTTATAATGAGGTGTTCTAGCTAAGCACACTACTCATAATTAGACTGTCAAGTCCCAAAAATATTATCTCTATTCTACCTTGACTCTTTCGTAAAAGAGTGAACCTCCTTTGATACCATTTTTTCACAAACCATATCTGGTCTCCATCAAAATCGATTCCCAACCCAATCCTTGGCATGTCTTGAGGGGAATTATTGATCCCCACGAGCTGTAAAAAGTTCCCCAATATCATAAAAAAAGTCTTTTGGAATGATTTACCCAAATTTAAAAGCATTAACAAACCTAAAACAATAAATAAACTGAATGTGAAAATTTAATCCTAACAATCCTTTAATAAAATTCTGAACTGAAATGCATAGTTTTAAACAAATCCCAAGAGGTCCACAACTCAAAAAGTATCATAAAAATAACTCAAGGGCCACCATATGGAAAAGGTCCATCATCCCCAATCCTTATCCACAACACTGCACCAAGAATGAATGCTAACAACCTGAACCACCGACATAAAAATCTTTTTCCATGCCTAATATAAAGATTACCAAGTCTAATTACACCAAAGGGTGTAATTAGGGTGATATCCTCATCCCAATAGGATTTGACCCAAAATATTACTTGTAATAAACTTTATAAGATAAAAATTTTGCATGTTTTCATAAATAAGAAAAGGTAACAACAATTTTCTAAAGGATTCAACTTTAAATGAAAACATTTATCAAGGGGGATATTTTAAGGAAGGAACTCTTTTAAATATAATGAACAAGCTACTAAATTTTTCAATAAAAACACATTATAAACCAACAGTGATTATCATATAGTCAATGCTAACTAATCACAGGAACACCCCTAGGAACTAGCTAGTTGTGGGCCCCATGTACCTCATATCTCAGTGAAAAGTAACCATAATAAATATTTGTTCTAATGCATGAGCCACTAGTAGGGAACATACCCATAACCGAGTGGTCCCCAACATAATAATAATAGCTATTTTGTCTTTTCATCATAAAAAAATTCTATGTAAAATAGGAATATAACCACTCAGGATCACTAGCATACTAGTACATTTCTTCCCACCTAGATACCTGGGATTCCTTCTTTCTACATAATCAAGATCCACATCTCATAAAATTCCATTTTCACATGAAAATTAAATTTTCAAAATACACACACACCAAACAACCCACAAGTATGTCATATAACACTCAAATCACATTAAAATTCATTTTAACATCATACTCACACAAAATAGCTCGTAAACATGTTTCACACCCTTCTAACAATTTAATAAAGCATTTAAACAATTCATAAAATGTTCTCAAAACATTTGACATCACCGATCAAAATATTATATTTCGAAACCCCATTTTAATATAATACACCCACAAAAATAGTACATAAACATCCTTTTCACACTTTGTATAACTCAATAAACCATTTACAATTTTCATAAAACACTTCCAATAAATATAACAATGTTTTTCACATAAAACCCATTCAAAACCCCTCTTTCAATGCCAAAAGCACACAAAAACCCTTCCAAACCAGATTTTACATCCCAAGAAACATTTAATAAATCATTTTCATATGTTATAAAATAACCCCAAATGATACCACAAGAGTTACACAAGAAAAACACACCATTTCAAGAAAAAAGAAATATTTAAAATTAAAAGATCAACCAATTACATCAAAAAACAGATTTATCACCATAAATAACATATTTGGAGCATGCTAAATAACTAAATCAAGCATTCTAACTCATATAATATTTATTACACATAGAATAACCAACCTTATGTGTCAAAACCCCCAAATATTTGTGTAAAACTTCAACAGAACCACCGCCACACCACATGGGAGTGAAAACGAACCTAAATTCACAATATTGGACCAAGAAACCTAAAATAAAACCCTATGTATGATAAACTAGTTGATGGACATTTGGTGCTTCAATAAGGAGTGGATAAACCCTAAGGAAATGGAAGGAACAAGAGAAGAATTCACTAACTTGAGAAACTTTGATCAGATCACCCCAAATACACCCATAGTTGAATCTCTAAGCATCCAAAATTGGAAGAGAGGTTATAATAAGGATAAGGATTTTTAGTGGGGACTGAAATGGGGGGAATGTAAAAAATTAATGATTTATGAAATAAAGAACTTCCCTTTTCAAATCTGGATGATTTTATAAACATTGAGGAAATTTACACTAATCCACGATGAAGATGAGCTCCAAAGAGAGAAAATTGAACATGGGGGATGCACAAAGGATTTGTGGGATCCAGTGAGAGGTGGAATGACATAAATGTTTTAAAAATTAATGAGATAAAACTAAAAAAATTATTTCGTTAAATCTATAAATTAGATCACAATAATGATCAATTCCTAAATAAATCACCCAAATCAACCATAATTATGAGTTCTTAAGGGGTCTAAATGGATATGGTGATTTTAATAGGTAAGGGGATGCCATTAGGGAAGTGTAATGGATGATCACTGTTTAAAAAGAATGATTTATAAAAAAACATTAATTCGAGAAATGGGATCATGGTTTGGTCCTAATCTTGAAAAAACCACCCCAACAAACATACCCCACAAAAGGTGCCTCTAGGAGTGTAATAAATTCAATTCTAATCCACGTCATCCTTATACCTTCCCTTTAAAAAATACAATGCCAAATACCATCCATGAATTCCAAGAATAATGACTTCGATCAACAACTCCCAAGACACCAAATCTAATTCCGGAACACCTCAAGACCAAGAGAAAACTAAGAACCCAAATAAGATTTGAAACAAAGGATGGAATTGAAGATCCAGGTGTGACATACAATGTCCAATAAAATATTTTGATCAATATGAATTTTTTATTCCTATGGATCATCATTATATCAATCCTATGTATTGTTCAAAAAACATCTTGTGGGAATGGTACTACACAACATCAACAGATAATAATGGAAACATTAATAATGATATACAAGATAATAAACTATATAAATAAATGTTCAACATGGAAACACAAATCTCAAATCAAATCTTTGGAAAAATTCTACAATAAAGTAAAAAAACTACTCAAAGACACATTTTCTAAACTTACCATGATAACTTGAGGCTCGTCATAAAGAGATATTTCTAGAAACTCACTCAAATTTTACCCCTTAATTCCCAAAAATCATGTCTCCTATCTACCAAGACATACCAAAGTATAAACCAGCATCCAAGAAAAGGAAAAAACCTTTATTTGATAAAACATTTCCATGATACAATCCAGATAACTCACATAAATAGCAACTGAATCAGTTTTCACATGTCCCCAAAGGCATTCTTGATCCCCATGATCTAGAGACTAGTTATTGGAAATCACATAAAATCACTATGGAATTATTTCACCATAACAATTACTCATAAAGAAAAAATAGTTATTAAGAATCAGTAAGTAGTATTTATACCAAACACTCCGCAAGATAAAACTACCGCATATAGATATATATGGGTCCCAAAAATGGTACATCAACTTAATTAATCACATCAAACCATGATAGACTACTACACAAGATCTCTACATAACATATGGACCACATTCTATATTAGTCATCACTGACTCTCAAGGTTCCAAGTATTAAGAACATCCATAACTACTAAGTGGTTCCCTTTATTTCCTAATACTTGGCATAATAAATTCTATACACACCTGAATCCAAAGTTAGAGTATGATTAATGAATCATGGTGGGATCTCACAAGTATTATATAAATAATACATATCAAGTAAACCAAATATGTTCATTTTTAAATAAAAAATGGAATGGAATTAGTTCATAATTCATATAAAAAATTCTTCATAAAACATTTCAATTCATAATACAAAATAGGCACAAAATTATATTTCTTTTATAATAGGAAGATATTAATATATTTGGAAAAATTGGATTGAATAATCATTTCTACAAAAATATGCGTGAATAAGAATTTCAATGAAACATTGGAATGTATACTCATTTTAAATCACAACACCATAGAAATTACATCTAGGTATATTTATTTATACTTACAAGATTCTTCAAAATCATGGTTAAATTTGGATCTAGGTGTATACATGCTCCCTGGATCCTAAGCCTTGGGGGAATAAGAGAATATCAAACAATAATATCCCCACCCTCAAGATGGTTGTATTTTTATATTATTTCCAATTCATTTCTAGATATCTATTTACCTAGCATGAATATCCTTCCACCAAACTACCTAGTCTCCTATGTGCTTCAAGGTAATCAATCATACTTGGGGTTATCACTCATTTCAAACAAAATCAAATTATTTCAATCAATCATTTGATTAGTCCACACATTCATGTTTAAAAACATTCAATTTCATGTGAAAAAGAACCACCAATAGTTTTCATCAAAAACCAATGCATTTAAAAATCAATTTCTTTCATTTCAAATCATAAAAAAGTTCATTTCTTTCTCACAATTTATCATCAAAATCATTCTTTAAATCACTCATTTCTACTCAAGATCTTTTTTCTAAATCATCCCTTTCTTTCAAAATCATTTTTCAAAGGAATTTCATCACAGACACCATAACGTATAAAAATAATTTATCAAAGAGTCAAATAAATATTTTCAAATCAAATAGAATTCTATTTAAAATTAAGGAAGATAAAAATGTTCCAACCAATAGGAATTTCCTTTAAAACCACCTAACTTAATTTACAATCTCACCAACACCCGATAAGGGATCCACCAATGGAGAGTAATTGGTTAGAATAAATCAATAAATGATCCCAAAAACATAAATATCACATAATAATATGTAATTAAACTATTTTATAATAAATAGACTGAGATAAAACACATAATTCAATGATTCGAAAATAACGGACAAAGATCAATGAAGATATAAATAACAAATCATAATTTTATGATGGTTCTATAATAAATTAAATTAGATAAATTATAAAACTATAGATCTAGAATAAACTACCTTGATCTATTATTACTTTCAAGAGACTAAGGGTAGATCTTGAAGAATAATGAAAAACATCATGAAATGGGTACATACATTAAAAAATTTAGATCCCAAAATCAATGATTCATCAAAATCAATCACCATGAGGAAAGATATCCCAAAAAATCTCCAAGATTATTATCTTTAGTTGAGAGACCTTTATAATATAATAATAATGAGGCAATTTGGGTAATTATTGAATCATAAAATAAAAATTTGGAATAACTAAAATTAATAGCATGGTTTGGCCGCACAGTTTGAAAAACAGTGTTCAAAAATGGGTGCCCCTTTATAGGATACTATAAGAGTCTAAAAATTCAGATACATGGTTTGAAAAAAATGTGTTCCAACTGTGAATTATCCCATTTTTTCAGGAAACATGGTTTTATGGACAAGTCGTATGGTTAGTACAAACTATGTTCTTAACCATGAACCCCTATGGGACACAAATAAAAGGTTCATAATTTCTTGGACTTACACATATGGTTTCTCTAACCATTTTCTACCATGAATATGAATAAAACCCTATAAAAATTTACAAAATTTACCCAAAAAACAATGTTATATGACCTAAAAAATATGATCAAATCTAAGGAATGTAGGTACGTAAAAATGGGTATCGAGATATTACATGAATGAATTAGACATAATTAAGTGATGGGTGGGAACATAATTATATATCCCATAAATTAACTGATAAGTCTCAAGAGGGAAAACATATTTGTTTATTTGGTGTATTCCATCCCAATTTAGTAATATGTCTTGATTGTGGTCTAAATGATAAGTAAATTTATTGGAATAATTCCTTGAAAATATTTTTTTATATTTGAAATTATGAATTCCATCGGTATGAGATTAGTAATTAATCATATACATGATTTCATTTATATTCACATGTATATGATAATCACAGTTTCAATTTATTTTTTTATCATTTTTTCACTTATTCCTACCATAATATTTATGTCATGTTTTTCCTTGATTAACATAGTTGTATGTTTTCCCTTACATAGCATTTCATCTCACCACTTATTATTTTTTCATTTACCCATGTTATAATGAAAATTATTACACATGATATATCAAATATGATAGGTTGTGTAAAGAATTTGTGGGATATATTTAAGACTCTTTGTGGATTAAGTAGTATCTTATATTGTGAAAAAAAATTACCATTAGTTGAGAAATTCATGGGTTTTTATAGTTTATGTTTTGTCCCAATTCTCAAAAAATCTATACCTAACAGGTCTTGGTAATGTATATACAGTTTATTTTCATTAATTCATTTAATATGGGATAGTTATATCTGATAATTTATAGTTGGTATCAAATCCAATACGCAAATTATATCTTTATGGAACTAAATTTGGGAGTGTGGTTCTAGGGAATCAAACAAGAACTTTATTAACTTAATGGAATTTCTATATCATTTCCCAACTACTCTATTTACTCCATCACATATGAGCTATGAAAATTTTACTTAAGTATGATATTTGAGTTTTTAATCACTCTATATTTAAAATTTTCACAAGATCAAGTTCAAAAATACAATTTCTTTATATTAAAAATTTTATTTAATTAAAATTATTCTATATTAACCACTAAATTATAATTTTCCAAAATAAAGGTTTCATTATTACCACTTTGGTTTATTATATAGTGGTTATAGTGAAAATATCATTCAAATTTTAATTTTAATTTTAAATGTCATAGACACACCAATATTAAACAAAAAATTCAAAAATATTTAAAACCTAAGATGTATCCTCCCTCTAAAATTTTATGTGACACTATTATTAGTGTACTCAGTGATTCACAAGCCAATGAAATAAGAAAATGATATAAGTGTCAATAATAAGTTAAAAGGAAATAGAATAAAAGGGGTAATTATTAATATATAAAAGGCATGAGAGAGAGCACTTCTATAGGTTTCTTTAGAATATTTAGCTGAAATTTTAATAATCTCTAGATATTTAATGTGCAATCTCTTTTTGAATTTTCACTCATGATCCATATTACCCCATAATAGAGAACCATAGTAACAAAAGACAATTTTTACTATTTGTAATTCGACTAACCTATCATGAGAATCATCCTCTTGGTATATAGTACCACCTAGTCTAAACAGGAAATATATTTTTAATAATGATCTTTTAAAGTTAATATTTTATTATTATTTTATAAATATTTTAATTATCATAATTTTCTTCACAAAAATCATCCAATTATTTTATTTGAAATTTTCTTTATTCCCAAACTTTTTACATGTTAAGGTTCACTTGTTTTATGGTATCAAAATCATTATACCCAATTTCAATAGGGCAGTGATACATTTTCACAAAAATAATCTTATTTAGGGATATAAAAAATGGATTCTTAAATGTAGTACTATATTCCCATATTTTATCCAACATTTTCTTAATCTAGTATTTTTGTTTCTCCTATACTACATTTTCTAAAATTCTTTTTACCATGGTTTTATACCTACACTTTAATTTCTTCTTATGGGTGATATGGTGTAGTTGTTCAATGATTCACGCTATATTTTCACAACAAAGCCTCCAAACCTTGATTAGGAAATTGAGTTCCTTTCTTTATTATGAAGTCATCTGTTACATCAAACCAATATAAAAACTATTATCTAATGAAATCAACAAAAAATTAAGATTCATAAATTCTAGTCACTTTTTCTTCAACCAACTTATAAGTAACTTAAAAATGTAAAAAATGTAAACAAATAAAAATAGACAAAAAATTTACAGAAAATTTTCATTCCCCAAACATAAATATATATATATATAAACATGTTATTTTTTATGTAACTTCATTTATTTTTTAAATACTTCTAAAAGTAAGATTTTTTATTTTTATACATAACTCAAGAGAATCTTTATATAGACTAGGACAATAAATTCCAGAGTTAGATATCATTCAAGATATTCTATGGTAATTAAAATTCCTTCTATATGAAAGAGTGTGATATAAATTAATGATAGATGAATTATCACTCTTGGGAATCCGCCTAAAAATTACTTATTCAATAAAAATATTTCATAAGGATCCTTACAAAAAAAATTTAATTCTGATTTAAGTTTGAAAAGTTTATGTTTATTTATATGGTGAAGAACATTTTAGGTAACTTTGAAATAAGCTATATCAACATACCAGGTAGTATTACCTAAAACCAAGTATATTTTCATAACTAGAAGGAAATATTGAAAATGGTACCTCAAAAATTATATATACTTCTAATTTGTGGGAAGTGAACTCGTGTGATATAAATAAATTTTCACACATCTCTATTTATCGATATCCCCATGTTAAACTCTTGGAGTGGTAGAATCTATCTAAATCGCCTTAGTTTCAGATATTATTTTAATAATAGATATGTATTCACTATATCATCTGAAAATATATTCTCTTTAATGAAAAAAAGGTGTGAAAAAAATATTAAAGAGAAAAAAATTAAAAAAATCATCTTCTTTAATGTTGAATATTTCGCATAAGCCAAATCCATAGCCCTCATGGAAAAATGAAATAAAATTTTATTTCCCCTCAATATTTGTGATTGAACTGCACTTAATACATAATTTTATGTATCTTATAATGGTATCATAATAGTTGAATAATAGGTGGTGTTATGAGTCTCCTCTTGAAATAATCAAATGCAAACCTATATGATTTATTAAAAATAATCTCAATATATTTTAAAAGAACACTAGAAAGAGGAATAAGTATAAAAAATCATTCATAAACCTCTTATAGAATCCCACATGACCCAAAAATGATCCTATATGATGTAGAGGAAGAGGGTAAGGAAAATAGTTTATTATTTCAATTTTAAATTTATCCGATTTAAGTTGTTTTTTTAAAATCACAAGGCATAAGGAAATCCATTTATTAACCTAGAAGTTGAATTTTTCAATGTTCATGAAAAAACTTTTCTCAATTATTTTTTTAAATCTTGTTAAGATTAAATTACAAAGGTAAAATGAGATTAAACAAATAGTGAAGTCATCAAAAAATACCTCTATGAAATCTTCAATCAAGTGAGATAATATACTTACAATGTATCATTAGAATATACTTGGTGTGTTTCATAATCCAAAGGGAATCCTATGATATTTGAATATATCATGTAAACATGGGTATGTATTCTTTTCTTTATCCTTTAGTGCAATGGGATCCTATAGGTAACTTAAAACCCATATAAAAAGTAATAATGTGTTTCCCATACTAATCATTGAATCATTTGATCAATAAAAGAAAATTTTAAATTCTATTTTAAAATTAGTTTGTTTAATTAAGAGTAATCAATACACATCCTTAAATTATTTAGAATACACATTGAAATAAATATATTTTTATAATATTTAATGAGTTTTAATCTAGATTTCTTTGGACCACATGGATTGGACTCACCCATTTTGAGTAGAATATATGATATATTATTCCATATTGAAACAATTTTTCTAGATATTTGTTATAGAATTAAGAACTTTAGGTTTAGTTATTTTGTATGGCTATCTACCTGGTTTAGATTCTTTTTCAAGTAAAATTTTGTACAAGAAAACTAAAGGACTTATTCCAGGTATGTCATCAAGGATCTATTAAATTTTATTAAAAAAATTTCAATGTTTTTTAGAAGTTATATCTCATGATTTTGCATGATATTATTATATATATTGGTAATTTATTGATATTTATTAGGTAAGAATATTTTAATTTTTATATAAATAATTTTACTTTTAGATTAGGGTGTTTTATTAAGGAGTATTCCAACTTGAGTTCACCTGTATACACTACCTACTTGTAAAAGGATTCAACATCACCATCATCTTTGAATAATAAATTAAATATTCACTAAAATAAATAATAAATACTTTATCTCTTTCATAAATTTTTGTTTCCATAGTGTTTTTAAAAAATAGTTTCACTTCCTTATAAATACCTTGAAAACATAATTTGAGTTCAAATTTTCAAAATATTATTTAATAAATAATTTTACCCACTTGAAACAAATAGATAAAATGTTTATATTTCTTAATAGAGTTTTCTTAGGGAGGGAAAATTCATTGAATCCAATATATTTAACTGAACAACATCCTTATATAATTTTATTAATTTTTTTCCTTAATGTAAATTCATTATCGTTATTTTTGTTTTTAGAAAAGTCCTTCCAAGAATAATAGTTACATGAGAATTAAATTTTTATTTCTCAAAATTTTGGACATAAAATTCAGCAAGTAATATCAAGTCCTTCTCCTTAACTATAATTTTTTCCATGACTCTAGTTAGGAATATTTTTGATCAGTTGTATAATATAACTACTTCCCACATAAGATTGAGATCTATAATATGAAAATAAGAGGAGATGGAATATGAAATGAAATTTATATAATCCTTTATATCACATACAGAATTAGTAAAATATATATTCTTAATTATGTATATTATATATAATGTACATGTGTCTTTGTATTTTATGGGATAACATAGGTAGATTGAAGTAGATACATTCCTTTCTAAACTTAATTTATCATTCTGATGAAACCTCCGCCTTTTTGAACAAAGTTACATTAAAAATTTAGTGCACCAATGTATTTGGATAATGGCTTCTAAAAGTGGAATGTTAATTTCCACCATCTTGAATGTCTCAAACACATCTTTGTTCAAAGTCTTCTTAATAGTCTTCTTGGTTTGGATCATTATTGATGGAAATTTTGATGATGGTTCAAGTAGGTATTCGATATTTTTATTTCTCTTATCCTCTCTTGATTAGTTATTTACTAATGTTTTACCATATACCTCATGAGTTTTTTTGTGGTTTTTCGTCATGTCTTTCATGTTGTACTTCCCTATGACTTCTAAAAGAAATGGAACAGACATTTCATTTATGGTTGGGATTAGATTAAATAATAATCATACTTGATACTTGATTTTTCATAATTTTTAATGTGGACATATTATTTAAAGATGTTTTTTTCTAGTTGGTAAGATGAATAAATTTGTTTTTAGGGGTTTGTTGAGTGTATTAATTTTTGATAAGATGTTTAATAAATTTCTTTGTGGATAAATCATGATTATTCCATTGATTTTGATAAATTTTCATGGATGGGAAGGGATGCTAATTTATTATAATGCGGGTGGATTAAATAATTATGGAAATGTTTTTATTTCATTCCCAAATCTATAATTTAAAGAATAATATTATTTGTATCAGTGGTTTCATGTTTGGTGGAATTTTCTAATTTGGTACATATATTCACAAGCCTCAATGTATTTCACTCGAGGGGATAAATCTATGTAATTATATAAGTCAATTAATTCTTGATAAACATTAGGGGGTTTCATTGGGGTTTCATTGAATTGATTCAATTCGGCTTTCATAAAATATAAGTGATTTGTTATATTCATTTTTATGAAAATTATTTTTATATCTTTTTACCTCATGAACACCTCTTATTGTGGTATTTATTATGCTAAACTACTATGAGTTTTGGGAAATCTTCTCTATCAGATACTTATCATGGGTTGGAGATTTGTTAATGAGAGTTTCTCCCATGGAATAATTAAATGTTTTCATATCATTATATAGAATCCCTTGGGAGAATAAAACTAATAAATGAGGTTATTTTATGACTTAATGTTGGGAGTTGGGACACAACTTATTGAACTACTATCAATACTCATAATGTTTCTCTCATTTATCCTATCTTATCCCATATATTTTATTATAAATGTCTATACTCTTATTTAGGGAAGAAATTACAAGGGAAATCTCTTTATATATCATCTCGTCTTTTAACTTCTCACGATTATAGAATATATATTCTATGACAAATCATATATTTAGTACAACTTATTTCATGATTTATTACATTAAGATACACATAATAAACACCTATAATATCAAGTGTTCAATTTTATTTGGTTAATTTGGTACATAACAAAATAACATGAAATAAGGATGCAATGATAGTATTTAAAAACTCCACAACATTCCCCTAAAATCTATTGATATTTCAATATTTTACACGATAACCTAGGGATGTATATAATAAACGGATGAGATATGAAACCTATTAAGGGATCAATAAAATAATGGAATAAGGTAAAGAAATATATGTGAGTAAAGAGGAATTACATGATGAAATAGAAAGGTGAGAATCATAATCCTGAACAATGAAACATGTAATAAGATGATAACCTTAAAGAAAATAAGAAATATGGAAAAATATAAAACATGACATCATAGTCATAAGTCAAGGGTAACAGTGAAGAAATAATAACATAGTGTTCTGATTATAATCTCTTGTACACTATACATTGAATATCATGAGATAATAACATTACCTAGTGCAATTGAGGGATATATCATTTTGGGCCCACCTGTCACATTCATATCATGTACATTCGTTAGTGTGACACATAGATCATATAAAAAAAGGGTTAATGTCATCACATTTTATCAAATGAATAATTATTTTGGGTAAAATACATATAATTATCTAATAAATAAAAGATAGGTACATAAAGTTAAATAACCATGAGTGGAAATGTGGATGGGTACTCACTACAAAAATGTTTGGCAAGGAAAATCAAAGGATAATTTCCGAAGGATAACAGGTGTACATAAAGATTCATAGAAGGATTTAATTATAGATAAAGGATATATAATTACTTTTAATTCATAAGGACAATAAAAGGTAAGTTTAAAAACATATTACAACATGAACACTTGGAAATAAAAATGAATAACTCAAATAAGGTTCTTGAAAGAATATGAGTATGAGAGAATATATTAACTTCAGAAGGTGCTTATAAATGATTAGTAGGATCTTATGAAGAGATCAAGAACATCTTGAGATGGATTTAGATATGGATAACAAGATTAAATTTAGGATAAATGTGTTTTTAGTGAATATTAGTGAGAGAATTTATGGGTATTTATAGAAAAAGAGAGGGGAATTCATTTTTTAACTTCTAAGCATGGGTTTTGGACTGTATATGATAAGATGACAAAAAACACAAATCTTATTATGGTTTTTGAACATGTATTATTTCAAATAGGATATTTTTTAATATTTTATATGTAAAAGTACCTAAATTACTAAAATAAAACAATTTGTGATGTGTAAGTGAATAATATTGATAAAGGATTTATTTTAAAAACTTAAAATATAATATAAGTTTTTTAGGATTCTATAAAATATTATAAACTTAATAAAATTACTTCAAAAACATAGTAATTTAAAGGGAAAACAAGATTTTGGTCATGGATAATTATTATATAATTTATTACATAACTTTTAGGCTCTTATGATGACATAATACATACCACATATGTATACTGTATTTAATTTTTACCCAAACATTTTACTATCATAGAGAATTAGGAAAATTGAACCATTTTATAATTTCAACATGCTGATTTCAAAGATAATATTTATTTTATAAAAGTAGTTTCTTATGTATGGGAATTTAAAATTTTGAATAAAAATCATTATTTACTAAAAATAATAATATTTATGATACTACCATCATTATGATCCTTATAAAAATTACATTGGAATTTATTAAATTGTATCATAATTTATATTTAAATAAATATTAATTAGTAAGAATATTTTAATAAAATAAAATTTATTTAAAAAATTCATGAAATTGTCAAATGTGTATCTTAGTTGAGTGTATATATTTCCCAAAAAATATAATTTTGATTTCCTTGTATCAAAATTGAAGTTTTATCAAACTCAACAAATAACCATTAATAGTGTAATGAAAAAAGGGGATAAATATAATCATTATTTTATTAAAAAATAAATTATAAAAATTCATATTACTAGTTTATAGAAATATAAACTCTTATTACACTAGCATACACCCAAAGGTTAAGGTGTTCGATGATGGTGCTTTCTTTGGCTTGTTCAGTTAACATTTTTTGGTTCATAATCACAATAATATTTAACTTCAATCATAAGTGGTTTCACTTAATCTTTGGTTATTTGATCTCATATTTAGTTTAGTCAAGGGTGGAGTTTAGTGATGATATCTCCGTTAGAAACTCTAGTAAATGGGAGTCATATGTTATGATCCTACTTGTCAAGGAAAACAATTCATTCATCTATACCAATTGGATTTAATCATATCCCCTAATATATACTACTCATAATGGTCACTGTACAGTGTCTATATTTTTGAAAGATAAAATTATTAAAGGTATTTTAAATATGAAAATATATATTTTCTAACTATCCAAATTCCCTAGGGTATTTCATGTATTTACTATAACTACATTATATAATAAAAATTTATTCATTTAAATGGGAATTTAATTTAAAGAAGTTTTGGTAATTTCATTAATATTCAATTCATTAATTTTCCCATGAAAATTTATTTCATACACTATAATAAATGAGGGTACTTATGTTCCATCGCCACTTCTGATTCCTATATTGCCTCCTCAAACTTGTGGTTTCACCACAGTAATTTGACGAGGTGATTTTTCTTATTTCATATGAACTTTTTCTCTGTGATCTAGTATATTCATAGGATACTCCTCACATCAATGATCATTTTCTATGGGTACTAAAATTGGATTTAGTACATGTGTGGGGTCTGGTATATACTTCATCAAGAGGGATTCATGGAACACATATTTTACTTGATATAAGTTAGATGGGAGTGCTAGTTGATAGTTCACTGCTCTAATGAATTCAAGGATCTCAAAGGCGACGATGTATCCAGAAATAAGTATTACATTCTTCAATACCTCATGACTTTATTTCATGGAAGTATATGAACAAAAACCTTTTCTCTGAACTCAAACTCTAGGTCTTATCAATGATGTTTTTCAGTAGATTTTCTTTCAACATCATGTGGATTTTATCTATCATTTAACGTTTTGAGCCATATCTATCATCCCTTGCATTAGATAAATCCCCATAAAATTTCCCTCTCTAATTTTTTCTCAGATTGTTGGATTTCAACACCTATTCCCATACAAAGCCTTAGAATGTGTCATTTGAATGCTAAAATGGAAACTATATTTATATGATAACTCTACTAGGGTAAGGTGCTGATCTTGAAATCCTTGTGGATCTATTGAACATGATCCTAGAACATCATCTAGATTTTGGACGGTTCTCTCAAACAAAAAATCCTTCTTATGGTGATAATTAGTACTGAGACTCGGTACTATATCCAATTCTTGTTAAAATGTTACTAAAAACCTTGATGTAAATCTAGAATCTCGATTAGATATAATATAAAATGTCACTATATAAATTTTTAACACTACCTTTATATATATCTTAGTGATTTCGTCAATAGATAAATCATCATTGATAGTAATGAAATGCACTAACTTTTTAAGATGGTAGAATATCACCCTAGTGGTGTTATTTATATTATATATGCTAGGAAGTTCTGTAAATAAATACATAGTTCTGTTTCCCATTTCCATAGTGGTATATAAAATGGTTTCATAATACCCTTACACTTATTTAATGAAATATATTATTTTTAGCATTACAATCATTAAGATACAAATTTTGAAATCTTTATCTTCATGTTATCCCACCATAAGTTTTTCTTTGGATATCAATACATCTTAGTGCTTCATTGATGAATATTGAAAGATGAACTATGTTCATAATATAGAAGTTACCTCTTTAGTTCTACTTTATTTGAGAAATATATCCAAGTTAAAAACCTTATAAGTCATTCATCACCAATATTGAATTCTAGAATATTTGTTACCCTTTTCTATATCACAAAATTATCTTTTTGAGCCTCCTTCATTCACACAAGAATTGATGGTTAAGAAGTTATTTGAGAAAGGTAGGATTGAGATCATTTTATTTTTCCCATGTCCATACTTTATACATCCGTGATTATTGGATCCTATTCAATACCCAGAGTATATAGGGTTTAGGAACATTTCTACTTAGAGAATATTCCACTTTACTCACCTTCTCAAAATGGTAACATATTGAAAAAACATAATCATTAATCATATATTACTAACTTTATTACTGCATATTGAGATCCTTTTATTTGAATATATACTTGAGGCTTTTATGATCGATATATATGTCACACTTTTCTCTATAAAGAAAATGTTCCCAAACATTAAATATGAAGATCACTGCAGGTAATTCCCTGACATGAGTTTAGTAGTTCTTCTCATGGATCATTAATTGGTGGGAGGCATAGGCTATCACTTTCTCATCTTACTTGAGTACTCAACCGAATCCATTTTTTGATGAATCATTTTAGATCAAAAATCATTCCCCAATGGTGGGTAATGGGAGCATAGGTGTAGAGATTGTTCTATTCATTAACTCCTTAAAGCTCACCTAACATTCACCAGTCCAAAAATTCATCACTCCCTTACTTTTTTCTCGGTTAGTGGTATTATAAATCATTATAGATTTATCACAATTCGATGATAATACTATGTTAATCCAAGGAAACTACAGATATAGATCATATATATTGGTCCGAGTCATCCCTCAATTTTTTCTATTTACAAAGGATTCTTTGATATTAATTTGTTGGTTATAACATTCCATTGGAATGTTAATTTCTCAATCCAAAACATTCATTTACTATACTTCATATAAAACTTGTTATTTCATAAGTTAGTTAATATGGTTTTCAAATTATCCTCGTGATCCTCCTTGAATTTAGAGTAGATAAGAATATCAACACTAAATACTACCACCAATTTTTAAGGTAATAAATAATGAATATATTCATTAAATATATGAATATAGCTGGGGAATTATTACGTTAAAATTTAATCATTGTGAACTTGTAGTTCCCAAACCTTGTTTCAAAACTAGTCTTTAGAATATCCTCCTTCTCCACATTTACATGATAATATCCAAACCTAAATTCCACCTTAGAGAAGTAATAGGCTTTATATAATTGATTGAAAAAATCATCAATCCATGGAATAGGATACTTTTTATTTATCATGATATTATTGTGCTCGCAATAATAAATACATAGGTGTATTGACCCATATTTATTATTTTTGAAGATTACCATCACATCCCATGGTGAACCACTTGGGTGTATAAACCCTTTATCAACATTCTCCTACTATTTATTATTTATCTCTTCATATTTTTAAGTGTTTATTCTATGTGTATTATTAGATAATGGATGTTCTCCATGTAAAACATTAATTGATAACTCATCTTAATGACTTAGATTATTCCCAATAAATTATTCTAGAACACATTATCGTATTCCATTATAATGGTCTTGTTATAAAGGACAATATTTTCCTTAGCCAAAATCATTTTAGATATATATATTCTTTCTCATAAGAGAATAATATTTTTGATTGAGATTATAAGACCAAAGGATATCCATAATCCTCCTTGAAATTTTATATAATGATATGGTGATTCAGGATATGGTGGCTGAATTCATTATCTTAGTAATTTATGTTTACTATATATAAGGAAAGACAATACTTACCAAAAATTACATTTAATTATTCTAAATGAATAATCACAAGGATCTATGGGATGTTCAACCCCCAAATATAGATAGGGGAGGAGTTATATACTTAGGATTCAATAATTTACCCATTTTTTATTTTCATTGATAACTCCCCTTCCTTGTTTCTTTGTGGTGTTTGGACAGTTTTACTAAACTTGTGTAATATGAAAGAATGTGTATAACCACAGTAACATAGAAAATTTAATTTTCATAAATGGATGATAATCCTACCTTTCACTATTTTATTCTAGTTCTATTCATTTACATTATCCAAAATAATCTTGGGGAAGATAATTTTCAAACTATTAATCATATAAAAGGGAAACTATACACATTTATGGAATAACTCATAAATAATATATATTCTATAACTAATTAATTTATAGCTTTAAATCCAAGTTATCCATTTTCTATTTCCTGACATAAAATTTTATGGGGAGTTTTTGGTTCCTTTAATAATGGTTTATAAATAGTTTTTGAATTTACCAAACTGTTTCCCTTAGGAGTGTTATAATAGGTGTAAAAATGTATTTTATATTCACTACATGTGGATGTGGCTCTGTAATATACACTTGTAGTATCTAGATTGGTATAATATGATACTATTTAGAAAATCCAAAACATTCCCTTAAAATCCATTGATATTCCAATACTACATGAGATAAACTAGTGATGTACATTAGAATGGGGTGAGAAATAAATCCATGTAAGGGAATAAATAATATATTTCATAATTTAAAGCCTATATGTTAATAAATAGGTAGTAAATTGTGATATATAAAGGTGTGAATCATAATCATGAACACCAAATCATGATATAAGACGATATCATCAAGGAAACATACAAAATGTGGAAACTACACAAAACATGACATCATAAGAATAAATCAAGGATAAACACTAATAAGTCATAATATTACATTTTTAGGATAACCTTCCAAGAACCATACATGGAATTTCATGAGATAAAAACATTATCCAATGCATTGGAAGGCTATATAATTCAAGAACCACATATCATATTCATATAATGTACAAGAATTCATGTGCCATATAGATCATACAACATAAGAGTGCCTTTGATAAATTTCAATACCATTATTATGAAGTTTGGGTTACATAAATGGAATCTCAAAAATAAATAAAGTATAGTTATATCTTGGTGAATACCATTGCATGTAAATGGGGATGAGTATTCACTATACAAATTTTTGGCAGGGAAAATCATAGGATAATTTCGATAGCATAACAGGTGTGTATAAAGATTCATGGAAAGGATTAATGAGAGTGAAATGTGTATAAAATTATTTATAAATCATATGGATAGTAAAATGGATGTGTAAAAACATATTCCAACTCAATAATTTAAAAACCGAAAGGTATAACTCAGAGAATGTTCTTAAAGAAAGAGTATGAGAGAATCCCTTACATTTAGGGGGAACTTATAAAATCTTGATTGGATATTATTTAGGGATTTGGAACAAATTGGGATGGATTTAAATAGGGGTAGGGGAAGAAATGTTTCTCAATCAGTTTTGAGTGAATTGGAGTTGGTCAATTTGTGGGTATTTATTTTAAATGTAAGGGTAACTCTTTATTAATTTCAAAACATAGGTTTTGGACTCTATATAATAAAATAATTAAAAGCACCAATCTTCACATTATTTCTAATAAAGATAATTTGTTTTAAATATTTTATAAGTCAAAGTATTAAAGAAATTAAATAATAAATCTGGTGATGTGGAAGTGAATCTTGTTCATAAAAATTTGATTTTAAAACCTTAAAATATAATATATGTTTTGTATGATTCAGTAAAGGATTATAAAATTAATAAAATATATTCAAAACCACTTTTATTTTAAATTAAAAAACAGGATTTTGGTCTTTGAAACCACTTATATAAATTATTACTTCACTTTTGGACAATTATGATGTTATAAAATAGAGCGTATATTAATATTGTATTTCATTTTTACCAAAAAAATTATTTTCTCTAAAAATCATGGAAAATAAAAATTGGATAATATCGACATGATAATTTAAAAAATAATATTTATTTTATCAAACAAATTTTCTAAATAAGAAAATTCTCACTTTTAAATAAAAACATTTTTTTCTGAAAATGCTAGTTTTTATAATACTCATATCCTTACAAAAATTACATTTGAATTCATTATATTTCATTTTAATTTATATTTAAATAAATATTATATGATAATAATATTTTATTAAATAACATTTTTTCAAAAATTATTCATTTTTTCAAAAGAGTGTCTTAATAAAGATTATATATTTCCCAATAATACAATTTTGATTTCCTCATATCAAAATCCAATTTTTATCATAATCCATATACGTTCATTTATAAAGTTATAATAAAAAGGGATAAATATAGTCATTTTTTATTAAAAAAATTATAAAAATTTATATTTCTAGGGTTTAGATAAATAACCACTTAATACAATAGCATACACCCTAAGGGTAATGTGTGTGATGGTGGTGTCTTCTTGGAGTGGTTCAAGGAATATTGTTTGGTCAATGATCTCAATAATCTTGAAATTCTTACATAATATCTTCACTCAAGATTTAATTTTGGATATCATCGTGGACCTCATAAATTGTAAAGCCTAATGATTCAATCTACCTCATAAGCTTTAATAAATGGGATTCATAGGGTATAATCTTATTGTTCTAGGTCATTACTTATTTCATCTACATCAATTATATTTTACCATAACCATTTATATATGTTAATAATAACTGTTATTTCACAATGGATATATTATAAAGGGTTAATATTCTTATAAGTCTTTCAAATTTGAAAATATATATTTTATAATGGTCCAAAATATCCAAATTATTTCATGTATTTCCAAAAAACTGCATTACTTAATAACGAATTTTTTTATTTCAAATGGTATTTCATTTATCAAATTTTGGTTCACTACAAATTCATTCATTAGTTTTCACATATAAGGAAAACTAGAATTACTTCCCCCTAATTTTAGCTTCTATAAATATTCTTAGATTAATGGTAATGCACACATTGTTGAACTCTTTTAGGTTCTTGTCAGGATCTTCACCAATTAAACCATAAAAGAATGTAAAGAGTATAATTAGGCCCTGATGAATCTCAAAATACACTTGATTATTGGGAAACACCAATTGATTAATTTTTTCATACTATTTTATCAAAAACAAGTCTCTATGTTTTTGGTTTAATAGATCAATGTTTTCTTCGATGTTATCATAGTTTAAAGAAGAACATTATCAAGTAGAAAGTGATAATTGAGAATATATTTATAAAATATAAAACAACTTTTTGTTCAAATTAGGAATGCCTCAAAAAAAATTCTCTTCCCAGAAAAGTCCCCTCAATATCTAGAAAGACTAAATAGGTGATGAATTCTATATCAAGTCAAATAGAGAAAATATATCAAATATTCTCAGCATAAAAAATACAGTTAATATTGGAATTCCTCTTTAGTAAGTGATAATTTTTTATGCATCTATCACTGGTTGGTCCAAAACTGGTTGGTCCAAAAAAACAATATAAATCTTAAGAGGAAATGTGTATAATGGTGGACTCTATCTATCTCATGATAAATAACTCCAATAAAATGTTTCCATTTATTTTTGAACATAGATTTTTTATGAATAATGGAATCATCATGTGTTATTGATTTATAACAAGTTCAAGGAGATTTAAAAAATATAGTGAAACTATATGCTCGACTTTGTCATTACCATAGCCTACTCACCCTATCATAATTACTCACAAAGATTTAATCTCTTATTTTTAAAATAAATATACAATAACTCAACCACTTACTCCACTTAATGTGTTTGGATCATGTTTATTCAAACAATATCCATTGAATGCACTACCTTTACCTTTCCTAAGTGATCGATAACCCCCAATCACTCCTCTAACAACCAAACAACCCTTAAAAAAGAGAAAATAAATAATATTTAGGGGTTTTTCAAAAACCAAAGAAATAGATAATGATTAAAAAAATTCAGAGAAAATGATAAGAATTAACTAATATATGCATTCTTACATATTCTTGGATGTTTAAATAAGAGATAAACAAGCACATATAATCATTTGAATAAAATATACTGGTTAGAGAAAGTATAAATGGTTTGATCACAAAGGATTATAACTCCATAACTAGAGTTAC
Organism: Viscum album; assembly: GCA_963277665.1. NCBI lineage: Eukaryota > Viridiplantae > Streptophyta > Magnoliopsida > Santalales > Viscaceae > Viscum > Viscum album. The sequence continues at coordinate 1,447,573,919 of OY728136.1, forward strand.
ATGTATCTATTCTAATGATAAAGTGAGATTAAAATTGTATAATTCTAATATAGCATCATATGTTCCCTTTTATAGGTATAAAAAAGTTCTATAATGATCCTTGATGCTCTAATAGCATCCATATAAAAGTGAAGGGTAGAGATGATAACATGTGGATACCTTTGAGAATAACTTATATCACTTTAAATGGTCTCCAAACAACAATAATCACCCCATGATCCTTATATTTGTTTTATGAACTCCACATGGGAAGTGTAACGCCCCAATATTGTTTCTACAATATTTCTATTTAAATAATTTGATTTTGTTGATAGCTTGTGTTACATGCAATAACAAGTTTAGAAGAATCGTGTATCATTATTAAAATACTATGTGTCTTTTATAACTAATTCATTAGATTGGTAGGTATTAATAATAAATACTAAAATAGAAAAAATCATAAAATGAACTCATTGTTTATCAAATGATTAGAATTTTAGAAAAAATATTTCAAAATAAAAGTGATTTTTTTAAAAAAAAAATATGTGTACAATGTATTTTTATCAATAAATTAAAATAATAATTATTGATAAATAATTTTAATGAAATTTATATATTATTTTCTTGATAAAATGTTTTAAAAATTCAAAAAATATATTTAAACATTAGATATGAATGGATTTAGTTTTATGTTTAAAATGTATTTTTTTTAAATAGTACTTGTAAAATTTTGTGTGCTTAATTTAAAATTAATTTCTACCATTTAAAGGTATTTAATTATATAAAATTAACTACATATATAGAAATAAGATTTTTTAATTTTTTAATTAGGCCCCTTTTATTCTGTTCAATATGAAAAGTAGTCATGGTAAATATTATCACCTCGATAAAGGGTAAATAGAGTTAATCTTGATTTAAAATAAGTAATAAGGACTTCATTTTTCATTATAATTCTTATTTTATGAATTTAATTCTAACATTAACACATTTGTTTATAAATTTAGTTGTTTAATTTATACATTTCCATGAAAATGACTTATATATTTTTTAAATCAAATAAAGTTACAAAATTTCAATCTCTTTGTTTTTATTATATATTATGTCCTTTCTTTAGGGGAAAAGTAAGTTATCAATGAATATAAGTATTTATGTTGATATTAATAAAATTATTTTCATGATAAAATTTTATTTTTAATTTTTGGTAATTATATAACGACCTTAATTGCTTATGCAATACATGGATTGTTTCTCCATTTAATAAAAATTATAATAAATTATTTAAAAAATATTAAAAGTGATATAATTGGAATTAATTAACATGAACCAAGAATTTTAAATATATTTATGAAACATTATGGAATTTTTAAATCATTATATTATAATTCCTTCTTTTTCTTGATGTATCTAAATTTAAATTAAATAAATTGTATAAAAATTGATAATAATGATATTTTATCAAATTAATAATTTATTTAATTTTCAGAAAATATTAAAAATCTTGAAATATGAGAAGTTGGATATGATATGGCTGAAAAACATATAAATTTTCCATTTATGGTACAATTTTCACTTTATAATTAAAAAATAAAGCTATTTAAAATTGAAAACTTTTTTACCGTAGTTAAAATTAATATTCGCTAAGTAAGGATTAATCAAAATGATAAGGTTTAAAATTACACTAAAACATTTATAAATTTTTTTTTGATTATATAGAAACAATATCTTATATTATCTTCAAATACATTTCCATTTTTAGGAATATGTCTCAAGAAAGAATTTATTAAAATTTAATCTTTTGATAAATTCCAAAAGTTTCCCTAAACTCAATTGTAAAAGGGGACCTCCTCACTCGATTATTTACACCAATTTTATACTTTTATCTTGAAAAAAATCATCCAATTTACCTTATAAAATTTCATATACACATTCTATTACCAAAAGACTAACCCTAGATCCCTTTATAGGAGATCAAAAAGAGACGTTTCAAAAAAGACGTAATCGCCTTACCCGATCACATTATTTTATACTTTTATTTACCTCCTGAAACTCTTTTTAATTTATTAAAAAATAATAAATCATGTATTATAAATATTTATAAATTCTATTATATTTATTAAAACTCCATTATACACCCTATTTCCCATAAAATGGGAAGTGCATGTATCGTTCGTGTGTATATACGACTTACTGTCTCCACATAGTAGTACAATATATTTTTCATCACCATCATCTATAAAAGGGTGTTATGATGGTTTTAATGTTTATATATGATATTTATGAATTAATTATACTTATTTATTATAATATCACATCTACCTACTTTCCATTATATCCTTTGGGAAATAATAACATCGTTCGTGTGTATGTGTGGACTACCACATCCATGAAGAGATGTGATTCGTTTTTCATTTATATTTTATATAGATTGTAATTAGGTATAATTTTATGAATATATATTATATATATTATTTTATAATTATCCTATAAATTTTAATTAATATTTACCTTTCTTTCATTCCATACATCGAAAAATGAAAATAATGTTCATGTGTACGTACGACTAACTATTTCCATGAACAATTTAATTAATTTTTCTACCTATAAATTTTATATATGACACTAAATATGTATATAATGAATATATATGATATTTATTCCTTCACTAATATTTTTTATTTGAATAAAATGTGATAAATCTACAGGTATGTGAACTACTAAATTCAAATATTCATGATAAATGGAATTGTTAATATCCGAAAATGATGATTTGGATAAGAAATTATTTATAAAATTATGGTTTAAAATGTTTTAAATGGATAATATATGATATTATAAGTATTAAAATTAATCTAATATATAATTATAATAAATTTAAATTTATTATAAAAGATTTTAAAGTTATTTATAAGTAATTAAAACTAAAGTTAAGTATTTTATTACACAATCCCATAAATATTCAGGATTGTGTATGTTTAAGTATTTACTTTTGTCAAAAAAAATATCCACTAAGTAATATCTCTCTTATAAATCTATATTTTTTTTAATATTATCATTCTATTTTTGGAATCTATTTTTACTGATATTTATCTTTATAAAAAATTTATTGGAAGGAATCTTATCATTGTTTTTCGAATGATTTACTTTTTATCCTTTTTACAATAGTGTTAAAGGAATGTATTTTTTAACTTATAAACTATGGAAAAATTTCCCACTAATATGGATAATATTCTATTTTAAGCTTTATTTGCAAGTTTATGAGGTTATTTTCAAGGAAATATTTTTCCTTATTAATTGTGAAATTTTTAAAAATAACTGATTTCAAAATGGAAATGATATTTTCCATAGGAAATGTTCCATGTGATCTTTCATAATCATTTTCCATCTAACGTAATATCCATTGGTGTTACTTAACCTTTATAGGGGTTATCATCCAATGGTTATATATTTATTCTTTATCCGGATGGTTTATTAATATGATGAGAGAATATTTCAGAAACCTATTTCATTTCTATGAGTTATATTGTGATAAAATGGTTATGAACCCCATTTATTTTCATGGGTTCTGATATGATTATTGTTTTATGACCTTTTGGAACACATGTGTATGATTTTAATTATGTGATCGGTAGTACCTATATATCCCTCTAATGAATTAGTTAATGATTAATGTTTTATGAGATCGAATGGTATATATGAGGTTATCCCAATCCCTAAAGAGGGTACACAGGAGGTTATCCCAATCATAAAGAAGGTACACGGGTGGTTAGAAAAATCCTAATATGTTATGATTGTCTTAGTGAGTAACATTGACAAAATGTTTTCTATGCATATTTTTATTTCACAGTCTATGTTTTATTCCAATTTTATGATCTCATAGCTCATGTTCTTTGATTCCTTTGTGATTCACATCTTATGAACTTCTATGATTTATGTGATGACTCATTTTTATATTCTATAACATTAAGGGCATGGCCTTAAAATTTAAATCTCTTACCCTTATGATCATTTTATTCTTATTTGATAATTTATATCTCCCTTTTTACCCTTATGTGATAATCTGAGATAACCCTTTATTATTTCTTCTTCCATAGATTATGAAGAAAGGTTTTATATAAGATAATTCTAAGAAGGGAGATATATATAAAAAACATAGTGGTATAATATATAGTTCACCTAGAAAAAATTTGTTTATGTGTCCAAAATTACAAAGGAACTAAAACTAAATGATTCTATAGAGGATCGTTATGTTATGTAATGAATATTCATCTATTAATATGTAATATCTATATAAGAAAAGTATATATCTCTATAACTGGTATTTATAAAAAGGTTTATTTAACCTTTGCAAACTAGGATGGTAAATATTTAGTAAGAACCCACGGGATATGTCTAAGTATATGATAAAATCCTAAAGTTTTGATAATCATTATGAATGACCTAGTTCAAACCTATTTTTTCATAGAATAAGGTGTCAAGATTTAAAAATCCTTTAAATAATGTTTCATTATTATGTGGTTTCCCATTATGAATATTATTTCCCACACTATTATTTACAGTTTCTATTTTATGGATGTAACCCATAACAATCATGTTAATAGTAAATGTGATATAAAATGCAATGATTTTCCCCCAAATCAGCCAAATTTTGTGGGAGTTGGAATGAAAAATATTTTTTCTATGATTACGCAACTTTTATAAGATAGGAATCATGGTGTTATTTAAAACGAGAAAAGGAGGTAAGAACATTATGTTGAGTCATTAATGAGGCAATTTCCACCTTATTTTAGCGGGTTTCCTGATCCATTAGTTTCTGAACAATTGATGTGTACCACATAAAATATTTTTTTTATTCTCCAGTGTTTAGATCATGAAAATGTTATTTTGGATATTTATCATTTGGATGGTGAAGAAGATCAATGGTGTATTGTTATCAAGATGTTGAAGGAACCAGAAAATATTCACTCCATGTAGTGGGATGAGATCAATAACTTATTTCTTAATAAGTTTTTACCTTGTATTATTTATATGAAAATATAGAAGAAATTATTTGATCTGAAACAGAAGGTTGATGAATCTATTGGTACCTATGAAGAAAATATTAAAAGTCTTTTGAGGTAAACATCCAGTGTTATCATCCAAACTGAAACTAAGATAGATGTAATCTTCATTGGATTGAAACCAATTCATTGAATGGTGTTATCCATGATGGACTTAAATAGCTCAAAATAAATCATGTGATCTGGTATCATGGTGGAAATATATATTGGACTTATCCACCAATCTCCTGGTTTGGATAAGAAAATAAAGATAAAATTCAAAATAAATTCTACAAACCATGGAGATAAGAAGATTGTACTTCCCTTATGCTCAAATTGTGGAAGGAAATATTGTGGAAATTTTCTTAAGGGAGTTAAAAAATGTGTTAAGTGTGGAAAAGAAGTCCATCAAGCAATTAAATTCTGAATTAATGGAAATAAGTTATTGAATGATGTAAATAAAGTGGAATCTCTCTATAACGAATCACACACAATCCAATGTTTCAAATGATAGAATTATGGGAATTATCATAACTAGTGCCCAAATCAAAAGGTTAATGAAAATGATCATTATCAACAACCTCTTAAACCTAGAGAAAAATTTAAATCTCATGTGATTACAATTTTTAATGAAGGTTGTGATAACGATATTGTGAAAGGGGCACTTATCATCCTCTCAAGAACAATTAATGTATTATTTGATAATGGATCTACTAAATATTTTATTGTTATAGAATTTTCTAAGGGTATTATAGTATCACCTCAATAATGATATGTTTAATTAGTAGTAAAAATACCTGATGTTATGATGATCTCATCCAAAGTCTATTATCCTTCTCTAGTTTAATTTCTTTTTCATATTGTCCTTTTTAAAAATCTTATTATTCTCACTCTGGTTTAGTTCGATATTATATTGGGAATGGATTTATTTTCTCTCCGTAAATACCATATCAGATTTACAAGGAATGGAATTCAATTTTGATATTATGAACCTACTTTTGATCATCAACAAGTGTGATTATAAATATGGACTTTAAATTGATATCGCATACATTGTATGGTTATTGATTCCTCTTCAAAATGTATATTTATCTTAGTTGGTTGGGGAGAAACTCAATGGAAAGTATATAGTTATTGGTTCATAATTTTTTGTCTTTCTAGAAGAATTTCTTGGTCTTCCTCTGAGTCATGAAGTTTAGTTTTTCAGGGAACTCATACTTCGTAATACAACTATTTCAAACACTCCATACATAATAAACTTGATTGAGTTATAAGAATTTAAGAAGCAACTCAATGAGAATGGTTAAAAGGGATTCATTCAGTTAAGTGTTTGTCTTCAGGTTTCACCTATTCTATTCGTTAGGAATAAATATGGATAAATGAGGCTTTTTATTGATTATAGATAACTTAACAATATCACTATCAAGAAAAATATCATATTCATTATATTGATGATTTTTTTGATCAACATCATTAAACTCAATACTTTTCCAAGATTTGTCATCATTATAAATATCATCAATTGAGGGTAAAGAAAGAGGATATACCAAAGAAAGATTTCAATATAAGGTATGTATACTGTCACACCCCGACCGCAGACATCTTTATTTTACATCTTTCTTGGTCCCGATTTATTTTTATTTTTATTTTTATTTTTTTCTTCTTTTCGAGGGTTAGTTGTGTTGGGGGTTTCGCATCGGTGCGTGGTTACCGCATCGATGCGGTGACCGTGCGTTCGGCCCGGCATTTTAAATATTAAACTTTTATGTAGATAGATTATTATTATTACTTTTTAAATTGTTGTTGTTACTTTTGATGTTAATTTTGTTTATGGTATATATGTCTACATACATGTATATATATATGTATATGTATATGTGTATATATGTAGGTGTGTATATATATATATGTATATATATATATATATGTTTATGTGCGTTTGTATGGAAGTGTTCATGTTTATATGTGTATAGATATATATATATGTTAGTATATGTTTCAATATACGTATATATGTCTACATCTATATATGCGGGTGTGCGCGCGCGCACGCGCACGCCCATTTATTTTCAAATGGTTTTAATATTTTAAATTTTTTATAAAAGATAATTATTATTATAAATTTTCTAGTTATAAATTTTATTATTATTATAAGGTTTTATTGTCATTATAATGTTTTATTATTTTTATGAAGCGTTATTATTTTTAAGATTGTTTTACTTAATTACTTATGATCAAATATTATTATTATCATATTATTATGATTGTAGTACTTTATTATTAATATTACATATTATTATTAATATTATTCTCATATTATTAATTATTTTTTTGTGTATGATTATTATTATTATTATTGTTTATATATATATATATATAGTTTTTTTTTACACTTTAACCCTAATCCTACCCCCTACCCAGCCGCCACCCCATCCTTCTCTCTCTCCCCTCCTCCCCCGTTTTTCTCCCCCTGCACCTCGCCGATCCGCAGCCTCCCCTCCGGTGATCCGCCTCACCGCGCCCGCGCCAGACCGCCGCCCCGGCTTCCCTCGCCGCATCCAACTCCGTCACCACGCCCAGCCGCCAGCCTCCCCTTCCGTCTGGCGGACCTCCCCTCCCTGCATGTTCCGCACGCCGCGCCCGACAACCCCTCCCCACCTGTTTCCCTTGCCGCGTCCACGGCCAACACGGCACCCCCATCTCCGGCCTCCCTCCGCCTTCACCACACCCAGCGGCAGCCGCGCCGCCCAGCTCTCCCTCTCCCTCTTCCGCTGCTGTGCCCGCTTCCCGACCCCCTGCTCGCCCTCGGCCAGCCCGGACCCCCTACTCGCCCTCGGCCAGCCCCGCCGCCCCTTCACCACGCTGCGGCCGCGCCCGCAAGCCGTCCCGGCTCCCCCGGCCAGCCCGCCTTCCTACTTCCCTTTCCCCACAGCAGCCCTGCTCCGGCCTCGTCCGACGCCGCCCCGGCCGCTCCTCTCCCCTGCTCACCGTCCCGACTCGCCCAGCCCAACCGCCCCGCTGCATTCCTGCACGCCCCGCGCCGCCCTCCCCGGTGCCGTGCCGCCCCGGCCTCCCCATCCCGAGGCCGCACCCTCCTCCCGTCCGGCTCCTGCTCCGTCACTCTGGCCAGACCTGCCGCCTGCCCCTCCCTGTTCCAGCGCCTCTCTCCTGCGCTTCCTCCCCCTCCCGCTCCTCGGTATGTTTTTGTTTTTTTTTTGTTTTTGTTTTTCTCTTTATTATTATTATTATTATTTTTTCTTCTCTTTTATGTAACGTTTTAATATTTATGTTATATTAATAATATTATTATTATTATTATTATTATTATATTATTATTATGTCATTATTATTATTATGCTTATATTATTGTTATTATTATTATGTTAATATTATTATATTATTATTATATTATTATTGTTACAATTATTATTATTAAATTATTACTTTATTATTATTATCATATTATTATCATATTATTATTTTTATTATTATTATTATTGTGGTTATATTATTGTTATATTATTATTATTGTTATATTATTATCGTTATTGTCATTATTATTATTATTGTTATTATTATTATTATTATTGCGCTATTATATTTATTATTGTTCTTATTAGTATTATGTCATTATAATTATTATTATTATTATGTTAGTATTATTGTTACTCTTATTATTATTAGATTATTATTATGTTATTATTATTATTATTATTATTATTATTATTATTATTATGACGTTATTATTACTACATTTTGGTTATTATTATTATGGCTGTCATTATTATAGTATTATTATGCTATTATTATTATATCATACTATCATGATTATTATTATGTTATGGTTATTATTATTATTATTATTTTTAAGTTATTACTACTATTATTATTATTATTAGTATGTTGTCATTATTGAGCCTGCTTAACGACCTATTGTTTTAGGACCAGTTTGACGGCGCAATACGCGGCGACCTTAACGCAACAGGAGTTTCGCGTCGTGTCGTTCTTCATTCAGATCCGAGGTAGGTCTCCCCTTTCACTCGCCTTTAAATTTGGAATTCATTTATTCCTTGACTTTTTATTAAGTTTCAGTAAATTCAAAAGTATTATTAAGTAGTTACCTACAGTTTGGTGATCTGCTGATGATAAAAGTTGTTTTAATTCTAGCGTTGCATTAAAAGCGTTTTCTTGGATTTAATTGTGTGCTTCCATGGTAGTGTTGCTAGATGGTTCTTCCTGAATAATAAAAGACATGTTGAATTGGGTTTTGAAATGTTTTTGGCGTGTGTAAATTAGTAGATGTATTGTTTATGGAAAATGGTGTTTTCTGAGAACCTTGATTAGAGAAAACGTCGTGTGACCCTTTGAAATTGTTTTTGGAAACTTCATGTGTGGTTCTTGGTTGATGAAAGATGTTTTCCTTTGTTGTGTGAACAAAATTTTGGATTTCATTTGAGAAATAGTATTCCTTAAAAAAGTGATTAAAGGCCCGTTTGGCTCTTGATAAAAGTGGGGTGCGTTTTGATATTAGAAAATAACTCTACTTTTGAAACAATTGTGTTCCAGGGTGATATGCTGATTTGAGTTTCTTAAACAAAGTTCTAAGTGTGTTTTGGTTTTCAATGAAATGGCGTGTGTAATATCCCTTTAGAAATGCTTTAATATGAAATGGTCAAAATGTAAATGATATGGCGGCCCGGTTGGCACTTTAATAAATGTGAAGTGATTATACATATATATATATATACGTACTTGTGAGGGCATTTCTACAGGGGGACCTCCCTTCGAGGGTTGTCGTATAGCGATGTCCGTGTAAGGGGTTGGCAAGTGCGGTGAGATGAGTCACGCGTGCGAGGGTCTCCCACTTACACAGTGTTACAAAAACCACTATGGGTTCCTGGGCGTCTTGTAGATTATCGAGTGACGGTTGCTTGCTAACCCTGATTAGACGGGTTGGTACCCTCTGGAGTTGTGGACAGGCCAGGTGGGATGTGCCACTAGTTGGCTATTACGGCGGCCAGTGGGTTATTGACTGTGGAGCACCATGTCGGCAGGTAGTCTGATCCCAAATACGTCCAGGGGTTTTCTAGGGATGTTCAGGATCGCCCATGGTTATTGCTGATAACTTCTGGTTTATTTTTGCTTGCACTTGGTTTTCCTTGCCTGTTTACCTTCACTTGCACTTGTTTTCCCTACTTGTTTTCTTTCAGTCATATTTCACAGCCCATACTGTTAGAATTTGAGAAAAATGGTTTTCAAATGAAAATGCTTTATTCTCTTTGGGTAAGATTTGAAAATGTAACACTTTGCTTGTTAGAATGAGTTTAAAACTGATGAAAGGGAACTAACTTTCAAAAAGAACAAGGGAAACGTCTCGTGTTTGATTTTCAAGTAAAGCATTATGAAAACTTACTTTTATACATTATAGTTCAAACCTGGATTATGTAGATTCTTTATTTACTAGCAGTGCTTTGGGATTTGTTGTTGGGCTCACCTACTGAGTACTTTTGTGCTCACGCCTATCTTTTACCCTTTTTAGTTGCAGGTTCCTTGTGTTCAGGTTCTCCTGCTTGAGTCGCTCAGTGTGAGAGCGACGTTGGTTGTAGTTGGGTGGTGACCCACGGGGTCACATGGAGGTATGTCGTGGTATAGTTTGATTATGTCTTTATTGGTTGTCAGTTTGTTTAATTTATATTCTTTCTTCCGATCCTTATTTGAGTTTGGGTTTAAATCGTTCCCAACGATTAAAATTTTAATGCCCGGCACTTGTTGCCATCCCGGGGGGATCGGGAACGCCCCTCGGGACATGCCGCGGACCGGCTCGGGTGACTGGTTCAGGGTCGACCCGGGCTGGTTCGTGACAAAATGGTATCAGAGGAGGTTCTTGTTATTTGGGTTGTCTAGTAGAAGGAGATTAGGACTGTCAGAACTCGAGGGGTATGTATGGGAAGAGCGTCGCGAACTCTTGCTCGCACTGATCCTCGAGTTACCAGGGGTAGTTCGGGAATTGCGTCCTTGTCTTTTCTGGTTTGTCTTGGATTTAGAGATGATAATGGAGGAAAGCCGACGTTACATCGTGATTTCACATGGAGTAGTGACCCATGTGGAGTCCGAGTACGTGGTTTGAATTCCTCTTAGTGGTCTATGATGACTTGGGACATGGCCCACTACCATGTCGCCAGGTTGAGCATGACTACTAGTCCCTCATTTCAGTGATTGATGCAAATTTGGATGCTTCTTTTGTTTTGGTCAGTGTGAGTACGTTGTTGGAAATGAAAAAGGGTTTTGAAAAAAAAAATTGGACTGATTTCTTTTAAAAAAAGTCTTTAAATATATGAAATGGGTTTTAAAACTGAAATCTCTTGATTTGGAAATCTGTTGTTTGCTTGGAGTTGGTTAGGAATGGTTCGGGATGAAACCCCAGGTCCTCTTTATGAACGTTTTCACATGTGTGAGAATGCATGGAAAGTGTACGTTGGTGCGAGTATGAATGGAAAGTGGATAAAGACATGTGCAACGGTTCATGAGATTACCTGTGTGTGTATTTGAAATTAAAGGCTTGACCTTGTTTTCTAAATTGGTTTTAAAGAGGAAATGGTTTTGGAAAATTTTTGGTTTGAAAGTGGATTGGTTTTTGGAAAGTGATCTAGAAAAAGGGTGGTTTTGAAATCAAAAATGGAAAAGGGGATTTTGAAGAGGAGATTTTATTTTGGGTTGTGTTGTATTTGTTTGGTCCTTGTGCTGACTGTTTTTGATGAAGGTGCTTTTATTGATGTTGCTTCAGTTTGATATTGGTTTTGGCCTTGTGTTTTATATATCGCTCAGGAAATGCCGCCCAGAAAGGTCTCTAAGGATTCGGATATGTCATGCCCAGTTTTTGGTCCTCCTCAGACTTTTCCTATTCTCCGTGGTGATCAGGGTCCGTTAGAGGCAGTAAAATGGCTCGAGGAAGTGGAACGTGTCTTTAGAATGTTGGGAACTCCCGATAATGTTAAGGTTCGTGCAATTATGAAGTTGTTCGAGGGTCCAGCTCTGGACCGGTGGAAGGTGGTTGCCCCACCATCGACGCAGGTTGAAATGACGTGGGATGTCTTTAGAATTGTTTTCATCCAATGGTTTGTACCAGAGGAAGTGAAGCTGGAGAAAAAGACAGAGCTTGTGCATATTCAACAAGGTCAATGGACGGTGAAGGCATATGTTGACCATTTCAAGGAACTGATTCCCTTTTCTCCAGAGGTAGCATCGCATGAGCTCATGAAGGTCTATCTTTTCACTGGGGGTCTGCGTCCAGAGATCAAGGAGCGAGTCCTCCCTTATAAAGACCTTTTTTTCGAGAAGCTGGTGGAGGAAGCTTTCTTGGAAGAGTTAGTTTCTGGTGTGCGGGTGGTTAATAATCCAGCGTCCCCTGTTGTTGTTCGTAAGAGTTCCCCCTCTGGTGAGGAAAAGGCACCAGAGATACTTGTTCCTAATGAGTTATCCCCTTTGGTTCCAGCTTCCAGTTCATCAGATCGTTCGATGTTATGCTTTCAGTGTGGTCGTTTCGGGCATTTAAAGTCGTCTTGTCGCAACCCTCTGAAGACGTGTCATCGCTGTGGTTGTCTGGGTCATCTGGAGAAGTTTTGCAAGAAGCGTCGCTTGAAGAGGAAGTTGTGATGAGAGAATGTTAGTACCTAACTGTGAGGCAGAAGATGCTTCAGCCATCAGAGCCCCAGCCACAAGTCTCGGGGTGAAGCTCGCGCACAGTCAGGAGTTCCCAGGGTTGTGAAGCCTTGGTCCCGGTTCTGTTTTCCGTATTGATGGTGGAACCATTAGAAACCTCTTTCATACTTGTTTTCCCACTACAAAAGTTTCAACAGCGTTGTAAATGCGTTGTTTCTCTATAAAGTGACAATGGACTTGTTCTATGGTAAATCTAAGTGGACTTGTCGTGTGAATGTAATATTCTAAATCATGTGTCCTTCTTAAAAGTGTGTTTGACTCTCGTGTGGGTTGAACTCGTTTTAGTTATGTTGTTGATGTGGTTATGTTTTGTGGACTTCGGTGGATCATGTCTCCAATTTGATGCTGGTTAAATGTTTTTCTATGGGTTTTCCCTGGGTTTGAAGGTTGTTGACTCTAGTCGTGGGTTCAAGGTTTCAACGGAGGTGTAAATCTAAGCATGCTATAAGAGTTGGTTCGAATCGGTTGGGAGTTCCTGCGTCTACCCCCCTTTTTCTAGGGTTGTCTATTTAGATAGTAAAATTTTCTGCACTAGTTGAGTTCTTGTGGTGGGGAGAACCCCTTCGTGTTCTCCCCTCAATCTCGGACCTTAGTTTTCTCTTCGATCGGTCGGGTGTAACCTGTGTAGAGTGAGGTCATCCCCGAGATTCTCAGTTTTCTTCAGCTCCTTTAATTCTGTTTGGGCATAGACTTGGTTTTTGGCTGACTAGTGTCTTGGTGACTTTCTGGGGGCAGAAAGTGTCTGTGGTGGGGAGAATTGTCACACCCCAACCGCAGACATCTTTATTTTACTTCTTTCTTGGTCCCGATTTATTTTTATTTTATTTTTATTTTTTCTTCTTTTCGAGGGTTAGTTGTGTTGGGGGTTTCGCATCGGTGTGCGTTTACCGCATCGATGCGGTGACCGTGCGTTCGGCCCAGCATTTTAAATATTAAACTTTTATGTAGATAGATTATTATTATTACTTTTTAAATTGTTGTTGTTACTTTTGATGTTAATTTTGTTTATGGTATATATGTCTACATACATGTATATATATATGTATATGTATATGTGTATATATGTAGGTGTGTATATATATATATGTATATATATATATATGTTTATGTGCATTTGTATGGAAGTGTTCATGTTGATATGTGTATAGATATATATATATGTTTGTATATGTTTAAATATACGTATATATGTCTACATCTATATATGCGGGTGTGCGCGCGCGCACGCGCATGCACATTTATTTTCAAATGGTTTTAATATTTTAAATTTTTGATAAAAGATAATTATTATTATAAATATTCTAGTTATTAATGTTATTATTATTATAAGGTTTTATTTTCATTATAATGTTTTATTATTTTTATGAAGCGTTATTATTTTTAGGATTGTTTTACTTAATTACTTATGATAAAATATTATTATTAGCATATTATTATGATTGTAGTACTTTATTATTAATATTACATATTATTATTAATATTATTCTCATATTATTAATTATTTTTTTGTGTATGATTATTATTATTATTATTGTTTATATATATATATATATAGTTTTTTCTTAAACTTTAACCCTAATCCTACCCCCCTACCCAGCCGCCACCCCATCCTTCTCTCTCTCCCCTCCTCCCCCGTTTTTCTCCCCCGGCACCTCGCCGATCCGCAGCCTCCCCTCCGGTGATCCGCCTCACCGCGCCCGCACCAGACCGCCGCCCCGGCTTCCCTCGCCGCATCCAACTCCGTCGCCACGCCCAGCCGCCAGCATCCCCTTCCGTCCGGCGGACCTCCCCTCCCTGCATGTTCTGCACGCCGCGCCCGACAACCGCTCCCCGCCTGTTTCCCTTGCCGCGTCCACGGCCAACACGGCACCCCCATCTCCGGCCTCCCTCCGCCTTCGCCACACCCAGTGGCAGCCGCGCCGCCCAGCTCTCCCTCTCCCTCTTCCGCTGTTGTGCCCGCTTCCCGACCCCCTGCTCGCCCTCGGCCAGCCCGGACCCCCTGATCGCCCTCGGCCAGCCCCGCCGCCCCTTCACCACGCTGCGGCCGCGCCCGCAAGCCGTCCCGGCTCCCCCGGCCAGCCCGCCTTCCTGCTTCCCTTTCCCCACAGCAGCCCTGCTCCGGCCTCGTCTGACGCCGCCCCGGCCGCTCCTCTCCCCTGCTCGCCGTCCCGACTTGCCCAGCCTGACCGCCCCGCGCCGCCCTCCCCGGCGCCGCGCCGCCCCGGCCTCCCCGTCCCGAGGCCGCACCCTCCTCCCGTCTGGCTCCTGCTCCGTCGCTCCGGCCAGACCCGCCGCCTGCCCCTCCCTGTTCCAGCGCCTCTCTCCTGCGCTTCCTCCCCCTCCCGCTCCTCGGTATGTTTTTGTTTTTGTTTTTTTTTTCTCTTTATTATTATTATTATTATTATTTTCTTCTCTTTTATGTAACGTTTTAATATTTTTGTTATATTAATAATAATAATATTATTATTATTATTATTATATTATTATTATGTCATTATTATTATTATGCTTATATTATTGTTTTTATTATTATGTTAATATTATTATATTATTATTATATTATTATTGTTACAATTATTATTATTAAATTATTACTTTATTATTATTATCATATTATTATCATATTATTATTTTTATTATTTTTATTATTGTGGTTATATTATTATTATATTATTATTATTGTTATATTATTATCGTTATTGACATTATTATTATTATTGTTATTATTATTATAATTATGACGCTATTATATTTATTATTGTTCTTATTAGTATTATGTCATTATAATTATTATTATTATGTTAGTATTATTGTTACTCTTATTATTATTAGATTATTATTATGTTATTATTATTATTATTATTATTATTATTATGACGTTATTATTACTACATTTTGGTTATTATTATTATGGCTGTCATTATTATAGTATTATTATGCTATTGTTATTATATCATACTATCATGATTATTATTATGTTATGGTTATCATTATTATTATTATTTTTACGTTATTACTACTACTATTATTATTATTAGTATGTTGTCATTATTGATCCTGCTTAACGACCTATTGTTTTAGGACCAGTTTGACGGCGCAATACGCGGCAACCTTCACGCAACAGGAGTTTCGTGTCGTGTCGTTCTTCGTTCCGATCCGAGGTAGGTCTCCCCTTGCACTCGCCTTTAAATTTGGAATTTATTTATTCCTTGACTTTTTATTAAGTTTCAGTAAATTCAAAAGTATTATTAAGTAGTTACCTACAGTTTGGTGATCTGCTGATGATAAAAGTTGTTTTAATTCTAGCGTTTCATTAAAAGCATTTTCTTGGATTTAATTGTGTGCTTCCATGGTAGTGTTGCTAGATGGTTCTTCCTGAATAATGAAAGACATGTTGAATTGGGTTTTGAAATGTTTTTGGCGTGTGTAAATTAGTAGATGTATTGTTTATGGAAAATGGTGTTTTCTGAGAACCTTGATTAGAGAAAACGTCGTGTGACCCTTTGAAATTGTTTTTGGAAACTTCATGTGTGGTTCTTGGTTGATGAAAGATTTGTTCCTTTGTTGTGTGAACAAAAGTTTGGATTTCATTTGAGAAATAGTATTCCTTAAA
The DNA here is from genome assembly GCA_963277665.1 of Viscum album. Taxonomy (NCBI): domain Eukaryota; kingdom Viridiplantae; phylum Streptophyta; class Magnoliopsida; order Santalales; family Viscaceae; genus Viscum; species Viscum album. Next base: position 1,447,590,266 of record OY728136.1, read on the forward strand.
AAGGTGATTAAAGGCCCGTTTGGCTCTTGATAAAAGTGGGGTGCGTTTTGATATTAGAAAATAATTCTACTTTTGAAACAATTGTGTTCCAGGGTGATATGCTGATTTGAGTTTCTTAAACAAAGTTCTAAGTGTGTTTTGGTTTTCAATGAAATGGTGTGTGTAATATCCCTTTAGAAATGCTTTAATATGAAATGGTCAAAATGTAAATGATATGGCGGCCCGGTTGGCACTTTAATAAATGTGAAGTGATTATACATATATATATATATATATATATACGTACTTGTGAGGGCATTTCTACAGGGGGGCCTCCCTTCGAGGGTTGTCGTGTAGCGATGTCTGTGTAAGGGGTTGGCAAGTGCGGTGAGATGAGTCACGCGTGCGAGGGTCTCCCACTTACACAGTGTTACAAAAACCACTATGGGTTCCTGGGCGTCTTGTAGATTATCGAGTGACGGTTGCTTGCTAACCCTGATTAGACGGGTTGGTACCCTCTGGAGTTGTGGACAGGCCAGGTGGGATGTGCCACTGGTTGGCTATTAGGGCGGCCAGTTGGTTATTGACTGTGGAGTACCATGCCGGCAGGTAGTCTGAACCCGAGTACGTCCAGGGGTTTTCTAGGGATGTTCAGGATCGCCCATGGTTATTGCTGATAACTTCTGGTTTATTTTTGCTTGCACTTGGTTTTCCTTGCCTGTTTACCTTTACTTGAACTTGTTTTCCCTGCTTGTTTTCTTTCAGTCATATTTCACAGCCCATACTGTTAGACTTTGAGAAAAATGGTTTTCAAATGAAAATGCTTTATTCTCTTTGGGTAAGATTTGAAAATGTAACACTTTGCTTGTTAGAATGAGTTTAAAACTGATGAAAGGGAACTAACTTTCAAAAAGAACAAGGGAAACGTCTCGTGTTTGATTTTCAAGTAAAGCATTATGAAAACTTACTTTTATACATTATAGTTCAAACCTGGATTATGTAGATTCTTTATTTACTGGCAGTGCTTTGGGATTTGTTGTTGGGCTCACCTACTGAGTACTTTTGTGCTCACGCCTATCTTTTACCCTTTTTAGTTGCAGGTTCCTTGTGTTCAGGTTCTCCTGCTTGAGTCGCTCAGTGTGAGAGCGGCGTTGGTTGTAGTTGGGTGGTGACCCGCGGGGTCACATGGAGGTATGTCGTGGTATAGTTTGATTATGTCTTTATTGGTTGTCAGTTTGTTTAATTTATATTCTTTCTTCTGATACTGCTTTGAGTTTGGGCTGAAATCATTCCCAACGATTAAAATTTTAATGCCCGACACTTGTTGCCATCCCGGGGGGATCGGGAACGCCCTTCGGGACTTGCCGCGGACCGGCTCGAGTGACCGGTTCAGGGTCGACCCGGGCTGGTTCGTGACATATACTATGAATTTATAGTGATTCCATTTGGACTTACTAGTTCCCCCACTATCCTCAAATATTTAATGAATAGAGTATTTAGAGATTACCTTGATCGGTTTTTTGTAGTCTTTATAGACGATATTCTTGTATATTAAAAGATAAAGAATATTATATAGATCTTTTTAAAAAATTTATTAAGACCCTAAGTGAGGATTATATTGAAGATAAAATTAAAAATTGTAAATTTTTTCTTCATAATGTTTCATTCATGGGTCATATAATCTCAAATCAGGGTATATCATTAGACCCTTAAAAGATAAAAGTTATTGAAAATTCGTCCAAAATAACCACTATGATTGGGATTCATAGTTTTCATAGTTTGGATGGATATTATCTTCTCTTTTTGTAGAATTTCTCTTGGCTATCGAATCCATTCACCAAGTTGACTCATAAGGGGGATAAGTTTCTTTGGAAGGATGAATGTGATAAATGTTCTAAGGAACTAGTAAAATGGGTAGTTAGTGTACCTTTGCTTACTCTACCCTAAAGTTGGTAAAGTTTGGTAATATTTAGTGTTTCATTAAATAATGGGTTGGTATGTTTACTCAGATAGAATGATATGGTTATAGGTTATACCTCATGAAAATTTAAGGTTCATGAGTACAATTACCCAACTCACGATTTAGAGTTAGAGGTGGTAATTTTCATATTAAATATATAGAGGAATTATCTCTATAAAGAATAGTGTGAAATATATATCAATGAAAAAAGTTTAACATATATTTTCAAACAGAAATATTTGAATATGGGCTAGAGAAGATGGTTGGATCTGATTAAATATTATGATGGTTCAATACATTACCTCCCTGAGAGAGAGAAAAAGGTACAAGATGCTGTAAGTAAAAAGGATCATTCTATATTATCTATGATGAGTATAAAAATATATATAGTACTTTTAGACTTTCAAAGGATGGATCTTGAAATATTGAAGGAATGGAAGAAATATTATCTTTATAAAATGAGTGTTCAACCATTTATTCAAGTGAAAATTAAAGAGGTACAGAAGGAAGATGTAGAGATTAAAAAACATGTGACAAGTTTTCATGAATTCAACATTGATTATTATGGAATAATAAGGTTCTAGAAATTTGTATGTGTCTCTTAGGTACCATATTTGAAGAAGGAGATGATGGATATAGCTCATAGCTCTTCATTCTATATTAATTTGGGAATTATGAATATGTATAGATATTTTAAATTTTATTTATGGTGGGATAGCATGAAGATGGATATTGCAGAAATTGTATCTCTGTGCATGGTAATTCAGAAATTTAAGGTCAAGAGACCTAAGTATAAGGGAATGTTATATCCATTAGACATATCAAGATAGAAATGGGAAAATATCATTATGGATTTTTTCATTGAACTCACCAAAAATTTAAAATGGAATACTTTTATTTGGGTTATATTTGATTACCTTAATATTTTATCGCACTTCATCACTATTAGATAATATTTATCTTTGTATTTTCATATTGATATATACATTAAATAAGTGGTAAGGTTTCATGTAATACCACCTTCTATTTTATCTAATAATGATCCAAGAATTATCTTGAATTTCTAGAAAAATAAGGGGACCTAATCCATTTACACATACTATTACAATATTACTAAATATAAATTACAATTAATACAACACAAAGATTATAAATAATTAGTGTATTTATAATAAAATGTTCTTAATATATAAAACATGGAATATAAATTTTATTTTCCATAGTGAGCTCCTGAAATCCATTTGGGATCCAAAATCTACATGTGATGACGTGGGGAATACATAAAAAAGGGGTGAGATAAAAATCATACAAAGGGAATAAACATTATAGGGAAACATAACATGTGATTCCAAGGTATAGTATAATATCATAAAAGATAAGGATCATGAGTAATTTCATGAAATTATATCATAAATAACATGGTATAATAAGATCATAAAATTATAGAAAATATTGAAATAACATAAAACCTAATGTAATCATAAGTCAAGTATTACTTCTAATACAACATCACATGTAGGAAAAAGTTCCATAATGGATTATGTTCACTCCCTAATACTATAAATGAAGTCTCATGACCCTACAACATTTCCTAATTAATTTGAGTCCAATATAATTTAAGGCCCACCCATCACATTCATTTCCTATACATGAATATATGTTCTAAATTAGTATATCAATCATAAGGCATACACATAACAATTACCCATAGAAATAAATGGGTTTTATAATATTGTCTCATAACATAATCAAAAAAAATTTCTAAAAGAAGGAATTTAAGAAATGGTTATAAGTCATGTATTACCACATAAAAATAGGGGATAATAATATAAGTATATATATAATAGAAATATATATTAATAATTTAAAATCATTCCAAAACACTAATTTTTATTTTCTTGGATAAATAGAAATTCCTTTAAAAAATTTTAAAACATTCTTGAGAAAAATTACCCTTCCACATCAAAAATCACTTTTCAAAAAAAATCAAAAAAATTATGAAAATAAATTTAATTGGAAATATTCTTTAAAAATTATAATGCAATATTTTTGGAAAATAATTTTCATGATGGGAAAATTATTGTTCATTCTGTACAGGTTAAAATAATTGTTTTTTTACCTATTCAATAAAAGTTAAAAAGTGCCTTGTTCGGAAAATGATAGGAATATTTTTTTAAACCCTTTTTAAAAATTGAAAAAAGTTTAAAAATTACTTTTAAAAATAATATGATAACATTAAAAAAAATTTTGAAATTGTTTTTAGAAATCATGGATATAGAAGAAAACATTTTTTTGACCGAAGAGAGAAATAAAATTAATTCTCTTAAAATCATTTTCTCAATAATTTTAAACCCCAAAGAGATAAAATGGAAATATTACCTTAAAAAACTAATAACCATATTATAAATAAATTAAATGTTTTTATTAAATAATAATAAAATAATTTTCTTCGATAAAAATTCAAACATAGGCAATTATGATTAAAATGAGATTGTAGAATAAACCCTTACCACTTTCAGAACTTTTCAATAATTACTTCCCATGAATGTATTAGATTAATTTTGAATTAAAATGTCATTATATAGGAATTATTAAGGATATATTATGTAAAAGGGTTATTATATAGATCATTATAAATAAATTAGCTACATAAAAAACTTGTGTCTCAAAGAAGGAAATTTTACGTGAAAACCATACAAATTTTGTATCATTAAGGGAGAGTTAATAAATGGAATTATTACATGTAAAAAAGTTAGATAAAAAAACACAAATTTAAATAAAACATAAATTAATAAAAATTCATTTCACACATAATTTTGGTATAATATAATCAATGAAGTAAACAAATAACCCAATGAATGAAAAATTAGTTAAGAAACCCCTTACCTCGTGCTTCCCTTTAGTTGAATGCTTTTTAACCTCCTATACATCTTTTTAAACATTTTATTAAGTTATACCATAATAATATTATTATATATAATATCATATATGGTATTTTTATAACCGATTATTACCCATTCATTAATAATCTTTCATTGTGACTATTTTTTCGGGTGTTAATTTCCTTGTTTTGTCCTACATATTTCATCATGAATGATTATGATCTTGAGAAAATAATATAGTTAAATAATATCTAGAATTATATTATAGTTATAAATATAATATTTATTTATTATATACAAATTTATAATCTTTATTTAATTTTTAACATGGATAATGAGTCACATCACTTTGTGGAGATGGTAGGTCGTACATACACACAAGCAAAGTTATCATTTCCTTAACGAGTGAAATGTAAGGAATTGGATTTTATTTTAACTCTATATAATAAATATAATGTCATTTATGTGACATATATTCCTTAAATTTATCCTTTTTTACCTTCCATTCAAAGAGTTAGTGAAAAATCAATCACATCACTTCAAGTGGCAGTACTTTGCTGTACACACGAGCAACGTTATCGTATTTCCTATGAAATGGAAAGTAAGAAGTTATAAATTTTATTATAATTAAATAAGTATAATTATATCATATATATCATATATAATCCTTATATACATAATTATATAGATATATTATAAGCAATGATGGAAAATGAATTATATCGAATCATGCGGTGATAGTTCGTTGTACACACATTCAATGGTTTGGTTTCCCATTTGAGGGGGGTGATGGTTTTAGGTCATTACCTAAACATACAGAAATAACATTATATAAAATAAAATTATTTTATAATATAATAATTATTTAATAATATTTTTATCATGTGGATGAAGAAATAAAATAACGTGTTTGGTCAATGATGTTAACTCTTCTTCAGATAACTTCTTTTGGTTTTCACCAAAAGCCTTCCAGGGTTGGATTTATGAAAAAAAAATATTTTTAAATTAATGAATATATATATATAGGGAATTTATTTTTGTATTTATTAACCTAAAAATTGGTTTTTGGAAGTGTGCAAAGAAACTGAGAGCATGTGGCTATTTATAAACGGGGAGAGGAGGCATTAAATATTTTTGAAAAGAAAGAATCACACCCATGTTTTTCTAATATAAACGGGCTAAAAAACCAATTATTTTAAAACCTTGGAAGATATATGGTATAAATATTACCATAAAATAGGATGTATAATTTTTTTGGTCCTATTTAACCCTCATAGTTTTGGTTTGACTACCTGAGTAAATATATTTTTACCTTGATAATGGTAAATTTTTTATATTTTCACTGTTCATTATGGTAAAAAATTAAGTTTATATTATTAGATAATATAAATTATCAGGATTAAAAATATAGAATCCATTTTCCAATTTAAACTCACCAATGTATTAGAATTTAATTTAAAATTATACTCATAGACTTGTCGGAAAAACGGTTTTTCAAGAGATGCATTTTTTAAGGAAAAGATGATCTCATATTAACTATATGATAGGTAATATTAATTAAGTGAATTTAAATTATTATATATATTTGTATATAATATATAAATTTAAATTAAATAATTCCTCATTTTGGTTTGTTATAATTATTTAAAATGGAGAAACATTATACAGTTTAAAATAGTTTTCATAAAAAGTGTTTTAAATCCAAAAAATAATATTATTATAAAGTTTAGTATAAATATAATTTAAATGAAATTAATAGGATTTAATATAACTAAATAATAATTATTTTGATCTTAAATCAAATTTAAAAAATAATAATACTTATTTATTAAAAATAAATGTCAATTTTATTAAAATCAAAATTTTTCACAAATCATTAAAAATTTATTATTTTCCTAAATATCAAATAATTTCATTGTATGTTAATATCGGTATGATGATTTAAAAATTTATGTTCATTTTTTAAAATAAATTTTCTAACATTGGTAAAAAAATTAAATTATGTGTGCAAAGAGAGACTAAACCACCATTTAGAAAAAACACTTGTTTTCAGAAAATATTTCTTTGTCTTTCAAATGGTTATCATTTAATATATAATAAATATATAACCATTGAATTTAATTTTATAATTTTTTAAAATTTATTTTTTCCTATTCATGCCCTCTAACATTACTTGTAGGTTATAATGTTAATGTTTAAATAATAATAATATTTTAAAATAGATTTTGTTTTGTTTAAACTTGGTGTTGATTGGATCGTAACCTATCAAAGAGATTAAATTTCTTTAAGAATATAATATATCAAAAAGTATCTAGTAATAACATAATCCCCCATTAACTAATTTCACCATATAAATTTAATGTTACATATTGAGGTTAAAACATGTGACAATACTTCTGCTTCATCACTTCTTCAACTTCCCAAATTTCATCTTCAAACATTTGGTTTCACCACGACACTTTGAAAAGGTGAGTTGTATTATTTTGTAAAACTCTATCTATGAAATCTAGGATCTCCACCATATTATCCTCTTATGAAAATTATTTTTCTAATGGAACTACTTATAGATTTAATACATTTAGGGGTCTTGGATGTACTTCCATAAGAGGGATACATGGAAAACATCATTGACTCGAGATAGGTTAAGTGGACGTTCTAGTTAGTATGCCACTACTCTAAAGATATCAAGGATCTAAAAGGGTCCAATTTATCTAGGAATAATATTTCTTTTCTTCCCAGAACTTATGACTTTATTATATGGTGAAATATGGAGGAATAACTTATCTAGAACCTAAAACTCCAAGTCTCGTCGACAGTTTTCTCTATAGATTTTATACCAAATGTTCATTAATTTCATGAGAGATTAAATGGATTGGACCTTGTCTATCATATCGTGGGAAAGATAAAATCCCATCATCTTCCTATCTCTAACTTCATCCCAACATGTCAGATTCCAACACCGCTTTCCATTTATATTCTTATCAGGTTCCTTTTGAATGATAGAATGGGAACTATTATTATATGATATCAATAATAAGGTAATATATTGATCCCAGAATCCTTGAAAATATATTAAAAAATACATTAGGATATCCTCTAGAGTTTGAATTTTTATCTTATATTGTCCATCCATATGAGGTTGATAATAAAACTAAAACAAATTTCCATATCTAATGATTGCTGAAGGCTTCTCTATAACCTTGAACTATACCTCAGATATCGATTAGATACAATAGAGTGTGGCACTCCATTAAATATTACCACTTGCCATTTGAATATCAAACTGAGTTGTTCAATAGATACATATTTCTTTATTGAAATTAAATGTTATGACATTTTAAGGCTATAAACTACCTCCCAGATGGAATTATTACATTTGGGTGTCCTAGGAATTCCTAAAATTAAATCCATGTTTATGTTTTTTGATTTTCATACTAGTATGTTAAATGATTAACTTATAACATTAGGATTATATCATTTATCCATGACTTTTTGGCATGCCAAGAATTAATATACTAATTTCACTATCCTCTACTTCATGTTATCCCAGTAGAAGTTTCTCTTTAGATCTATATACATCCTAGTGCTTCATGGAAGAATTGAGATATATGATATATATAAATCCTTCACTGAACCACATCTTATTATAGTATCTAGAAAGGGATATTATTTCTTAGAATCCATTCACTCTATACTTAACAAAGATTAAATAATATTTTTTATACATAATCTTATCCTTATAATCATCCCTAGGGTTATCACTAAATTTTTATCATCGCAGTTCCAAAGGTTAACTAAACCATTTCTTTTATATAATATTTTTTGACCCATTGCTTTTACACATATTATTACATTATTCTTAAACATAAATAACCATTAATAAAACCCAAGGATCATAAATCCCAAGTGTCTTGGGATGACTGGGTTCTTAAAACATAAAACGTATCCTCATTATTTTAATTTCCCTAGTAAGCTAAAAAATCCATTTTAACTCCAAAATTTTATGGTATAAACTATGGAATACATAAATAAATGTTGAGATAAAAATCCTCTTAAGGTAATAAATATGATAAGGAAATGTAACATGTGAGTCAAACGTATAACATGATATGATAAAAGAGAAGGCTCATGAGTAATTTCATGGAAGAATATAATAAAGAACATGGTATCATAGGATCATGGAATTACAGGAAATGTGGAAATAACATAAAACATAACATAAGCATAATTCGAGGATAAATACCAAGAAAACATCACATGGTGGATATATTCGCATTATATATTAGGTTAACTATCTAATCCCAAACATGACATCTCATGAGACTAAAACATTACCCAATTCATTAAAGGGATATATCATTCCTGGATCACCCATAATATTTATTTCATGTACATGAATATGAATTCTACATAATGGTATCAATCATAAGTCATAAGAATAAGAATTACCCATGAAAATAAATGGGTTTCATAATTATATCTCATAACATGATGAAAACATATTCCTTAAAGAATAAATTTAATAAATGATCATAAGTAATGTATTACCCCATAAAAGGATGGTAGAATAAGATAGGTATATATTTATGAGACATATAAATACAATTTATATTCTTTCCAAAACATTAAAGGTTCTTTTCATTGATAAATAGAAATGCCATTAAAAACCTTGAAACATTCTAGAGGAAAATAAAACTTCCACATTTGAAAAACTAAAATTCAAAACAAATTGTGAAAATCATTTTATTTAAAAATATACTTAGAAACATATAAAGTTACATTTGAGTTAAACAATTTTCATGATGGTGGAAAATATGATTCATTTCATACACATTAAAAAAAGAATCTTTTCACCTTTTTTAGAAAAGTTAAAAAGTAAATTTTTCTGAAAGATATTGGAAGATTACTCTTTAAACAAAATTTTAAAAAATAATGGGTAAAAATGAATTTTAAATATCATATGATAATATAATTTTTTTTATAAAACATGTATATCTAAGAAAAATAATTCTGAACCGAAGATAGAAATGAAATTGATTACATTAAATACATTTTACCAATCATTCTAAGTACCAAGGAGATGAAAGAGGTACTATTAAATTAAAACCTAATTAATAAACATAGGATATGAAAATTATATAGTTTTATTATGCAATGATAAAATAATTTACTTCAATGGATATTCAAGCATAAGCAATCCCGATTAAAGTGAGATTGAAACATTTACCCTTATTACTTTGGTAACTTTTGAATCATAAATTTCCATGAATGAATTAGATGATTTATAACTTAAAATATCATTATTTAGGAAGGTTTGATGATATGGTATTGAAAATGGGAATTATTTACACTATTTAAAATAATTTAGGTTTATAAAATTACATGTGTCTTAAATGTGGAATTTTGAGATAAAACCCTTGTAAAGTTTGTATAATTAAGGGGAGAGTTAATAAATGGGGTGATTATGTTTAAAAATGTATGTCCACAAAAATAAAATTTTAAATACAAAATAAATCCATAAAAAGTTATTTTAGACATAATCTTGGATTTATTTAATCAACAAAGTAGACATATAACCCAATTAATGAAAATTGAGTTATGAAACCCCTTACCTCGTGCTTCTCTATAGTTGAGTGCTCTTTAACCTCATGTATAGTGTATTTAAACATATTATTAATGTATAAAATAATCATATTTTTTATAATAACATATATTATCCTTTTATAACACATATTAGCCATTTATTAATAATATTTCATTATCACTATTGTTTCAGGTGTTAATTGCCTTGTTTTCTTCTGCATGTTTCATCATGAATGTTCCTGATATTGAACATATATTATAGATCAATAATATAAAAAATTATATTAAAATTTTTGAATATCATTTTTTTCATTAGATGTGTCTTTATTATTATAATTGAATTTTGAACATGGAGAATGAATCGCATCGCTTTGTATAGATGGTAGGTCATATGTATGCACGAGAGACATTATCATTTCATTAACGGGTGAAAGGTAAAGTAATGAGATACTATTTTAATCATAATGAATAAATAAAATATTATATATATCAGATATATTCATTAAATTTATCTTCTTTTACCTTCCATGTAAAGTGTTAGTGAAAAATGAATCACATTGTTTCGTGAGACAGTAGTTGATCGTACACACGAGAGATGTTATCATATTTCCTACAAAATGGAAAGTAAGAATTTATATGTGATGTTATAATTAAAAAAATATAAAAATATCTTAAATATAATATATAATCATTATATACATCATTATATTCAGACTTTATAATTGGTGATGGAAAACAAATTACATCAATTTGTGAGATGACAGTTTATCAAACACATGATCAACGGTTTCTTTCCCCATTTGTGGGAGGTTGATATGGTTATAGGTCGTGAAATTAACATAAAAATATCTAATTATAATATAATGAGGTTATTATATAACCATGGTTTAATAATATTTGGAGTAGGTGTAAAAAGAAATAAAATAAAACACTCGGTTAGGGATGTTACATCTTCTTCAGACAACTTCATTTAGTTTACACCGAAAACCTTTATAGGTTGGATTTATAACCAAAAAATGATTATATGATGAGTTTAGGGATTTCATTTTGTTAGGTATTTTAAATACTAACGGTTTTTAGATGTTTTAAAAGGATGGGAGAGGGGTGGCCTTTTATAAGTGGGGGGGAGGATGCACGTGAATTTTTTTAAAAGAAAGAATTTCAGCCACACATTTTATTATGAAACAAGGAACCAAAATGGACCATTTTAGAAACTTATAAGATTTATGGTCGAAATATAACCATAAAATAGTAATTATACATGTTTTGGTTCATTGTTAACCCCTATATTTTTAGTTTAACACCATATTGACCCGTTTTTACCTTAACTGCGATAAATAATTCTTACTATTTTAACTATTCATTAATGTTAAAAATTAATTTCACCATGTTAGATAATATATATTATTTTGATAAAAAATAATGAATCCATTTTTTATATTTTAACCACATAAGTGGTAAAATTTAAATTAAAATTACACCTGTAGGCATGTCAAAAAAATGGTTTTTGAGGAGATACATTTTTTAAAGAGAAGATGATCTTAAATAAACTATATTACTAGTAAAAATAATTCAATGAATTTTAAATCACAAATATATAAATAATTTAAATAATTAATAATTTTTGGTTATATTAATTATTTAAAATGGAGAAAAATTATGCAATTTAAAATGGTTTTTAGAAGAAAAAAAATTTAAGCGTAAAAATAAACTTATACTGAAATATAGTATAAAAATGATTTGAATATAATTAATTTTATTTAATATAAATAAATAATACTTATATTAATTTTGAATCTAATTAAAATAAAAATTTTACTTGATTTATTAAAAATAAATGACAAATTTTATAAAAATTTGTATTTTTCACTATTCATTGAAAATTTAATATTTTCCAAAAAATATTAAACTATCACCATTTGTTAATATAGTTATTTTAATTTCCAAAATTATGTTCATTTTTTAAAATAAATTTTTTAAAGTTGGTAAAAATCAATTTTAAATTATGTACACAAAACGTGACTAAACCACCTTTTAGAAAAATGTTGTATTTTCAAAAAACATTTATTTTTATTTCAAATGGTTCTTATTTTATTTCTAATTAGTATATAACCATTGAATTTATTTTATTTATGTTTAAAACAAATAATTTTCCTAAATTTTATAGTCATATTCATTCCCTCTAATTAAACAAATAGGTAATAATGGTCATATTTAAATAATAATATTTTAATAGAGTGTTTTTCTTTGTTTAAACCCAGTGTTGTGTTCATTGAAAGATATCAAAGTTGTCGAATTTATTTAAAAATAAAATATATCATAAAGTATTAGGTTATTATTAAAATACTCCAGAAATATATGTATATATAGTTAAGTTTCATCACAACTTATCATCCTAATAAATATGGTATGTTTGAGATAACCATTCAAACCCTAGAGGATATGTTGAAATGTTATTCTATAGATTTAAAAGGTGCTTCGGATCAACACCTTACTTTAGTGGAATTTTCTTACAATAGTTTATTTCACTATAGTATTTAGATGTCTCCTTAGGATCATTTTATGGTAGTAAGTGGAAAAATCCAACATGCATCAATCAAGCTAGAGAAAGAAAGTTTCGAGGGCTCTCTCCAAATAAGGAAATTGTAGATGAGGTTATTTTCATTCAATAACCCATAAGAGAATATCATAGTATACATAAACATTATTTTAAAATCACTGGAAAGATCTATATTTTGAATCTAGTTAAAATATATTCCTATGAATATCTCCCTAGAAGGGATTGATTAGATTTTCAAAGAAGGTAAATCTAATATCTAGGTATATCATCCCTTTTTAAATTATTTATTATATAGAATGTGTCTTATCGATGAGAATTTCCACCGAATCTCTCTTAGGTTCATGATTTATTCCATGTATCTATTTGGAGGAAGTAAATACCTGATCCATAACATGTAATAATCTCAGGTTTCATACCACTATAAAAATATATTTCTTATGAAGAACAACCAGTAAAAGTATTTTATAATAGGGATAATGTAATAAAGAATAATACTACTCATCTTCTGAATGTTATTTAGAGAAATCACAAATCTGAAGAAGCTATATAGGAACTCTTTGTTGTAATGAGGAAAAAATATCATCAATTGTTTATATAGAAGTGAAAAATTTGGAGGGTGAAATTAATTGTAAAGGGTTATAATTTAATACCAATTACTTTTTATGAAATATTTCTCTTTAAATAATTTGATTTCTTCGATAGCTTGTGTTACAAGTAATAAGAAATTTCAATAAACCATATAACATTATTGAAATATAATGTTTATACTATCCCTTAGACATTAGATTAAAATGTTTTAATAATAATAACTAAATTTTTAAAAATATATTAAATATATTCATTAGTTTTCAATGGATTAGAATTTGGAAAAAATATTTTAAAATAATTGATATTTTTTCGAAAAAATGTTTTTATACGCACAATGTGTTTTTATTAACAAATGAAATTTATAATTATAGGTGAATTATTTTTAGTAAATGTATATATTATTTATTTGATCAAAATATGTATATATTCAACAAATTATTTTAGGCATAATATAAGAATAAATCTCATTTTGTGCATAAATTTTTATTTTTTTCTAAAAATATTTTTTTGTCACATTTTGTGCACTTACTTTAAAATTTATTTATCAAATTTAAATTTTTTTAATTAGATAAAATGAATTGAATATATATAATAAAAACTATTAAATATTTTAATTAGTCTTCTTTTATTTTGGTCAATATGAATAGTAACTATGGTAAAATTTATCACTTTGGTAAAGGGTAAATCGTTTTAATATGGATTAAAAATAAAATATAAGGACATAATTCTGCATCATAATTTTATGAGATAAATTTAATTATACCCTTATCAACTTATGTAAAAAATTAATTTTTTTAATGGACACTTTTCCATGGAAATGACTTATTTATTATTTAAATCAAAGAATGTTACATAATGTCACTCTATTTGTTTTTAATATATCTTTTGTTTCCACATAGGAAAAAATGTAAGTTATTAATGAATATAAGTGTTTAATTTGATATTAATTAAAAAAATCTTTATATAAAGTTATTTTTAATTTTTAGTAATTATATAATAACCTTAATTTCATAGGAAACAGCAATGCATTATTTCTCTATTTAATAAAAAAAATATAATAAATGCATTCATAAATATTGAAAGTGATATAATGTGAATGAATTAATGTGGAAATAGAATTTTATATATCAATATGATATATTATATAGGTTTTAAATCATTATTATAGATTCCCCTCATTTTCTTGATTTTTTTAAAGTTAAATTAAATGAATAGGGTCAAAATTGACTATAATTATATTTTATCAAATTAACATTATATTAAATAATTTGAAAGTACTAAAATATTTATATAATACAAGGTAGATATTAAATTGTCTAAATTTTTATAAATTGGACATTTATGGTTCAACTTTCACCTTAAAAGTAAAAATTAAAACCCTTTAATATTGAAATAATTATTGCCATAGTTAAAATAAAAACTGGTTAACTAAGGTTTAATCAAAATGAAAAGGTTTATAATCACACAAAACTTGTATAAATTATGTTTTGTGTTGGTATTAAAACCTTTTATTACCTTATAATTGAATAAATTTTCATTTTGATGCATATGGATTGTGAATGAATTTATTATAATTATATCTTTTGAGAAAATCAAAAAGTGCCCCTCATCTCAATTATAAAAGGGGACCCCCCCCCTCCCACACTTCTTAACACCAAATTGATCCTTTTATATTTAAAAAACTCTAAATCATTCCCCTATAAAACTCCATATCCAAATTATATAGGTTCTGGTATTTTAAAAACACAAACCCTAGAGCCATTTTGTAGATATTAAAAGGGGTCATTTCAAAGAAGACGTAATCGCCTTACCCAATCACTTTATTTTATACTCTTATTTAACTCATCTAAATATATTTTATTTATCATAATATAATAAATTTAGTATAATAAATATTCCTAAATTTTATTATGATCATTAAAACACCATTATATACCCTATTTCGTATCAAACGAGAAGTAAAAGTATCACTCGTGTGTACAAATGGCTTATCATCTCCATGTAGTGATACTCTTAATTTTTCATCACTATATTTTATGGATGGGTATTATGATGGTTTTAATATTTATATATTATATATATTACATAATTGTACTTCTATAATTATATTATCACATCTACCTACTTACCATCCTACCCTTTGGGAAATTATAACATCATTTGTGCACATGTATGGACTACCAGCTCCACGAAATGATGTGATTCGTTTTTCATTTATATGTCACATGGATGGTAATAAGAGATAATTTGATGAATATATATGATATATATGATATATTAATGATCCTATAATAGTGAGTTTATATTTACCTTTCTTTCATTCAATCCATCAGAAAATGAAAACATAGTTCATGAGTATGTACGACCTACCGTCTCAACAAACGGTGTAATTGATTTTTACATCTCTAAATTTTATGGATTAATCTATATATGTATATAATGAATATATATAATATTTATATAATTATTAATATTATAGAGGCTATGTCACTAAGATAAATGTACAAGTACTGAAACAACTAAATTTAAATACTCAAGAAAAATAAAACAATTAACAACCATAAATGATGATTTTAATAAGGAATTATTGATAAATGGGGTGTTTAAATGTTTTAAAGGAATCATATATGATATTATAAGTATGAAAATTAATCTAGTGTAAAATTATTATAAATTTAAATTTATTATATAGGTTTTTAAACTTATTTCTAAGTATAGTGATCTCGAGGTAAGGGTTTTATTTCAAAATCTCATCAATATTTAGGCTTTTTCATATTTAAGTCTCTATTAAGTAATATATCTATTATATGTCCATATTTTCTAAAAAGGTGTTTAAATATTTTTTAATATTGTTATATGAATTTTAAAATTCATTTTTACCCATGTTTTACTTTATACAAAATGGTTTGAAAGGAATGTTCTTGTCTTTTTCTAAACAAGGTACATTTTTACTTTTTTACTATCGTGTAAATGGAATATTTCTTAACATACATAGTGTGAATGAATTTTACATCCTTCATGGATAATATTCTATTTGAATCTTCCATTAAAATTTTACATGGTTATTTACAAACCAAATTTTTTACTTTATAGTTAAATAGTTTTTTAAAATAAGTTGTTTCAAAAGGGAAAGGATATTTTCCAAAAGAAATGTTCCAAGTGATCTTTCAAAACCATTTTCCAAATAATATGAAATCAAAATTGTTTTGATGTTCTTATGGTTTGAGCTTTGAAACATTAAAATATAGTATAATAAATCCCCAATGGATATAACTTCAGTCATAATTGGAAACATCATTTTTCAACAGAGGTTACCTATTAATATTTCATGGCCTTTTAGTTTTCATTTTTAATCTCACCAAGCTAGAAATCATTCTAAAGTGACCTTATTAGTATCCAAATCAATCCTATATAGTATCTTGAATTAAATCTAGCAACTAGGTGTCTATCCAATCTATTATAACAAATGGAGATTTTAATACTATAAATCTTATAAATAATAGTGCATAATATCATGTAAATAACTATTAAATAGTATATTTTTATAGATTCTGATATAGCATCCTAAAATCCATTCTAATCACATGTGAGCACCAGTATTATAGATTTATTCTCATGTAATGATATTATCATACCTTAATGGTTTATTCTGCTATAAAAATGTTTCTTAGAATGTTAACCTAACACAAAACATAGAAACCACATGTTTCACCTAATGTAGCCCGCATCCTAGTTCATATAATTTCACAAAAGTAGTGTTCGCATGGAGTTCACTCGACATATCATATGAGGCAGGGGGTTTAATATTGTTTGATACTTATTTTATTCACATGTAATGTATCATAACCCCCTCCCACCATAGATTCCACAATTAATTGAGAGAGATAATTAACCTTGAGTCCTACATCAAGTAGGCCCTAGCTTGGCAACTAGCACCCAGGGTATAAAAATCTAAAAAATGGGAGGCATTTTCCTTTAGAAATGAACAGTATTAGGATATAAGATAACAAACACCAAACCACTTCAATATACTTTATAATGGTAAACCAAAAACCATCCCATAATAAATGAATTAAATAAAACCGATTCCTATAAAAATATCCAAAGTAAATACCAAAAATACAAGTCTATGGAAGATACTCAATAGAAACTCCAACCAAGCTAGTAATGTCTAGCTCAGTCCCCAAATTCCTCCTAAAACCCTGAAAATATTTTATATATCTAGGATGATCCTATAAAGTATATTTAATAGGGAAATAACCAAGGCCTCAAGTGAACATGTGAAAAGATCAAGATAATGTTCTAGTGAATAAATAATATAACAAACAATTACCTACACAGGTAATATAAACAAACTTATTCTCAATATGGATCACTCACCAAATCACGCAACCAATATAATTATAAAATATCAAGATCACAGTAAATAAAGTAACCCCACTTCCTCTTCCCCAATTATTTTCCAATCTCATGCCCCAATGTCGCACATCCTTTGCTCCCATCACTTGCACACATATCATGTCACATCCCACCCACACACACTCAGGATGCACATCGCATCACATACTGCCCACACACACCAAGGACACACATTACATCAAATCTCATCCTTAAGACACATAGGTCTATACATCAAAACTCAACCTAAAGACACCTAGGACTACACACCACAGCTCATCCTAAAGACACTTGGGACCACACATCACAACTCATCCTGAAAATACCTGGGACCATACGTCAACACACATCTTGAAAATACCTAAGACCACACATCATAAATCATCCTGAAAACACGTGGGACCACACATCACATCTGATAGAAGATATGGGAAGAGGGAGTAGACAACCTTCTATATTACTACCATACTAAATGTTGGGGACAACACCCATAACCCATAACCTCTGAGCATTAGTAAGGTTATTCAACTAGGGTGGGTGAATATAAAATAACATGAACATACATGATATATATATAGAGCACAAAATACGCAACCTAAGGGTTAACATCAACAACACTATCACACACCACATCACCACCATGTACCATATGTCTACTATCTCAACTAATTCCAAAACAATATGCAACACACCACACAACCATCACATAAGACACACAATATTTTCCACATTAATATTTCCAGTTACACTACATTTATTCATTACCCTTTTAATTTCACTTTACACCACTCGGTCAATTATATTTAATCCATTAATCGCATTTCAATTTTCCACCTTGTCATATTCAATTAAAATTCATTCATTTATTAATTTCATTTGGCATCATTGTAAATACCTAGTTAGGATAATTGTATCCCAGAGATGGGGAGGGGTGAATCACTGATAGCTTTTTATTTTATGTTTCCTTGTAAATGAAACAAACGTTGCCTCCTGTTAAATATTTCTTTCCATACTAAAAACATATCAAACATGCACCATATGAACATATTTATTTTTACGGTTCACAATTCAATAAGTATAACTATGTCCTTGGTATGGATTAGAACTGATCTAATACTGTACAATCCATTAAAAATCACTTTTATGTGGAATAAAAAGAGTAGGATACGATCTTACACTCGTGTAGCACTATGTAAACAATTCAATTGTGTGTGTTCTCATTCTAGCACAAATAATGAAATAAATAGTTTGTGTAACAACACATGTTAAATATGCTTCTTTTTCAACTTCCACTAATACATTCTTCTAAAAACAATTCTTCACTTCCTTAACCATAAAAATATAAGAACTTCAGGGGATTTTGAAATAAAACTCCAATTTGATTTTCAGTCTGGTCCTCCCAATATGAATCTCCCAGTCCAATTCCCCAATATGAAAATATATCTCTGCTATAATATAATTGATATAATTCTGAACACTTTTTTTCTTCAGTTTGTAAATTTCATTATTATAATTCTCTACAATAGGATAACCAATTTAATATGATTATTAGCAAGATTAAAACACACATACAATGATGGATTCACAGATTACCCACAACTACCACTATTTACATGCTTTATCCACTTATTCAATTTCCCTAGAATACAAAAATTTTGTTTTCTATAACCACTCCAACAAATAGTTTGAATATTTCACACACACATGTAAATGATGGATTAAAATCTTACCCATAACTCCCAATATTTACTTTCTTCCATAAGGATAAATTTCTGAAACAATTATACTCCTTGACAACACTATCCAAAGGTAATATAAGATAGACAATAGAAACATATACCTCAAACTTGATGAGAAAGAGGTTGGATTTCCATGTTCAACCTCAATTTAGAAAAGGATTCTTTTAGTTGGGTTTTTGTGAAAATGTAAGAAACTTGTCCTGAGGTAGGGACATACTATAGGTTTAATTAATTATTCTCATCATGTTCTTTGAGGAAGTGATATTTGATATCAATATGTTCTAAATGGAAATATTGAACCAGATCCTAGTGAGATTGATTACACTTTTATTATCACAACATAAGCGAAAGGGTAACTTCACTTCAACAAGTATGTCTTCTTATTGAGTGTTCATCCACATAAGTTGGGTAGCAGCTTTTGTTGCAGTAAAATACTCAACCTTAGCCATAATAAGAGTTAATTAATTATATTTATGTTTATACCAACTAAAAAAAATATTTCCCAAAAAGAATACTATTACAAATGTAGATCATCAATCGTAAAAATTTATTACCCAAACAGAATCTGAATAACCGAAAAATAAATACTTTCTAAACTATCATACTTGATTCTAAACTTTTCTGTGCCTTTGATGTATCTGAAAATTATTTTTCTAGATATTAAATGTGATTATTTTGGACTACTTTGAAATATTTTGCATAAGGTAACAACGTAAAAAATTTCAGGTCTGGAGGTAGTCAATTACAACACCCTTAAAATTAAATTTCGAAATTATTTTTGATCAAATTCGATACATTATACATATTTACCAAACATGGTTCACACTAATATTGGTATGGAAACTGATTTTGAAATATCCATAGCAAACGTCTTAAGAAGTTCCTCAACATAGTTTTCCTGAGAGAGAAATATGAGTTCTTTCTTTTGTAAAATATATACCCCAATAAATTATTTTATTTCTCAGATTATGGATATTTCAAAAAAATTCTTCATCTATTTGGATAATATTTCACAATGACTTTCTTCTTTTCTAGTAAAGATAATTTCTTCATCATAAAAAATTACTGTGGTGGAAATATTTGGAAACTATTTGATGTAAATATTGTTATCAAATATTCCTTTAATAAAACAAATTTTCCTTAAGCATGTGTCCAATTTGGAATACCATTTTCTCAGATATTTCTTCATCCCATATAAGGCTTTCTTCAATCTACAAGAATTACATTCATATTTACCAATAACAAATACACATGTTTGTTCAATGTAAACTTCCTCATAAATATCCCTATTCATAAATGATGACCTTACATCCATTTAAAAAAAATTTAACTTCATTGTGAAAAAATAGAAGGAAATATTATGATAGTTTCTAATATTTTTACAGAAGCTAACATTTGATCAAAATAAATACCTTCAATTTTTTAATTAACTTTGCATACAAGTTTTTTCATGTTTCTTATTACTTCACCTTATTCATTCAGATTATTTGTAAAAACCCACTTTGTGAAAATAATATTTTTGTTTTCTCTCTTAGGTATGAGTTCCCGTGTGTCAATATTTTCTATCTAATCTATCTCTTCATTCATGACTTGAATATATTCTATATACTCAAAAATATTCATTCATCTTATTAGTCTTTACTTTTAAATACAAAGAATTATGTGTAATAACATTTTTTGTTTTTCTTGTTTAAACCTTTTGACATTGACCACCAATAATATTTGGCGGATTTACTTGCTTCCTCATCCTAGGATGAGATTTATGAGTATCTCCATCATCACTGGAAATAACTGAGTCTGATTCTTCTTTAATAAAATTGATTGTATCCTTATCAAAACTGTTATCAAGACTTTTAGGATCCTACTCAACTTCCTTATCAGCCTAAGTGTGTTTGTCTTCCTTAGATATTTCGATGAATTTCACATAAAAAAATCAACAATTATTCTTGTTTCTTGGTTGAAATATCTATATCCTCTTCCTTCTAGATAATATTCACGAAAGACTCTATATTTACCTTTCTGGTAAAAGTTTCCCATGTTTTTACCTTTCTTATTTATAATGCATGGACTCCCAAAAAATATTAAGTGTTTCAAACATGGAGTTTTCCCATAAAATAATAAATATTGATTTATATGTGATATTTACCTATATAAACATCAGTTTTGAATAAACATAGTAGTTCTCATGGCCTGCCTCTAATAGTAATGAGAAAGACCATTTTCAAGTAACATAGTTTAACCCATATCCACCAAACTTCTATTCTTTCTTTAAGCAACCCTATTTTGTTGAGGAGTGTTAGGGGAGAAAATACTCATTCCAAATTACATTATTCTCAAGATAACTTTAAAATTTTTAATTTCAATGTTCACAACCATTGTATGTTCTCAACTTATTCACTAAATACTCACATTCTTTTTCAGCTTTCCTACTAAAAAATTAATTATTTTTAGAGAATTTGATTTGTGTTTCATGAACATGACATAAGTAATGTGATAAAATTAATAAATGGGAGTGATTAAATACTTATCTCTATTCATTGATTGTTTTTTCATTGGCCCATAGATATAAGAATAATATGTTCCAAGGGCCATTTTGAAAAAATACCAACTTTTTTAATGCACTAAATTCATAATATTTCCTTTATAACAAATATTAATACACCAATATCTTATTCTTGGAAAATAATAAATGTCTTAGAAACTATTTCTTTTAGAAACATTTCTCATTTTTTATGACACATGTGTCCCGACCATTTATTCCACAATTGATTCTCTTTCACCATACTTACATAATAATAGTTTTTGATCTCACCAAATTGAAATAGATTTATATTTGTATGATAGACTCTGGTAACTATTTTTTCATCCTTTTCACTTATCACAAAAAATCCATCTTTTCTGAAATTAACTTTGTTACCATCATCTTAAAATTTTGAAACTCTCATGAGGTTATGTTTCATCCCATCAATATATAAATCTTTCTTGTATTATAACATTTCTTTTCCAATGATTAATAATCTAACGGATTTTATCTTAATGATTCATCATTTCTGAATGTCATGGTTTCTTTTTTGAAATGTTTTACGTTCTCTAATAATATGAAATATCATTTCATATGATAAGAACACCCACTATCAAGAATCTAAGGTCGTTCTAATTTTATAGCTTTAAAATAGGTTTTAATAACAAGATAGTTCTATTATCACTTTTATTTATTCATTTTTATATTCTAAGAATTATTAAGAAATGTTTGTTACACCGTTAACAAAATAAAAAACACATTTTCAAGATTTATAGGTTGTTCAAACCTTTCACAAATAGTTTCCAAGGGCTGGAACGCATTTTTAACTTTTACTCCAGCCTTCTCAAACTTCTTTATTTGAGGATATTCCCCCCCCCCCTTTAACTTTTCTATCCATAACTTTTTGAATTGTTGTAATGTTGTTGATTGAACCAACACAAATTATAAACCTTTTTAGATTCAAAATGTTGAGAAAAATTTTGAGACTCATGGTATTTTGAAACTTCTAAATTATCTATTTTGTTAATATTGGCTATATAAATAACTTTTAAAACCTTTTCTTTTCTAGAAACAATTTCATATTTCCTCTCAACCTATGAAGGTAATTTTTTTAACATTTTTTAGTTCACTCTTTACAGAACTTTTACCAACATTTGAGATATAATTTTTGAATAATGTATTATTCAATTCATAATTAGATAGTTTTGGGGGGGGAAAGTGCAAGCTCTTTTTCTTTTTCCTTAAGATTTACCTCTAGATTCTCATTATGATTCTTTTATTCTTCAAAATATTTCTTCAAGTAACCAATCTATACCATCATCTTGTAATTATATTTTGAATATATAGCTTTAACTATTAAAGAACATTCATCTTCTAAATTATTTATTTACTTTTAAAGTCTTCTAATATTTATCAAACATTCTTTCAACTCTTATTTAAAATATATTTCAAGTTGAGTTTATTCATCATTAGAACTATTTCTTCCAAATTTTTCATCATTAACTGTTGTTATAAAAGTATTCTCCCTAAAATAGTCACTAGATTTTTTAGATTCAACTTTTATATCATCTTATTCATCATATTTAGATATGAAACTTATTATTTTGAATTTGAATAATTTTATATATTTCTATATAGTAATAGATGTATATTTATCACCATGCTTCTTCCACGATCTTATTTTCTTTCTTTATTATTCATCATTATCTTCTAATTTATTTATTTGACAAAAATTGGCCACAAAGTGACCAACGACGCCACATTAAAAGCATTTCATTGGATGTTTCCCTTTGTATTTCTATGGACCTCTTTTCACATTTTTTTAAAACAAGGATAAAATTTGATTAAAATTTTGAGAAACCTCATTTTCAAAATTGGATTCACCAGCTTCATCTTCAATGTAAATCTTTATCAAAAGTTATTTCTTTTCATCCTTGAAAGACATTATCTGTCAAATTTTATTTTTCCTTTCATATCATTCTCCCTTCACATTATATAAGTGATGAGAGTACTA
This sequence comes from Viscum album, assembly GCA_963277665.1. Taxonomy (NCBI): domain Eukaryota; kingdom Viridiplantae; phylum Streptophyta; class Magnoliopsida; order Santalales; family Viscaceae; genus Viscum; species Viscum album. The sequence continues at coordinate 1,447,614,490 of OY728136.1, forward strand.
TAAAATTTATAAATAAAAAATGTTCCAGGATATCTATTTTTAATGAAAAAACCTTTGCATCTAACTTTTCGGGAAGGATTCTCAAGAACTTATTGAAAAATATAATATTTTAACTTTTTACCATGACATTTGATATTGCTGAAAATTCAATTCACCCTGGTAAAGAAGCCCCCAATTGATTCAAACTCACCAATTTTCAAAAATTATACTTCAGCATCCAAATTTTGTAATTTTTCATTCTTCTATTTTTTTTTTTTGCGTTCATATATTTTTTTCAATTTGTCCCATATACCTTTGGTTGTGGAAAAACATTTCAACCTTAGGAATTCACCTTAAAACCCAATGATTGGACAAAATTCTTATCCTTTCTGTTATTCTCAAGATTTTTCTTATCAACAGATGTAAGAGGAACTTTTTCATAAAAAGGAAGAAACACATCTATTCCAGCTTTAGAAAAAATCATATCTAATAGACATGAGATAAGGAAACATTATATATTTATAGATATGATAATTATTTACATAAGTAACTGTAATTTATTTATTGTTCACAAAATTGATATTATCCATCAGCTTCTCTTCAAAAAATCAGGAAAGAATAAGTGAAGGGAACCTTTGGCTCTGATACTAATTATAAATGCTGAGTCAGGATAATTGTACCACTAAGAGGGGGAGTAGTGAATAAATGATAGTTGTTTATTTTATGTTTTCTTTCAAATGAAACAACCTTCACCTCCTGTTAAATATTTATTTCCCTACTAAAAAAATCAAACACACATCCAGAGGAATAGAATTATTTACCAGTTTCATTATTCAATAAGAATAGCTACATCTTTAGTATGGTTTAGAAATGATCTAATAACACACAATACATTAGAAAACAATCCCTTTTATATGAAATTAAATGATTATTATATTCCCATACACTCATTTATCAAAACATAAACAATTAAATACTTAATATACTCCTTCTATAATAAATGATGTAATGAAAAGTTTCTATAACAACACAAGTTACCTGTGATTCTTTTACATCTTCCACAAATTTATTCTTGTGAAAAGAAATATTAAATTTCTTACCTACAAGCTTGTAAAAACTTCTTGGACTTTTGATATAAAACATTAATCCAACTGTTAGTGTGATCCTCCCAATATGAATCTCCTAGTTCGATTTACCAATATAAAAATATATCTCTGCTAGAATACAATTGAGACAATTCTGAACACTTTTTTCTTCACTCTAGAAATTTAAATATGATTATTATTCACAATATGATAATTGAATGAATACAATAATCAGTTGAATATGATTATCTTATAAATATGTTTTGATATTTTATCTTCTCCATTCAACTCTTTCTGGCATGACTTCTTCAAGAAAACAATCTTGAACCTATTCTTTTCTCTATAAATATTGGGATTCTATCTCTTCATTTCTTGAACAATACATCCACTATCAGAGAAGTAAAATGTACTTATCTCCTTTTATAATATCCCCAAATATGTTTTGGGTGGGATACCTAAAAACATTCATGCTCAACCAAATTACCCAAATTTTATTGTTTCCTTGAATTTTGGGTGCATCTTTACTTCATCAACATTTCTAAACTCTTCTCTTTTCTTCTTGATCCTTATCAAATCTTTGAAAAACTCTTGTTCTCTTATAAATTTCTTTTCAAACACCATACCAACTCTGATTTGACTAATATTATTCCTTCAACACAATTATCCATAACAATTGTATTCAAGAATGAATAGATAGATTTAATATTCTTTACAGACCCCAGTCTGATTCTATTTCTTCATTCCAATTTCTTGATATGATTTCTTAATTATGTTTCTTTGTGAAAAATGAAATAAAATATTGCCATTCATATTTTTTTATTATAATATTCTCCATTATAATGAAGATAAAATATTATTTAAGTCTTTTTTCAATCTCTTCTACTTCTTTTTTTCTTCAAGTTGATGATCTGTTATCAATGCCAATATATGACTCTTGACCCAGTTGAAGAAAGCCTTTGAAAACAAATTAGATATTTTCATTCTCTTCTTAATATAATACCAATAAAGATTATTCTATGAATATTTATATCTTTTTACTTTGGTATGACTAAAAACTAGTACCTTCAGTTTCTCATATTTTCAAAAAATATTCCCATCCTTCAAATTTCAAGATCCCTTTTTTTACAAAAAATATAACGAAATTATTCATACTCTTAGAAAACTGAAGTCCAATTCTAATTTAGATTACAATATGCCTCATTATGATGAAAAAAAATGTAATTGTCACCCGATGAATGGTTGACTACGTTGTTGGCCAACCTCTCTCATTACATTTTAAATGGGCTTCAACAGTGTCTAACTTTATTTACCATCTGTCTTAATGGAAGAAATTTTTTCTTTGATGAATACAATGGTCTGTCGAATACGATGGATTAGTATTCATCACCTTCGACTTCGGTAACTTCCTTCCTTCACAATTTTTTTCTTTTATCGCAACTTCCTTCATGACATTTAATACATTTGATGTAACACCCAGATGTTTTTATGAAATATTTTCTCTAAATATTTTTAATCCTTTAATATCTTTCATTGCACGCAATCACAAGTTTAAATGAATCATGAGATTTCATTAGTATAAAAATATTATCTTAACCTATTCATTAGGTTACTAGGGATATACATAACTAACTTATGAAAATTTATAGTTAACTCATTTGCTAAAAATTATTTTTGTAAAATATAAATCAATTTTATTTTTGTATTATTTTATTGATAAATTGAGTGAATTGCTATTAGTAAATGAAATTAATGAAATATATATGTTATATACTTAATGAAATATTTTTTTATATTCATCAAATACATATTTTTTAATAAGGTATGAATAAACCCTATTTGATGTATAAAAACCTATATTTTTCAAAAAGGGTTATTTTCTTACTTTTAATGGAGAACCCCTTTTCAATTAAGATTAAAAAAAATTACCAATTAATTATCAAAAAATAAACATTTTATTTGGAATCAGGATATAAAAAATTACTTTGTATTAATTTTAAAATTTTTCTAATAACATTCAATTTTTGATGAATAGTAAAAATAAACTAAATTTTATTTGAAAATAACTTTTTTTTGAAATAATTTAAATAGTTAAATTATAATATTGAATTGGTTTAAAGTATAAATAGAATATATTTTTAACATTAAATATATTTTATGTTGTTATGATGACCAAGACCCTCACAGTCCATCCATTTTCCTATTTTCGGATCCCAATGGTGACGTCTTGGTGGTAGGACGTCATTTCGGTGAGAGAATGATCGGTGTGCGGCCGATCGGGGCGACCGATCAGGGTGACCGATCGGCATGACCAATCGGTGTCACCCAGCCTTGTTGGGTTTCTCTTATACAGTTTTTCTTGTAACTCCTCTTTTGGGCCTTTTTAGCCCTTTCTAAGTGGATCAAATCCATTTACAGTCCATAATTAATACCCAAAAAAAATCCCTAGGAACCTCCCCAATGGGGGATATTTAATAACAATTAATTTGGTCGTTTGTAACCACCCAGCCGCGTGGGGAACCACAATCAGAATTTAAATCCATTCAAATCCCCATATCCCATAACAACGGGATCTTATCTATATATTGCACGGGAATTTATTCTTCCTTCTTCTTCCTCTTAGCTAGCTTCCTTTTCTTCTTAGTGAGTTTGGAGTTCCCGACGTCCCTCCCTTACAAGTCGCACTTTTCCCTTGTTCTTGGCATTTGGAGAAGAACTTCGAGCTTTGATCAATCAAGTAGGGTTTTTCCTTCCTCTCTCCTTACTGTGTATCATGCGGGGTGGGTATGCTATTTTTTCTATAGGTATTGATGAAACCAAACATAATGAATACAATGAACAGACCTTTAAAGAATAAAGGGGGTGTGATCGATGTTCTATTGTACTCTTTATGTTGATATGTGTTGTGAACTGTATGGGAATGTGCTCACTGAAAATCATGGTCATCGGTGGTCTTTCCTTGTGTCCTAATAAACCCTTGTCTTTTGTGATGACTAAATAACTGTAACATAGAAATTGGTTCATCACCTAAGCTCAGTTTGTTTAAATGGATGTTCAGTAAAACAAGAACCCATGTGTGACCACCCTGGTTAACAAATAGAAAGAAGAACCTAATGAATGATGTGCATGAACCTGGAAGTTTCCCACTCTGTTTGGTGGTAGGTGTCTTGTTCTTATTGGTTCTTATGAGAAGGTGTGGATGGGTATGGGATCCTCAGTTATCGTACGGTTGTTGGTTGTGAATCTTAAGTTGTGTGGTTACTCTGCTGTGACATGATCTCGGGTGGGATCCTCTATTGTTGAGAAATTGTTGGTTCCTGGTTTTGGGAACATGGGGTTGTGTCTCGGGGTTTGTTTTGTTTCCAGTACTTCTAGGGATCTCACTTATCCCTTTTTGTGATGTTTTATTTGGTTCCAGTACTTTGAGGGATCTCACTTATCCCTTTGTTGTTGTGACTTCACAAGAGAACCAGGTGTGAATGCTTAAAATTGATGTTTGGTTGTTTCTCTTTTCCTAGCTTGTGGTTATGCCTGTTAGTTGACTAGTAGTGTAGAATCCACCTAAATGAGATCACTTGAACATGTAAGCAAGAATGGTTTAAAGGAGTATTGGTTTGGGGAATGAGTTGTGACTCGGATGTGAGTGTTGTGTTGTTCTTTTATTAATGGATAGTAACAAGTGTGTTTGTGCTTAGATTTTGGAACCCTAGGTTGGGATGATTTCTTGTTACCTATACATATATCTGTAGCTTTTACATTTCTTATTTTTCACCCCACCCAAGTTGAGCGCTTGGTGCTAAACACCCCTACTTCCTGGGGGAGGTTGTTTTTTCCAACACTTCGCTGAGTGGCTAGTTATTGGCTCTTTTTCTGCTCAGTTTCCCGAATAGCCCAAGACTCTTCGAGTAGGCTGTGATGGCCTGAAGTCCATTGTTAGCCCAAGAATCTTTAGGTAGGGTAGTTGTGGTGGTTATCCCATGTGTTTGTGGGCAGGTTGTTTCCCAAGTGTCTTCGAGATGAGGCCTAGGTGTTTTCGGGCATGGCAGTAGTTGTTCTGGCCCAGGTGTCTTCAGGCGTGGTGGTAGTTGTTCTGACCCAGGTGTTTTTGGGTGTGGTTATTTGTGGTGGTTGTGGACCAGGTGTCAGTGGGAGGGATGTGCGGTTGTGGCCCAGGTGTTTGCAGGCGGGATGTGCATTTGTGGCCCAGGTGTGTGCGGGCGGGTGTGGCAGTGGGACTGTGGTGACAGAATGGCGGTATTGGTTCGATGCATAGGATGTCTTCAATAACCAATTAGAAAGTGGTGTGGGGTACCCAAATATTGATGTGCTATTAATATAAATTACTTGACTTGTGTTATTTGGTGAGTGTGCCTTGGTGAGGCTTGGGTGGATAGTTTTCCTTACTAGGTACTTTGGTTATCTCCTTTTTCACGGGACATTAGAATGCTTCCCCACTTGTGCATGAGAGTATTTGGTTTTCCCTACTGGGTATACTTGTAGGCTCACCCTACGTATATAAAATTTATTTCAGGTTTCCAGGGGGACTTCAGGGATCGTGTGGTACTGTACAAGCTCGGATCTTGGGGCAGTTGCTGTTGTTGTTTTCCTTTTTATTGGTACATTATCTTTGGAGTTTGTGTGGCTTGTATCATTTACTGTTGAACATGGATATGGGAATGGGTTACTTTTGTCTTTACTTTTACTTTCAGCCTTAGTATTTTTGGGGTTTCTATATTATCTCTCAATCCTATAAAAAAATAAAAATGGTAATGCCTTCCATTTTGTGTGAGATTCTATACCCTTGGTGCTGCTCACCACTCCGGGACCTATTGAAGGTGGGTTTCGGGGTTCATTATCTATCCTTCAACTTAAAGAAGGAAGGGCCTAGAAATCTGTTGTCCCTTCTCTCCTTTTGGTGATGGTGGGTCCTGATAGAATGGTATTAGAGCCAGAGGTTGAGAGATAGGATGGAGTCTGAAGTTAGGCACAGTGAGGATTGCATGGGGTGGTAGGGAAACAGTGTTGGGTGACCTTGGTGTGTGAATTATGCTAGGGAAGACTGGCAAAGACACGGGATTTTAGGGCCCCCCGTGATCCGAAGCAAGGACTCTGGACCTACAGAATGACCAGGTGAGGCTACACTGATTGTAGGGTAGAGACCCTAGGAAAGGTACATACATAATAATGACTTGTGTTATTATGTTTCATGGGTGTCTTGGGAATCCAAAAATAAATAAAGAAGTCTAAGAAAATTTAAGAACAATATTCTACACTACTTGGGCTTAGGTATTCCTTGTTTACCTTGCAGCTATGGCACCTAGGAGGCGACCATGAGTAGTTCGGGCGATCGAGGCCCAAGAGGTTGACTTGGCCGATCGGTAGAGGACCGACCGAGAGGAGTAGGATGATCAGTGGAAGAAGACGCTTCGAGCATTTCAGCGAAAGACCCTCGGGAAGTACAAGGGAAGCATCTCCTATGTGGAGATGGAGAGCTGTCTAGAGGAGCTGGTGATAGCCTTCAGCTTGATCTGGGCTCCGATGGAGTACTAGGTTCCTTTGGATATAAGCCAGATGCATGGAGCAGTGCGTCAGTGGTGGATTCTTTATCTTGGGGAGAAGAGGGAGACTGAGGGGACGTGGGCGGACTTTGGGAGGGAGTTCTGGGTGGAATTCCTCTCTTCCACGATGAAGGATGAGAAGAGGAAGGAGATAATATCCCTCCAGCAGGGGATTATGTCAGTGAGAGAGTTGGGGATCAAGTTCAAGGGTCTCCTTCGCTTCGCCATAGACCTCTTTCCGGATGAGGAGTCTCGGGCAAGACGTTTAGAGGAGGCACTCTGAACTTCTCTTCAGTACGCTGTTACTACCTTCACCCTACCGACATACATAGAGGTTCATAAGAAGGTTGAAGTGGTGGAGAGGATGTGCACACTGGGAGGTGTGTCACGAGAGGAGATCTAGTTGGGCTCGTCAAGGGGAAGGTCGTCAGCATCGGGACCCTCTAGGTTTTGACAAGCAGGGAGTAGGCCTCATTAGTTCCAGTTCCGAACTTCCAGCCCTCGCCCTTTTCTTTCAGGCCCAGGGCCGAGATGATTTATCTTTGGAAGACATGGGAACCACTGGAATTAGTGCCCGGACAGAGTATAGTACAGTGGGGGTGGGCAGGTCCAGCACCCACCTCAGTAGTAGCAGTTCCCACCTAGGCCTTTTCAGCAGCAGCAGCAGGGGCAGTGGACTCCCACTCCGCTGAGGGAAGACATTACAAGAGGAGGCTGACCCATGGGAACTCCTTAGGGACCTCAACCTAGGCGTGGTTGATGAGGTGGCCGACATATGAGAGGCAGTGGAGCTAGGTGTGGGAAGTTACACGCCGCAGTGGTAGTAGTTCCCGCAGGTCCAGAGGTCATTCGAGGTACGACCAGCTTGTTTTGTAACCTTGCATATTCCTTGTTTGATACAGGAGCTTCACACTCCTTTATTACACCTATTCTAGCCCATGCTCTGGGTTTAGACGTTGAGAGACATACAGTGCCTCTGGTGCTAAGCACACCAGTCAGAGGTCAGACCGACTTGTTGTATGTTTTTTGAGGATGCAGACTGATGATAGGGCCACATAATTCAGTTAAGGATCTTCTATTGTTGCAGAAACAGCCATACGATGTCATCCTAGGGATTGACTGGTTGTTCTTTGTATGTGTCAGCATTGACTGCTTTTGAAGAAGGGTTGTGTTTTCAGACTTGGGCGGCCGATGGGTGACTTTCATCGGCGAACGGAGTTTCTAGGGGAGCAGAAAGAGAGGATAACCTTTCCTCTCTTTGTTAGCTGGCCTATCAGTGGATTCGGTGTATGTGGAGATGGTGGATGTTCCAGGGGTCATCAGTGAGTTTATGGACGTCTTCCCTGAGGAGGTGACAACTCTACCCCCTCGAAGTGACATCGAGTTTGGGATAGACTTGCAACCTGGTGCTCATCTGATTTCAATGGCTCCCTACCGGATGGCACATTCAGAGCTACGAGAGTTGCAAATTCAGATAGACGATCTCTTTAACCAGCTGAAGGGAGCAGGTTGGTTCTCTAAGATTGGCTTGTGGTCAGGATACCACCAGCTGAGGGTGAGGGAGGGTGACATATCTAATATTGCCTTCAGGTAGAGATATGGTAACTTTGAGTTTATAGTCATGTCGTTCGGTGTTACGAATGCTCCAGCTATGTTCATGGGGCTCATGAACTCCATCTTCCAGTAGTATCTAGATCGGTTCGTAGTCATATTCATTGACAACGTCTTGATCTACTCAAGATCAGAGTAGGATCATGTTGAGAACTTGAGAATGGTTTTAGAGGCCCTCTGACGGTACCAACTCTATGGGAAGTTGTCCAAGTGCAAGTTATGGATGCGAGAAGTGAACTTCCTTGGGAACATGGTGTCCGAGAAGGGGATAGTAGTGGAAACATCAAAGGTTGAGGCGGTTGTTTCTTGGGAAGCACCCAGAAATGTGGTGGAGGTTCATAGTTTCTTCAGGCTGGCAGGTTACTACCGGAGATTCGTGCCCAACTTCTCATGAGTTTCAGCACCTTTGATAACTTTGACAAAGAAGGGTCGAGCTTTCGTATGGGATGGGTAGTGCGAGGCGGCCTTCAACCATCTGAAGGAGAAGTTGGTTAGTGACCTGGAGCTGAGGTTTCTAGAATAATGGGAAACGTATGAGGTGTTTTGTGATGCTTCAGGGCAAGGACTCAGATGTGTGTCGATGCAGCAGAAATGGGTAATCTCCTATGGGTCTAGGCAGTTACATCCCCATGAGCGTAACTATTCCACCCATGATCTGGAGCTTGTGGAGGTCGTGTACGCACTAAATTTGTGGTGGCACTACCTCGTCGGGGAGCACTTCATGGTCTTCACTAATCACAAGAGCTTGAAGTATGTCTTCTCCCAGTGGGACCTAAACATACGGCAGTGAAGGTGGATGGAATTCCTTCAAGACTATGACTTCAAGATTTCCTACACCTTAGGAAAGGGGAATGTGGTGGATTATGCCTTCAGTAGGAAGTCACAGAAGGATGCGGTCCAAGAGTCGGTGGATGCTTGGAAGGTAATGGAAGAGTTGGCTTCCCTACACCTGGATGCAAGGGTGGAAGGTGGAAGAGGTTTCCTGTATCAGATGACAGTGCAGTATTATCTATTAGAGCAGGTGGAGGAGTCTCGGTGGGGAGACTCAAAAAGCGAAGTGGTGTGTAACCAGGTTAACAAAGGTGATGCTCTGGAAGGGTGGACGGATGATGGTCAGAATCGGGTGCTTTTCCAAGGAAATCTATTTGTTCCGGAGGCGATGCGCGAGAGAGTTCTTGGTGACTTCCACAACTCACCCCTAGCAGTGAACCTAGGATTTTCCAAGATATATCAGGGCCTAAGGAGACAGTTTTGGTGGCATGGGGTAAAACGGGAAGTAGCAGAGTTCGTGGCTAGATGCCTAGTGTGTCAGCAGGTGAAGGCTGAACATTGTGTTCCAGGTAGTTTTTTGTAGCCTTTTTATGTCCTTGAGTGGAAGTGGGATGACATCTCGATGGATTTCTTTATAGGACTACCCAAGGTTCAAGGAGGTTGTGACACTATCTGGGTAGTGGTGGACCGGTTGACGAAATCATCTCACTTTCTGATGATCAAGGAGTCGAGTGCAGTGGATTCCTTAGCACGGAGGTATGTGGATGAGGTGGTACGACTCCATGGAGTTCCGAGGTCTATAGTCTCGGATAGGGATGCACAGTTTACATCACGAGTTTGGAGGGGATTACAGCATTCTTTTGGCACCTAGCTACATCTTATCACTGCTTTCCATCCCCATACAGATGGATAGATAGAGATAACCATCCAGACTTTGGAAGAAATGCTGCGAGCATGCGTTCTGGATTTTGGGGGATCGTGGGCATGACACTTTCCTCTGGTAGAGTTTTCCTACAATAATAGCTATCACTCTACCATTGGAAGGGCTCTATTCTAAGCTTTGTACGGAAGGTCATGTCGCTCACTCGTGTTCTGAACAGAAGTCGAAGAGGCAGGCATCCTTGGCCCGGAAGTAGTGTAGAGAACGATGGAGAACGAACAGCTTATAAGAGAGAGGATGAAGACGGATCAGGACCAGCAGAAGTCGTATGCCGATGATAAGAGGACACCCTTGGAGTTTGAGGTCGGGGACCATGTGTTCTTGAAGGTCTCCCCTTGGCATGGGCAGCAAAAGTTCAGCATAGGGAGTAATCTTTATCCTAGGTTTGTCAGACCCTTTGAGGTGTTGCAGCGGGTCGGCAAGGTGGCCTACCAGCTTGTGTTGCCACCAAAGCTAAAAAGGGTGCATGATGTCTTCCATGTGTCTCATCTTCGTCAGTATCTGCACTACTAATCACGTGTCCTTGGCTGGGGAGAGATAGATATCGAAGGCGTTGCAACGTTCTTGGATCGACCAGTGATGATCGTGGATCGTGAGGAGATGGTGCTCCATAGACGAACCCTCTCTCTGGTTCGTGTGTTGTGGAGGCATGGTGGGCTTGAGGAAAGTACCTGGGAACAGGAGACGTAGATGCACACCTAGTACCCAGAGCTGTTTTGAGTAGTTCTGTTTGTTTTACTTGGTTGTGATGGAACACTTTACCTTGTTAACTATGGAATGTATGGTTTTCCTTATTCCCTATATGCGTGTGAAAAATCCTGACTGTGGGAGGGGAGAACCCTATCCCCAATCCAGACGCATTAGGATGGATGTGATTAACCCATTTGGGTGAGTCAGTATCACCCAAAGCAGATAGTATCTTGACATGGAGGAAGAAAATCCCTAATCCGTACGACTGGACATCTTTAACCTTAAATGTTGCATGGTTTCTTAAGGAGGAAAGGTGTTCCCATGTGTTGGAGAGGTTCACTCCTAAGATGTATCTTCTGGGGTGGTTTTTCGCCCCCCCCCCCTCCTTTCATCTGGTCTAGTTTTAAATTCTCGAGGCCGAGAATGATTTGAGAGGTGTTTGATGTGATGAACCATACCCTCATGGTCCATCCCTTTGAAATTTTCAGGATCTGAAGGGTGACGTCTCGGTGGTAGGATTTCATTTCAGGGAGCGACTGACCGGTGTGAGACCGATCGGGGTGACCGATCGGTGTCACCCAACCTTGTCGTGTTTCTCTTCTATAGTTTTTCCCGTAATGCCTCTTTGGGGCCTTTTTAACCCTTTCTATGTTGTTCAAAGAAATTTAATGCCCATAATTAATACCCAAAAAATCCTGAGGAACCTCCCCAATGGGGGATATTAAATAACAATTAATTTCGTCGTTTGTAACCACCCAACAGAATGGGGAACCAAGATCTGAATTTAAAGCCATTTGAATCCCCATATCCTGTAACATTGGGATATTTTCTATATATTGCACGGGAATTTCTTCTTCCTTCTTCTTCCTCTTGGCTGTCTTCCTTTTCTTCTTAGTTCGTTTGGAGTTCCCGATGTCCCTCCCCTACAAGGCGCGCTTTTCTCTTGTTCTTGGCATGTGGAGAAGAACTTCAAGCTTTGATCAATCAAGTAGGGTTTTTCCTTTGTCTCTCCTTACTGTGTATCATGCGGGGTGGGTATTCTATTGTGTCTATGGGGATTGATGAAATCAAACTTAATTAAGATAATGGACGGACCATTAAAGAATGAAGGGGGTGTGATCTATGTTCTACTGTACTCTTTATGTTGATATGTGTTGTGAACTGTATGGGCTTGTGCTCACTGAAAATCATGGTCATTGGTGGTCTTTCCTTGTGTCCTAATAAACCCTTGTCTTTTGTGATGACCAAATAACTATAACATAGAAATTGGTAAGTCACCTAAGCTCAGTTGGTTTAAATGGATGTTTAGTAAAACAAGAACCCCTAGGTGACCACCCCGGTTAACAAACATAAAGAAGAACCTAAGGAATGATGTTCTTGAACCTGGAAGTGTTCCACTCTGTTTGGTGGTAGGTGTTTTGTTCTGATTGGTGCTTATGAGAAGGTGTGGACATGGATGGGATCCTCAGTTATCGTATGGTTGTTGGTTGTGAATCTGAATTTGTGTGTTTACTCTGCTGTGACACGAACTCGGGCGGGATCCTCTGTTTTTGAGAAACCATTCGTTCCTAGTTTTGGGGACATGGGGCTATGTCTCGGGGTTTGTTTTTTTCAGTACTTCGAGGGATCTAACTTATCCCTTTTTGTTAGTTTTTCTTTGGTTCGAGTACTTTAAGGGATCTCACTTATCCCTTTGTTTTTGTGACTTCACAAGAGAACCAGGTGTGAATGTGTAAAATTGATGTTTGGTTGTTTCTCTTTTCCTGGCTTGTGGTTATGCCTGTTAGTTTCCCATTAGTGTAGAATCAAACTAAATGAGATCACTTGAACATGTAAGCAAGAATGGTTTAAAGCGGTATTGGTTTTGGGAATGAGTTGTGACTCGGTCGTGAGTGATGTGTTGTTATTTTATGAATGAATACTAATAAGGGTGTTTGTGCTTAGATTTTGGAACCCAAGGTTGGGATTAGTGCTTGTTACCTATACATATATTTGTAGCTTTTACGTTTATTATTTTTCCCCCACCCAAGTTGAGAACTTGGTGATGAACACCCCTATTTCATGGGGGAGGGTGTTTTCCTAACACTTCTCTGAGTGGCTGGTTATTGGATCATTTTCTACTCCATTTCCGGAATATCCCAAGACTCTTTAGGCAGGCTGTGATGGCCTAATGTCCATTATTATCCCAAGAATCTTTGGACAGGGTAGTTGTGGTGGTTGGCCCAGGTGTTTGCGGGCAGGTTGTTTCCCAAGTGTCTTCGGTATGAGGCCCAGGTGTTTTCGAGTGTGGCAGAAGTTGTTCTGGCCCAGGTGTCTTCGGGCGTGGCCATAGTTGTTCTGACCCAGGTTTTTGCGGGTGTGGTTATGTATGGAGGTTGTGGCCCAGGTGTCTGTGGGCGGGATGTGCAGTTCTGGCCCAGGTGTCTGCGGGCGGGATGTGCGGTTGTGGCCCAGGTTTGTGTGGGCGGGTGTGGCAGTGGGACTGCGGTGACAGAATGGCGAGATTGGTTCGATGCATAGGATGTCTTCAATAACTAGTGGGAAAGTGGTGCGGGGTACCTGAATATCTATGTGTTATTACTATACATTACTTGACTTGCGTTATTTGGGGAGTGTGCCTTGGTGAGGCTTGGGTGGGTAGTTTTCCTTGCTAGGTGATTTAGTTATCTCCTTTTTCATGGGACATTAGAATGCCTCCCCACTTGTGCACGAGAGTCTTTGGTTTTCCCTACTAGGTATACATTTATGCTCACCCTATGTATATAAAACTACTTTCAGGTTTCCAGGAGGACTTCAGGGATCGTACTGGACCATACTATCTCGGACCTTAGGGCAGTTGTTGTTGTTGTTTTCCTTTTTATTGGTACTTTACCTTTAGAGTTTTTGTGGCTTGTATCATTTACTGTTGAACATGCATATGGGAATTGGTTACTTTTGGATTTACTTCTACTTTCATCCTTGGTATTATTGGGGTTGTTATCTTATCTCTTGATTCTTTAAAAAAAATAAAAAGGGTAATGCCTTCCATTTTTTGTGAGATACTATACCCATGGTGATGGTCGCCACTCCGCGACCTATTGAAGGCTGGTTTCGGGGGTCATTATCTTTCCTTTAACTTAAAGAAGGAAGGTCCAGAAAATCTGTTATCCCTTCCCTCCTTTTGGTGTAGATTGGTTATGACAGTTGTTAGCATAAATTTTACATTGAATCAGATATAAAAACAATTCAATATTTTTCAATGTTTTACCTTTTAAAACATTTTCTCTCTTTCCGAAAAAAGGATTAATTTTAAATTAATTATTGAAAATTATATGTTTTTGAATTTTGAAAAAATAGATTCCATATTTTGAATCAGTAGGTCCAAATTATGCAAATATCCTTATTTTATTTCTGGGAATTATGAATAGTAACTTTGGTAATTTTTATTAATACAATAAAAGATTAAATCTCATAATTAAGGGTAATAATAATATTATAAAATAACCCTAACACTTTTATTAATATAATTTTATGAGTTTGTTTTGACCTAATTCATCTTTGAGTCTAAATGGCCTCCTTTTGAAATACACTTGGATGATATTATAACATTTAATTTATTTTATTTAAAAACAATTAAATGTGTCTTACTCAAATTTTAATAACTATATCATTTTTTATATAAGGTTATATGAATGTTAAATTAGATTATAAATACTAATTTTAAATAAAAAAAATTATTTATCATGGTAATTTATTTATAATTTTTCGGAAATAAATAATTACCATAAATACTTATACTTTGATGTTGTAAAAATTAATTAATTGATTAGAAATCAATAAAACGGTTTTTATTAAAATACTAATAACCTTAAAAAGACCCAAAAACAAAAAAAAATATTATTTTTTGAGTATATCTCAACCGTAATCATCCAAGGGTTTAGTTAGTGACCATTTTAAGCCTTATAGAAGACATTTTGACACTTATATTATTTTATTTAAAGTGATGCTAAAGTTTTCGCATTCATAATTTATTAAGTATAACATTTTAAATATTAGATTTTACAGAAATAAAATTTGACTACATATATTATTCTAAAATATAGTATAATTATATTCATTCTATTATTTTATTTTATATTTTTATTTAAAAATAAAATATATTAAAAACTTACACAAAATTGATGTAGTAATTATTTTATTAATAAATATAACAAATAAATGTTATTAAAAATATTAAAATAAATAAAATTTGGGAAAATTAATATTTATAATGAATTTTATAGATTACCTTGACCTCTTAGTAATATAATGATATAGGTGGTTCGAAGTTAACTTATTATCAAAATATTTTTAAAAACAGATGAGTTGAATAGTGTCATAATTAACTCCATTGATTGTTTAAAAAAATAATATTTTATTGAATTATTTAAAAATATTAAAACATTTAAAATATAATTATTATTCTATGGTCTAAAATGTTGTAAGGTATTTATTTATGGTCTAATTGACAACAAATAAGTAAATACTACACCCTTCTAATATTAAAATTTTTGTTACCCTAGTTAAAAATTAAATAGAATAACTAAGTGTTAATTAAAATGATAGTGTTTAAATTTAGACAAAAACTTGTTTAAAATATACTGTTTAATGATATTATAACCCTATATAATCTCATATAATAAATTGGGACATTTTTTAGGTTGTTGGTTGGGTGTTGATTTTATTATAAATTAATATATTTGGAAACCCAAAAGTATCCCTCACCTCAATTATAAAAGGGAACCTCCTCCCTCACCTCTTCACTACACATTGATCCTTCAAGCTCATCCATCCCCTTCCCTTTTCCATTATCAACATCACTAGTTACATTATAGAGTTTATTTTCTTCTTCAAAGGACAACTCTAGTGCTCTAAGAGGAGATTTAGAGGAAGCATGTCAAGGAAGATCTAATCTCCTCTATAGATTTATTCAAACTTATTTCTTCTTCTACATCCTATTCATGAGTTGTTTTATTATAAAGTAATAACTAAAGTATCACTTATATAATTATATGTTATTATAATTTTTAAATAACCATATTCCACCTTCAATCCATCATACAAAAAATAAAATCACCATGTGTGCGTACGTACGGCTTACCGTCTCCATGTCGTGGTGTAATCTATTTTTCACAACCACCTTACTTGGATGGGTATAATGGTGGAAATAATAACTATATATGATTATTATAACATGATATTAATTCTGAAATCTCCTACACCTTCCAGTTAAATAAAATTCAATATATATATATGTGAATGATATTGTCACTCGTATGTACGTATGACCTATTGTCTCCATGATATGATGTGATTCATTATACATGATCTTCATTAAATCATGACTATATAAATGTAGATAATGAATAAATATGGTATAAATTTTATTAATATCATTTTTTTAATAATATAACTATGACCTAATAAGGAGAACCAGATGTATTTTATAGAACGTTCATAAAAACATAAAGCATTTAATATCCAAATAACAAGTAATAATGAAATATTATTAACAAAAAAATGATTATATGATCATATATAATATCATAAAAATGAATATGATTCATAAATAAGTCTATGAAATTATTTAAATCATTATATAGGAGGTTTGGATACATACAAATGAAATCAGACCTAAAAGATCAAGGATAATTTTGCAATCGATTCTTTAGTGGCTTAAAACCAAGTCTCTAAAGGGAATTAGCCATAAGCGGAATTAGTAGATACTAAGAAATCGTTTGATGTGATCTCAAGATTAAGATAGAGATTGGAGTAACCCATCAGTCTTATGGGTTTGATAAGAATAGAAAAATGGAATTCAAGGGAAAATCTAAATAGCACACTGAAAAGAATATTATTTTTCCCTTATGCTCGAATTGCGGAATGAAACATGGAATAAAATGTCTTAAAGGGACTCATAAATGTTTTATGTGAGTAAAAGAAGGTCATCAGGAAGTTAAATTCCGAAGTGATGGTAAAAAGATGTCTAGTGATGCAAATAGAGAAAAGGTTGCACAGAATGAACCTCTTACACTTCAATGTTGCAAGTACAGGGAAATGAGGCATTATTCCAATCAATTCTATAATCCAGGGGTTATTAATGATGATTAAAGTCAGAAAACTCTTAAGTATATTGAAAAAGTCAAGTCACAAGTGATCACTATTGGTGATGTGGAGTACGCTAATGAAGTGGTTAAAGCTACACTTACCATTCACCCTAAAGTATGAAATTTTTTATTTGATTCTGTATCCACCCACACTTTTATTACTGAATAATTTTCTATGGGTATCATCATATTACCTCAAAAATTATATTTTGAGCTAGTTTTGGAAACTTCTAATGGAAAAAAATTTGCATAAAAAGTTTATAATTCTTATCTGATTGAAGTTTGTAGGAAATTCATTCCTACAAAACTTTTGATCCTTCATATAGTGGAATTTGATGTGATTATTGGCTTGCATTCTATTTCTCTATATAGAGATCATATCAATTTCAAAGTAAGGAAATCCAAATTTCATATTTTAGATCAATCATTGATCATCTATTGATGAAATGTTTAATATAACCTTCAAGTAGAAATTTATTCAATATTATGGGTCTTGATTTCTATAAATAAAGGTTTTCTATCTCAAATAGTTGGGAAGGAACTCACAATTAAAAATATTCCCATTATATGAGAGTTTTATGTTGTATTTCTGAAATAATTTCTAGGTCATCCACCAAATCTTGAGGTTTATTTTCAATAAAACTCATGTTGGGTGCTATGCCTATTTCAAAGACACCTTATAGAATGGCCCCAATTGGGTTGTAGGAATTAAAGAAGAAACTCCAAAATAATCTTGACAAGGGATTCATAAGCCCTACTGTGTCACCTTAGGGTTCACCTATTCTATTTGTTAAGAATATAGATGGATCAATGAGACTCTTCATTGATTATTGAGAACTTAGCAAGATCACTATCATGAACAAATATTCTCTTCCCCACATTGATGACTTATTTGACCAACTACGCAGAGCTCAATACTTTTCCAAGATTGATCTTCATTAAAGATATCATCAATTAAGGTTCAAGAAGTATGATATAACAAATATGGTATTCTATACAAGGTATGGATACTATGAATTTATAGTGATGCCTTTTGGTCCTAAAAATTCCCCCCACTATCTTCATGGATCAAATGAATGGTCTTTAGAGACTATCTTGATCAGTTTTGTAGTAGTATTTATAGAAAATATTAATGTCTATTCAAATATCAAGTAAGAACATAATGATCACTTGAGAATTGTATTGAAGGCCCTGATAAAGGATAATATTTATGAAAGCTTTATCAAGTGTGAATTTTGGCTTTAGAAAGTTTCATTTTGGTGTCAAATAATCTCAAGAGGGGATATCTATGGATCTAGAAAAGGAAAAAGTTATTGAAAGATGTCCAACAACAACCACGGTAAATGAGATCCTAATTTTTATTGTTTTTTCTAGACATTATAAATGTTTTTCGAAATATTTTTCATGATTATCTAATCAGCTCACCAAGTTGACTAGGAAAGGAGTTAAGTTCGTGTGGATGGAGGGATGCATAGAGAATTTAAGAGTGATCAAAAGATGGTTATCCATTTCACCTGTGCTCAAACTACATTATAGTGGACAAAAGGTTTGTGATCTATAGTTTTGTATACAAAATATTTCTAGGATGAGTTCTCATGAAAACTAATATAGTGACTGCTTATGACTCATGATAATTGATAATCCATGAGAAAAATAACCCAACTAATGATTTTGAGTTAGCATCAGAAATATTTGCATTAAAAATATGGAGGAATTATATTTATGGAGAAATGTGTGATATTTATACTAATCGTAAATGTTTAAGGTATATTTTCACACAAAATGAGTTGAATATGTTCCAAAGAAGATTGTTGAAGTTGGTTAAAGATTATGACTGTTAAATACATTACCACCTTGGGAAAGCGAAAAAGGTGGCTGATTCATTGAGTCAAAGGGACCATGATATCCTATCCCTGATGAGGATAAAAAGAGATCCAATATTTATGGATTTTCAATGGATCAATATTTAAATTTTAAATGAGGGGAGAAATATTATCTTTCTCAAATGAATTTTCAACCATCTAAATAAGTGAAGATTGAGAATAAGCTGAAGGAAGATGTGGAGTTATAAAAGAATGTGAGAAATGTTTCCAAATTCAACCTTGATTGTGATGGAATAATAAGGATAGGGAATTAGGTTTGTATTCCTCCCATACCATAATTAAATATGGATCTATTGAATGAGGTTCATAGTTCTTCAATATCTATTAACCATGGAAACACAAAGATGTATAGGGACCTGAAAGAGTATTTTTGGTGGGATGACATGAAAAGAGATGTTACTGAATATGAATCTTGGTGCTTTCACTTCTGAAAAATTGGGGTTCCATAGTGTCTCCCTTTATCAATGCTAAAAAATCGCTAATAAAGGGGTGAATTTATCATTTATAAAAAAAAGTCCAGATAAATGTACTCCCTTTAACCGTGCTTTTTTTAGTAGCACTGATTAAGGGGGGGTTATTAGCACTTTTTCCCTAGCACTGATTAAGTGTATATTTCAAAATAAAATTCATAAAAAATAATATATTGATATATGAGTATATTTATATTTATATAAATATAATATAAATCTTTTAAATATGTTTAAGATCATTTTGATATGTGGTAGACGTAAAACAGACACCCGGAGCAGAAGTTATAGCCATTTGGAGGGATTAAGGACCTTTTTGATCCTCGATGAATATGATAAGGTGTTCCAGAGGTCACCAAACTGTAGTTTTATTCAAAATCATCTATTCGATATGTTTTAGAGGCAAAACGGACACCCGGAGTAGAAGTTATGGAAAAACAGACACCTGGAGCAGAACTTATGACCGTTGGGAGGAATTATTGGCCATTTTGGCCTTAAAGAACATAATAATGGGTTAAATTGATCAAAAAAGTGTATATATTTTCTCAGTATTTGATTTGATATGTGTTAGAGAGAAAACAGACACTCAGAGCAGAAGTTATGATTGATTGAAATTGAGAAACCCTCCCAGCGCCTAATAACCTAAGAATCCAATAACTCACTAAAATAGCAACAACTTCTATTCTGGGTGTCCTTTTGAGCACCACAACCAAAAAAATGAATCTCATGAGATGAGTGAGGACCACGTCCAATTTAAACAATGAGAAGATCAAAGAAAAAGAAGATATATTAGTTATACCACTCTAAAAAAACTCTAACTTCAAACAGCCATAACTTTCACTCCGGGTTTCTGTTTGAGATCTACCACATATTAAATCAAAGGAAGTGAAGAGATCTATGAATAAATATCACTACAACATAGTTCCTGTCACACCATGAAGCCTAAAACCACAAAGAACCCTCAGGAATCCAAAACATTGTTTCTGTCTCTGGTGCCCTATCAATTTTTTTTGAAATGGTAGTAAATCTAGATATGTGTCTCTGTTTGGCCTCATCCACCTATTATATCATAGTTCATTCATTGAGCTCTGGTTTGACTAGTCATAGAGCTGAAACGAACACCCGGATCAGAAGTTATGCATGTTTTATGGAATCTGCAGTTTGATAGGTTTTTCAAGCCCCCGTTTCCAGTACTTTTGTCACGTGTGCTGTTTTTTCAAATAGTTGTAACGTATGATCTGTATGTCTGTTCGGCCTCCACCACCTATCATATCAAATATCATTTTATGATCTTCAATTTTACTAGTCATAGATCTATAATGAACTCTCGGATTATAAATTTTCTTCGTGACCCTGAGTTTAGGGATTATTTGACTTTCTGACTATATTTAAGGGTTTGAGGGTTTCTCCATTTTTTACTATTTTTCTAGGTTTTTAGGGCTTGTTATCATTTTTAATAATGAACTATTATTTATAATCAAATATATAAAAATATATACATATTGTTTATATATTCACTCATAAAAATTTAATTTTATAAATTAATAGTTAAACATATTTACATATAAAATATATTTCTCTATATATAAGCCTTATCTAAATAAAAAAATAATATCATTTTTATTTGAATTACAAATATATGAATATTTATATACCTATATAATGTGTTCTTTTATATATATCTGTGTGTGTGTGTGTGCTTCTGTATTGACAAACTGATATATATTATCTATAAATTCTAAACATATGTATAAATATATTAATATATAATATTTGTAAATATATTCAAATATGTATAATTATACTTATAGGTACACATATAATATATATAATTTTGTGTGTGTGTGTATGTTGTATATTTGTATTTATTTATTTATTTATTTATAAACACTCACAAAAAAAATTTATAAATGTATTTAAAACTGATCTTATATATATATATATATATTAATATACGAATAAATATATCAATATATAAATATAACTATAAACATATATGTATATATATATATTAATATATGGATATATATATATATATTATTATGACCTTATATATTAATATAACTAAATATATGTATATATATATTAATATAAATATATATATATATATATATGAGTAAATATAACTATATATATATAAATAAATAGATATATTAATAAATGAATATAAAATCAATATGGTGTAGTGGTAAAGGCTTAGTTGCATAGAAAAGAGGTCCCGAATTCAAATCCAGGGGGAGGCAGGTCGCAAGCACATGTGGAATAAGGGTTAGTGCTATTAAAGGGTGGCCAAGCACTATTAAAGGGTGGCCTAGAGCTGTTAAAGGGGGGCATGCGGGCCGGAGTGGGGTGGGGTGTTGTTGAAGGGGGGTCAAGTGCTATTAAAGCCCCCTCCCCAAATTGCACAAATATTTTTTTAAATGTTTTTTAACTTTTGTCAGTGCTTTTAAAAAAGTACTGATAAAAGTGGTCTTTATCATTGATTTTTTTAGAGACGATATAAGGGACCCCCATTTATCTTCCCTGAGATTAACAACACTTTTTTAGCAATATGAAATGACTTTCCTAGTGTTGATGGAGGCCATATTTGTAGTAGTGTTGGTTTTTTAGCTAGTTAAGGCTGAGAGGTAGAATTCTAAGGGGATGTTATAACCATTACCCATATGAGAATGAAAATGAAAAAACATCACTATAGAATTTGTTGACAGACTTCCCAAAACTAATAAAGGCCAAAATTTTATATGGGTTATAGTTTATCTCCTTACAAAGTTGGAACACTTCATTACTATTATAGGGGATTTGTCTCTTGATTATCTTTCTAGGATATATGTAAAACAGGTGGTAAAATTTTTTGGAATCCCACCTTCCATTATATCAGATCAGGATCTAAGGTTTACCTAGAAGTTTTCATGAAGTATTCAGAAGGATATGGATACAGAGTTAAGTTTCAAAACTACTTATCATCCTCAGACAGATGGTCAGTCTAAAGGGATAATTCAAACTCTAGAAGACATGTTGAGAGCTTGCTCTATGGATTTCAAAGGTGGTTGGTATCAAAACCTAACTTTGGTGGAATTTTCTTACCACAATAGCTTTCAATCCAATATTCATATGGCTCCTTATGAATCCCCCTATGTAAATAAGTGCATAAAACCAACTTTTTGGGATGAAGTTGGGGAATGAAAGCTATTAGGACCTGATCTTGCTGATAAAATGGCAGAAAATGTCATATCTATTCAACAACATAGATGAGAAGCTCAGAGTTGACAAAAAGGTTATGATGACAACAAAGAAAATACCTATAGTTTAAAGTGGGTGACAATGTGTTTCAAAAAATATCTCTTTGGAAGAGAGTAATGATATTTGGAAAGAAGAGAAAGATAATCCCTAGGTATATTTTTCATTTTGAAATTTTGGATCATGTTGGGAATGCAGATTACCGATTAGTGCTTCTATAGAATTTCACTCAAGTTCATGATATGTTCCATGTATATATACTAAGAAAGTAAATACTTGATCCTTCTAATGTACTAAACTCATATGTCATACCATGGTAGAAGGATATTTCTTATGAAGAACTATTGATAGAGATTTTGGATTGTAGAAAAAAGTTCTGCGAAACAAGACCACTCACTTGGTTAAATTTTTGTGGCAAAACCACCAATTTGAGGAAGTTATATGAAAGCTTTAGGATATTATGATGGATAGATATACTCATATGTTTATATACATGTGATGAATTTCAAGGGTGGAATTCAGTTTAAGGGGGTATAATGTAACACCTGGATGTTTTTATGAAATATTTTCTATAAATAATTTTAATTCTTCAATAGCTTGAATTGCATGAAATCGTGAGTTTAAATGAACCCTATGATGCCCTTATTATAAAATTGCCATTTTATCCTAGCTGTTAAGTCAATGTGAAAAGATATAACTGACTTATGAAAATGTATGGTGAATTCATTCGCTACCAATTATTTATGAAAAATATAAATCAATTATATTTTTGTATTTTTTATATTAATAAATTGAGTGAATTACTATTGGTAAATGGAATTGATGAATTATATATTTCATATTCATAGTAAAATATTTTCGATATTTATCGAATATATATTTTTGTCATAGGGTAGGAATAAACACTATTTGATGTATAAAAACCTATAAATCTCAAAAGGACAATTTTCCTCATTTTAATAGAGAACCTAGAGAAATTTTAGATTTAAAAACATTAATAACTTTTATATAAAAACATTAACATTTTATTTTTAAGAGATATATAGAAATTTACTTTTTATGAGTTTTTTATATTTTTCTGATAACTTTCAAATTTTGATGAATAGTAAAAATACACTAAATTTTAATTAAAAACAAATTTTTTCATCAAAATAATTTATATATTTAAATTGTAATATTTCATGGTTTAAAACTATAAATAGAATATATTTTTATCATTCAATATAATGTATGTAATTTTCATTAATTTTACACTGAATTCATATGTAAAAACATTTCAATCTTTGACAATGTTTTAACTTTTAAAACTCATTCTCTCTTTCGAAAGAAGATATTAATAATAAATTAATTAATAAAAATTACATGTTTTGAATTTTGAAAAATGTATTCCATATTCATAATCTGTTGGTACAAATTATTTAAATACATTTATTTTATTTTTGGGCATTATGAATATTAAATTCGGTAATTTTTATTAATACGTTGTAAATCTGGAAATTAAGGGTAAGAATACTATTAAAAAATTACCCAAAACTTGTCTTAATATAATTTTATGAGTTTATTTAGACCTAATTTATCCTTGGGTATAAATGGTGTCATTTGGAACCCAGTCGGATGAGATTATGACATTTAATTTATTTTTTTTAAAGAAAAAATAAATATATCTTACTTAAATTTTAATAACTTTGTAATTTTTTTATATAAGGTTATATAGAAGATAAATTAAATTCTAAATATTAATTTGAAAGATAAATTTGTCTATTTATCATGGTAATTTTCTTTTAATTTTTGGTAAATAAATAATTTCCTTAAAGGCTTATACTTTGATGATATAAAAATTGATTAGTCGATGAGAAATCAATAAAAATAATTGTTATTAAAATACTAATAACCCTAAAAAATACCCAAACACTTGAAAAAATATTATTTTTTGAGTATATATCAACTATAACCATCCAAGGGTTGAGTTAGTGACTATTTTTGAGCCTTATATAAGATATTGTGATGCTTATATTATTTTATTTTATGTGATGTGAAAGTTCTCACATTCATAATTTAATAATTATAATATTTTAAAAATTAGATTTTATTGAAGATATATTTGAATACATATTTAATTCTAAAATATAGTATATTTATCTACATCATATATTTTATTTTTTATTTTTATTAAAAAAATATGTATATTGAATAATTACACAAAATTGATGTGGTAATTATTTTATTAGTAGAGATAATAAATAAATTTTATTAAAAATATTAAAATAAATATAATTTGGGAAAATCAATGTCTCTGATGATTTTTATATATTACATTGACCAACTATGAAGATAATAAAATATTTTTTCAACTTTAACTTGTTATATTAATATTTATAAAAATCAATGAATTGAATAGTGTCAAAATTGACACCATTGATTGTTTATCAAAATAATGTTTTATTAAATTATTTAAAAATCATAAAAGTTTTTTAAAAAATATATAATAATTATTATATGGTCTGAAATGTTATATTTTATTTATTTATGGTCTAATTTATATCAAATACGTAAATATTACACCCTTTTAACATTTAAATATTAGTTACATTAGTTAAAAATTAAATAGAATAACTATGTGTTAATTGAAATGATAAGGTTAAAATTGATAGAAAACCATATTTAAAATCTATTGGTTGAAAATATTATAACCCTAAATCTTATAATATTCTAAATTGGGACATTTTGGAGTATTTTGGTTGGGGTTTTATTTTATCATAAATTAATATTTATAGAGATCCCAAAAGTTCCCCCCAACTGAATTATAAAAGGCCACCTCCTCCCTCACCTCTTCACTTAACTTTCAGCCTTAAATATTGGCTATCCCATACCCTTTTCTCTTATAATCTTCCCTTGTTAAATTGTAGAGTTTCTAGTCTTTTTCAAAGAATAACTCTAGTGAGGTGATTTAGAGGAAGCACATTGAAGAATAGGTAATCTCCTCTACGATTCTTTCCAACATATTTCTTCTTATAATTCATCTTTATGAGTTTTTTAATTATAAATTAATAACTATAGTATCAATTATATACTTATATTCTATCATAATTATGAAAAAACCATATTCCACCTTCTATCCATCCTAAAAAAAAAGGAAATCACTATGCGTGCGTATGTACGGCTTACCGGCTCCCCGTCGTGGTGTAATTTATCTTTCACCACCACCTTACATGGATGTGTATAATTATGTAAATAATAACTATATATTATTTTTGTAACATTTTATTAATTTTTAAATGTTATACACCATCCAATTCAATACTATTCATCAAATATGGGAATGATATCGTTGCTCGTGCATACGTATGGCCTACCATCTCTACAATGCGATGTGATTAATTCTACATGATATTCATTAAATAATTATTATATAAATTAAAAACAATGAGTAAAAATGGTATATTTTATGTTAATATCATTTTTTAATGATATAACTATAACTTATGATGGAGAAGCATAAATTATTTGACAAAACATGCATAAGAACATAAATATGTTTATATCTGAATAACGAGTAACAATGAAATGTTATTAACAAATGACTGATAATATGATCATATATGATATCAAAAAAATTAATATGATTCTGAATAAATTCTATCACAATATTTAAATCATTATAAAGGAGGTTTTGATACATACAAAAAAACTAGACCTAAAAGGTAAGGGATAATTTTTAAATCTCATTATTATCTAAGATTTTTTATACATAAGTATTTATTGAGGGTATTTATCATCTATATCTATTTCTTTATAAAGATGTAATATTATTTCTATTATTCTAAAAAAATTTAAATACAATTTTACCCATTAGTTATTTTTTATTAAACATTATGAAAGGAGTCTTTTTTGTTATTCAATACAAGGTACTTTTGACTTTTTTGGTAAAAGTATTAGGAGAATGTTTTTTTAACTTATACAGCATGATCAATTTTTTAAGTCTTTATATTCCCTTATTCCCATGAAGATTAATCAATAAAATTTTATTTTTTTAAAAAATATATTATATTCTTTTAAAATTGCACGATATTTTGAGAAAAGAAAACATTTTTGAAAAAAAAAAATATTTTCATCAAAAATTAATTTCAAGTGTTTTATAAAAATTGTTTTCCATATAAGATGACATTATTTAAATAGAGTTATGTTTCTATCACTTTTATTACTATAGTTTTATTGTGTTTATTATTGAATGATATTTATGAAATCCATTTTTTCATATGGATTATGATGGAATGATGTTTAAGAAAACGGCTTTCTTTCTTGGGTTTTGCTATGATGAATTATTTATGTTTTTGGGGAATATGTAAGAATGATTTAATTATGAGATGGGTGTGACATATATCTCCAAACAATTCATTGGGTAAAAATTTATATCTCATGAGATATACCTGGATAGAATGGGAAATGATATTGGCTCAGTAATATAGGTCTGGAACAAAGAGTGAAGTCAGTTTAGTAATGGAATTTGTCTGCTACAATGTCTTGGAAATAAACCTTGACTAATATGAAATGATTTTATATACTTATGTGTATTCCAAAAAACTTAATGTCTTATGTTATGATTTTTGGGATTACATTCCATGATTCTTATGAACTTTTATGATTTATTCCATTTCATTATATCACAATCTTTCATATGCAGGATAATATTTTCAAATTTTATGTTCTTATATCTTATGATTATGATATTATTGATATATCCCTTGTTTACCCTTACTGAGTATTTGATCTCACCATTTCATATGTTTCTTTTCCCAAGGTCTTGAATAAAAATATTAAGTAAGATATGCCAAAAAGGGATCTATTTATGATGAAATAAGTGGGAGAGAATGAAGATATCTTATAAAACAGTTGTTTATGTTTCTCATTTTCTAAACACACTATACCTATATGATCCTATCATGGATTTGTTATATTTTTTAATGAATAATCTTCAAATTTTAATTAATATCAATGTATGTAAAGTATTGTCCATTATATTTAAGATCAGCTTCAGCATCATCTAACTTACTATGGAAATTATTGTAACTTACCATTCTAGAAAAATCATTATTTCCTACCTGCCTGAATATTATTGTCATGATTACGATATGACTGAATATGATTGGAATAATCTCTTTAAATCCCCCTTTTATTCATCAAGATTATATCATAAGTTTTTAGAATACTTATGATTTATAAGAACTCCATGATCTGAAAAGCATTGTTACATTTATATTGCATTCATACATTCTCAGATTCTACCCATTACCATCAAACTATTCATTACAGATTCAGTGCGGATCTGATGATACCTTTTTCTTCTATTTGGATTCTCATGAATACGATGGACCTTTTCAAGTAGTATGAGTCTGATTTCATGAATATGATGTTTAGTCTAATTCTCACTAAATAAAAAGTGAGTTGATTTCTTTGCTTCTTAAACATCCTTTACAAAAAAACACCATGAAAACAATCATCCTTATCATCTTGGTCCTAACAGTCGTATTTTATTTCAATCCTACCTTAGAAACTAACATAACCACACCAGAAAACTATCATTACCTAACCACTTATCCACCATCATCATCACACCACAACTGTCACATATTACAACCACTACACCACAACTACTTCTCTATAACCATTGCACTACAACCACTGTTTCACAACACACAACTTCCCACGTTGCATCAATACTAACTAACCACCACATCATTTCCCCCATTCATTAGAAAACCCATCCGGTTAGGTATATAATCACACAAAATATTTTAATCCACAAAAAGCATTAAAAAAAGTGCATCCACACACAATAGAAACACATCCCAACTTCACATTTATTCAGAAGCTTAATCTCATTATTTCTTGATATTAGCATGGGTATTATCACACAAATTAGATATCCAGGAGTAACCAATTATTATATTAATATAATTTCTTTTACCTTTTATTCAGGATGTGGTCACACAAGAACATAGTAAGGGAAATCACATATATCAACTTCAAGGTAAGAAAGGTTTCCAATTGCTACTATTTTATAATTGGAGAAATACATGCCTAACAATATCAACAAAATATAAAAAAATATAAAATAATGAAATAACTCCCCATAACCATCAATTTTAGACATGAAAATTTAATTATTTGATTACACCAACCCTTATTATCCCTGAGAAGTTAAGAAAAAGCATGAAGATCCCGCATATAGCATGTACAATAGTGATAATGAGGATCCCCTAATTTATAGAATCTTTTTGATCTCACCATGCACTGTAGGGAATACTAAATTTTTTAATGATTTTGGGAACAAAATGAAACACAAACAACACAAACAAAAGAACATCATGTCGGTCAAAAGTAGTGGAGACCCAACGCATCATTAATAACAAAGATATTGCCGCCTTACGAACATGAACCCAAGTTAGGGAAGAACGATAATATATGAGTTGGACAAGCTTGGGATGCCAAAAAAATCTGCAACCATGATCCCCTCTCGCCAAGTGTGGGTTATCTCTATGTTGACTCCCAAAATCAGTTTGAATTTACGAACATAATATTCTACATTCCAAGAGTAGATACCACTCTGCGTGAGTGCATTATAGAGAATTAAGGAGTCCATTTCCACTGCCTTCAAATTTAAATTCCTTTCCACACTTAACTCCAACCCCATAACCATCGCCTTAACCTCATCCTGAAGAGCATCTCCTCTTCCCTAAAAAGCTGAGAAAGTAGCCACTACATAGCCCATTTGTTCCTGAATGATGCCTCCACCCCTCATTTCCCCCCTTAAGAGGGAGTCGTCCATGTTGAGTTTTAGCCCAGATCTTTGGGGATCCCAACGTACCCAATTTCCTTGCCCTCTCCTCCCGATCTGGTTAAGCACCCCTGGGCTGAAATCCCTTACTGACAGAGTTTTGTGGCCCTCAATACACTCTCCAGATAAATCCGACAAAGTGTTATTCATCTTGAAGCATATACTAGTGCCAATGTCGCATATATTCATGTGTCTACCATCATTCCTTGAATTCCAAATGATCCAACAACCCGAAACAAGGATGATCTCCCATCTATTCTCTTCTGGACCATGCTTATCACCATTAAACCATCAGTTGAAGAAGTCCTTGTGAATCCCATCTTGCTCACACCACCCAGTTAACCATCCATACACCTTCTATGTCTATCGAGCTCATTCAATGTCAAATAATAGGTGCTTCACCGTTTCCTGCTTGGTATTTCTACAACACCAGCATCTGGAGACCATGGACACCCCCATAGGTTGGATATTATCATCAATGGTAATCGCATTATACCTTATCTGCTACATCAGAAAATTGAATTTGGGAGATATCCCCCTTCACCATAGCGTATCTCCCCACTTTTCACTCGTGACCAGATTCCTCCTTACATTTGCATATTCCTTGATTGAGAACTCGACCAACGAGGAGTTCGTGAATATTAGTCTATCTAGAATGTCACTCAGGACCACCTCATTGAAGACAGTGCATTGATTATCATCAAGAATGAAGCCTGGATGGCCGCACGCATCACTGAAGGACATATCCGGTGTGGGGCATCCAGGAAACCACTGCCTTCCTCCCCCCCCCCAATTCTAAATCCATAAGTTCACTTCACCTCACCCAATCAACCACCTGGCATGAGGCCGCAGGACCTCAATATAAGGGTGAATAAGTTTCCATATCCTCGACGGTCGAGACCTCTGCACCTTCATTTCGAGACCATATTTCTCTTGCATAAGCTTTCCCAAGAGGTAATTTCCTTCCATGGCCTTCCATGAAAGTTTTTCATGCATCCCTTTCATGGTCGAGGAGACACTCCGCATATTGATCCCTCGTTGAGCTATAGGCCTAGCAAAACGCTTCACCGCTGCCCAGTGATGTTTTCCTTCCAGCTGACCGTCCCGTAAAAAGGAAACCACGATCCTCTCCATGTTAGAGAACACTCCTTTTGGGGCCTTCAAGGTGGATAGGAGATGTATGGGAATAGTAACCAGGATTTTATTGACAAGGGTAATGAGACCTCCAAAAGAAAGAACCATGTTTTCCAGTTGAAGATGCGACCCGTAATCTTACCCACAATGTTGTCAAAATGATGAACGTGAAGAAGGTAGGGACAGACCTGTGCTCCAAGGAACTCCATGGGAAAATATCCTCTCCTCATAATCAAGTTATCATCCAGGACCCTCACCCTCCTGTTTTAGAGTAATTTAGAAGTATAATATAGGTTTTTCTACCTATTAATCACCTGCCCACTCCATTTGTAATATTCCTCAAGAATCCCGTTCATTCCAACCACTGATCTTCTACTACCATTGAGAAACATGGTAGTGTCATCTGTGAACATCAGATGAGATATACCCTCAATAACATGACTTCCCTGATAAGGATGGAATTTACCTGTCCGCAGACCCTTCTTTATATAATGACTAAGCACATTTTGAGATAGAATGAATAGGGTAGGAGAAATAGGGTCCCCATATCGAAGCCCTTGGCAGGCCTTGAAAAAGCCAAACTGCTTTCCCAGAAAAGAGGTGGATATCCATGTCGAGCTAAAGAAATGGAAAAGCAAGTCATGGGTCCAATTTGAGAAGCCCATGTATCCCAGGACCTTCAAAATAAAACCCAATTTCATCTTGTCGTAGGCCTTTCTCGTGGCTAATTTGATAGCGATATTTTTCTTGAAGATCTTATTGTCAATCCCATTGATTACTTCTTGCACCACTCCAATCACACCCTGAATGGATCTCCCTTTGATAAATCTATGCTTCTTCACTTCAATCCATGTGTTTAAGTGGGGTGGTAATCTTTTGTTAAGGATTATATCTAGAATCTTGTAAGGCATGTTACACATGCTTATTGTCTTGTACTGCTCAACAAACTGGGGGATACCCACTTTCGGTATCAGGACCACCTTGGTTGCCCTAGCTATTCACGAGAAGTTCCCTACCTGGAAGAAATCCCTCACAGCTCGTACTATATCCCCTTTGATCGTATCCCACACTACAGGGAGAATAAGAAACTACCCAAGAACAACCAACACATAATAAAATAGTGGTTCAACCTAAACCACACCCTAATATCTTCAAAATGCTTCCCAAACACATAACCCAAACCAAACTGCACCATAACAGTGTACATCAAAGTAGAATTGAAATTAAACATATGGAAAAGAGGAGATAACCCACCAAATATCAATGATGGGAAGTCGAGGATCAAACATGAGAATCTACATATCAATCCCAAATGAAGGAATCTAAAAACACAAAGGCAAAGTTTTTGGATTTCCTAGAATGAGAGGGAGAGAGTAGCTACATCCATAGGGTTTTAGAAACCCGAGAAGATGAAAACATTTTACGATATACAACATCGAATATTTATATGACGTGTCATCCTATTTCATATCATGTAATCCCCAGGGTTTGGTTTTCCACAAAAACATGTTTGTTTTTTATTATTTAAACACAATTAATGACCCATAGTGAATCAGACCTATAAAATATGTGAAACACTTTTACACATCAGTTAAATGTTACATGGCATGTATTACCTCTGCATATATCTTTTTAATAGCCAACAACTCCATGACCGCTTTAGGACTCTTCCAAGAAACTCCAACACCCAAAACCAAAAAAATAATAGACAAATAATGAAATAACCATTACAATATCTATATCATAGGGTATCTCCTTACAATTATTTTTATTTTTAAACTTAATTTCCTGAAAGATGCCCAAAAGTTAACTTAATCATATGGGGCCTCTGTTTAACTCCCTAGCTTGTTCTTATCACCTCAAAACATCTAAATTAACTCTAATTAATATATAATTTTATTCACAAGGATCTAAAAATGAATTGATGAAAATAAAACTCAATAGTTATTAATTTATGTTAATATTTTCAAAAAAAATAGAATCCCATAATTTTGCCACTAATTATGAATTAACAGTAAAATAAGAGTAAAAATACAACAAGAACCTAATAAAAAATATGATAAATTTGTCTTAATAATCTATTTATCACGTTATAAAAACCATAGAACAATTCCTTCATAAAAATAGAATAAAATTTTATCTTTATTAAAAATGAAAATCAACCATATCTAAGTAAGATACAAATTTAAAAATTATATTTATTGACAGTATATGATATAATCATCTAAAAATAATTAAAATAAACTAAGAATAAGTAAATTTACTATATCTATGGATAATATAAAAACAATTTCTAAATTATTAATTCATATTTCTACTTCTCTCATAGTCAATTTCCTTTATTTTATAAATAGATACACATTACCAACAACTGGTTATGTATATTCAATATCCAATACTATTGATTCAGTGTAGTGAAATTGATTTCTTTATGATACATACTTAATTTAATTGAGCCATCACTATTTTTATTTTTAATAATCTTTAGGAACTGAGGATAATTTCATTTATAATGTAAAGTTATTTTCGAAAGAAATTTTTTTCGTCCATTTAAATTTTGACATTAAATGGTTTTATTAAAAAGATTAAATATTTTGAATTTCTAATATCTTCCTTTATATTGTCTTAATTTTACCCTTTATCTTTTTTATCATCACAATAGGGGTGACCTATTTAAGTTTTTCTCTATTATTCTCAGAAAACGTTGAATTTCATAGATGATACAACCAATATTGTTATTATTGAAATTAATAATGAACTAATTATATAATAATGTAAATGATTGTAAGACCACATAAGTGCCCATATCTTTTATGGAGACTCATTTTTGTGGTTATTTGAGACATAGATCATTTACTATTTTTAAGTATCATGTCCTAAAAAGAAGTAAAATAGAAATAAAAACATAGTAAACGGCCCCAGAAAAAATATTTATTATTCATTGGTCATTGGACATGGTATTTACCCTTTTGGTGAATTTTAATAAATTTATGATCTACTTATATTTTGTGCAATAATTATAAATAAATATTTATTTATTCTATAAGTGAAAACATTAATATCTCTTAAATAGGAGATCATAAAAAATATTAATATCACAATTATGTTTTAAACATAGTGTTTTTCTTATGTGATGTATAGGTTATGAGCTTGGGTGTTTATCCATAGACCAATATATTTTTAGATAGTTATTTAAAAATGGAAAAATTCGAAAATAATATATTAATAATAATTTATTATTTCCATGGTGTAGTAGCATTGACATGGTCACATGGTGGTAATGTGGAAATTTAGATTATGATGATGTATAATGTTAGAGGTTAAGTGGAGAAGAAAATTATTATATTTTACTTCTCATATTATTGGAATTAAATAGAGGTTTTTTAAGATGAGAAAATATTAATGGAAAGTAAAAGATAAATCATGAAAAATAATTATAAAGGTAATAATTCTTACACCAAATGGATTCTTTATTCACTATAGAGAACTCTACCCTCTCCTTTTCTCCTTTGGGTAGATAAAGATATCAATAAAATCTGACTACATCCTTGAATAAATGAATGATTTTTCATTAAATAGAGATGATGTTAATGCATCCTGAAAAAAATTAATTTAAATCAAAGAAAGAATTATTTAATTATATAAAAATTTTCAATGATGTGGGATGATTTTCTAATCTCAAAACCACTTATTTTGTGTGAATCACTCATATTTCTTTCATGTTCTATTTACACAGAATTATTTGGTAGATTATTTATGATTTCTTTGAATAATCACAAAATAAATTAATCAAAGTAAATTTGACTGTAATTTTAAAGGGAACTATTATCATTGTCTGAATCAATTTATATTAAGGTTTTTATACTAAATATCGAAATTAATTAATAGATTTTATTTTTTATTTAAATAATTATATTGTTTAATATTTTTTTCCATGGGATAAGAATGAGATTTGAGTTATTCATGTAGTGAATTTAATTTTTTATTTATCTATGGAATCTTGATTATTTAATTAAGTTTTTAATGAATTTTTTTTTAATAAATATAAAATTTGGAAACCCTCTAATTATTTTTTTAAGATAGTGGATTATGATTTATTTTCTAATAAAAATATTAAAACAAATTGTATTATTATTTTTTTATAATTATATTTACCAACCACCATCCCTCTTCTCTCATAAATGTTTTCTGATTTTTGGTTCTCACATTAATTCTATGAATAACCATGACCTCAAGATAAAAATAAGATGAATGGAAAGGTTATGGGTGGTCAAGGGAAGCTCTAGCATGGTTTAGTGAAGACCCTTTGGGAATTGAGGTTAGACAGAAGTTTATGTATAGAATGAAGATGAAAGAGATAATGACATTTACATAATTAAATCAATGTTTCTAGGATTCTAGGATTTTTTTTACAACACAAAATGTAGTTTCTTATCACACACCATGTATGACACCATCTTTAATCAGGAATTGTCATTAAAGACGCATGGCATGTGATTCCTGAGAATTTATTATTTCACTCAGACTCAGTAGCGCAAGTAATTCACTTGATTTTGAACATCACACATTATGTGAATATTGATCACATTCCATATAATGTAATAGGGAGTTCCATGAATTTTATTTCATGTATTCTCCAAGTCTAGGTGGGGGGCCCACATGTATTGTATATCAATAACCATGTATTACATATTGAGAAAACTATTTTCGAATTTATACGTTGTACGCACCTTATTGAATCATAATAATCACATTCCATGCCACTCTCTAATCACATAATGTATATTTGGATTCACATAGCTTATGAACTGGTAGAACATGACCTCTTACCTAATTGAATCACACATCGAGTAACCTATAGAGATACAATGTGTATCAGGCAGTTTACAATAATCTTTATATCTCTAGAAATATGTTTTAGTTTTTGGTGTATTTTAAGTACATTAATATATAACATGATGGTATATATATAAACATCATCTGGTATTTATATTCAAGTTTTTTATGAAAATTGAGATTTTCCGCTTTGTAGAGATGATAATAATGGGTGTGGGAAGATGATTAAAGTATACATGGGGTTAATAACCCTCTTTAAGAATATTTATAGCTAAGTCATTGATTTTTTGTACCTATATTGTTGTAGTTAACCATTTGTTAGAGTTTTAAAATGGTTCATACACTCATGCATTCAATAACACTCTTATTTTATTCACACTACACACATCAGGTCATGGATCGACTATAGGAGTTAGTAATTCCTTGACTGATGTGACTTCCAATGATGTGTGGGGACCCTAGTACTATTTCTACTTATATATATTTTGGACCCGACATATGCAAGAGAGTTTAGATGCATTAGGTTATATAGTTTTCTAGTTAATCTAGATTGCTTTTCAGTTTTATGTGTCTATATAGATGGGTGGTGGCGATTGATGTATATTACTCTGATGAGGTTTAATCTCTCTATTCAGTTTAAGAGTTATTATGAGAGGATTGAGAGGTACCATATTTTTTCGATGATGTAGATTATATAATTTTATTGGGTAATATCATCCCTATAGTTATGAGAAATTAGACTATCTATGGTTTGAGGATTCTCCATATTACCCTTGATCACCATCGAGGTGTGACTTACAGTTGGGTTGTGGACTACAAACACAATTGGTATTTCACTTAACTAGTTTACCCTATATACTTGTAAAACATGATTCTTCATATTGTGATCTAAAGTATGGTGAATGTAGAATCCCCTTTATCCTTATGATAAATTCCTATAAATCATATCTTGGTTTTCCATACCTAATTTTTTTCTTCGCTCTCTTATTTTTGGGATTTTGAGGTGACTAGTTGATTCATATTTGGTTTTTTTTTCAAGGTTTCCAACTAGGCATGTGGATACTAAACCCTTTATGGGATTTGAGACCATAAATGTTATGACTATGAAAATGTTACATAGACTGGAGTTGGGATTAGTGACCATAGATCTAGAGATCTTTATATGGAGGAGATTCTTAGTGATATATATTGGTACTCATTTATAGCATTTTATGGGTAGAGACCCTCCCTAGGAGTTCTTATTTTATGGATTCCATAGTGATTATTCATTGGTCTATCTACTAGGAGGGTTTGGTTTTCCCTTTGTACCCATCCATTTCTTAGTTTGGTGTTATCATGTGTTTGGATTATCTGTCAGGTTCACCCATAGAGCACAGTGTAGTATAATTTTTTTATACAACCATTGTAAAATATTTCAGTTTTTTATTTATATTGATTTCATTTTATAATTATATTCTATATATTATATTTCATATCTACAATTGGTTTTTATACGATAATTCCTCCTATATATGATTTTTCCTTCTTACTACTAGTTTATATGATTCATTGGAGGTGGGATTGGGATGAAGCACTTAGCTCATTGATGGACTAAGAGGGGTGTTGATCGGTCGATTCATGTCAAAATGGTATCAAAATAATTTGAATCCTAGGGATAGATTCTAGATTTATTATTCTATTATGGTTAAATTAAGAATTTCATAAATGGGGTTGATGAGTTTTTTATTCAATTAACAGACTAGAGAACGCATTTTTAGCATGTCGTCTAATGTAATATTTCATGATAACTTTGTAAATTTTTCAATAAACTTGAAGCATTGAAGAACCGATTGTTATCCATTGTATATATCCTATATTTGGTTGACAAATATGATTTAATTATTGTGGTTTCATTCTATTTAATAAAGGATTCCACCCACACATAACCATCTCTTTTACAGAGGAAGGTTTATAAGAGATCATGTTAATGGTTGAGCCTCTCATCATTGATCATCCAAGAAACAAAGTAGTGATTCAAGGACTCAGTTGAGAGATATCATTTCCAACATATGTGTCTATTATTTCTTTAATATTTTAAATAATTGTTTTTTACAATTAATTCTATTTTTAATTCCAAATTAACTTTTTTATTAAATAAATTATAATTTTTGATAATTTTTTTAATTTTTAAAACCCCAAATTTAATGTTAAAACATCAATTTAATTGTTTCTTTTAGTCATGTTGTTAACTTTTAGTTCAATAAATAAATTATTTTTAATCACCATTTTTTATTCCTATGTAATTATCTAATTATAGTTTTTAATTTCTTTATTTATTTTAATTTATTAATTAATTTATTTTAATTTCAATTATATATCAAAAAAACAATTTTAGGTATTCTAATTTATTTTATTTATTTATTTATTTATTATTTTGTTTTGTTTTTTAAAAAAATTATTCTTTCTTTTAATAAATATTTTTTGAAATTAATTATCTTGTTTTTATTATTTTATCTTAATTTATTATATGTACTCATTTAATTTATCATTTTTTTATTTTTGTTCCATTTTTAAATAATTAATTTTATTTATTTTTTTATTAATTTTTTATTCAATAATTTACTAACTTTTAATATTTTTACTTTCTAGTCGAAGATATACTGCGCGCACCCATGAGGTTGCATGGTAAGTGTACTAATCGTGCCAAGTGACTGCATGAAGGCCACAGTCAATATACTACCTATGCATGAAGGGAGAAAATCTATTATACCTATCTATCGTACTAACTGCATTCTCAATTGATCCTATCATGAAGAAAGTGAAAATGAGAAATGAACTGATTGTGAAACAAAGATTAACAGTCTTAACTGGAGAATAAAACCTATCATGATCGTGTGAAATGAAGTGACCTTATAAAAAATTGAAAAACTCTAATACTGACAGTGCACGACCCCTACTCATAATTTTTTCTTGAAGAGTACTTACCATGAATAGATAATTGAACCTGTTATGACTCTAATTCACCAGTACTTACCATAAATTAAAATACCCAACACCTGATTTGAATCAAAAGAACATAGAGATGTTGATTGCACTCGAAAAGTTGTGAAGAAGATGCATCGCCGCTATGATACTATTGAAGAAATGGGATCAACCAATCAAGTCGGCCACGTGTTACAGAAACCAAAGATTGAGGCCACCAATTTGAAGATCCTAGTCACAGATCTTCCACTCAATAACCATTTTATGTGCCTCTCATGTCCTTGAAAAGCCACATAAAGACCACCTTGGGAGCCACTATGTCCTTTTCCAAAGAAGATAAAGCACCTAGCACCACTGCAAGATCCAAGAACTTCCAATCCTCACAAAATCTTGAAGATAACTAATATGTTGTCATTCTTCAACCCACAAAAGATTGTACCTTGATACATCACTACCCAAGGGATAATTGAGCACTATAACACCTGATTTTTATCAATATATATATATGTGTGTGTGTGTGTGTAATAACATATAATTGTAATTTTTCTATATACTATATATATATTTCTTTAATACTAATATTATAATAAAATATTTATATATTTATATATAATCTAAAAATGATTGGATGTTACTTGGTGATGTATGAGCCCAATAAATGGATGTCATACATGGATACACAAACCCAAAGTGCAGATGTTCAAGTCCAAATAAAGTCATTCAATCTTGTTAGGAACATTAAATTTTTAAAAAAAAATTTAATTCCAAAAAATCACAAAATGGTTTAACACATTGTGTACCTATTTTCTATAGAATAATCTAGAAAGGTTGGTGACTTTGGGCACTGCATTTCATATTTGAGGGGGATCATGCTTCATTGCAAGAGGTTGGATGCTTTAATTGGGAATTAACTAAATGATTT
This sequence comes from Viscum album, assembly GCA_963277665.1. NCBI lineage: Eukaryota > Viridiplantae > Streptophyta > Magnoliopsida > Santalales > Viscaceae > Viscum > Viscum album. The sequence goes on from OY728136.1 coordinate 1,447,653,521, forward strand.
TGATGAGTGCATCACGGCATTCCATGTGGAATGACCAACCTGTTTGTATTTGGATGTTACTTTTTTCAAAAAAAATTTCTTGAATACTAGGAGTTGTTCTCCATTGTTTTCTTTCATTCCTAATTAACAATACTTGGATAGTTTTCTCTCTATTTTCTCATCTCATGTTTCTTATAATTTTGTAATTTTGTTCTTATTTTCTTGTAAATAAATGTTTGTTAGTTATTATTCTATTTGTTTTGTGATATTAGACCTTTAGAAATTAAGGAATAATTTGTGCATCTAGTTCTATGAGATTAGAATCAAAGCTTCCTAAATACTGATTATCTTTTTGATCATGGCTTTCTTCTTCATTATTGGTAAATTTTGAGAACAAAGTAAGGAGATGCAATCACACACTCATTCACATGAATTATTTTCTACTTTATTTTCATTGATTATTTTTTCCTCTTCTTCTCTTAGATGATAAATAGAGAATATAAAGAGAGTTTTTTATTTTCTAATCTTGTGATGATCAATTTTTTACAAAGTATATTCTCTGAGATTCTGATTTAAACTTGTGATTTGTTTCTCAATTAGAAGAATGTTCGTGTATAATAAGAAATTATATGCATAATTGTTCACTATTTAAGGATATATAAGTGTTTTTGTAGAGATATAGAGAATAAATGTGGGTGAGGTTGATTGTTTTCATTATAAATCTTTGGGTTAGTGATGGGAAATTGACATATCAATATTTATAGAACTTATTTTGTTCTCTCTAAATTTTTTTTCCTCTGCTTTTTCTCTTTTATTTTCCATTATTTTTTTCTTTTATTAATTTTTTCTTATCTTGTTTTCTCTATTTTCAATTTTTCATAATTTTTTCACCTACCTACTCACTATTTTTCAACATTATTTCATGATTTTTTTATTTCCTAATTTTAAATTATTTAAAAACACAAAATGAGTTTCTTGAATACCATTAGGGTATTTGACATTGTATCCCTGATAAATACTCGGAGGATATAAATTATTCAACATATAGTATTTTTAAATATATTTTTGACCATCCTTAAGATAATGATGATTTAAAATTATGACATCATTATTGGGGAATCAATGTTTTCCTTATTGGTTTTTCCTTATTTCCTTCAAATTTTTGAACAAAACTTTCAAAACATCAAATAAAAAATAGAAAAATAAAATGGTCACTAATGATTCTTTCTTAGATTCACTATTTGACTACTCTCCTATCTAATCAATTTATAAGTATGTGTCATTATTTAAATTTTGGTTGTTAAACCATAAAGATGGAGAGTTATCTGATGCTTCAAAGCTAGTATCTCGTCAAACAAAATAAAAATATGAATGAACATTCATTCAAATAAAAAATTATCAAGAGCACAAAAGAATCAACCAAGAAGTATCTATTGGATAATAATATAATTATAACATTCCTTGGTAATACCTACCTATCTAAAAATATCAAAAATAGAAATTTATAACTCTAGAATCTACCTAAAAAACTTTTTAGAGAGTAACTAAAATTACATGAGAAAAGAAAATGAGATAAGAAGATGAAGCTTCCAATTTTTGAGTCTATAATTCCATTTGATTCACAATTAGAGATTTAAGATCCACTTTATAAAACATATATTAATTCATGGAAGGATATTGGATTTGTATAACCTAAATATTTTGAATAACTCTTGGATGATAATTTTATCACTAATATACATTATACTGATTTTGATTGAATTAACATGTCAAATCATTTTTCCATGACTCAATAAGTTGAACCATCAAATTACATCCTCTATTATTCCTTATAAGACACCACACCTAAGGAGGGTTTTTTATGAGATGTTAGAGGAGATTGGAAACCTCACCCTCGACCCAGACACACTTTTAGGAGCACCATCTATTCTAGAGGAAGAGCAAGATGACCAAATAAAGTGATATTTTTACTTGACTGAACAAGATTTTATTTTAAGTAGTTATAATTTTTATTAAATGATATTTAATTTGTTTCTAACCATGTAGGTTATGAATATTCATCCAAACTTCATGTTTTCTTGGAAAGTCCTGATAAATTTGCACCTGTTGAGGATCCACTTGAACTCCCAATTATTGTTCAAAATTTATGTTTGAGGGATGTTTAAGTGGATAGGTATTTCATGGAAGTGTGCATGGGTGTTAAATAGGATGTTGAAAAACTTTTTATAGACAATGAGGAAGTAATTATCACAACACAACCCGACAGGGCCCAAGCCGCAACTCCCAAAACCCACCTTCAATAGGATAGGGGATGGAGACTTGCACTGAGAAGTCATATCACTAACATGGGAGGCATTGATTAAGTACATATATGCACACACACATCTCCAATATCACAAAATTATAAAATGTAAAATCCAAAGGAAACCAATGCATGCATAAATCTATATCCTACAACTAGAGTACAACAGAAGTACTTAAAGAATAAAAAGGGAAAAATAATGCCCACCAAATAAAACTGTGAAAGAATCTAACCTTTTTATAAGGAGGGGATCGCTATCAACTGTAATTGCTAGAATGTTCCTCATCCAAGATCTGGTAAACACCTCACTCTATCTAGATCACAAAGCCTTACCTACCTCAGGTCCTCTGTGGACTCTGTTGAAAGGATTGCGGTCTGCACAAGACATGAAACATTTGTTAGAAAATGTAGTGCAGGGGTGAGCATAAAAATACTCAGTAGGAACCCTGAAAACCAAAAAAGGGGATCAAATGAAAGGAAATATTTTTCTTGACCTAGATAGAGGGAAACCCAATCAAGAGAGAAACTCCATCTTGAACCATACTCAGTTTTACATGAAATTTCTTCATGATCTAATCAGGGTTTCAACCCCAACATGTTGCCACACCACATGGTATCCCAAAAATCATCCAGATATACATGCCTTAGACACTAACTCTCATGAGCTTCCAACCTCATAGATTGAAATAAGATTCTCTTCATAGGATCTAACCATAATGAAAAAGTGGGAAAACATGCTCTATGAGATCATCTATTTGAAATGGATCCTGTTCGATAGATATAATCCATAAGGAACAACTCTACCATTACAACCGGTACGTCCTAAATAAAGTGCTCTATAGGGAACATCTTACTAGGTCCAACACTAGTTCCCCACACTAAAGGTCGCGTCATCATTACCTTGAACCCAACACAAACTAATGAAACCCAAGTAAGAGGCCCACCCATCACCATTGCACATAGTTGAGGGATCACTACTCCAGACTATGAACCATGTATATCCTCTCAAAAAAGAGAGAATATAGGGACCCAGAACTCACCACTACACCTTAGTTAAGGGAGTAATTCTCCTAACTAAATTGTGAAACGTCTATTTCTCCTATGAAGAGAGGACCACATTTTAGTCTATAGAGAGAGAAATAACCCCTATCTAGGTATCTTTCACATCTATTGTGTGGGATCAATCCTCATAGTTTTATCCCATATCTGAGGTAGTTCCAACTCCAATGGAGTACCTGCTCCCCATTTCTACTCAAATACATAGGAGAACTACTCTGTAAGTGATTACCCACACCCTAATCCAATAAGGGAGTACTACTCGTGAAGGACCCATGACCTAATACGATAGGGGAGTACCACATCATAAATTGAGGACCCTCACCCTAACATGGTAAGGGAGTACCACTAAGTGACTAGAGGACCTTCATCCTAGTAGGATAGGGGAGTACCAACTCTTCTATCTTGTTCATTATGGGAAAACTTCACCTTGGCATGGAAGGGGAGTACTGACCCCCATTCTTTAGCACCCACTCCATGACATGGTAGGGGAGTACCGACTCTACTAGAATAACACGTATGGAGGAACCGCGCTCTAAAAAAATAGGGTATTACCGAATCTAATAATAGAGGACCCCCACACTACCTGGTAGGGTAGTTTCCACTCTATCTATACATCATATATGGAGGAATCATTCCCTAGTCCAATAGGCGAGTACTGACTCCATGGATATAGGAACTAATCCCCAGTCCAACAGAAGAGTACCTACTCTACCTTCATGAATGTCATGGGGAAACCCACACCCTAGTCCATCAGGGGAGTAACACCCCCGGAGGAAACTACCCAAAGGTAACGAACCTATGTGATTGAAGTGGGGAGTCTCATATCTACCTAAGAAGATAATTAAGGGAAACCTACATGCCAGTCCACTAGGGCAGTACCAGTCTCAGTGTCTCTCTACATTAACTACAATGTTAACCAACATCAACTCAACACAACTTCAAAAGGGTCTTTCTCAATTTACACCACCTTGTATCTTGTAATCCATAACAGAGGCCACCATAATGTACTATGTGGAAGACCACTCAAGATAAACTACTCACAAGCCTAAATATGAGTCCCAAAGAAGGATATATAGAAGGATGAAGATATCAGAAGGATATTCTAGGAGTACACGGTGTGCACCGGGGCACACACGGTGTGTGAGCCTGCCCGAGAACCTTGTTGTTTACCTTGTAAACATGTATCACCAACCCAAATATGGTTACATTGAATCTAAATAAATCAGACACCTTTTCCCATATCACTCAACCCTTGGTTGTTTCCACTTCTACACTGATTGTACAACCATGTCCCTTACACATCATATATCCTATACTACACAACATGTTCAGATAAACGACTACCTGCCCATGTAGTTTTCCCGTTTCCTTGTACTATACTCGTTGTCCTTGTATCTTGGTCACGTGTTAGTATATAGACATGTGTTTTCACCCAGATATCCAAATCCATGTCCCATGGTCACATGGGTTGGGGAACTACATGGCGTGTAACCCCGGTACACGGTGTGTAGTCCCAAATGTTCATCTTCCATGAATAGAAAGAGCTACACAGCATGTTTCACTGAACTACATGTCATGTAGACGGTGATTCCAGTGGGGAATCACCTATAAAACCATCCATTCCACCCCGGTTTACCTCAAAACCTATAAATATACATAGAAGAGATCTTTAGCACTTGTATATGGGCTCTTGAACCTTAAAACAATGGATAAACAAGGGAATCGGGAAGAAAACTCAAATCCACCTACCACCTTGGTGAAACTCGGAAGCTTTGGTTCAAGAATAATTTCTGGATCATTCTTTTTCTCAATCTGATAATGATATTCTACAAAAATATTGATTACGGCACCTCATTGTGTGGATTCCAATCTGTTTCATTTCATCACCAAAGGGAGAAGAGGATAATTTCTTCCTCTTTGTTTCATGCACAACAAAATAGGGGAGGGGTAGCAGTTAGGTTAGATTTTAATTATTTATTCAATTAATCAATTTAAGCAACCTCATGACACCTCGTCACCAAAATTCCTCTGATAAAAAGTCCCAGTGTGGATGACCTTAGGTCACGACAAGGGTAAACACGACATTCAAAACTCAAATGCGGTCTTAGAAATCCAATCCAAGACATCGAATGAGTGTTATTTAAGTATCAATTAAAACTTGACACATGTTAAAAAATATATTTAATATTTTTAATATCATGGTATTGAGGCTCCCTGGGCCCCGGCTTCCCACATTGGCTCTGTGCTTGACTCCATAAAGATTTTCTTAAATATTATGAAGTCCATCAGGTCAAAACTTGAGTCACAACATTCTCCCCACCTTAGGTATTTTCATCCCTAAAAAGAAAAATCCTAAGAACAAGGGAAGAACTGAGTTCCCCACTAGACTCCTTTGTCTGCGAGCTACCCATGGGTTCCTATGATACTTACAAGCACACGCATAGAGGAAACACCCAGATCAAATGACTCATATGTCTAGCTTCTACCAGGACAAAATTGCGAAACAAATGAGCACATGTCTCCTTAGCTGCGATAGGTGGGAAACAGCAATCACCACAGTACATTTGAAGTCACGGGGTCTAGTAGTACACCACCTAGATAAACTGATGAAAATACTGACGAAACCCTGTAGTTCACATCCACCGCTATATAGACTGTAAAATACAATCCTCAAGTCTTTTTTTAATTCAAAATCATCACTGAACACGTGAGGGTAATCAGGAAAAAAATTGGGATTCCCAAGAGTAAACACTAGGTCTTACCAGAACCATTATCTACCAACCTCCAACTGCAATACAGATTTCCAAAATAGAACACTTCTACACCCACCAGTATCATCATAGCTGAGTATAGATGGTATTCAACAAATTCATATTGCGTAAACATTGTTGGGTCTAACCTTTCAAATACAGAACAGTTTTAAGCAAGGGTCTCCCTCTCCTAGGGCCACTAAGATAAATGGGTTGAGCGGGAAAAACTTTTCTAGTAGGGCTAGGACCTTTTCCAACACTCCATCACATAAACTTGTCCAAAACACACAAGTCTAAAGAACTCATCCACCACACCTCAAAATTGTACTCTTTGGGCATTACTAACTCACCCACACAGTTCCAATCATGTCACAAAAATGCTTCTTGGTGGGGAAAGTGTACCCCATCACTCGTGAGTTCAAAGATACATAAAAATACACTACATCCTTCTCGAGTGTGTCGCATACAAAGATAACTCAAAACACATGATGCTGCACATGGAAAACAAAGGGATTCCAAAACATATATTGGGTCTTATTGGGACCTCTGTCACAACTACCAAAACTGGGTTCTACCAATGCCCCGAGTCACCCCAGTTAAACCAAGAGAATGAGAGAAAATAAAAGAGTACCAACAATAGTGTATAACAATTTCTACTACATAAAGTAGAAGGGGAACAAGGTGTACATCAATTTATCCTTTGATATTCTAGATAAAAGTCCTCCAAAATTTGCAGTTATCCTCTTCCACATCCTCTATCTCCCTGAGTCTGGCCCAGACCACTTGGGGGGTGGTGGTGGAAATACCTCAAACTACCTGCCACCCATTTCTGATCTTCTACCTCTTCTACCTCTTCTTCCACCTCATAGAAATACTTAATCCAAGAATTGTCTCTACCATGTAGTATCATAATTAATACCCCTATTAGAAGCATGGTGGGTTAGACAATCTCTAGTGAGATGGCCCCCGGCCGTTGCAAGAATAACATTGCCTCTCCTGTGGCTGATCTAATCCTAGAAGTTTCTTCTTCACTAAAAAACTACACATTTATTTCTAGGAATGGGTATACCTCATTTTTGTGATCCTATTACCTATCGTTTTTTAGATCCTACAGACATCTCGGCCTTATGAGCACTGTTGTGAGTCACATCCACATGTTCCTCGGTGTGGAAACTTTCTACCACCAAAGCTTTCTCTATCACTCCAACATAGATGGGGATGCACAGTGGAATCCTAGAAACCTAGATCTCCCAATTAAATCCATACTCTAAGGTCCATGTTCTGAAGAATGGATCCCAAAACATATCCAAGAAGTGTCACAGCAAGTCTTTTAACCTCTCCGAAAACTCTGCCACTTTCCTGCTTCCCTAACAAAGCTACAGATGCTCCTAGATATGCACTAATCTCAATGTGGTTAGGTAAAACTCTTCCCTAAATAGTTTCTCTAACTCCTCCTAAGTAAGTGTTTCCTCTTCAAGAGATGTATCACCAAACTCCCCCATTGCCCACATTAACCCTACAAAAGGCCCGATGCTAATATCACCATCTGATCGAGAGGTGTCCTCACTAAGAGAAAACTCATATGACTGCCTTGAGCAAGTCATTTTCTGCCTGGGGGTCTGGATCACCCCAGTACCTCAAAGGTAGATGTCTCTATAACTTTTGTAGTGAACTCAGTCTATGAACATCCTTGACCTGAACTAATAGTAAAACCTTCTACTCAACAGGTGGTGACCCTACTAGTGGACCACCTAGAGGTAAAACCTTAGAATCAGTTCCCTGCACTAAAGCCTCATCATGGGGTATATTTTCATCACAATCAAGCTATGGAATCTTTTCTTGCTATATTTTCAAAGGAATCCTAAAATATAATAAAGGCATATAATGATCAAAGAGTATATTTGAGGAGATGACTCATGAAGGATAGGAAAAACCAAAACCCAGACCTATATGATGCATATACCATTTATTTCTTAGTGACCAGTATCCTAATGTACCAAGTCGAAAATAAGGTTATGAGAGACCTGGTGAATGGAAAGGTCGACCTCCACCCCAAAACTAAAACCAATGGCCTAAGAGTTGTACTAAAAACATCCTAATACAATCTCTAATCAACCCAAGACAAGCTCACAACACTACGTTCCCAATGTGTAATTGACCACCTATGATACCACTCTGTCATTACCCAACATAATGGTGCCCAGCCCACATCTCCCTAATCCTACCGCTAATAGGCCAGAGTATAGAGAATAGTGCTGAGAAGGAATATCACTAACATGGTAGGCATTGAATAAGTACATGTACGCATGCACAAAACTCCAAGATAAAAAAATACTGAAATGAAAAAACCAAATGCAACCAATGCATTCATAAATCTATTTCCCAAAACCAAAATACAATAGAAATACTAAAATTGTAAAAAGGAAAAAACAGTGCCCACCAAACAAAACTATAAAAGCATCCAACCCACTTAGAAGGAGGGGATCGCTATCAATTTCAACTTCCGAAAATCTCCATGGCCAAGATTTAGTAAACTCATTAGTATGTATATCTTACTAAGATTCTCAGGCCTTAGGTCCCCCGTGGAGTCTATCAAAAGACGTGTGGTCTACACAAGACACGAAGCATGTGAGGGAAAATCCCATGCAGGGGTGAGTATAAAAATACTCATTAGGCACCCAAAAAACCTAAAAAATAAAAAGGGACCAACAAAAAGGCAATTTTCTGCTCGACCGATCCAAAAGGAACCCCAATCTCCATCTCCTATCATCCTCAGCTGTAAATGAAAATTCAGTTCAATCTACAGGGGTGTCAAACCCGAAATGTGACAACGCCACAAGGACTCCTATAAATCACCTAGATATACTCATCTCAGACACTATGTATCACCAAGTTCCAACCTCATAGATAGAAATAGTATTCTCCTCATTGTATCTTACCATAACATAAAACTAGGCGAACACCCTCCAGACTCTGCATTGTGTGCATCCTCTCTAAAAAATGATAATAGAAGGACCCACACCTCACCACTACCCTGCAGTCAAGGGAGTACTACTCCTAACTAACCAGTGAAACCTCTGTCTCTCCTATATAAAGTGTCCCTCACCTCAGTCTATCGAGGGAGAACTAACCCCTATCTAGGTATCGTTCACATCTATTTTATGGGCCCAATTATCATAGTTGTATCCCACAACCAAAGAAGATCCAACTCCAATGGAGGACTTGATCCCCATTGCTACTTAGAGACAAGGGATTACTTGTAATGGCCCGGACCTCTCCGGCCCATTCCTTTGTCAAAAAGAAGGTCAAGAAGTGTTCTGGAGGGTAAAATGGACTTTTCCCACACTTTCCAGAATTTTCAAATTACACGCCATGTAGTTTGTGTACACGTCGTGTACCCCCTTTCTGGTATACCCCGTGTTGCAAGACGTGTCCTTGCCGTGTGAAATAAGTGGGTACACGCCGTGTGTCCATAATACATGTCGTGTACCACCTTGCTGGGTATACCCCGTGTTGAAGGTCGTGTCCTTGCTCTGTAAAATAATGGGTGCACGCCGTGTGTCCAGTACTACACGCCGTGTAGTCCTTCCCCGCGTACGTGTTACCAGTCAACGGTTGTGTGCCGTGTTGGAGTCGTGTCCTTTCCGTGTGCAAAAAATGGGTACATTCCGTGTGTCCAAACTACACGCCGTGTAGTCCCTCCCCACGTATGTGTTACCCTCAAACCGTGTGTTGACAAGTCAACGGCCGTGGAGCCGTGTTAGAAGTCGCGTGGAGACCGTGTGAAACAACCGAGTACACGCCATGTACCATAAAGTACACGCCGTGTACTTTTTTTTTCTCGCCTATAAAAGGAGGGGTCCCCTCCTCCTTTTTAACTCACCCCTCTCCTCCCCTTTCCTCTGAACAGAGTTCTCCCAAGAGACTTGAAGGCTCTTTCTTCCATAACTTCTTCGTCCGAGCTCCGATTTACGATCTGTCAGCGGCCACGGGATCGTAACGACGAGGCGGAACTTTCGAGCTTAGATCTGTTGTCTTTCCTTCGACATTTCCTTTCCAACATCCACCCCAAGGAGGTTTTTCTGGGACCCGACATAAGTGATGGATGCCGACGGATGTCTTCTAAGGTTGATCTGGGGGAGCGTTGCGATCGAAACCTATTGAGGTAGGGATCTTACCTTTGTCTCTATATTTTGTGCATCATGTGGGGTGGGTGTTCTCTTGTTTATGTGAAACACTTTTGAACCGTTTTAATAAAGATAATAACTGGTTTATATAACAGGGTTGAGAAGTTTTGATTGCTGTTACTTTATATCTTGTGATATTATGTTGTGAATTGAATGAGCTCCTGCCTACTGAAAATCACGGTCATTAGGGGAATTTTATTGCGCAATTAAATTATTCCCTATCTTTCTAAACCATTTTTTGGATGGAAACTTTGTGGAATGTGGAAATTGGTTAATCACGTAAAGTTGGCTGTTTAAAATCTGAAACCCTTGTGTGATCACCCCGGTTGAACAAAATGGAATAATGAACATGTGGGTGTTGACTTGGTTACGTGGCATGTGATGGGGGTGTTTTGTGGGTTGTTGTGGATAGGGTGAGCAGTGGTTCTGTTGTTGGTTTGGTTGTGGGTTGGTGTAAATTTATGTTGGTAACGGGCAGCGGGGCTGCGATAAATGGTATTAAAGGGATAATGATGTATGGTGCGGTTGTGGTTATGGCGGTTGGCAGTGGGGCTACAGGGATGGGTTGGAATATGAACGGACTATGAGTTGTGAATAATAAATAAAAAGTGGAATAGTTAATGAATGGTGGGTCATGGTAATGGAATGGGATTAATAAGCATGGTTTGGTTGGTTGATAAGAAGGACTTTGTTGTGCTGCTTGTGTTTTCCTAACATGATTTGTGGATGGCAGGAATATGTTTTATAAAAAATCAATGTGGTTGGTTGTGGATAGTTACCCAGTAGTTAAGGAACTAAATAAACTAATTCTGTCGAAAAACTGAAAACCTAAATGGGGTTGGGGTTGTTTGTTGTATGCATGCTTCATAGTAGCAGTGTCGAGGCACGTGATCAGTTTCTCTTTTTAGAATCCATAGGTTGGGCTGTGTGTTTGGTATACATATATATATCTGTATCTTTTTTGTTTTATCGCACCCCACCCATGTTGAGAACTTAGTGCCGAACACTACCATTTCATGGGAGAGGGTGTTTTTCCCTTAGTTACTAGCTCCTTCCTGCTCCTTCTCCCCTAAGATGTGATGGCTTGAGGTGACCTTACACCTAAGACTCTTCAGGTAGGTTTAGATTGGGGTGGTTTCATCCCAAGACTCTTCGGGCAGGTTCTACTGTTTCCCAAGAATCTTCGGGATGAGGCCCAAGTTTGTGCGGGCGGGATACATGGTTGTGAGGCCCAGGTGTGTGCGGGAGGGATACATGGTTGTGAGGCCCAGGTATGTCCAGGCGGGATACGTGGTTGTGACGCCCAGGTGTGTGCGAGCGGGATACATGGTTGTGAGGCCCAGGTGAGTGCGGGCGGGATACGTAGTTGTGAGGCCCAGGTGTGTGCGGGCGGGATACGTGGTTGTGAGGCCCAAGTGTGTGCGGGCGGGGAGAGTGTGGCAGCGTCAGGATGTTCGCCCTTGGGAAGACCAGCTAACTAAAGGAAAATGGTGCAGGGTGCCCAATACTCTTGTTCCTATATACTACTACCTGTTGTGATTGTGTTTTTCGTGATTGTGGATGGTGAGGTTGGGTGGATATAATTCCTTGCTCGGTTTCTTCTGTTGTTCTCACGGGACATTAGGATGTCTCCCCACTTGTGCACGACAGCTTTAGGTTTCCCTACTGAGTATACTTGTATGCTCACCCTACATTTACTTTCAGGTTTCCAGGAGGACTAACAGGGCCGTCCGGGACCCTACTAGTCGGACAGTTGGAGTTGTTGCTGTTTTTGTACTCTTGTTTTATTTTGGTATTGTACTTTTAGCTTTCTTGTACTTGTACCTTGTTATAAAATTGTTTAAACATGAATGTGGGTTTGATTTGGGTTTATTTCTATACACTAGTTCTTTTCCTTTTTAGTGGTTGACTTGTCCTATTTCCCGATCCTAAATAATAAAAAGGGTAATGCCTCCCATATTTGTGAAAACACATACCCTTGGTGCTAGTCGACACCCCGGGGCCTACTAGAGGCGGGACTCGGGGGGGTCATTATCTCCCTTTCACCATTGCCAACCCAGGAGGGGCATCTTTGGTGGGAGGGGGCCATGACAGTACTACTCTGTAAGTGATGACCAGCTGCTTGATCTAATAGGGGAGTACTACTCATAAAGGAACCACGCCTTGATGTGATAGGGGAGTAACCGTTCAAAAATCTAGGACCCACATACTAACATGGTAGGAAAATGCCACTCAATGACTAGAGGAATCACACCCTAGTAAGATAATGGATTACCAACTTTGCCAACTCTTTCATCTTGGGAAACCCACACATTAACATGAAAGGGGAGTACTGACTCCAGGTTTGAGGACCGGCTCCCGAATAAGTTAGGGGAGTACCGACTCTATTGGAATAATATGTATATAGGACATGTTCCTTGAGATTATTGGGGAGTAACAAATTTTATAATAGAGTCTTCATACCCTACCTGGTTGGGGAGTTACCACTATATATATTCATTATATATGGAGGACCAATGCCCTGGTCCAATTGGGGAGTACTAACTCCCTGAATAGAGAACCTTATCCCAGGTAAAACATGGGACTACCTACTCTACCTTCATGAACGTCATAGGGAAACCCGCACCATAGTCTATCAGGGGAGTAAAACCCCCAGAGGAAACTACCCAAAGGTAACAAATATGCACCCATGATGTGAGGAGTCCCATATATACCAAAGAAAATAGGCAGCGAAAACTTTCACTCTAGTCCCCCAAGGGAGTACCAATCCCAGCATCTCTCTACATGAACCACACTGATAACCAACATCATCTCAGTATAACTTCACAAGTGAGTTTCTCTATTTAAACCTCCTCATATATCGTAATCCATAATAGAGGCCACTATCATGTCCTATGTGGAAAACATCTCAAGATATATTACTCCGAATTATGAATCTAAGTCCCAAATAATGAGATATAGAAGACAGAATATATCATAAAGATATTCTAGGAGTACATGGTGTGAACCAGAGAACACAGAGTATGTGAACCTGCACAGGCACCTATTCGTGTATCCTATATACATAGTTTACCAACCCATGTATAGGTACACAACATGTAAAGGAATCACACATTGTGTCCCTCATCACTCGGCCCCTGACCATGTTCCCCTTCTACACGGACTGGCCAACTATGTCCCTTATATGCTGTATATCCCATACTACAAGGCATGTTCAGATAAACAACTATCATCCCATGTAGTTTTCCAGTTTTTGTGTACTAAACCCCGTGTCTATGTATCTTGGTTTTGTGTTAGTACAAGACCACGTGTTTTTACATGGCTATTTCAAGCCATATCCCATGGTCACATGTTCTAGTGTACTACATTGAGTGTAACCCCTATACACGGCGTGTAATCCGAAATGTCCTTCCTCCTAAAATATGAATAGATACATAGTGTGTGTCACTAAACTTCATTTCCTGTAGATGGTGATTCTAGTTGGGAATCGCCTTTAAAGCCCTCTATTTCACCCCGGTATTCCCAAAAACCTATAGATATACCTTGAAAGGATCTCTAGAAATTTTATTTAGTCTCTAGAACATTAAAAGAGTGTGTAGATAAGGTAACCAGGATCAAAACTGAAATCTTCCTTCTTCATTGTTGAAATTATGAAGCTTTAGATCAAGAGTGATGCCCCGATCATTCTGGTTCTTGATATGATGATGATCTGTTATAGGAATGGATATTAATGGAACCTCATTTCATAGATTAGACTCTATTTCCATTCTTCAATAAAGGTATATGAGGAGGATTTCCTCTTTTTTGTGTCATATGCACCAAATAAGGGGAGGGGTGAGGTTAGTTTAGATTTTAATTAATTATTTAATTAATTATTTTAATCATCCTTATGACGCTTCATCACCAAAACACCCTTGAACAAAACTCCCAACAAAAATGACCTTAGGTCGTGCCTAGGGTAAACACGACATTCTAGACTCAGCAACATTCTCAGAAATCTGATATGAGACTCTAAATGGAAGTTATTTAATTTTCAAGAGAAACTGCATGCATATGAAAAAATATATTTAATATTTTTAATATCGCTACACGGAGGCTCCTCGCCCCCCGACTTTCTACGCCGACTCAGCGTCCGACTAGAAAATATTTTACAAAATATTCTGAAGACTTTCAGTTCAAAACCTGATTGATTACAATACTATTTTGGACTAACCTAGAAGACAAGTCTCAACATAGAGTTTATTTCCTTCAACTTATTCACACCAACCCTCAAGTTGTAGAAGAAGGTAAGTACCCTTTTATTTTTTTCGCTCTATTATTCCACACACAGTACACTACCAAGGAGATAGAATTAAATTAAATCGTACAAGTTGTAAAAAAAGTTCAAATGTACAAAATATGAAGTAAATAACATGTGTTGTTTCTTAGAAAAGAATCCACATCCTTCATTAGACTAGAATTTACCCGAAGACTGTCTAGATATGGATAGTCAAAACACAGCACCCATTGAGGGGGTATAATAAGATTATCATATTTTTTCCTATTTTATTTTATCAATTCCTATTTTTTATATTTTTTATTTTTCATATAATTTAATAATCAGAAAGAAATTCTACATGGAAAACAATCAAATAGAGAGGGAGATTCAACCTGAAATTTACAAGATCCAAACTCCCTAACATAAACTCGGTTTCATGTTACATTGAATATAAAATTTTAAACTCTTATTTTCATCTATTTACTCTTGAATAAACAAAAACCGATAAACCATTTAACTTTTATAGAGAAAAAGAAGGCAAACTTCATTTGTCTAAACAAAAAAATAAAAAACTACACTGTCAGGGGGGGTACATCATTCAATTATATTTTTATTTTGTTTATATTTTTTAAAATAATTCTAGAAATTATGTGTGGTGGAATACCCCTTTTTTCAAAATTCAATTGGTTAACCCATTTTCGTAGCTGTGTGTCTAGATTATTGGATTATTAAAAATTGAAAATCAATTAGAGCTAGATTTAAAAAACTGGCTAGCACCCCCAAAATTTATTTTGACTCAAATTGTTATTTTCTGAAACCTAATTTTTTACAATTCTTTTATTTTATCTGATTTGAGAAATAATTTTTCCGTTTATAACAGTTAAATGAATGAAATTTTCATATAAAAAATATTTTTACTTGAAAATTTTATTTCATGGAAGTGTAAGGTAGAGAACTTCTGTACATTTTTATATTTTTTAAAATTGATTTTTGTGTGTAAAACATTCTTTCTTTTTTCCTCTCTATCACCCCTTGAAACAAAAAATAAATATCTTTCATTTATTAAATGGTTTAATTATTTCCTCCACTTTGATGTACAACAATGGGGATATTGTTTAGTTTTAAGTGTTGGGGAGTGGTATTTAATGTGCTAAACTACATTTCACTATAAACTTATCAAAAACCCTTAAATTGTTTCAAAATATGTCCCATTAAAATATCATTTTGGGATGTTATTGTAAAAAAACCACAAGCAAACAAACAAAAAAACAAAAACAAAACAAAACCATTGCATCCTATTTAGGTGATAATTTTATTATTTGATGAAGGGTTTCACAAATTCATAAATTTTCAAAATAGTGGGATTTCTGAGTGTTGATGTCATACTATTTTTATGGATATTCTATTTAGAAATAGAGAAATGAAGTGTGCTAGAAGATATTTTTATGGAATTGGTATTATAACTTGAGAAAACTAAAAATTTGAACTTGAACCTTGATGACTCATATTTTTTAACAAATATTTCATTAAGCCTAATCAAAAGTAAGATATATAATTCCTTAGAATATAGAGTAAAATATGGAATTTAGATCCCATGTTGAGTCTCAAAGATAAGGTAACTGTCTTTTTTGTAAATAAATACATTTCAAACTCAATAAGTTCCTTGCACAATGCTATGCACAAACCATTTGCTGGAAAAAATCAACTAAAATGGCCTTGTCAAAAATGATCTCATTAGAGGGAGGGTAATTTTGAACAAAAATAATTAAAGGAAAAATTAACTTATATGAAAATCAATTTAGTTTTATAATTGAAGTGAAAAATGAATATTTGATATTTAGAACATATAAGAGAGTTATTATTGAAAGTGTCTCTTGTTAAAGTTTTAATTCCACTTTTATCTAACATGTTTTACTCCTGGAAATGGAACCCAATTAGAAAAGGAAATGAGATAGTTTGTGACATTCACATAGGTGGCATGAATATTTCTAGCTTTAGAGGGATTTTTTATTTCCTTTTATTGTGAGGTGATTATGAACTTAGGTCAGATGATTAGTTCTTTTTAACATTTTTTTGAATAACTAAAATCCATTGAATTACCAATGAGTGAACTTGATTAAGTGTGGGGGAACATGATTTGGATCTTATTTTCTCATTTTTACCACATCTATTATTATAATTAATTGTGTTTTAATTTCAAATTAATGTCTTTATTTAAAAAAAATTATTAATTTATTTTTTAATTTATAAAACTCTTCCTTTAATGTTAAAATATCAATTTATTGTTTATTTTAGTCATGTTTTTAATTTTTAGTTAAATAAATAAATTATTTTTAATCAACATTTTTTATTCATGTGTAGTTGTTTAATTATAGATTTTTCATTTCTTTATTTATTTTAATTGATTTATTTATTTATTTTAACTGTAATATTATATAAAAATAATATTTTTAGGTATTCTAATTTAATTTTTAATTAACTTATTTATTTATTTTTTGGTTTTAACATTTTTATTCTTTCTTTTAATTCGTTTTTTTCGATAATTTAGTTTATTATGTTATTGTTTAATCTTAATTTGTTTTATGTACACAATTAATTTATCATTTCTTGGTTTTTATTGCTTTTTTAAATAATTATTTTATATTTTTATTTTTATTCTTTTTTTTTGTAATTTACCAACTATTAATAATTTTTTACTTTCTTGGTGAACATATGATATTCATGCCTAGGAGGTGGAATGGTAAATATACCAAGTATGCCATGTGACCATATGAATGTCACTATCAGTATAATGGCCGTGTATAAAGGTCTGAAACCTACCATGTCACTCTACTGTACTGACCACATTCTCAACAACACCTACTGTGGTGAAAGTCATTTTTAGAAATGAACTAACCAATAAAAAATATTAGTGACCATGCATAGATAATTTAAACTATCGTTCTTGTGTAAAATGAAGTGACTCTTCCCAAAATTGACAAACTACATTACTAACCATGCGTGTACCCCATCTCAAAGTTTCTTCTTGAAGAGTAAATATCATGCACAAATAATTGAACCTATTGTTCCTCTGTTTCTCCAATACATACCTTGAAGTCAAACATTCAATGGTTGATTTAAATTCAAAGGCCACCAAGATGTTGATTTCATTCCATCAACCGTGAATAGGATGTGTTGATACTGTGCTACTATTGAATAATTGAGATCGTCCTCTCCAGTTGACCGCGTTTTGGGGAAACCAAGGGCTGAGGATGCAGATTTGAAGATCCCAACCCAAGATATTCCACCCAACCACCATTTTTTTACCTTCTGTTCTTAGGACAAGACATTGGAAGACCATTGAAGGACCATGGTGACCATAACTAAAGAAGATGAATCATCGAGCACCATCATGATATCCTAGTACACCTGATCCTCACCAAAAGGTAAAGATAATGGATCTAGTACTGAACAGCAACTAGCCCAAGGTCAAACCATGATCCTTTACAACCCTGGGAAGAACCAAGCCCTGCAGTGCCTTATATATATCTTTTTTTTTTGTGTGAAATAATATATAATTTATATATATATATATATAATATAGAAAAAAATTCTCAGACGTCAATTGGTGATGTTCAATACCAGAAAAATGGATTTAGTACATGGATGTGCGTACCCAAAGTGAGGCAGTACAAGGCCTAAGAAAGTTCATTCAATCTGTCCCATAGAATTAAATTATGAAATAGAAATTTAATTTCAAAACAATCACAAAATTATTTAACGCTATATGTATATATATATATATATTGGAATAATTTGGAAATGGGGGTGATCTTTAATGTTGATCATGGGAACTACATTGCATATTCAAGGAGAAGTGCATGTCTTTGCAAGATGTTAGCTTCTTTCAATGGAAGTTCACCAAATGATTGTGATGAGTGAATTAAGGAATGCCACATGGAATAACCTACCTATTAGTATTTATATGAAGATATTTTTTCTATTTATATATTTTTACATGAATAATACGAGTTTTTCCTCTATAATTATTTTTCATTCCTTATTAGTAGGACCTATGTTTTTTCTCTCTTTTTCATCATCCGTCATTTATTTAATTTTTTTAATTCTATTCTTCTTTGATTGAAAATACATGTTTGTTGGTTCTTACTCCATTTTTATTTTAATGTAATACCTTTAATTATGAGTTAAAAAATTTTATATCTAGTTATAGGATATAAGAATTTAATCTTCCTGAAGACTAATTATCTTTTCAATATTTTCTTTCATCTTCACTCTTGGTAAATTTATATCATGGAGTGAGGATATGTGACCACAAACTTGCTCACAAGAATTTTTTTAAACTTTATTATCCTTTATTTTTTTCCTCTTTACCTCTTAAATGAGTATCAAATAATCTAAACATAGGTTGTGTAGTTTTTTTATCTTTTTATGATCACTTTTTCATGGAATAAATTCCGTTATAATCTAATTTTAACATGTGATTCACTTCACAATTAGGAGAACGTTCATGTACTAGAGGACATTATGTACAAGCTTTTTCACCGTTTAAAGAGAGATAGGTTTTTCTTTCAAGACATCAATAACACATTATGATGATGAGGTAATCTTTGGATATAATTCATAGTGTATTTATTTGACATTGTAAATTCAAGTAGAGATTTATGAGATATTACATAGGTGGGGGTTTTTTATTATATGCATCCCTGACTATACCATAATACTTGATCAGTTATTTTTATCTAGTTGTCCTGGTATAGATGCACCTAAGGTTTGTGAGTGGGAAAAGTTTCATTTTAGATATAGAAAAAGTGGTTTTGTAGATAGGATTTCATGTCAAAGATAGTGTTGACACCAGGGACCTTTATATTGTTGGAATAGTAGCCTAATAGGAAAGTTATTTTGGTCAAGGAGAAGATTTTGTGAAGGTATCTAGTAGGGGATGACTCTATAATCTATCCACACTAATACTAACCTCATAAAATTCTTATCAAATGTGATGTGTTGACAGATAAGGTTTCGGGTTGATGCACATCATGGATAAATACAAGTATATGATGTATATTGTGTTATGAAGTATGATTCATGTCCTCTCATTATTTAACATTGTACTTTTTAAAGAAAACATGATCAAATCATCATGCACAATTTTATCTAGAGGTAGATGTTTTATTGGATCCTCTAGATAAACCCATGACATCTAGATAATCTCCACTTATAGAAACCATATTTTACTCACACCTTCTAATGAAGTGAGTTTTATCATGATATAGGTGGATATCGTTTGGGGGATTTGATCTTGGTGGTGATGAGACCCAGTGGTATCATATTTATCAAGGATTGAATAATCATTCTTAGAATTACAATATAATATATTGTTGAGAAGATGAGGTGATACCCCTATAATGGTCACTGGGTCCCCAATTATGGAAATCAAAGATGAGCCTCAAGAATTTTTAGTTTAATACCCATTAGATGGTATGTTTACATTATTTTTATTAACGGTGTACTGAAATATTAAATTCATGATTAAAAATGAGTTCATGAAAGATTTATAAAAGTCAACTCATGGTTGCACCTTCATAGGGGACTAAAGTATAAAAAAAATTACATTATGAGGGTATATACTAATTGGTCATATGTGGCTATATATTTATAATAAATGAACCTAAATCTTATCCCTGAATGTGAATAGTACATCATCAAATTTCCCAAAAGGATAGTGTTTTCCCCTTGGTATCCATTTGGAGTGTAACAAATGACATTTGAGTAAGGATCAACCCTAATGTATTATGGGCCTCAATAGAATATTTCCAACATAGTCTTTTATTCTAAATGTGTAATGATTATGGAAATATTATTAAGGAAGTTTCTCAATGGTTGTGGATTTAGTTACATGAGATTGTAAGGTGTTATCCTAAAGTCTAGATCCAATATATTAAGGTTATGTAAACAATTTGGATCATACACTTTAAATTTTGGTGGAATGGGTTACTGTAAAAAGTGGTATATGGCTAGGTATCATGAGGATATTGGTGTTATTTTATAAAGATTTCATTGGTTACATTTAAAAAATAGTGTAAAAATACAAAATAGTTTTTTTTCAGTAGTGGATGTGATCTTTTTTGGGATTGTAAATATGGACATGGAATTTTTAATTATAATGAGTAAAAAGGTTGTTTTTTCTTTACACCTTGAGGTAGGTAAAATGGAATTTAGGAAATGAAGTTCGGAGATATAAAAATAGAAAACAAGACTTGGATAAAATGTTACCCTATATTTATTCTGTAGTTGTTTCATATGAATTTTTTGTGTACGATAGATGAAACTGACACAGATATTATATTAACATGTGATGCACATCTAGGATACTCTTAATCATATGGTAAATAATTCTCCCATTAATTGTATTATTAGAGTAAAATTATCTTTTGGTGGATGTTAGTAGTTTGTGGTTTAATTTTATTCCAAATTGTTAGATGAACTTTGAGGAAAGGAAAGGTGGCGGGTAATGAGGATTATTGATAATCATGTGAAGTAATTCAATGCTTCTACTAAAGTGACTCTTTAAGATAATCTCAAGTCAATGGTGCTTGCAATGCTGATGAACCTAAGGGGGTGAAGTTTATATGTGTACAGTGAATTAGGATATCCCTTTAAAACAAGTTTTTGTCCTGAATTTTCTCAAATCCTAGACCATCAAGGGTAGATTAAGTATATGTGAGGATTAGATATTTTTTATATGAGGTAGTTTGGTGATATTCTTGGTTAAAGCTCAGGATATTTTATTTTCAAGGACAAAAGGATTTAATTTTTGGGTGGATGTAGTGAACTGAATTTTCAATCAATCAATACTTAACCCACTTTTATTTTTAAAGTATATATTCCCTAAAAAGGGTAAAATATTAATTTCACCATAGTAAAAAATCTATGAAAAATATTATTAATGTTTCTTTGGTATCTAAACATAGTGTTTACACTTATGTTTTATTTTAGTAATTTTTTAAACTATATATATTTCATGGAATAATTAATATTTATAAATAAATAAATATTAATTTCATAGGAAAACCATTAATATATTCTAAACAGGTGCTCGAAAAAAATTAATCATTATGTTAGAATATGAATGGACACATGGTGGGATTTTATTGAGTTAGATGGTAATGATATTTCGTGTTTGAGGTTATGTGGAGTGAATTTTTTATGAGAGTTGATTTATAATATTTAGGAATTAAATAAGGGTTTTGAATAAGTTTTTTAGGTATTATGATGTGAAAACATAAATATAAATTAAATAAAGAAATAATGAAAAATAAAAAATAGAATAAATAATTCCTCTACTAAATGGATTCTCTGTTGGAAGTAGAAGACTCCCCTTCTCAATTTTCCTTTGGTGGAAGAAATCACTAAATAAAGTTTATTATGTCCTTGACTTAATGAAGAAAAATTCTTCATATGGGAACCAAACATCATGATAATAATTAAATATGATTAAATGGAGAATTACTAAATCGTTAAAAAATCACCAATGAGGTTGGAGAATTTTATATTCACACTCCCTCGTATTTTTTTTTGAATTAATCGTCTTGACCTCATGTTCAATTCACATAATTTATTTGAAGTATTTTTATGATATATTTGATTAATAACAAATAATTAATCAATATAACTTTGATACAACTTTTAAATGGGATTGTTTCTAGTGTGTGGACCACGTTAGCTAATGGGTTTTGATACTAAATAAGAAAATAATTCCTGGAGTTTAATTCAATATGAGTAATTATATTTTCTAATATTTTCTCAATGGCAAATAAATGATAAAAGAATAATTTATATAATTAATGTACTTATTTCTTTATTTTTAGAATCTTAATTATTTTATTAAGGTTTTAATAAAACTATTTTTTTCATAAATATGAAATGTAGAGAAATTATTTTTTAAACTCACTAATTATTTTATGATGGTATGTTATTATTAATTCTATTTTGATAAAGATATTATGACTGTTTTTTTTATTATTTGATTATAAATATATGTTCAAATAATAATATGGATTGAAATGGTTATATTTTTATCTTTTATTTCATATTTTCCTTAATAATATATATTAAATTATTTAATGAGAAATTTATATAGAAATGATATGGATATCTAAAGAAGCTATATTGGGGCATGGTAGAGACCCCCAATGCATCGAGGTCAGAAATATGTGGTGGTGAAACCAAAATAAAAGGTGGTTGTGGAATTCAGGGTGTAAAATTGAATTTTTTTGGATATTTATATTTTTCTAACTATCCAAAATATTGTCTCCTTCAAAACTTTTTGTATGTATCTAGCTGTAAATAAGTTTTTTCATTAATTCCACGTGGCATGTAACATGTGAAAATATTTAATGTGACTCAAAATTTGGGGCACTAGGGTTTTTCATAATTTTAAATATAACATTCCATTTGAATACATTTTACATGATATGTAATTTATAGTCTAGTGCCTCATAATTTATTCTACATACATGCCCTTTCTATATAGAAGACCCATATGCCATGTTTACCATTACATGTGTTAGTGTATCCCATGAAAAATAGTTTATCATGTACAGGTTGTACACACCCAGTAAATGTGTATGACTTGAAAACCATATACCTCTCTATAAAAACTGGTATGTAGGTTTTATAAGGATTATAAAATTCTAGTACACAAATCACCTTTCTAAGTGACTCAAATGTTGAGAAACCTATAGTGACGCGTCATGTACCAGTTATTTTAATTTACTCTAAATATCAATATAAATGGATTATTTTTTTGGATATATCAATAGTAAATTCTAAAAAAATATAAAAATAAAGTGATGGTATTTA
Organism: Viscum album; assembly: GCA_963277665.1. NCBI lineage: Eukaryota > Viridiplantae > Streptophyta > Magnoliopsida > Santalales > Viscaceae > Viscum > Viscum album. The sequence continues at coordinate 1,447,676,915 of OY728136.1, forward strand.
TATCTTCCTAATCTTAGGTTTATCTTCCATTTGTTTTAGAAAATTAAGTTTTATATAATTGTAGAGATGATGATGATGGGTGTGGGTAGGCAATTAGTGAAGCCACAGATTCATTAACCCTCTAAAATAATATCTATTTATAGGGAATTATTTATATCTATATATTGTAGAGTAATTATCCCTATCATATGGGGGATTAATGGGTCCTGCACTCATAGAGTTAGTAACACTCTCAAAAGATGCACACCACACACATCGGGGCATGGGTTGGGATTGGTACTCCCTTGAATGAGGTTTCTTCTAGTGAGGCATGATTCCCCTATTATATTTAATAATAAAGGATATTTTTGATTTTATATATATGAGATATTTTTCATACATTGGTTTATTTATTGCTCTAGGTTTTCTAGATTCCTTTTTGGCATTCATAATCTACTGGGCTAGGTTGTTCTGATTGATTTAAATTAATTTGAAGTGGTAGAATCCCACTCTTTAGTTCCACATTGGTTACATAGGGTTATGAGGAACTATATTGTTTAGACCATGTGGGTTATATTTTTATCTTAGTTTATTTCATCCCTTGATCTATAAGTATATGGACTATATGTGGTTTTTTTATCCTCTCTATTACCTATGATAACCACTAAGGTGTCACTTGCATCTAAAGTGTGGACAATGAACACATGAGGTCTTCTTCTGACCGGTATGAACTTGGATTCTTGTATAATGTGATTAATCCTTGATAATTATAGAAATATGTTGATAGAATACTCCTATTTGTTCTTTTTTTAATTCTCTATAAATTATATTATGTTTTTTCATACCTTTTTTCTTTTTTCTTACTCTCTTGTTCCTAGGGTTTCAAGCTAACTATTTGATTCATCATATATTTATTTCTATAGGTTATCTTGAAAGGTATTTTTTACTCACCACTAAATGGTAAATGTTTCCACATGGGTTTTGTATATGTAGAAATTTCATAATTTGGAGTTGTAATTGGTGATCATGGATTTAGATTTATTTATGTGGAGAAAATGTTTGGTGATGGAATATGGTACTCAAAAGTGTCAGTTACTAATGTAAAACTCTCCCCATGATGTCTTGTCATATTGTTTCACATTTAGGTTTTTCATAGGTGTCTCTACTATGAGGATATGGTATTCCTTTTTTATATTTATATTTCTCATTGTTGTGTTATCATGTGTATTGATTACTTTTTCAGGTTTACCTTTGGAATGTACTATGTTATAATTATTGTTCATGAAACCATTATTATATAGTTCAGTTTTTCATTTATGTTGATACCAGTTTCCAAATATATTATGTGTATAAAATTTTTGGTATTTTATATATTTTTGTAGGTTAAGGCTTTCTTTATATATTTATGCCTTCTTAGTGCTAGTATTCATCCCCTACCCTATTGAAGTCGGGCTTGATGTGGCACACTTAGCTCATCTCCATCCCTATATAGGTCTTAGTGGGTTTGGTGATATCATTTTTCTTTGGAGGGAATCATATCATCTCTATTTTATTTATTTATCTAACTATTTTGAATACATGAGTAGAAAATAGCATTCATTCAAACATCTTGTACTAGTAAACTAATTATTTCATCATAGCAACAAATTATATATTAATCTGGATAATGATTTTTAAGGAGTTCAATTATATATAATTCCACTATTGATTCATGTTGATTCTAAATCTCTAGAATCATGGTAACTAGCATCAAAAATTATACATTAAAATAATCTTTCAAATGATTATTATATGAATATTTATCAGTATGAGGTCAACTAGAAATAGGTTCAGATAGGAAACTTTTCTCCATAACATATAATTTCTCCTCATGTTTGAGAACAATTATAAATTTTTTATACTAGTAAATGAAATCATTTACATTAAATTTTTCATTTTAAAGGGTTATATCAATTAAAAGATAGTGTTTTTTCATGGTTCTATTAATATATAAAATAAAATATGTATCATTATTAATATCATGTATGTTATTATTGAATATGATCTTTTATGGAATATACTCCCATGAAAATAATAATCATCAACATTAAAAATTTATTGGTCCAAATTTTATACTTCTACATGTCATGAAATATCTAAGATCATATTTTATAGTTGGGGTAATATCTTAGTGGTAATCGTACATTTAATCCTATATCAATTATTAGAGTAAAAAAATCAGATCACCTCTTATTTTCATGGGATTTAGTTGATATACTAGTAGCTAAGGAATGTAATAATGAACTGCTTTTTATAGTTGGGTGGAGAAGTGTCAAGAATAGATCATAAGATTCATCTAATTATTTTTATTTTTCATATATAATTTAGATAATTTTATAAGGTTATGTAAATCACAAAGAATTATAATACTCATCTATACTAAAATAAGTGTTATTGACTGAAATTTTGGAAAATGACTAAGATGAATAGTGTTTTTGTAAGAGTAACTTACTCTTATAAAAAATAGTAACACCTAAAACGTAAGATTAATAATTTAGAAAGATTTGGGATATAGATAAATTTGGAAGGTACTTCTAAAAATTATAACAAATGATGATATTATTTTCAATCAAAGAAACAAATAACATTGAGATTGGGAGATTAATTGTAATCTAAGATAATTTGATTTGATAAAGGTAAAACAATCATAAGAATGATCTTGGAGGTGTTTGGGTGATAAATCCAAAATCTGAATAATTTAAATTTATATTAGTTTACGTTGAATAATTTCAAGAGAAAAATTGAAGTCTGGTAATGAAAAAACACTATAATATTCAATGTTATGAAGGATAGTTCATGAGATGAACTTGGAAGGCATTCCAAGGCATAAATTATTTTATGTATATAATACTATAACTTATTAATTTTAGGGGTCCATATGTTACAAATATATTATTTATGATAGTCGTAGGTTATGGTGATCAAAATTAGATATTACCAAATGTTTTGAAGATCAGAAGTTATAAATATTGAAAGATTAAGAAAATGAATAAATTCAAGGAGACAGAGTTTAAATGATGTGTTGGAGAAATTGTATAAGAGATCTAGGAGAATATGAGGAATGTTATAATTACTTAACTAATAAAAATATTGTGTAATATTGAGTATTTTAGAAAAAAAAAGGTAGTACTAAATGCAGAGTGAGGTCTATGGATGTTAGAAAACTAAAAGATACTATAATAATTTCATATAAAATTTAGTGAATTAAAAGGAAAGGTGGTTATTCTTATTTGGATACTAAAAGATACAAATATAAAAAATTGAAATATTTCATTCTCACCAATATTTGAGGACGTGGTGAAGAAATTTTATCAGTGACTTAAAATATAATAATTCTTGTTTAAGTTGGATCAATTAAAAGGAATCCAATGAGATTCTATAAGTGTTATATTTCATGTAAGTGTCATTAATTTTTGTAGGATATAAAATATTAGTGATGAAAAATGAGAGATAAGAGACTCTAGAAGAGTTAAAGCATCAAACTAGAAAATTTTTAAGATCTTTATATTTGAAGTTTTGAGAATATGGAACTATAAGTTCTGAATAATCTATAGAAGGATTATAGAAAATAGATAATATGATTAAGAATATCACAAATTATGTTTCTAGAATATAGATTACGAAAGTAATAAGAATGTGGTTAGATCAATGTATTTGGTGGTAGTTGAAGACCTATTGTGAGGAAGGAGATCTTATAGTTGATGGAGTGACATCTAGGAGAAGAAGGAAGATCTTGTTCATTAAAGACTTCAAAAGGAGCCATTTTACACTAGTGTTAGTTATTATAAAGAACCAAAAATAATAATACAATTTTTTTTGGAAGATAGAAATGTATTTTTATGAGATATACTATTATATTAACGTACATTATATAGTGAATATTTATGTCTCATGATAATAACTGAATGTATACATGATTAGAAACCCACAATGGGACCAAACATTATAAAGATACTTTATGTTTTGCGTCATTTACTTTATGATATTTTATGTGGTGTGAATGTTAATTGGAAAATATTAAATATATCCTTACATATTAACTAATATAGTGGTTTTAATTACAAAATGGTTAAAAATTTTATCTTGGAATAATTTGATAAAATAGGTCTACATTAATTCACACACACTTAATTACTACGAAAACATAATCTACTAGGAACATCAATTGTCATTAATGTGAAAATTTCCCTCTAATTTGATATATATTATTCTACAAATTATCTTAAACTACATTATATGATGTTCTTATTTTTAAAAGTTATCTAGATGCTTCAAAAATGGAAAAAATAAGGTATCCCTATTGATGTCAACCTATATGTTTCTACTAAAATTTTGAAAAATAATAAGAAAATAGAGTATAATAAATTAATGAAGCTAAATTTTTAAATGTACAAGGAGGAGTAAAAAACTATATTTCATGGTAATAAAATTGGTAATTTTCCATCTCTTAAATCTATTTATTTCCATCCTCAATAAAAATCTAGTTCTAGTTGTGAATAGTATGGGAAAAGTAAGATTATTAAATATATTGAAGATATATACTCTAAAGTTATGTATTACATGAAGAAATTTCATTTTAAGGTTGAAAAACATATATATATATATATTATTATATATAGAACTTATATGATGAGAAAATGCAGCTATAATTGGAAGAAAAACAATAGAGAATTCATTGGAGACAAAATTAAACTGTAACACTCCTGTTAAATTTGTTGAAGTTAAGAAATAATTTTTAATGGTTTATAATTAAATTATTTCCTAGGTTTAATTGAATTTGAAAAACAAATGTGAGAAAATTTTCATTAAGGAACTTTTGTAGGATAATATACTTACATTGGGAAAAACACATAGAGATTTCATTAATGTTATAACTTTTCTGATGGAAATCAAGGATAAAAGAGTAAAAGATCTTAAAAAATACTTGCCGGATAAGTATAAAGTTCATGGATATTAGATTGAAAAATTGAAAAATTAATGGGAAGAGATTATAAGTTTTTTTTAGAATAAGAAAAATACCTTTATCTTAATTTTTTTAAAATATGTGATTAAAATGATAAATATGATTAAAGATCAATCTGAAACTTTAAAAAGGTAAAAAGAAAAATGTCATAATTTTTATAGAAAAAATATTACTTTTGATAGGACTTGGTTGAGATGTAATAGGGGTTATAAGGCAATATAATTTAAACCCAATTCAAACTCACTGGAATAGGTAACCCTCTTTTCTGAAGATTTTTTGGCCAAAAATTTGAAATCTTTGAATAGTGTAGGTTATAATTCGACATATAAACTAAAACAGGTGAATAAATATGAGTAGAAACTATGAAAATTCTCAATATTGTAATAAATAAAGGACTAAATATTTCCCCACATGGTTTCCAAAAGGAAGACTATTCTACTCATAAATGGAAAAGTGATTTGATTGGCCAAATTATATATCAAAGGAAGAAATCAAGACTTTACTGTTATTGGTGGTGTAATGTGATGTTCAGACATGGTTCTATTGACTTTTGGAATAACATTTCGATTTATGAAGAAATGAGATAGCCTCTTTTAAGGGGTATAAAACAAATTTAGAAGAAATCCTACTAGGTTAAACAAACCCAAATTAAAGAAGGAAAATATATTTACTCAAAAAAATGAATATCCTAATAAATTTTAAGGAAGGTTTAAAATAATTTTTCATTATAATGATTAGTGATATATTAATCTTATAAATAATTATTCAGTTATTACTAGTGTAATAAGGCCATAAATTATAAATAGAAACAGAAAGAAGATATATGGTAAGTCTTCCTTAGGGTAAAAATAAAATAAATATAAAAGAACACACCTTAGAAGAAAGTAAAAGAGGAAATATCACCAAATAGAATATTATTCTTTTGTGTAAATAAAGACACAATATATATAGGGGAATAAATACATGAATGTTATAGATAATAGAATAAAACTATAATAAAAAATTGAATAAATCTAAAAACTAAATAAAAGGATTATTATGGGGAAAAATAAAATGAAGAAGTTGAGATTAATATTAGATTTATAAATAAGGAAAACATAAAGGAAGTTATGAAAATATATGGAAAATATAAAGAGAATAGCCACACTATTTAATGTTTCATAAATATGCTACTGAGATAGGTGATACTGATGAACAATAGGAAGAAAATATTAAGGTATGTTCTCTAAAGACGGTTGTAATGAATAAATATACTCAATATGAGAAATTTGAACATGTTCATCAGGTTTTTATGACTGTTTGGATTAAAGTGATATAATAAATAAAGAAGATAAAATAAATTCAGAATAATTAATTTGCCTTACTAGTATAACTGAAAAATAAATTTCCACAAAAATTAAAAGTTTAATGTAATGAAAAAATATTTCCATGGGACCCATGGAAGTAAAGTAAATGAAGATAAAAAGGAATCACAAATGAAGAGTTATCATGGATATGGATCTGAATTGAAAGGAGTTTTTTAATTGAGTAATATCACTCTAACTTAATTCTCTAACTGATGTGGAAAAGTGACACCACCATATTCACACTAATATTCTATTTATTTTCACTAGATAGAGAATTAAGGATATTTAAATTTATATTAAGAGATTAATGATAACTAAAATTTGTGAGAACACTTTATAGCTCATGGAAGATATCAATAATTAAATACTTTATTTAAATAATAATCATGATTCCTCCTCGTAGAACTTCAATTTTTATCAACCACAATATTTTAGTGAGTACGAACCATGATGATGATGTTAGATGGAGTTTACCCTTCTTGGGTGCATGGAATTGAAGAGAAACTAGAAATATAAATCTCATAAAAAATATAGATTTCTGGTCAGGACTAGAGCTCGAAGTTCTAGATATTTATCAATGTGGTTTGGAAGAACCTAAATTCCAAAAAACCAGAGAATTGATGAAATTGAACATTATTGTTCTACATATTGGAGATTCCAAATTTTGGGGTTCTAAATGGTGATGTAATTTTAGATGTTATAATTTCTAAAAATTACATATTATTTTATTTATGATATACATTGACCATAATATCATGTTCTTATATGAAAAATAAATTTGAAAGCCAAAGGGAGAAATTTTTTGTTTTATAATAAAGATAAAAAGGGATTTTAAGAGGGATAAAACTAATTTTGGATTTAAATTATTTTAAACTATTTATTTAGATGTACATTATAAATAATTTGATTGAAAATATTTTGTACAACCCATGGAATAATATCATTGAACTTTTATCACTTGATGAATCACTTAAAAATAGTTTTGAAGTCAAATTGAGTCACTCTTGTTTTTTAAAAAGAGCATGGCTAATATTTACATAGTGTTTATTAATGTACAGATCATTGATTTAATAAAATTGATTCCATGTTACTCTTAAGAAATAATGTTTTATTTAAAAAAAAGGAATATAAGGAGAGAATATAAGGAGAGAATATAAGTTTTTATGGAGTATTATATGATCATAATTTCTCCCTAACTGTTAAACCATTGAGTTTATTATTCATAAGGGGGATAAAGATACATGGGAAAATCATGAAGAATCATTGAATTTAGTTTGATTATAAAATATTGGGTATTGAAAATAAATCCAATGGAATAATTGAAAAACCCGATGGATGGTTATGAGGGTTTTACTTGTTGTCAATATTTTTTCAATGGTTAAAAACCTAATAAATAATGATAAGTTCCAATTATTGGTAAAGTAAATGGTAATAAAAAATTGACGTGTGGAGAGTATGGATCTACCTATAAGAGTTACAAAATATATTAGTTTATAAGTTTACACATTATAGGATAGGAAAAGTTTGGATCTACTTTTAAAAGATACAAACTAAAGGTATCATGATGATTTACTTAAATTATAGAATAGACAGTTCCAGGAAGTAATGAATTGGAGTATAAGAATTTGATTATTGTTGGTCGAAACTTATTTTTGAATCTATAATAAGTGATAAATATTTATTAATTCACTATCAATTACATATTCTTAATATATTTCATGAGAATAAATTCTTTTGTGTACAAAGTGTCAAAAATTTATGTTAAAATTAACTATGTAAGACATTATTTGGGATTTATATGTGTATTTGTAGAATATATAAGATAAAATGAATGTATATGATTTATTCACATAATATACAATGTTAGTAGATATGAAAACAAAAATTTACACTCAGATAAGTTACAGTATGAACTATTAAATGAAGAGTCATGAATGCAAATGGTTGTGCATTTAAAAGTTACATGAAGTAATGGATATTGGAATATTAAAAGCTAATGAGTCTAAAATATATAATAACTTAGTGTTGTATGTTTTAATTAACAATGTAAAGAATATTACATTACAAATAAACAATTTTTTCATATAGAATATATTTTAAAAAGAATCATGCAGAGAGATTTGGAAAATTTATAGACACATTCCATATATACATGAAAAAATATATTTATTACATAAAATTATTTCTATTTTATAAATTTTAAATGTGAATAATTCATCATATTTCTCAATAAATAATATAGTTTTCATGTGTAATCATATATAGGTTTCATAAGAGTAGATTTATTGAGTCTATAAAAGTCCTTTTAATAGCTTGAAGTGAAAATTTGACAGAGTTTTTGGATCCATATTGAGTTTTTAATAGTGATCTAATTCTTTATAAGAGTTATCTATAAGTGGGTTAATTTTAAAAAAACATTGAACATATACATAATCATGAGATTGATCTACTCTTATGAAATTGTTTCTAGATATAATATTGGAAAACTCTATGACTCATAGTGGTTTTTAAGAATAAATTAATAATATGAAAAGGGTAACACATGAAATATAAGATTCATTGGATAAAAACTAAGAATATGGATAAATCTATAAGATAATTCCATAAATTAATATATTTTATTCTACATTATTCTCCCAAATAAAAAACCATCATAGTGATTAAGAGATGAAATTTGATCAAAACAAACACTATTTGATTAAGGAAAAATATTCTAAAAATTATTCTTGGAGGTGTCTAAAAGATAAATAAATAATAAAAAGAACCAAAAGCTTTAATAGTAAATCCTGACCAAGTTTATAATTAATTGTGAATTTCAGTTATGAAAAAATAAATCTCATATTAAGAGATATGGGAGATAGTTCACATATTGATCCTTCAAGGTGATCCATGTTATGCAATTTTCTATGTCTATAATATCATAAGCTATTGAGTTCAATTATATAGAAGTTACATATCAAGAACCTGATACAGTTGAAAGGTGAGGTGATCTAATGTTGAGATCACTAAAATTTGTGTTGATTGAAAGTTAAAGAGATTGAAATCAGAACTGAATGAAGAAATATTATGAATCAGATTTCAGATTATGTATTGGATAAATGAAACAAGAACACTGGTATATCAAGAGTAATTTTATAGTTAGTTTTAAGATACAATGTCTTTTTAATATTCAGTATTATGGATTAAAATGAAATAATACAAGTAGAGTGGCATATTTTAATACAAGATAATTAGAAGATGATGGAAATATTTCCCCTAATATTTAGGTGAAATCAACTTCAAGATAATTATAATAAGTTTGATGTTAAAACATATAAATAGCATGAGTCTCATGTCCTGATTAACATTGAGATTTTGAGGAATTGGTGATTACATTTTACCAGTGACTTGAAATCAAAGAAGTATTTGTCAATTTGGATCGATCATAATGAATCCTATGAGATTGAGTAAGTGAAATATTTTAGGGAGTTTTCTCTACTTCATGAAGAATATAAATTTTGGATATTGTGTTTGAATGAAATATTAATGAAATAGATATATTAGAGACTCTATGAGAGAGGAAGTCAGTGACCAATAAAGTTTTAAGATCATCAGTGTTTGTGTTTTGAGGATTCAAAATAGTATGTTTCAAAGAATTATTAAGAGGTTTTAATATCATAGAAAACTAAAATAAGAAGATATGGGAATTATGTCTCTAAAAGGGATCCTCCAATAACTTGTTATACCCAAAATCCCAAGAAACTCATGTCTCTTTATAAAGAGGTTAGTTTTGTAATTCTATGGGAACCACTTAAGTTTTGACCAAATAAATTTCTAATACAAATAATCCACCCAAGTCTAAACCTTTAAACCCTTTCTTGAAATACCATTTTGTGACAACCCTAACTCAAGATCCCAAAACTTTCTACATAATCAAAAATCCCCACGGATCCTCAATCACTTTCCATAATCACCAAAGGCTTCAAAATAGTGTTTAAGTTAAATAATAATCATTGGGGAATGATCTAACATCAAAATAAAGAACCACATACTTGAGACACCAATGTAATTTTTTTGAAAACCAAAATCTATACTTTATAATAAAACTATTTAAAGTAAATATAATTTCAAATTGAGTATAGTTATAAAAAAATAATTATAGGTCTTGATATGTTACAATGAACTAGAATTGAAAATGATTATCAGATATGGATATTATAAATCCTATAAGAAATATGGTTTAATGTTAAATTCCAAATATTAACAAAACTCTTAAGATACATTGAAATGGTTTATCATTTTTCTAAAATAAATAAATTCACACACAATTTATATTAATATAATTTAATGTAAGTAATAACTCACACAATTTATTTACTTGAAAGAAACCAAGTCAATGTTCATCGAAAATAATTTACAATGAATGAAAAATAATAAATATCTAACACAAATACTTACCTGCGATCATAGAATAAATCTATTATGTATCATCACCTCCTCAAGTAAGTTTCCAAATTCATATACATTCTCATATATATAACAAATAATATAAATTTCCTTTAAATATGATTATTTATCCCTTGAATCCATTCCTAAAATTTCTTAAATATTACTGATTCATAATACATTTAATTTATAGAACTATTTTCTTCTAAAAATAGTTCTTCAATTAAATCCATATAATCCAATATCTTAAATTTATTTAATTTAATACGAAAAAATTTAAATTTCCTAAAAATTATAATTTATCAATCCAAATCTCATGGTTTTGTTAAAAATCAAAAAAACTAAATTATGTTCAATCCATAAAATACCAATTTCTTCAAATAAAATCATGAAATTATTTGATAAATTGTTTATTCTAGACTATTGTCCTAAAATAATCACTTAATAAGGAATCAAAATCCATCTAAGAATGAATAGGAAGAACTAAAATTAAATGATGAATATCCAAAAATAAAAAAAAACATTGATCATATCATAGAAAAAATAATCCAATCATTTTAACCCATGTAATAATAAAATGGGGTTATAGTTTCTCTATTAATGATTCAATTTCCATAATTTCATCAGTCTTGGTCTAATCCAATAATATATATTTTCCATGTATAGAGAAAAATTATATAGGAAAGATAGATATAAGAACTCGTGAAATTATCAATTTTAAACCTTTAATCACATATCAGTTTAATCAATCCCAAAGAAAAATTCAATTTACATTGGTGAAAAATCCCCAATATCTCTCTCAAGTATCCCTAGGGTTATACAAGTCTATAATAGGGTGTTAATGGGGTTTTTATGAGGTTAATTGGGTTTTCAATAGTCAAAATGTGTAACATAATGTTGAATCTATAATCTTTATGACCATGAACAGGACCATAGAGGCCCTTATGCCAAAAAAATACAAAATTCATAGTATCTCTTTGTAACACCCCGATGTTTTATGGTATATTTCATTTCAAATAAATTTAATTTTTTTGACATCTTGTGTCATGCGTAACCTTGAGTCTAAATAAGCCATAATAATGTATATTGTTATAACTTAACCATTAAATTAGTAGAATGGATAGGAAGAACCACATTTTTTAAATTATATAAAAAGTTTTCCGATAAATCAAATATATTGATAAATAATTTCTAAATTTTTTGAAAAGTCTGTATATGCATCAAAAATACAATTTTCCCAAAAAATGATATTTATTTCGTTTTATTAACAAATAATATAATTAATTGTTACCAATTTGGGAAATTTATTAAAAAAATGAAATTAATTTCTAAATAAAAATTTTTAAAAATAATCATGAGTGAATTTTTTATAATTTCTATAAATATTATCATTTTGATGAATAGTAAAAAATTCATATTTTAATGGAATTATATTTTTTGTTTAAATAATTATCAAATTTTAATTTTTTTAAATGGTTTTAAATGTAAAATTAATTAATTTATATTATTTTTAATTCAATTATGGTCTTTGTAATTAATTTTATAAGGATTTATGAATAAGAACATTATATACATAAGAAAACATTTTTTTATTTAAAACGATTTCTCCTCTCATTTTCTGAAATTATTTTCAAATTAATTTCAACCACATTTAGATATTTAACTTTATAAAATGTATTCCATATTTTTAATTATAATTTAAAATTTTGGTATTGTTCCCACTATAATTATTTATAATAATGAATATTAAAAATAGTAAAAAAAAGTTCAAGATGGTTAAGGTTAAAATAGATTTACCGAGGATTGAACCTATAGATAATGGTAAATTTTAAAATTAAACTTTTATAAATTGCATTATATGGCCTTATTTAGACCTAATATTATCCCACCATCTAATATTTGACCATTTGGGACATTTTTGTTTTATAATTAATTTATTATATTTTTATTCTTTTAAGAAATTCCAAGAGTGTTCTCTCCCCTACTTATAAAATGAAACCTCTCATTTCTCTTATTTATAGGACTTTGAGTCTTCTATATAGTAATAACCATGTTAAATTATCTTATAAACATACATATACATGAATTATTGGTTACATTGTTCTTAATATTCCATTCTAAGGATCCTCAATAAAGGATCTAAAAGAGGCCTACTGAAGAAGAGGTAATAGTCTTACGAGACCTCTCTCAATTTATTTATTCTTATACCTCATAAAAATATATGTTATTTATCATAAAATAATAAATTTAGTGCCCTAAATATAATTAAATTTTATTATGATTATGGAACCTCCAATATCCACCCTCTATTCCATCAAATGGGATGTGAAATTATCACTCATGTGTACGTTTAGACATCTGCCTCCACGTAGCGATATAATTTGTTTTCCATCACCTTATTTCATGTATGGTTATTATAATGGGTTTAAAATTTATATATTATATTTATTAAATAATTATTATGGAATTATAATATAATATCCAACTTTTATCTTTTCAATCCATTGGAAAATGATAATGTCGCAAGTGCGCACGTGTGGACTACCACCTCCACGAAGCGATGTGACTCATTTTTCATTTCTAATTTACATAGATGGTAATATGAATAGATTTAATGAATATATATTATCTATATGAAATAATAATTTTTCTACTTATTTAATTGTTATTTACCTTTCTTTTATTTCATCTATCAAATAGTGAAAACATTGTTCATGGGTACATGCGGCTTACCAGCTCCATTAATGGTGTAATTAATTTTCCATCTCTATATTTTATGGATGAATCTATATATATAAATATAATAAATATATATGGTATTTAAATCATGATTATAAATATATATATAACATAAATATGATTAGTGTTCAAGGACCAGAACTATCAAACCAAAATTCTTATGAAAAAATGAAATAGTTAACCCTTAAAAATGGTAATTTTAATAAATAATTATTAATAAATAGGTTTTGAAAAGTTATAAGTTGATCATATCTGATATTATAAGTATATATGTTAATATATTATATAATCATAATAAATTTCAAATTTATAATACAGTATTTTATAGAGATTTTAAAAAAATTGAAACTCGAGGTAAGGGATTAATGTTATAATCTCATTGTTTATCATGATTATTTATGATCAATTTTTTACGATGAAATTTTATAAAATATCTCTCAATAATACTATAAATTATATTCTCCTATGGTAATTTATATATATTTCATTTTTTCCTTTTTATTTTACTCTCTTTAAGAACACAATATAACGAAAGAATATTTTTAAGTAAAACCGACTATGTTTTATTATTTGATCGGGAATATTTATCTTCCACATCCATGTTTACAATGAAATGTTTTCAATAATGTTTTAACATCTTCATATAAAATTTTAGAGTCATTTTTACCAATGTGGGACTTCTAATAAAAAAATCGAAGGAATGTGCTTATTTTTCCAAATGATGTACTTTTGAATTTTTCCAAAAATGTGAAAGGAATAATTGTTTTAACGTATATTAAATGAATGGAATTTCCAATATTTATGACCAATCAATTATTTTAAGATTATTTTAAAAAGATAAAGTTTATTTTCAAAAAAACAATCCTTGATATTGGTGAAACTTTTATTTTTTTTAAAAAGTGATTTCAAAAAGAAAGTGTTATTTTATTCAATAAATATTATAGATATATTTTAAAGGTATTTTCAGGTAAGATAAAATAATTCGATATTACTTATAATTTACTAATGATATGATCCAATTATACAATCCACTTTCAATATTTGGATGGATTTTTATGAGGATTTCAGTAGGATTCTATGAAACTCATTTCTTTCCCATCAGTTAAATATGTTATTATGAAATATTTATAAAACTCATTTATTTTCTAAGGGTTATGCTACGGTAAAATTATATAATGTTTATGAAACTAATTTTCATTCTATGTTTTATTCTACAATGAATGTTTTATGATCATTTGGAACACATATTTATGACTTTCATTATGTGACATGTGGACCTGAAATTATATATCCCTCCAATGCATTAGGTAATGATGGATATCTCATGATATAGTAAGGTCTAAAACGGGGAGTGAACCAAATTCAGTAAGGGAATTTTTCTATAATGTCCTAGATCCATATGGTCCAACCCTTTATGATTTCCCGAGGCAAGTGGATCTTGGAGGAGTCTTTGAAGTGGTATGGATGGGTTTGGCAATAAAATATTTGGAATCAGGGTGAATTCATGACATGTAAGTATTACACGCTATGTATGTTCAGTTCATGGTTTGTGAAGGGCCAGTTTATGATGTGTAATTAATCAGGGTTAAATAATAAAAAGGTGACCTGTTTTTCAAGTATATTTGTCCTTAACATATACACAATGTTTAAATGGTTTACATGCTGTGTAAATCTCATATTCATCATGTTAATAAGATGTGTAGTGGCTCAGGGGTTTCTCAAACCCTACACTACCTCTCAGTTTCTCATGGATTGTAGCTTCCTTATAGGTGTTTTGGAGATTCCTTTTAGGGAATTGATCCTTATCCTTCCACCTTTGATATTTTAAAATTCATGCTATATGGATGTGTGTTATTCCTTCATTTTCTTATAGTTTCTCTTGGATTGATCTCATTTCCTTGTATATCTTCTCCCCATCCTATAGAATTTTATCTCCAATGTTTCTAATGGGATTTTTCTTGGTTGTGGTTGATGTGGTTGGGCCACAGAATCCTAATATGCATTCAGTTCTTATAGGATAAGTGATTAAAGATCGATTACATGGTCTATTCTCATGAAAATAATTTTAATGGGTTTTTAAGTAGGGGTTCATTGCTTCTATTAATTTATTTATGTGAAATTGTAAATTAATCATGCTTTAGCTCTTTGGATGATAATGTAATTGAACTAATAATTATTTGAATTGGATTAAATAAATTGGTTGTGATCACATATTGTTGATGTTGTTTCTTTATAACATGATAGTGGTTTGCCTCATGATTTCCTAGATAGTGTGATATCTATGAATTTATTTGCTATCATTTTATTCTTGATGGAAAATTGGTAAAGAACATAAATCTAGAATCAATTGAAAATTAATTCACTTAATTAAATAGGCATTTTTTTAATCTGAGGGTTGATGTAATTTTATTTTAATAAAATTTATTCAGTTTTTATGTTAAATTGAAATGATCTTCCAAGTGATTAATTAAATTGATGAAAAATTGGATGATTAACCTAAAACATGATTATTATTTTTGATAGTAATTGAAAAGGAAAGTTAATTGAGAATGATACTTCTCTAGTTTTTTTAAAACCACAATAAATTCTAAGATAATTCTTTTCCCTTGATAGCTTTTTATACCTTGATGCTTTAGGTTTCCCATTGTTGGAACCTATTAATAAGTGAATCGATTAATTCAAGATTAAATAAGAACCAATTGTGTAATAAAGATAATTTTTCTAAGGTATAATATTCTCATTTTATTGAGAAGGTCGAGTGCCTTATTTTGGATTTGTGAGATATCATTTACATGATAAGTCTAAGTACCTTATTTTGAGGGCTTATTTTCCCTATTTCTTTATTTTTTTCTACCTATTTGGGATTTTCTATAAATATGAGGCTTTTGATAAGATCCTAGTACGGTAGAACTAGTTATGGATTATCTTTGAGGGATTTTGTTTGAAATAGGGAAGGGAGGATTGGATGTGATGTGAGCCTAGGATGGCTAATGTTGGGATGGATGTTGTGATTTTTGGTGTGGGAAGGCCCGAATGATGTGGCAGAAGTTGACGCTTGTGATGGGGAGATGCATTAGTATATGGATTTAGGTTTTAGGTATGGCATCGAAGGTGAAGGAATAGATTAAATATTAGATTACCCATTGATGATATTCTTAGATCAGGTATACTCACTTTTGAATCTTTTTAATGGTCATTGTTAGGTTTGTTTGTTTTATCTGCATTCCTTTCCACACTACTTGGGGCAGCTGGAGGTGATTTCTTTCATGTTTCCTCTTGGTGTAGCTAGTATGGTTTTCTGAGAGTACATATAATATTTAATGATGCTAATATTAAATATTTAACATTTAACTGAGCAGGTTGGTTGATAATGGAATTAAAATTATTAAAGGATGTTAATCGTGATAAACCAAGTCCTTAGTTTGGACTTATTCCTAGAGGGATTATACATTACTCTAATGATGTAATGTAATTCAATACAATGTAATGTGGAATAATTTTAATGGTTAATTAATTTCTAATTAATTAATTAATGTAAATTTAATTTATTATTAAAGGTAAATAATTAATATAGATCTTTAATGATTTTGTGGTTATAGGATATATGGTCTTATTGATGGAAGATTGGAGTCTGAGAAACATTAGCTGTAATTGAGTCTAAGATTAGGTTCTACCCATAGTTTGGTTTTGAGATATATTATATCATGTATATTCTATAATTTCATACATTGTCTTATCCTTTTCGGATAGGGAAACTAACACCCAGTGAACTCTGGGAGGGTGTTTTCCCCAACATCTTGGTTGGAGGATAGATGGATGACTACCCCCTTTTGGCCCCACTCTCTTCTCTTGGTAGTTACTTGTGTTAGTATGAACGACAGTTAGTTTTACCATATATGTGTGTATATTTTTTTGATGGATTGTTATATTTCACACACTTGTATTACCAATTATAGTTTCCAAAGGATTATTATAGGTATATGTTTATAGGTTTTGATAGGTTGAGGTACTTACTCGATGTATTGGATTTAATGTCTTGAGGTATAATAGTTGATGTTTGATATATTTCATATTGGATATTCTAGTTCCCAAAAACTACTTGTATAGTATATATATTAAATTTTTTGATGATATCTGTGGTTATGTGATGCATTATGTGCAATTGGTTGTGACCTACCTAGGTGTTTTCAAAATTTATTACTTTTGGAGAGAGATGCTTGGAACTTGAGATATTTGGGAAGAGTAGAAAACTAAAGGTGAAGTGGGCTATGGCTTCCATTGATGTTTTATTACAATATTATATGCACTATTTTATGTGATACTTTTTGAGAGTTATCCATGTTGTGGTTGGGAACTTATTATACTTGTTTAGGTGATGAGTAAGTTTCATTATTGTTCATTGTGATTTAGCATGATTCATTTATCATTTTAATGATTGGATTCGAGGAATATCCTACTAGGTATACTTTTATGATAAACCTTCATATATATAAACTATTTCTATGTTCATCTGTAGTACTTTGGTGATCATGATAGATATTACTAGATCTAGGTTCAGTAGGAGTTGTTTGGGATTCTTGGTCACTAGGGTCTTTAACTTTTTGGTACTTTTAGTTTTCTTTTATATGTTTAGTATTGTATGAAATTTCATGTTTTAATTTTGGGTTTTTTTTATATATGTATGTGTGAGAAGGTTTTGGTTTTTTTATCCTTCTTATCTCCCTCTTATTCATGTTTCTCTTATAGGTTAATGCCTCTTATATGCATGTTTACTTACCGTCAATTCTAGTTTCCAACCTGAGGCCTACTGAAGGTGGGACTCAGGAAGTCACCATCTCTATCCCCTCATTACGAAATTTTTTCGGGGAGGGGTTCATGATATAGTGTTATCAAAGGTTTAGGTTGAGGGATATTATGAAGTTTGGAGTTAGGAATAGGTTTGGTCACATGGGTTGGTAGGGAAATGATGTCAACAAATTCTAGTAAGAGATTTAAACACAAGGCACCGACTAAGACATGGGTATTTAAGTCCTCCTATGATCTGATGCCTAGACCTTTAAGTATACTAGGCCTACTAAATTAAGTGATACTAGTTAAAAGTTACAGAGTTAGGAAAGGATCATGCATCATTCTTCTTTGTTCCTTTCTTTAAATGGTTAGATCGTAAGATAACTTAAAACCTTAAAAAAATTATTAATTAATGTGAAGTATTACATATTATAGGTTTAGGATCTCTAAAAAGTTTCTAATTTTTTAGGCATAGCTCTAGTTTGATGTCCTCAGTGGTTTTTCACTGAAGATGTTCAGTAGGATGTGCCAACAGATCACTGTAGAGTGTAGGTTGATGAAAATGACACTTAGAGGATAACACTCTGAGAGTTTCAATATTAAAATCTAAATAATTATGAGGGATCCATTTTAGATTCAGTCTCATTGGACTGGTATGAGGAGGTTTAGATATATTTTACTTTGATATGTGCTCGGTAGAAGAATTGGGTTTCATTGTTTTTAATGATGCTACGTGGAGGAGTGAGGTAGTGGTGGTTCTTATTCGTTAAGGATCACAATAAGCTGACTGTCACATGGGATATTTTTTTAGACCAGTTCATAATAGAGTTCCTTTATTAAACCATGAAGGAAACCAATCATGAGGATCTTCTTACCCTTCATAAGGGGAGTTCCATAGTGCAATAGTTCAGGATCTATTTTTGGACCCTTTTACGTTATTCTTTGGACATGTTTTCTGATGAGGAGGTAAGGGAGATGAACTTCAAAGAGTATTTGAATCCATTGATCCGGCACCATGTCACCCTGTTTATGATGATTATGTATCTTGAGCTGCTGGAGAGAGTAGATTTTATTTATTGGACACTTTACAGGACTAGATCATCATTAGAAGGAAGTTTTTAGGATTCCTCATGAAGTAGAGCTATGGTCTAAGGTTCCCAGTTGTTAGGAAAGATTAGTTTTCAGTTATCCAGTGGTAGTTCTGATCCCTCATCATGTATCTTCTCTAGGGGTATTGAGTTTCAGACTTATACCAAGGTATGAGATGTATTTTTTTCTTGTTTAGGTTGAGGTCATAAGTGGTGAGATTACTTTACCTTTCTGTTCAATCATCATGTGCCATTTTTTCTACTTCAATTTCCTTTATTGAGGCAGTTTCACCCGAGGTAGTAGTATTAAGTTGGTCCAGTTTGGGGTCAAACAAGAGGAGATGTGGAAGGTAGAGTAAATCCCTAATATGATACTATTCATTAGAGAGTAGATTGTGTCCATGGAGGTGGTCATCAGTAGGGTTAGAGAGGATACGTAGCAGGTTGTGGTCAGCTTCATGCTTTAGCGTTGATGGTGCTAGGCAAGAAAATGTTGTTCGATGTACCCTTTTCTTTTTATCTACATGGTTGATTTATTTTTTTGATTCATGAGATATTCACTCCTTTATATCACCTATCATCATCCATTATTTTGTAATTGAGTAAGTGAGGCTTCTAGTTCCATTGATGTTGACTATGCCAGTTGGAGGTTGAGCTTACTTGTATGAAGTATGTAGAGACTGTGATCTAGTGATGGGGTAGAGCTTCTCTTAGGGAGATTCCCTATGTTTATGGATACATCCATATGACATCATCCTCAGCATGGATTGGTTGTATTAAGGTTATGATATCATGGATTTATTCAAAGGGTAGGTTTTGTTTTATGATACTAATGGAGAGACAATAGTATTGTTTGGTAAGTGAGACCCTCGTATGGGTCAGAGTTGTGTTCCATCCTTATCACATTTAATGTTCGAGCTAATTTTTATCTCATTGGAGATTCATTAATTAGTGTTTCCTATGGTCATGGAAGAGTATATTAATGTCTTTCCATAGGAGGTTGTAGTGTTTCCACCTCAAAGGGAGATCAATTTTGGGATAGATCTACAGCTAGAAATGTCTCTTATATCAATGTCTCTGTATAGGGTAGCACCTTCTAATTTGTGAGAGCATTGAGTACAGATCGATGATCTGTTACAGTGAGTTTTTTTTTACCAAGTTGTCACCTTGGGGTGCAACAGCTTTGTTCATGAAGAAGGGTAATGAAACATTCTATCATTGTATCGATTATCATCACTTGAACTGAATGATGTTGATGAAATTATACCATCCTCCATAGATTGATGATTTTTTTATCAGCTGAAGGGATCAATTTGGTTCTCAAAAATCGATTTGTTGTTAGGATATCATCATATGTAGGTGAAGGATGAGGATATTTAAAAGACTAATTATCATTGTCGTCATCGGAATTTTGAGTTCATTGTGATGTTGTTCTGTATGATTAATGATCCAGATGTATTCATGGGGTTGATGAATAAAGTTTTCAAATAGTACCTAAATAAATTTATGGTGGTTTTCATCGATGGTATTCTTGTGTACTTTTCATCTAAGGAAGATCATGTAGAGCATATGCATGCTGTTTTGGGAGTTCTTCATCATGAGCATCAATTTGAGAAACTATTTAAGTTTGAGTTCTAGGCTTGTGAAGTCCATTTATTGGGGAATTTGGTATCGTACAAGAGAGTAGTTGTTGATCCTTCGAATATATAAGCATTTGTGTCTTGGGAATCCCCCAAGATAGTAGAAGTGGTGTGGAGTTCCATTGGTCTTATAGGCTATTATAAGAGGTTCATAGCTAATTTCACTCAGTTTGTGACTCCTATAACAACATTGAATAGAAAGGATCTAGTGCTATTGTGGAATGACCAGTGCTATGTAGATTTTGAGTGCCTAAAAGAGAATTTGGTCAGGGCTCCAGTTATTTGTTTTACAACTGAGGGATTTTTATTTTGAATTTTTCAGTAATGCTTCACATCAAGTCTTCGCATAAATGCAACTACGGTAAATATCGGTTGTTTTTTATGAGTCTCAGAAGATACATACTCATGAGAATAACTTTACACCCATGATCTTGATTTAGAGGAAGTTTTCTTTTCTTTGAAGTTATGGTGACATTACCTTATCGGTGAGAATTTTTAACTAATCATAAGAGCTTGAGGTATGTCTTCTACCAGTGTGACTCAAACTTTCACCAGCGTCGGTGGATGAAATTATTGTAGGATTATGACTTTGTGATTTTGTATATTCCAAGGAAGGGAAGTGTTGCAATTGATGAACATAGAAAGAATTAATAGAGTGATGTTGTGTGTGAATAGGGATATTCATAGGAAGTGATGGAATAACTCTCAGTGATGCATCTTGATATACGAGAGGTTTGGGGCATATGTTATCTTTTCTAGATAACAGTGTAGTAATCCTTGGTTCAGTAGGTGGAGTAGTCCCAATTAGGGGATTATGAGGTGGAAGTATAGAGAGACCGAGTTTTTCTGTGATGCCCATGATATTTTATCTAAGGATGGATAGCACTAGGTGTTGTTTCATGGAAGTTTTATCATTCCTTCCGTGATGTGTGAGATGGTTCTCTGGGAGTTCCATAGTTCTTTGTTGGAAGTAATTCCTTGCGTTAGCAATATGTACTAAGATTTTAGAGGTCAATTTTCTTGGTTTGGGTTAAAGTATGAAGTTTCATAGTTTATTTATCAATGTTTCATCTTCCATAGGTTTAAGGCTGAGCACTATGTTCCTTATAGTTTTCATCATCCATTATATATTCCCCATTAGAAGTGGGAGGGCATATCTATGAACTTCATTTCTGGTTTACCATGAACTTACGTATTCTATGATTTTATATGTGTGATATTTGATAGTTTGATAAAATCATCCCACTTTATAATAATCAGGGAGTCAAGATCAGTGGAGGTTTTGTCGAGGAAGCATCTATAGGAGGTGGTGTGACTCAACGGAGCCCCTAGAATGATCATTTCTAATCAAGACCCTCATTTTACCTCTAGTGTGTGGAGAGGTCTCCATCATGCTTTTAGTTCTTATCTATTTATTAGTAATTATTTTCATCAGTAGGTGGATGGTCATACAAATAAAACCATCCAGAATCTTGAAGACATATTTAACTATTATGTTTTGGATTTTGGAGGTTCTGGGATGAGGAAACTACCCTTGGTTTATTTTAAATACAATAATAGTTTCCACTCCACCATTGGTTTGGTTTCATTTTAATATTTTTACAGCCTACCTTTCCATTCTCTATTATGCTGGATTAGGGTCATAGAGGTAGAAATTATTGGGCCAGAACTGGTATAAAATATGACAGAGATAGTTCAGATGATTTGAGAGAGGATGAATGCAGCACATGATATTTAGAAATCCTATGTTGATCACATGAGGATACATGTGGTATAACAGACCCAATGCTTGATGTAAATGGAAATTATATTACTTTTTCAGAATACTTAATACATGACAAAAACAGATTCCCAAAGACCATATTAGTTTAGTGTCTTTGGAAATTGGGAACATAATCTTCTAATCATGGTGAAAGATCTTCAACATCTCCCATAAAGATCTTCCCCTTTTGTTTCCTTACCTAAAACCTTTCTTTATATCCTGTGGAAAAGAAAACATAAAAAAGGTGAGCTCAAATTCTCAGTAAGGTTAAACATGGAGAACATAAAACAATCCATAAACATTTGAATGTAAAAAACATGAATATAAAACATGAGTAATGACATAAATCTTGGAAGTACATAAGGCATAGATCACGAAGGTACATTAATCATGATAAAATATCATGGGAATAAAACATGTAATTGTTTCAAACCATTAAGCATATGATATTATTTCCATAGTAGCCAAGGCATTGATACCAAGACCATCATAGTGGACAAAGTCTATTACTAAACTTGGTTTACTTGTCGTTTCATCCCTATATTACTGAACCAGATTTACTTTATATTCTATCCATGTATATCTCATGAGATATAAATCTTTACCCAATGCATTGAAGGGAGATATAGGTCCCACCCATCTCATAATAAAATCATTCTTACATGTGCCACAAAATAAACATAAATCATTCATCATAACCCAAAGAATAAAATGGGTTTCATAAACATCATCCCATCATAACATAATCCATATAAAACAAATGGATATCATTTCATCATAAGAAAAATAAAACCATTTAAATAATAGAGACATCATACTTGAAACATAAACATACTAAATAGTGTCATCTTAGATGGAAAGTAGTTTTGATAAAACACTTGAAATGAATTCTTGAGGAAAATATCCTTTCTTCTTCAAAATTGTTTTCTTTTCTCAAAAGGCCATGAAATTTTAAAAGAAAATGATTTTGTTGAAAATAATCATGAAATATTGTATAGGAATCTTCATGAAAATAAGGCATTATAAAACTGTAAAAAATATTCATGTCGTATAAGTTAAAAAAACATTCTTCTTATACTTTTGTCGTAAAAGTCAAAAAATACCTCGTATGGTAAACAAAAGAAAGATTTCTTCCATACAATGTGGTAAAAGTCAAAAAAGGGTCAAAATGAATTTAAACTTACATGGAAAAATAGTAAACATTTTATGAAAACGTTTTTAGAAAACATGGATATGGATGATAAACATAACCCTAGTAAATACTTACGAATAACCAATCCCAGATAAGAATGAGATTGAAATAACTATCCCATACCATATGTCCAATTTCTTCAGTATGTGTATGAGACTTTGGTATAGTGGGTTTAAAAATATTATTAACTTGTAACAGAACCATAATATTTATTATATAATAAATTATTCACTTATGACTTTATATTACCCATTCATTTGTCAATTCCATTTTAAAGCAATGTTTTTGGTAAAATCCTTCATTTATCGTACGTGTTTTTACTTGTAATTATTCATATGATTACTTAGATATTGATAACTTAATTCTAGAATGTAAAACATAATTTATATATAACATATATTTAGAATTTAATATATATATATAATATGGATAAATGGAATTAAATACATCGTTCATGGAGACGGTAGGTCGTACGTACGCATGAACGCTATTTTCATTTCCTTATTAAATTGAATGGGAGTAAGTAAATAATGTATACATAAATACATTACCATTATTATGTTATATAATTCATGATTATTTATTATATATACTTTATAATCATTCTATAATGGTTAACATGAAGAATTAATCTCATAGCGTCGTGGAGATGGTAATCCGTACGTACGGACGAGCGATGATATCTTTCCCATAATTAATGAATGGAATTGGAGTGGATGATATAATATCTCAGAATTAGTATGATGTTATAATAATCATATATAGTTATTATTTCTACCATTATTACCATCAAAGTAAGGTGGTGGTGGAAAAAACTGATTACACCACGGCCTGGAGACGGTAAGTCGTACGTACGCACGCGCGGTGATTTTGTTTTTTGTAGGATGGATATAAGGTGAAATAGGGTTGTTTGATATTTATAATAACATATAAGTATATTAGTGAAACTTATGTTATTAATTTATAATTAAACAACTAAAGAAGAGGAAGTAGAAGAATAAAGAAACTTGAAAGAATCTGTAGAAGAGATTACCTCTTCCTCGACATGCCTCTTTTAAACTTTCTCTTAGGGCACTAGAGTTGTCCTTTTGAGAAGACCAGAACATCTATAATATAACTAGAGAGGTTTATAAGAGGAATTTTTAGGGTTTTTCAGAGATTTAAGGCTTAAAATGAAATAAAGAGAATAGGGAGGAGGTGCCTTTTTATAACAGAGGAGAGAGGCACTTTTGGAAACCTCCAAAATATTAATTTATAATAAACACAAACCCCAACTAAAAACCTCCAAAATGACTCCAATTATAATATTATATGTTATATGGTTGTAATATTATCATACAATAAAATTTAGACATGTTGGGAAATTATTTTAAACCTTATCAATTTAATTTATCCTTATTTAATCTATTTAATTTTATTTGTGGTAAAAATATTCTAAATTTTAATTTGTTATAAATACTTACTTATGTGTTGTGAATTGTAAATAATTGGATACTTTATTACATTTAAGACCATATAAATTACAATTTATAATTTTTAAATATTTAGGAGATTTTTAAACAATTTTATAATATGTTATTTTTATAAAATATCAATAGTATCAATTTTGACACTATTCATTTATTTGAATTTAAATAAAATCCACACAGAGGATATATTCGAAAAAATATATTTAATAGATTTATAACATGTCATATTAATATATAAAATTTGTGAAGAACATTAATTAGTTCGTATAATATTTATTTTAATATTTTTAATACCATTTATTTGATATCTTGCTTAATAAAATAATTACTAAAATTTTTTTATGATTATTTAATATACTGATTTGTTGCATAAAAATTAAAAATAAAATACTATGATGAAGATAAATCTAATAGATTTCATAAGAATACTTTTAGTCGAATTTATCTTCTAAAACACCCAACGTTTAAATTGTTTTATGTTTACTAAAGTATGAAGGTGATAACTTTGACATCATTTAAAATAAAATAATATAAATGTCATAATCTATTTTATAAGGCTCAAAAGGGTCCACAGGTAGACAATTGGAAGATTAGGGTATAGATATACTCAACAAACAAGGTTTTTTTAAGTTTCTGGTCCTTTTTATTGGTATTATTATTTTATTAAAAACTATATTATTGATTTTTCACTAAATAAATAATTTCTGCATCATTAATGTATATGCTATTAAGGTAATTATATATTTCTAAAAAATGACAAGTAAATTATCATGATGAATAGAAACATTGTATATTTCAAATGAGTATTTATAACTGAATTTATAATCTGTATAACCTTATAATAAAAATACTTTAATTCTTAAAGTTTGAGTGAGACATATTTCAATTTCTTTAAATAAAATAAATTAAAGGTAAAATCACATCCAAGTGGGTTCAAAAAGATACGATTTCGACCCAAGTATATTTTACGATGAAATATAATCATCCAATTATATTAATACAAGTGTTAGGGTAATTTTATAATATTATTGTTACCCCTAATTACCTGATTTACCTTTAACTGTAGTAAATAAAATTTACCATAGTTACTATTCATAATGTCTAAAAATAAAAAGTTGCCTATTAAAAAAATTTGAACCTAATGATTCCAAATATATTATAAATTTTTTTAAATTCAAAATAGATAAGTTTTATTATTTAATTTAAAATTAATCTCACTGTTGAGAAAATGGGTTCTAAAAGTTAAAACATTTCAAAAGATTGAAATGTTTTTACCTATGAATTCAATGTAAAATTAATGATAATTACATACATAATACTATATCGTAAAAATATATTATATTTATACTTTAAAACCATTCAATATTATAATTTAACCATATAAATTAACTTGATGAAAAAAGTTGTTTTTAATTAAAATTTAGCATATTTTTACTATTCATCAAAATATGAAAGTTAACAGATAAATATTAAAAAATTATACTATGTTAATTTTTATATTATTATTGAAATGAATAAGTTTATTTTTTCAAATTGAACTTATAAACATGTCAAAAACTAGATTTAAAGTGGGTACGCCATCAAAAGTCGGCAAAACTGCATTTTTTAAAAAAATACTTATTTTACATGAAAATTTTATTTTGTTCTCCTACCATGTTCTAGAATATGTATAGGATGATTGAAATTGTTATCAAATTCAAAATTTGGTTAATAATGTTCATAACTTCTAGTTCATAATAATTTTATAACAATATATCGTTGTTTAGTGAAACTCGGTATTGCATACAACACACGCTATTGATGAAGGTCACTCTTGTGTGAAAAACAAGCCAAGAATATTGTTTGCATATACTAAAAGATAATACGATGTTGCATATAGCACAAGGTAATATTGGTGTAGCGTACAACACAAGACATCAAGTAAATTAAAAAGAATATTTCTCATAAAAACTTGGGGTGTTAATTCTTCCCCCCTTAAAATGAATTTTCCCTCAAAATTCGTCAGGGTTATAAATCATTTACTACTTGAAAGTTTATTTCATAGAAACCCACATTGTAAAAAGGAATACTAAAACTTAATTTTAAAAATTAAAGTAAGAAACGTAACAGTTACCCAAATTAACTCATCACTGGGTTTCCACATAGTAGAACATAAGTGAAAACTTGGATATGGAAGAGAAATCTAACCATCATGTTCTGATGAAGAGTGGTAGAGATCATGGATATGAAAAATCCCACAATCACAATGCCATAAATTTTTAATGATCTAAGGTACCATATGATTCATCGGATATTAAGGTACTAGGATAACATTTTTGGTTTTCAAGATCCTTTCCCTAATGATGAAGATTTTTTTTTTGAATTAATAGAAATACATACGTGATTTTGGTACAATATCATCGTTGTTCATGCCTTGAACAATTTCCACTTCATCTATTAAAGAAATAAAGTTTAATTTTTTATTCTTGAAGTGTTAGCAGATCATGCGATAGAATGATAGGTCATTCCATCTGTCTCAAACATAAGGTTAGAAAAAGTTATTAAATACACATAAGTCCATATATGGTGAGCTTAATCGTATATGGTTTCAAAAATGGACTTATACTTCATCTATCATACCTCTTAATAAAATAAAACTAATTTCTACAAACCAGGGACTTCCTTTAGGAAAACGGTCGGCGATAAAGTCCTGTCGCACTTTGGTTGTGGGTTCGATTCTCGCAGCCTTGTCTGATGCAACGAGTTGTCACCCGTCCTACGGGTTGTCCTTTTTCTAAAACTATACTATTATAACATTGTATAAATAATATCAAAAAGTACTAGCCATAAATAACACTATCTGATTTCTAACTTAATCAATTCCAATCTTTAGGCTTATCCAAAATATTTATGTCCAATCTCATAGTATAAAGAAAAAGATCACTAGAGAGGTCATCTATCAATCATGTGAATACCATAATTTATCCCCCATATAGAATAAGATATATCTTGTGGCTCACATTCCAAACATGTGAATACCTTAATCATGTATTCTCTTGAAACATGAATTACCATAGAACCTTAATGAAAACATTAATGTTCTCAAAAGTTAACTCTTTCCACATACTAAAATCCCAAAAAAATATATATATACTCAAACCATGATATCACTATGTCCTTATACTATTCATGAGCTCATTAAAACTATCAAACATCTCATTATATCCATATCCCTTAATTATGTGCATATCATCTACTTTCAAAAAATATCTAAATTACATTTCATGGTTTCTGGTACCATTCAACATATATTTTCAAATACTTTAGGAAAAAAATAGTGTAACAATCCTTAGATTTTTCTTTATTTCATAGTTCCATTAAATTACCTATATAACATTGCTCTTGATAAACATAGAATCATTCCACTACCTTCTTAAACCATTGACTGAGCTTCATCATTTTATTCATCAACACTTCTCTTATCTAATATATCATTTCTAGTCTCTTCATCATCAGCAACATAAATACTACCATATGACTACGCTGATTCTCCTCATGAGATTTTCCCTTAGGGCATAGATTTTCATAATGTACATACATTCCACATTTAAAACAATTAATTGTTGTTAATGTATTAGAAATACTATTTTCTTGTCCATTTTGTTAAATGAACCTTTTCGTTTTCAATTATTGGCTTTGTGTCCTTCTTTTCCACACCCAAAACATCTTCCAGTTCCTTTGAAAAATTCTCATTGATGACTCTTCCCACATGATTTACATGAGGTAAATTGAACTTTCTTTCCACTATGATCATCATGAAACTCCATCTTTATCTTATTAGCTGAGTCAGGAAACTTACCAAAGTTGAGATTATTGATCATATTATGAGATTTATGATTAGGCATAATAATGATGTTTGGACTTCCAAATCCCATTTCATTTGGTTTCTCATGAATAATATCATTCCATTGTCCATCATATTCTCCATTAATATGAATCCTCCTATTTCCGGCCATTTTCTAAAACCCAAAAAGAATAGTATGAGAGGCAAAACTCATACTAGTAAAACATCATAATCAAGGGGGATTACTTTCAATATCTAACATCTTATGTTTAATACTAGGTTATTCATGATCTTTATCATAATTCTAGTATTGTAACCTATACTTATACTTAACCTTACATACATCCCTAGACATACCATAGATATATCTCTAGGTATCTCACTAAAGTTTTCACATCCTAGTTTCTAAAGGTTAACTAAAAATTCACTATGATACCAACTATAATGAACCCAAATCTTGACGTACATGTACATTACATTACTTTTGCGGAATACTTAATAAATGACAAAAACAGATTCCCAAAGACTGTATTAGTTTAGTGTCTTTGGAAACTCTGAACATAATGTTCTAAACATGGTGAAATATCTTCAACATCTCCCATAAATATCTTCTCATTTTGTTTTTTTATCTAAAAACTTTCTTTATATCCTGGTGAAAATAAAACATAAAAAGGGTGAGATCAAATGCTCAGTAAGGGTAAACATGGGGAACATAAAACAATCCATAAACATTTGAATGTAAAAACATGAACATAAAACATGAGTAATGACATAAATCATGGCAGTACATAAGGAATAGATTACAAAGTAACATTAATCATGATAAAATACCATGGGAATAAAACATGTAATTGTGGAAAACCATTAAGCACAAGATATGATTTCTATAGTAGCCAAGGAATTGCTGCCAAGACCATCATAGTCGACAAAGTCCATTACTGAACTGGGTTTACTTGCCTTGCGAGCCCTGTATTACTGAACCAAATTTATTTTCTGTTCCATCCATGTCTATCTCATGAGATATAAATCTTTACCCAATTCATTGTAGGGAGATATAGTTCACTCCCATCTCATAATAAAATCATTCTTATGTGTGCCAAAAAATAAACATAAATCATTCATCATAACCCAATGAATAAAATGGGTTTCATAAACATCATTCCATCATAACATAATCCATATGAAACAAATTGATATCATTTAATCATAAGAAAAATCAAACCATGTAAATAATAGATACATTATACTTGAAACATAAACATACTAAATAATTTCATCTTAGATGGATAATAGTTTTGATAAAACACTTGAAATGAATTCTTGAGGAAAATATCCTTTCTTCTTCAAAATCATTTTCCTTTCTCAAAATTTCATGAAATTTTAAAAGAAAAGTATTTTTTGGAAATAATAATGAAATTCTGTATAGGAATCTTCATGAAAATAAGGCATTATGAAACTGTAAAAATCCTTTCATTTCGTATAAGTTAAAAAAACATTATTCTCATACTTTTTCCAGAAAAGTCAAAAAGTACCTCGTATAGTAAACAAAAGAAATATTCCTTCCATACCATGTGGTAAAAAAAGGTTAAAAATGACTTTAAACATACATGTAAGAATATTATACATTTTATGAAAAATGTTTTGATAAAAGATGGATATGGATGATAAACATAACCCGAGTAAATACTTACAAATAAACAATCATGAATAAGAATGATATTGAATAATTATATCTTACCTTATGTCCAATTTCTTCCTTATGTTTCTGAGACTCTTGTATAGTGGGTTTAAAAATATTATTAACCTGTAATAAGGCCATAATATTTATGATATCATATATGATTCACTTCTGACTTTATATTACCCGTTCATTTGTCAATTCCATGTTAAAGCAGTGTTTTGGGTAAAATCATTTCATTTATCGTACATGTTTTTACTTGTAATTATTAATATGATTACTTAGATCATGATTACTTACTTACATAATATAAAACATTATTTATATATATTATATATTCAGAATTAAAAATATATATAACATATGGATAAATGGAATGAAATACACCGTTCATGGAGACGGTAGGTCGTACGTACGCATGAACGTTGTTTTCGTTTCCTTATTAAATTGAATGGAAGTAAGTAAATAACATATACAAAAATCCATTATCATTATTATGTCATATATTTCATGATTATTTATTATATATACTTTATAATCATTCTAGTATGGTTAACATGGATAATGAATCTCATCGTGTCGAGGAGACAGTAATTCTTACGTACGGACGAGCGATGAAATCGTTCCCATAATTAATGATTGGAATTGGATTGGATGATATAATATCTCAGAATAATTATGATGTTATAATAATCATATATAGTTATTATTTCCACCATTATACCCATCAAAGTAAGGTGGTGGTGGAAAAAATATATTACACCACAGCGTGGAGGCGATAAGTCATACGTACGTACGCGCGGTGATTTCATTTTTTGTAGGATGGATATAAGGTTAAATATGGTTGTTTCATATTTATAATAAAATATAATTATATTAGTGATACTTATTTTATTACTTTATAATGAAACAACTAAAGAAGAGTAAGTATAAGAATAAAGTAACTTGAAAGAATCGGTAGAAGAGATTACCTCTTCCTCGACATGCCTCTTTTAAACATCCTATTAGGGCACTAGAGTTGGCCTTTTGAGAAGACCCGAACCTCTATAATAAAACTTTATAGGTTTAGAAGAAGAATTTTATGTGGTTTTCCGAGCTTTAAGGCTTAAAATAGAGTGAAGAGAAGAGGGAGGAGGTGCCCTTTTATATGAGAGGAGACGGACCCTTTTGGAAACCTCCAAAATATTAATTTATAATAAACTCAACCCCCACCAAAAAAAACCCCAAAAATTACTCCAATTATAATCTAAGATGATATATTGTTGTAATATAATCATCCCATAAAATTTAAACATGTTGGAAAATTATTTTAAACCTTATCAATTTGATTTATCTTTATTTAATCTATTTAATTTTATTTGTAGTAATAATATTCTAAATTTTAATTTGTTATAAATACTTACTTATGTGTTTTGAATTATAAATAATTGGATAATTTATTACATTTTAGACCATACAAATTACAATTTATAATTTTTAAATATTTTTTTGATTTTTAAACAATTTTATAATATGTTATTTTTATAAAATATCAATAGTGTCAATTTTGACACTATTCATTTATTTGAATTTAAATAAAATCCACACAGAGGATATATTCGAAAAAAAAATATTTAATAGATTAATAACATGTCATATTAATATAGAAAATTTGTTAAGAATATTAATTAGTTCATATAATATTTATTTTAATATTTCTAATACCATTTTTTTGATATTTCGCTTAATAAAATAATTACCAAAACATTTTTGTATGATTATTTAATATACTGATTTGTTGCATAAAATTTAAAAATAAAATACTATGATGAAGATAAATCTAATAGATTTTATAATAATACTTTTAGTAGAATTTATATTCTAAAACACCCAACTT
The DNA here is from genome assembly GCA_963277665.1 of Viscum album. Lineage (NCBI taxonomy): Eukaryota > Viridiplantae > Streptophyta > Magnoliopsida > Santalales > Viscaceae > Viscum > Viscum album. Next base: position 1,447,709,722 of record OY728136.1, read on the forward strand.
TTAAAATGTTTTCTGTTTATTAAAGTATGAAGGTGATAACTTTGACATCATTTAAAATAAAATAATATAAATGTCATAATCTATTTTATAAGGATAAAAATGGTCCACAACTCTACCCTGTTATTATTATGATATATATATACTCGACCAATAAGTTTTGGCCAAGTTTCTGGTCCTTTTGATGGCTATTATTAGTTTAATAAAAACTATATTATTGACTTTTCACTAAATAAATAATTTCGGCATCATTAATGTATAAGCTATTAAGGTAATTATATATTTCTTAAAAATAGAAAATAAATTACCATGATGAATAAAAACATTTTATCTTTAAAATGATTATTTATAATTGAATTTATATTCTATATAACCTTTTATTAAAAATACTTTAATTATTAAAGTTTGAGTGGTACATATTTCACTTTCTTTAAATAAAATAAATTAAAGGTCTTAATCACATCCAAGTGAGTTCCAAAAGATACCATTTCGACAAAATTATATTTTAGGACGAAATATAATCATAAAATTATATTAATACAAGTTTTAGGGTAATTTTATAATATTATTTTTACCCTTAATTACCTGATTTACCTTTAACTATAGTAAATAAAATTTACCGTAGTTACTATTCATAATGTCTAGAAATAAAAATTATCCTATTAAAATAATTTGTAACTACTGATTTCAAATATGAAATCAATTTTTCAAAATTCAAAACATATAATTTCCTGTATTTAATTTAAAATTAATCTTGTTGTTGAGTAAAAGGGTTCTAAAAGTTAAAACATTCCAAAAGATTGAAATTTTTTACCTATGAATTCAATGTAAAATTAATGATAATTACATACATAATATTAAATGAAAAAAATATATTCTATTTATACTTTAAAACCATTAAATATTATAATTTATCCATATAAATTATCTGGATGAAAAAAGTTGTTTTTAATTAAAATATAGTGTATTTTTACTATTCATCAAAATATGAAAGTTAACAGAAAAATATTAAAAAATTATCCAAAGTTAATTTCTATGTCCTTATAGAAGTTAATAAGTTTATTTCGTCAAATTGAACTTATAAACATGTCAAAACTAGATTTAAAGTGGGTACACCATCAAAAGGTGGCAAAACTGCATTTTTTGAAAAATGCTTATTTTACCCGAAAAAATTATTTTGTTCTCATACCATGTTCCAGAATATGTGTAAGATGAATTATATTGTTATAAAATTAAAACTTTGTTTAATATTATCCATAACATCTAGTTAATAATAATTTTATAATAATATATCGTTGTTTAGTGAAACTCAGTATTGCGTACAACACACTCTATTGAGGAATGTCGCTCTTGCGTACAACACAAGCCAAGAATAGTTTTTGCATATACTAAAAGATAATACAGTGTTGCATATATCGCAAGCTAATCTTGGTGTAGCATACAACACAAGACATAAAAGAAATTAAAAAGAATATTTCTCATAAAATCTTGGGGTGTTACATATGGAGTTTAAAATTGGTGATCAAGTATTCTTGAAGGTTAATACTCATCTTGGGAAGTGAATTTTTGGTAATGGGAGTAATATTTATCCCCATTTTGTTGGGACTTTTGATATGTTTTCTCATGTTGGAGTTTTTTCTTATTTTATAGAACTTACCACGTAGTTAAGTTGGATACACGTTGTTTCTCACATGTGTCAACTTTGTAATTATCTTCATGAAAACTCCCATGTTTTCTATTTGGGATAAATCTATGTTGACCATGATGTGACCTTAAAAGAGAGACCTGCGGAGATCTCGGACTACCAGGATAAGGTGTTGTGTGGGTGTATTATTCCCTCAGTTTGTGTCTTGTGGTGGCATGGCGGCATGAAAGAGAGTACCTAGGAATGTAATTCATATATTCTTGCTCAGTAACCCAATATATTTGATTTTTATCTCTCTTTTTTAATGATTTTATTTTGTGTATGTTTATCCTTCTAGTTTATGATATAGTTTATTCATGTTTTTTGTTGTTTCTGGAATCTTGTTTGAGATGTATCTCCCCTAGGAGAGTTTTTAAAAGATGGTTGCAGTTTTTGTGTGGTTTTTCACTATTTTACTCTAACTGATGTGGTTGATCTCTTGAGAGGGAGAGATATTTGAGGGATATTTCATGGGGTGGTTGTTCGAATGACCCTTTTTCATTTTATCTCTGGTTTGGTTTGGATTATTGAAGAAAATAATTGTTTCATAGGTATCTAAGGTAAGGGATTTGATCCATACAGTCTAACCCTGTGTGAGTTCTCATGGATAGTTGATTTTAGAGGAGGCTTGGAATTTTTATTTAGGGGTTTGGATATAAAATTTTGGAATCAGGGTGAATACATGACATATAAAGCTTACAAACAGTGTATGTTCAGTTCATAGCTTGTACAGGGCAAGTTCATGACATGTAATTAATCCGGGTTAAATAATAAAAAGGTGACACATTTTTTAGTGTGATCGGACCCCAACATTATATGATGTGTAAATGGTTTAAATTCCATGTAAATTTCATGTGAAGCATGTTAATAAAAGGTGTAGCAGCTCAGGGGTTTCTCAAAACCTATGCTCAGGCTCTTTTTCCTACGTCCAGCAGGTCCCTTCTAGGTCTTTTGGATATTTCTTTCATGAGGATCAATCTTTATACTTCCTCTTTTAATATGTGGTGATCCGTGGTGATCCAAGGTGCATTATTCCTTTATTTTCTTTCGATTTTGGCATGTTTGATCTTGTTTTCTTCATTGTTTTCTCTCCAAGTTATTGCATTTAATATCCCATGTTTTTAATGGGGATTATCTTGGTTTTTTTAGTGTGGTTGTGCTTTAGTATCCTCAGATGTATGAAGTTCTTATGGGAGCGGTGATCATAGATCCATAACATGGTATATTCTTGGGAAAAGAGTATTCATGGCTTTTGAGGTGGGGGATTTTTTGATTCTCCTACTTTATTTATGGGAAATCATTAATTGGTCATGATTTAGATCTTTGGATGAAAATGGAATTGATCTAATAATTATTTAAAACATATTAAAGAAATTTTTTATGATCACATGTTGTTTATGTTGTTTCTTTATACAATGATGGTGGTTTGTCTCATGGTTTTATAGATAGTGTGATATATATTCCCTATTTTTTTGGAATGTTATTCTTGATGTAAAATTCATAAATAATTTAAATATAGAGTTAATTGATAATTAATTTGATTAATTAAAGTGTCATGTTTGTAATCTAGTAGTTGATGTAATTTTTGGTTAATCAAATTGATGCAATGCGTATGTTTAACTAAAATGATATTCCATGTGATTAATAGAGTTAATAAAAAATGGTTAATGAACCGGAAGAATGATAATTCTTATTGATAGTAATTGAAAATACATGTTAATTGAGAATCGTACTTCTCTAGGTTTTTTATAACCACAATAAATTATAAGATCATGTTTTCCCATGATATCTTATTATAGCTTGATGCTTTAGGTTTTCCATAGTTGGAACCTATTAATAAATGAATCCTTTAATTCAATATGGAATAAGAACTAGTTGTGTGACAAAGATGATTTATTGGGGAATGAGTTTCCTATTTTCTTAATAATGTAAATTGTCTTGTTTTGGATCCATGAGATATCATTTTCATGAGAAGGTAGAATGCCTTATTTTGATGGCCCAGTTTCTCTATTGGTTTATTGTTGTTCATGATACTTGTGATGTGATTTAAATATGAATCATGTGATATAATCCTGGTATGGATGATCCTGAAGGGTTGATGTGTGATATTGGGTATGAAGGCTTAGATGTGATGTGATACTAGGATGGCTGAGACTTGTATAGTCGTTGTTATTTATGGGTCAGGGAGGCCTAGATGATATCGTAATAGTTGAGAACCAGTAATGGTGAGATGAATTGGAATATGCTTTTAGGTGTTAGGGTATGGAACTAGAGGTGATATAGTGGTTTACATATGGGATTACCCATTGATGAGATACTTAGAACTCTTATAATCTCAATTGAATTTGTTTAATGGCCATTGGCTAGGTTGTTTTCATTATTTTTATTTCTTTCCCCCACTACATGAGGCAGCTGGAGGTACTTGGTTGCATGTTTTCCCTTGGTGTTTCTTAGTATAGTTTTCTTAGAGTACCTGGATTATCGAATTATACTAATAATAAATAAACAATTCTTAACCTATGGGGTTGGTTGATAATGGAATGAAAATTCTTAAAGGATGTTAACCATGATAAACATAGTATTTGGTTTGAACTTATGCTTGGAGGGCATGGAATTTACTATGATGATGTAATGTAATGCAATTAAATAAAATTTGGAATAATGATAATGGTTAATTAATTGATAATTAATTAATTAACATAAGGTGAATTTTTTAGTGAGAGGAAATAATTCATGTTTCTCTTTATATGTTTCTGTGCATATAGGATATCTGGTCTTGGCAGTGGCAGCTGGGAGTCCGAGAGACGTTAGCTGCAGTTGATTCTAAGACTGGATTATTCCCATAGTATGATTGTGAGATATATTATATCATTTATATTTTATAATTCCATATGCTTCTCCACCCTTATCATTTACAAAAATAGACACCTTGTGGACTCTAGGAGGGTGTTTTCCCCAACATATTAGTGGGAGTATGGATGGTTGATTAACCCTTATGGCCCTACTCTATTCTCTTGGTAGTTACTTGTGTTGGTATGAAGGGTGGTTTCTTTTTTCATATATGTTTTTATAGGGCTGTGATGGATTGTGGTATTTCACACACATGTATTACTAGTTATAGTATCCAAAGGATTGTTGTTGGTATGACGTGTATAGGCTGTGATGACTTGAGGTACTTACTGTGTGTATGGGTTGTAATGGCTTGAGGTATAATAGCTGATGTTTCATATAAATAATACGAGCTATAGTGAATACCAAAAACTACTTGGTTACTATGTATATGGACTTTTGATATGGGATGTGTGGTTATATGATGCACGAGGCTCATCTGGTGGTGCCCTACCCAGGTGTTTTCGAGATGGATTACATTTGGAGAGAGATTATTAGGACATGTGACATTGGGGAAGAGAGACAAACTAGTGAGGAAGTAAGATCAGCATACCATTGATTTTTTATTACTATATTATATGATCTCTTGTATGTGATACTTGGTGAGGTTATCCATGGTGAGGCTAAGAACATAGTATACTTATTTGGGTGATGAGTTAATTTCACTATTGTTCATTGTGCTTTAGCATGCTTTCTTTATCATTTTCACGAGATTATCCAAGGATAATCCTACTGAGTATACCATTATACTCACCTTATGTATATATAAACTATTTTTTAGATCATCCAGTGTATTTTGGTGATCGGGGTGGATATTACTAGCTTGGGGTTTAGTAGGATCTATTTGGGATTCATAGTCACTGTCATCTTTACCATTTTTGTAGTTATAGTTTCCTTTCATTTGTTTAGTACTGTATGAAATTGCATGTTTTCACTTGGGTTTTCCTTATATATGTATGTATGAGTGGGTTTTGGTAGTTGTGTCCTTATTATCTCTCTCTTCCACATGTTTATCTTAGAGTGTAATGCCTCCCATATGCATTTTGATTATACCCTCATTGCTAGTCTCCAACCGAGGTCCTACTAGAGGATGGACTTATGTAGTCACCATATATCTCCCCTCATTGTTGCATCTTCATGGGGAGGGCATCATGACACTTTCCACTATGATAGTTTTTGGAGTAAACTTTGACTAAGGATATGATGATTTGGGGAGTGAACCCAATACACTATGATAGTCTTGGAAATGGGCCTTGACTACTCTAAAAATGATTTTATATGATTATGTATATGCCACAAACATATGTATTATTTTGTTATTATACTCACATGGATCATGTTTTATGATACATTTTTTATTCGTGTATTGATAACTGAGAATCGTTTTTTATGACTCAATATTATGATCTATGATATGAATGGTATGGTTTTCAAATGTAAATCTCATGTTATCATACCCTTATGATCATGTTATGTTTAATTTATCATTTTTATATCCTTTTTTACCCTTATTGGGAATTTTATCTCACCCTATCTTATGTTTCATTTTCCCAGGTTATGAAGAAAAATTCTTTAAGTATAATATGTCTAAAAAGGAAGTTAGTTTTGAATAACATATTGGGTGATGATGTGGATCTCTTTTGACTAAAAATTCATTTTTTTTTTAAAATTCACCTTATAGATAAGTGAGAACCAACCAATCCAAATAAAAATCAAAAAAAAATAAAGAATAGGTAGTTCAAAGATCACATCCCTGGTGTGGGTCTCTTATGAATAATTCATTTATGTATCTAAGTTTTCAAAGATACTTAACTTATATGATTTTTTTCATGGATATTAATTCCATGTAATGAATATTAATATATTAAGATGTAATATATATGTATGAAATGTATGAATCACTATAGTTCGTATCAGAATAAGGTTAAGTTACCTTTGAAAACTAATATGAGAAAACTTTAGTAAGAACCCTTTGGATAATCCTAAGTATATGAGAACATCCTAAGTTATGCTAAAGAAAGGAGTGTGGTTTTCCTAGAAAAATATATTTTTCTTTATACTATAATTGGGTGTGATTTTAGTATAGACGAATCTATAGATAATAATCTTGAATAGAGTTGGTAAAGTATTTAATATCCATCATTTTGGTGCAAGGTGAGTGTTCCCTTATGGCTCACCTTATTTGATACTGTCAAGAGATATTCTTGGAGAACTCAAATTTTCTTTGTAAACCATTATAAATTATTTGAATATATAATGGTCATGAATAACCTATGTTAAACCTAAGGCATCAAGGATTGAAGAGAATATGTCTTGATTTAGACATCTTGTAAATTATTTGTTAGGATTTTGTAGTTTCCCACTATGATTTTTGTTTCTCAAACTATAATTTTTTTGTTTTAGTCAGTGGATGGAACATGAAGGACCCCTATTAATAATGAATTTGAGAGGAAGTGTAATTATTTCCCTCCTAATAAAACAAATGTTATGAGGTGTGGAAGGAAAAGTTTTGTTTTTATTTTTATGAAACTTTATCAATCTATGAATCATGTTGATATTAAAAATGAGAAAAGGAGGGAACAATGTTCTATTGAGTCCTTGATGAGGAAACATCCACCTTATTTCAATGGGTCCATTGATCTACTAGTTTTTGAGAAATGGATCAGAGAAACTAAAAAGATATTATCTATTATCCATTTTTCAGACTATGAAAAGGTTATTTTATCTATTTTTCATTTTTAATGAAAATCATATCAATGGTGAAAACATATCATGAACTCAAGGTAATGGGAAGAAATTGACTCCATGGAGTGGGATGAGTTTAGGAGATAATTTTTCAATAAACATTTTTTTTCATATTCTTCATATGAATGTAGAGAAGGAATTACTTGAGATAATGTATAAAGATGATAAATCTATTAGTATATATTTGGTAAATTTTATAATACTTTGGAGGTACACTTCTAATATTATCATTCAAACTAAAATTAAGATAGATTAATTATATAGTGTCTTGAAACTAAATTTTAAAAGGGGGTTATCCATAATATACTTCAGTGGATATGAAGGAATTGTTTGATATGATATTAAGGTATAAATGGTGATTACATTTACCCATCAATATCAATGTTTTGATAAGAAAAGAAAGATCAAATTCAAGGTAAATTATAAATACCATAGAGAGAATAATATGAATTTTCGTTTATTCATGAAATGTGTAAGAAAAAAGAAGGAAATTTACTCAAGGTAATTGTAAAATGTTTTAAGTGTGAAAAGGAATTTCATTAGGCTATCTAATACTTATGTGATGGGAGGAAAAGTTTTGATAATGATAGAGAAAAATCACCATATAATGCACCACTCATACTCCAATGTTTCAAATACAGGGAGTATGGTCATTATGCTAACCAGCTCTCAAATCCAAAGGTTAATGATAATTATCGATATTAGTAACCTATTAAGCCTAGATAAAAATGGAAATCTAAAGTGATCATTGTTATTGATGTGGATAATGAGTTGGTGAAAAGAAAATTTACCATCCACTCTATAATTTTTAATGAATTATTTGATTTTAGATCAATACACTCTTTTATATCTAAATAATTTTATGAGGGTATCACAACACCACCCCAACGATTAGATTTTGAATTAGAATTGAAACCCATTAATGGTATGATGATAAAATCCCAAGTCTATGATTATTATCTAATTGATATTTATGGAAATTTACTTCCTGTAAATATCATTATTCTACCACTAGTTTAATTTGATGTTATATTAGGCAGGGATTGGATTTATTTACATAAATACTACATTAATTTATAATGAGCTGAAGTCACATTTGATATTCCATAAAAACTGATCATTTATGAGTTTGATGATAAATATAAAATTTTTATGGAAATTAAATCCATTATACGGGACTTGATTCCTTTTCAAAAGTGGTGTTTATCTTATATAGTTGAGGAGAAACTCAAAATCAAATATATGACTATTTTCCAAGAGTTTTTTGATATCTATCTTTAATAGTTTCCTAGTATTACACTGAATCATAAAGTTGATATTTTAATATAACACATACATAGTGAAACACCTATTCCATAGACAACATATATAATAGACCTGATTGAGTTACGTTAATTGAAGAAAAAACTCTTGGAAAATCTAGACAAGGGATTCATTTGAAAAACTTCATCTCCATGGGGTGCACATTTTCTTTTTATTAAAATGAAATTTGGATTAATGAGAATTTGTATTGATTATTGAGAACTTAATAAGATCACAATCAAGAAAAAGTGTCTTTTATATTGTATTGATCAATTTTTTGATCAACTACACAGATCTCAATACCTTTAAAGGAATAAACTTCATTCTAGATGTCATCAATTGAGGTCCAAAAACGAGGATGTACCCAATAATTCATTTTGTACAATGTATAAACACTATGAATTTATAGTGATGCCATTTTTTCTTACTAATTACCCTAAAAAGTTTATAGATTTAATGAATATTCTTTAGATATTACATTCATTAGATTGTTGTAGTCTTTATACATGACATTATTATATATTCAAAGAGAAAGTAAGAGCATGAAGATCACTTTTAGACTATCCTGAAGATGCTAAAGAAGTATAATCTATAAAAAAATTACCAAGTGTGAATTTTGGCTACAAAAAGTTTCATTTTTTGGTCATATAATCTCAAGAGAGAGTATATTTATGGGTTAATCAATGATAGAAGCTATTGATTGTTGTCCTAGACCAACCACAGTGATTTAGATTCATAATTTTCTTGGTTTTATTAGATATTATCAATGCTCTATATAGAATTTATTATGTTTATCGAATATACTCACCAAGTTAAATCTGAAGGGATCCAAATTCCTTTAGGTGGATGAATAAGAGTAAAATTTCAAGGAAACTAATGTAAGGTTAGTCAGTGAACCTATGTTACACTACCCTATAGTGGATAAGGTTTTTTTATCTATATAGATGCATAAAATATGGTAATGGGATTATTACTCATAAATAATGATATAGTGATAGAATATTCTACACAAAAATTGAAAATTCATGGTAAAAAATACCCAAATCATGATTTAGAGTTAACTATCATAATTTTTTCATTTAAAATGTAAATAAAATATCATTACATATAAAGGTGTAAATATATTCTGATTATAAAATTTTTAATGTATATATTCACTCCTAAATAGTGGAATATTATCTATAGAAGACAGTGGGAGTTAATTAAAGATTATGAGTGCTCAATAGATTACCACCATAGGAAAGTGAATGAGGTGGATGATGCTTTGAGTCAAAAGGATTGTTCTAGAATATTTATGATTATGATAGCAAAATATCCAATTTTTATATATATTCAAATGATTGATATAGAGATCGTGAATTAAGGGGATTAATAATATCTTTCTCCAATGGATGTTCAGACATCTATCTAAGTAATGATTAAAGAGGTACACAAGTAAGATATAGGTCTTCAAAATAATTTGAGAAAGTTTCTTGAGTTCAACCATGATTTTGATGTAATGATAAGGTATAGGAATCGTGTTTGTGTCCCATCAATACTAGATTTGAAGAAGGGGTTATTAGATGAATCTCATATTTAATCATTCCCTATTCATCCTGTAAGTATGAACATGTTTAGAGATATGAAAGATTATGGATCTTGGGAGAACATGTAGAGAGATATTACATAGTGTATCTTTGTTCTTGGTATTTTAGCAAGTTAAGTCTGAGAGATAAAATTATATGGAGTTGTTATGACTATTACCCGCATTAGAATGGAAAAGGGAAAACATCACCATAGTTGTTGTCATTGGAATCCCCAAAACATCTAAGGTCCATAATGTTATTTGGGTTGTATTTGATCACTATAAAAATGAATCATATATCATTTCAATCAGAGATTATTTCTATATTGGTCATCTTGTTAAGATATATGTCAAATAATTGGTAAGTTTTCATGTAGTATTATATTCTATTGTATTTTATCAAGATTCATGGTATACCTAAAAGTTATGGAAAATTATTTAGAAAGATTTGGAACCAAATATTGTTGTAAATAGTACTTATAATCCTAAGATAGATGTATAGTCTCATAGAACTATTAAAACCCTATAGGATATTCTGAGGGGTTTTTATGGATTTCAAAGGTGGTTAGTATCAACACCTTACTCTGGTTGATTTTTTTTAAAATAATATATTTTAGTAAATCATTTAGATGGATCCTTATGAATCACTATATAGAATGAAGTGTGGTACTATAACATGCTAGGATGAAGTTGGAGAAATAAATCTATTGAGGCCTAATCTAGTTGAGGAAATGGAAGATAAAGTCAGATCCATTCTATTGCACATTAAGGAAACTCAGAGTTGATAGAAAATTTATGCTAATAATCATCATTGAAATATGGACTTTGATATTTTTTAGAAGGTATTCCTGTGAATTTATTCATGGAATAAGTTTATGATATTCAGTAAGAAGCTAATTTTAGTCCCTACGTATATTTTCCCCATTGATATTCTTAATTTATTAGTGATGGTATCTTGTCATTTGGTGCTTCTACCCAACCTCTCTCAAGTTCACATTGTGTTCTATGTATCTCTCTTGATGAAGTGCATACATAACCCTTCACATATACTAAACTCAGATTTCATACCCTTGGAGAATGATCTTACTTATGAAGAATAACCAGTATAAATATTTTATTATAGAGATAAAGGTGTATGGAACAAGACTACTCACCTAGTTAATGTTTTCTAGAGGAATCATAAATTTGAAGAAGATAAAAGGGGACTTAAAATTTTGATGAAAAAAGAATATATTAATTTTTATGTATCAGAATGATATATTTTCAAGGGTGAAATTATTTTTAATAGGGGTATAATGTGACTCTTTGATATTTTATCATATATTTCTTTTCAAATAAATTTAATTTCTTTGATATCATGAAACACACACAACCCTGAGTCTAAGTGAACCATAAGATAGTATTCTATTATAAAATAAATATTAAATTGTAGGATTGAATAAGAATGAATAAAATTTAATAATTAAGTTTTTTTTTTTCTAAATCAAATATACTGATAAATAGGTACTCAGTTTTTAGTAAAGTCTTTATATGCTTCAAAAATAAAATTTTCCTTAAAAATGATTTTTATTTCTTTTTGTGAACAAATAATATAATTAATTTTTTTCACTATTAGATAATTTATTGAAAAAACATTAATTAATTTTTTAAATATATATGTAAAAAATAACTTAGGGTGATTTTTTTAGAAAAATTTCTGAAAATATTAATTTTTCAACGAATAGTGAGAATTAATGATTTTTATTGAAAATTGTATTTCTATTTAAACAAATTAAAAAATCTTATTCTAATTTAAAATGGTTTTAAATGTAATATATTTAATTAATTTTATTAATAATAATATTATTTTCATAAAATTAATTTTATGATGATTTTGGTATAAAAACATTGTATACTTAAGAAAATATTTTTCTTAAAAACTATTTTTCATCTCTTTTTGCGAGTTTATTTTAAAATTAATTTATCCCAATTTTATAGATTGAATTTGAAAAATATATTCCATATTTTGAATCATAATTTCTAAATTTGGTAATTATTACACTTTCATTTTTGTTCATATTAAAGAGTATAAATATTTTTTATCTCTTTTTGTGAGTTCATTTTAAAATTAATTTCTCCCAATTTTATAGATTGAATTTGAAAAATATATTCTATACTTGGAATCATAATTTCTAAATTTTGTAATTATTAAACTTTCATTTTTGTTCATATTGAAGGGTATAATGGTACATTTTAAAATTAAACTTGTATAAATCCTATTTTATGGACTTATTTTGAACTAATACTATAAAAAATATGAATATTTATCTATTTGAAATCATTTTTATTTAGAATTAATTTATTATATTTTTAATCTTTTAAGATATTCTAAGTGTCTCCTCTCCCCCACTTATAAAATGACACCTCTAATTTATATTCCTTACACCAATTTGAGCATTCTAGATAGACCAAACCCAACCAAATTATTTTTTAAACATTCATATCCAAGGATTATAGGTTATTTTGTTCTTAAAATACGATTCCAAGGGTACTTAAGAAATGATATAGAGGAGGCCTTCCAAATATGAGGTAATCATCATACCTTAACTCTTTCAATTTATTTATTCTTATACCTCATCTAAATATATGGTACTTATCATGGAATAATAACTTAAATAAATTAAATATACATAATATTTATTATTATTAATATTATTATCATTATTTAAACATGAATACCCACCCTCTATTTAATCATATGGGAATAAAATAATCACTTCAATGTATGTGTGGACTACCACCATGTTTCATTGATGGATCCATGAACAAATTCCAATGACTATAACTATCAAAAATAAATTCTTTGAAAAAGATAAACCAATAGAAATTGAGGAAGAGGTGGGGAAGAATAATAAAGAGTAGTTTTCCACTAAAAATTGTTTTAAATTAAAGGAGGAAGATCTCATAATCACAAAGGAAATGAGGTGCTCCGTTGATCGCGCATAGGGGTGGGTCTTACAATAGTGTATTTAAAATATATCCAAAATCCTTAAAATTATATTAGGGAAAAATTAAATTTCATACTTTAATGAAATATAGTTAATTGCATTGTTTGATTGTATGTTTTATAAAAACGTGAAATAAGAGTGAAACGTTCATGAGAATGAAAGCTCAGACCACATAGAGTTTGGATACATGGTTTACTAAACTATTTTCCAAATTTGTAACCCCCAATGTTAAAGTTGAAACATAGTGCAAATTGTTTCTCATATGGTTTCCCCTAACTATGTGATAACTATTTAATAAAGTAAAGACATGTTATTTTCAAATTAAAAGTTTAAAACCCCAAAAAAACTCAAAAATAACCCAAAATTATATAATACAGAATACCACAGTGACATGGGGGTGTCACTATTCTCCCCACAATGCCACTTTCAGCCTATATAAAGTATTTTATATGTGTATAGGTGGTGTAATTTGAAAAATTCAACACCCAACATAAAATTTAAGTGGTTTTGTAGATAACATAAAAATTCCATATGGAGTGGGAATCACAAAAAAATTAACTATAATGAAAATTATCTATAATTAATCATCAATATCAATTAAATTGATTCTCTAATATCATCAAATATCTTCAAACATACTTCAAATCACCAAGATACATAGGGATATAAGAAAATGGGACCCAAAATAGGTATCCCCTCCATTTGGATTTCATTTAAAATTGTAAAATAAAGGATAGATACTCTCATAAATTGAATATCACCAAAATAAACTCATTTATATAAAGTTTAAAAGGTGATGAGAACACCCCACTAGACATAATAATCATCAAGAAACCTATTCAAAATCCTAAAAGAACATAAAACCTATAACTGTGGAATTTCCAAGGTGTTTATTAACACATAATAATAATAAAGATCATATAGAAACCTCAAACCTAAGATCTCGATTATTTTTATTAACTAAAATCATAAATCGTATTCTATAACATATTTTAATCAGTATGTTTACCATACATCGAAGATCCAGCACAACATATTTATCCATCTCATATGCATTTGATGAAGATAACATAGTGAAAACCAAAGGGCATACTACATCCATTAGCCTCTATGATCTGACTAGATCACACATCGTACATTTAGTACTCTCCATCCTCCAAGTTATTCTAGAATATCATAATGAAAATGGGGTAAAATAAGAGAGAACTGGTAGATAGGGAATCTTGTTCAAGTATCTTGTAAGCTTCACTTACGAAACCACATGGAAATTTTATTGTAGTAGGGTTTATAAAGGCTCAAGAATGATCTTCAGTATTTTCATATTAATTAATGTTTTATAGAGAATTGGTTAATAACTTGGTCAATGTATGAATATCTGGATCCACAATTGTAAACAAAGACCAACCTCTAGAAAATAATCAGTTCTAATCTATTTAGAAAGTGATATATCATAATATTCATCAAATATGTGTGTGTGTGTCTATATATATATATATATATATATATCCACCAATCTCCCCATATTCTAGAATACACTCTCATATGTTCCCTTTATCAAATATATAATGTGATCATGGGATGTGAATTATGTTAATCCCATATAGTCAACTCATTTTTTCTCTATTCTCCAAATACAAATTGACCTTGTTGATGAATACATCACATGTACCTAATTTAAATATAAAATCACATCATATATACTATCTAGGTGTGTATTAACACTACCCAATCTATCTTAATAGAGGTCCCAGATATCATACTCATCATATGAGATAAAAAATCCCATCTTGGTTGAGCTCCAACCAACAACATGATCAAAAACATACCAAACCACCCCATGGTAATCTATGTTTTAATGACTGTCATAATAAAGTTATAAAATTATAAATTTTATCATGTTATTTATCTCAACAACCTCAGGTGGTAGGGACCTAATATCATCTATTCACCCCTAGTATACTAAAGACATAGTGTATGACACTCCCTGAGGTATATTGTATAGGTTATACAGCGCACACAAAGAATGTTATCCTTTATTATATACCTCATGATCATATTTTGTATCTCTATATTATAATACTACTCACACAAACATTAAAATATATTCATAACCAAAAATACTCTACGAAAAACATCGGTTGGGAATAACTCAAAATCATAATTTGGGAGGTCGATTGTCGTTGTATTTCTTGAAATGTGTGTGTGTGTCTATATATATATACACCACCAATGTGAAAGTATGAAAAATGGATATTTCATATTATATGATAGATTTTTTTATTATTAAAACACATTTTAAGAATATGTAACAAAATGTGACATAAGAACTGCTCTATCATATCAAATATAATAAACTTATAGATCAACATTATGTTTGCTGAACTTTCTGGGGCGATGTTAACTTTTTATATCTATATGTATTTCCTATCACATGTTTACATGATGATTTTATAAAACCATCCAACTAAAATATATAGTGAGAAAAATCTATGAAGAAATAAATATTAAGTAATAGTGATATTTTGGAATCATATTCCTAATGTTCAAGATATAGAATGTATTAAAAATTCATAACTTTTCAAATTCAAATGTTGTGATGTAAACTTATGTTTTCTATATAGAACTCTTTATAAGTTTAACATCATCATCCTAGAATTTATTTCCATAAAACAATTTTTTAGAAAAATAATGTTATTATTTACATTATTATTCACCGGCACATCCTAAGATCCATTTGGATTAAGTGACATTTTCTTATCTTATAGTAACTAAATGTAACTCTTTATATTTATATTTACCATTATATCCTAAAAATATTTTAATATATCAAGTTAAATTCATTTTGAATTTTTAATGGAATAATCATTAAGGAAATAAGGATATTCAATTTTCACTATAATTAAATGTAACTCTTTACACTTTTATTTACCATCACATATATTTAACTCAATAGGATATTAAGATAAAAATAAATTTAATTTCAAATAGTATAATCATTTATTTTTTAACTTCAAAATTAAAAAGTCTAAACATACTGCCACCAACCTCTTAGACACTATATTCGTTTCAGAATATCTTTCCAATATAACGAAAAATTCATTGTGTTTGGTAAAAAAACTTATTACCTTTTAGTGTGAATATTTAACAAATAAAATATTATTACATGTCAAATATGGTTTTCTTTATGTTTGGAGAATTTTTTATGAAATAATATTATTCATAAAAATATTCCATTTATGGGTGGTAGGAACATCTCCCCTAAAATTTTAAAAAACATCTTGATAAACTCTTTATACTAGATAAAACATTTGTATCCTTATAGTATTCTCAAAAAAATTATAAAATCCAAAAAATCATAAACCGTCTATATACAATTAATTATTTCTATTTTTTATTAATAACTATTTGTTAATAAAAAAACTTCTCTTATCACATAAGTTAAATGATATGAATACACACATCCTCATATTTCATTCATATGAAATTGAAAAATAATTTTATATTCAATATTTGATATAAGAAATCTTTCTTCATCATTTGAATGGAAACTATAGTTCTTCTGATTCTTCCCGTGATATTAAATTTTTTTATATTCACAACATTTGTAAAGTATACATTTGGTATTTCATATCCCTCATAAATAAAGATTCAAAATCTATAACATTGATAACTAACATAGACATTCCATGGATTTTTGAAAACTCTTTTAAGGATTTTGAACTATTTCATCACATGGAATCATTATTCCACTCTAGAAACATCTTTAAACCATGACTGGATAGTTGAAGAAACATTTTTGTATTCCCTAATTAATTTTTATTGTTATGGTTTAAACTTTTACCCACCTATATTATCAATAAAACACCAAAAAATAGACATCATATGCTCAATTAATCCATTATTAACATTGTAGAATATTAGGTAAAATATTATTTAACACATTCACATTTTTGGAACATTTACATAGTAAAAAAATGATGAATTCTTTAACCAAAATAAGCCTTTATGATACTTATTATCTCACAAATTAATTTACATATCAATTCATATTGAATATATACATAGATAATTAAATTTCCATCGATCATATTTCATCTAATGGCTTTGAAACCCCTAGTGAATCGTTTTATGATTATTATAATCATCTAGATTCATATGTTTCATAATTTCAATACTTGTTTAATCAAGATGGTGTTTCAAATAAAAACGTTTTCTTTTTTAATTATGAACTTTTCTTAAGCCATCTTTCTTATGAGTTATTTACATTAAGATTCTTCTTTTTAAGAATTAATCTAAATGTAGTGTTTGATGATGGTGGTGGTGTTATTTATCTATAACAGAATATTTTATCATATGGGTATTGTTTTTTATTACCATTAATAATAAATTTTATTAAAATGGTCTCCCACTAAAATGACTACTACTTTATAAACATTATTACACCCATTAGTGGGACAAGATACAAATTTCACTAAGAAATAAGTTTACTTTAGTGTTTATCTCATAAATTAGTTATTTTGGTAAGACATCATCCCAATCATATCATATATGACACTTAAGTAGTTTTTTAATGGGGGTTCCTTAGCTAAAGTTTCCAACGATTATTTATTGAAAAAACAATGGATTATAAGAGTTTGGGAGAGGGGATTTTACAACAATTTCTTTCATAAAGTTAAAGTAAATCTGGAAGAATATCATCCAAACATGTGAGATCCTTATTGATTAATTTGTTGTAAATTTCATTATCTATATAATTTTACTTTTGTTATACATGAGTTACAATGTAGATGATGTTGGAGAGAAATCCCATGTACTCTACCGATAGAGTAGTGAAACACTATGTGAGGTGTATTGTGTTTTTTCTAATTGATTAAACAATGGTTATTGAATCACATTCTATCCATAAGGTATACCAACCTAAATTCTTGGAAAATAACACTACATTGATAATTCTCAGTATTTCAACCTTGAGAGAAGATGTAAGACCACAAGACTCAAGGAAGAATCCCACTATAATCTCAAATGAAAACTCTTTGTCCAATCCATCAAGTGAATAAACTAAACTCTATTCCTTTGTTATCCTAACTGTTAGGGTTTATCAAATAAGTGTAACCCATATTGAACATCCCAAATAGTCTAACAAAATAAAGTCTAAGGGATTTCATATTTTACATGAAAATACACAGATTGATAATCCAGGGTCATGCATTACATTATTTACTTACAAAAGATGATTCAAAGTCACCCAAGTTTTATATAAAACTACCTGGTTAGATGACCAAGTTCTTGATAAGTACTGATTTGGAAGAAATATCATTCTAATTATTTTTAAGGGGATTTAATCTTATTGTATTACATCTTATTATTCCATTTTTGTATACATGATTCTAGTGATTTAGTTTGGTGTCCCATTCTATCCACTAAACCAATTTGTAAAATACATATTGATGTGTAACTCTTTACACAAATCACATTTTTTACTTGCAAATAAATAGATATCAGGAATATTTATACATATCTAAATTCATATGATGCATAAGGTATAATAATTATTCATTTAAAGATTTATAATTATATTTTATTGAAAATCACTACATGAGTAATATTGAAAACACAAATAGATCCTTCTTTCATGAATGAGGGATAACAATCCATGGCAGTGGGGGTTATTTCATGACCCTCTACCTCTAAATATACTGTAATGAGGGGAGAGAGATTATGACCCCCGATTCCCTCCTTCAGTAGGCCTCAGTATCATAAATAGCACCAAGGGTGTACAAATATCACAATATGGGAGGCATTACCCTTTACAAAATAAATAGGATTGGGAGATAAAAGGAATCAACCAAAATCAATTCCATTACATATTTATAAGAAAACCAAAACCCATACCATGATGCATTTATAAATAGAACTGATACAATAAGTTCTCCAAAGTAAATGTGCAAAAAGTAAAGCTAAAGTAGTGACACAATAACTATCAAGCGTCCGAACTAGTAATGTCTGGCACAGTCCATGTAATCTCTTTATAAACCTGAAAATGGTTTTATATACATAGGGTGAGAATACAAGTATTCTCAGTAAGAAAACCAAAGTCTCTGATGCATATGTAAAACAAGCGTACTAATTCCCCTATGAGAAAATAGCAGAACCAAATAGCACCTATCAAGGTATACTAACCATCCCATCCTCGCCAAGGAACCCTCACCAAGAAACGTATGTCAAGTAATATAATATAAAGTAAAGAACATCGATGATAGGGTACCTCACACTACTTTCCAATTGGTATTCCATTGTCTCCCAATGTTTTACATCATGTTTCTTTCATTCCTCTTGTATACCACATCACATGCCACCCTCACACACATGGGCCTCACAAAACATCCCACCTGCACAAACCTAGTCCCAAAAACGCATCCTTTCAACACACACCTGGGACACAAAACACATACATTCAACACACACCTGGTCCTCACAACACATCTCACGTGCACACACATGTTCCTCACATCATAGAACATCAAATCACATCTCATTCAGAAGAAAAATGGGAAAGAACATCACACCTCATCCCAAAAAACACATGGTACACCCCATCACAACACATCCCGATGAAACCTGGGATACCACAACCACCATCTAATGCACTAATAGAAATCTGGTCATCATATCCAGTGCAATACCAACCTCTCCTTGAAGAGAGATAGGAAAAGAGTGGGTACCGATCCATTTGTATTTATCACCAAATATTAAGAAAAAAACCCCCAGCATTACTATGTGGGTGTTCAGCGTATAGTTCTCAATGTGGGTGGGGTACATATATAAATTATAAGAATGTAGAGTGTATACATATATATATATATAGAAAAACACACAAGACCAACCTATAGGTTAACAAAAAAACTAACCAACTCACTTCACCATCACTTTTGCTGATACCTCTCAATGCATTTATTAGTATCTATGAAATTTATTTCTGATGGAGACGATCCCTTCATTTCATTATTTACCATCTACCACATTTAATCACACAACCCATCATTATATTATTTATTAACAGATCTCATCCCATTAATTGAATCAAACCATTCCATTTCAAACATTATTAAAGAATTATTTATTTATTCATTCTATCACTACTCGAGAATCTAGAAAAAAACAACCAAATTTCACAACTAGAAAAACACACCATCACCTTGCCACACCAAAGTCATGGACAAACAAACCACATCCTTGCTACCCCACAAGTACGGCCAAACAAACCATATCCTCACCACCCCACAAGCATGACCAAACAACCACATCCTCCCTACCCCACAAGCACGGACAAACAACCACATCCTCAACACCTCACAAGAATTTACAAGCAACCATCATCCCCACAAGCCTCAACCACTCAACCCACAACACATCAAGATCATTTTTCTGATTTACAAGGGGATTTTATCACATTCCACTTTATTGATTTTTGGTTTTATCACACAAGCCAAAATCCCAGGGCAACCATTTCATTATACAAGTATAATTAATTAACCAATTTTCTTTTTGGTTGATATCACAAAAATCACAACACATATATTCAGTGAAAAAAAACCCACCAATGACCACAATTTTCAGTAGGGCAACAATGCCCAAACAATTCACAATATTAAAATCATATCAAGGTTGTAAAAACATGCGAAGCAAACCCATTTACCCTTATATTTCAATTTAACCAATTATTTATCTTTAGTTAATCTGTAAAAACATGATTTATAGGAAAAAAAGAGAAAACCCCTCCCACATGATACACAACAAAGAGAAACAAGGGAAATCCTACCTCAAAGAAGATTTCCAACTTTTTTTGCACTATATGGTGAACAAGAATGCATGTGAACCATAATTGTACCATGAGAAAGCACAAATCAACCTACATCACATCCAATTACAATAAATTTCAACCTAAGGCACACCCTAAACCATAGAAACACCAAACCAGTGGAACCCCAAGAAAATAATGGAAGGAAAATTGGTGAGAAGAATAAGATAACTCACAAAGGATCAACCAAGGATCACCAACAGACATCCACCAGGATCAATAAATCAAAATGGGATGAATAAGGGTTCAAAGAACACCTAGGGGTACCTAGGTATTTCTCAAAATGAGATTAATAAGAGATCATGGGAAAATGAATGAAATTCCTGCAGAAAATAATTTTAAAAATACACTGTGTTGGGGGATTACATGAAATGAAATCCCCTTTCATGTCATGAAATACCTAGGGTTCAGTTTCTACTGAAAAACATGTCGCCTCTTCATTTTTTTCTAAACTCAATCCATAACATGTCGTGAAACAAACTTTAATGTTGTGAAATTGTTTTACATGGCATGAAACTCACTTTCACATCGTAAAAGTTTTCTTCTCCCAGCTTTCAACACCTGAACTCCTCCATAATTCCTCCAAACACCTATAACAACCAAAACTGGAAAAGTAAAAAACTAGAATGGAATGGACTGTTACATTAGATACCCCTAAAATTATTATCACCCTCATGAATCAAAAACCAACCCCATAAGAAAAAAATAGTTCCGAATAACCAACTTGTGAGATGTCTCTCAAAGATCTCGTCACACGACAGACGCTACCACTAGATAAACATGCCAAACCAAATGAACACAAACACACTGAATAACTAAATGTTTTCTCCTCTCACACAACCACCTTACACACAACCACTACACAACCATCTCAACCTTCACACATCCCAAACCAACAACTGTTGCAAGAAACAAACCACGCATCCACACAACCAAAAAACTGCACCATCCTGAACACACAAATCATGGAATTTAATCCTCTATGTAAAGATATTATCTACTCTAGATGGAACTAACTCACCCACATAGTTTTAATCACACTGTAGTAAATGTGCTTCTATTAGTAATCAGGTCCTCCCATTTTCATATGTGTGGACTTTATCACACATCACACCACACAAATCACAAACCAAGAAAAACAACTTGTCTTATTAAAAAATACGGTCTCAAACATCACATAACAAAGTAAAATAGGGTAAAGAAAAAATCAAAACAACTTTAGGTACTGGTAATGAATTTTTATCTCTCACTCCCAATTAATATCCTCATGGACACCATACCTCCACACAAAATTAACCAAAGGAATTTATCATCCATGCAGTTCCCTCTCTTGACGATCATGGACCTCTACTGGACACTCCACAAATTTCATGTTGTTTTTGTTGCCCAACTCTCCCCATTAAATGAAATGGGAGTCATCATGAATATATCAATAAAGATGATAGATTTTAAAGACATTTTGGATCCTCTCCAACCGTTGCGACAAACCCAACAAATATGACACCATGCCAACTCACCCTAATACCTCAAAGAGACCAAAAAACCTAGGAGAAAACTTACTCTCTCTTCCAAACCTCCACTTCCCATGTCGATGGTAAACCATTATGAATATGTGGTCCCAAAAATTTAACT
Organism: Viscum album; assembly: GCA_963277665.1. NCBI lineage: Eukaryota > Viridiplantae > Streptophyta > Magnoliopsida > Santalales > Viscaceae > Viscum > Viscum album. The sequence goes on from OY728136.1 coordinate 1,447,732,380, forward strand.
CCAATGGCCTCCTCTTATGATCGGCATAAAACTTCTTTCGGTCTTGCATTACTTTCATCCTTTCATGAACGATCTGAACTTTCTCTACCATGCTCTGCACCACATCAAGACCATAAAAAGCTATCTCCCCAACCTCTATCCAACACCGTGGTGAATGACATGGTCTCCCTTAAAAATCCTCAAATGGGACCATGATAATTGATTTGTGATAGCTATTATTATAGGAAAAATTTACCAAAGGAAGGTGTCGTACCCAATATCAATCAAAGTCCAAGAGCCACACCCGCAACATATCCTCCATCGTCAAGAGAGTCTATTCTATTTTCCTATTTGTTTGAGGGTGAAAAGTAGTGATAAAGTATAAAAAATTTCCAAAATTAAGATGCAATTCCCTCCAAACTCATGAGGTAAAACATGTGTCTTGATCTGAGACAATGGACCTTGTAACTCCATGCAACTTCACCACCTCATCCATATACCTATTAGCCAAGGCATCTACTACACCCGACTCCTTGATTGCTAAGAAGTGGGCCGATTTCATTAACCAATCCACTATAACCTAGATAATTTCCAAACCTTCTTGAGGTCTAGGTAACCCTGGGACAAAAACAATCGATATGTCATCAGATTTCCACTCGGGAACATCCAAGGGCTATAACAAACCACCAAGAACATGATTCTTGACCATTAATTTCTTGAAATCCAAGCACTTTTCCACAAACTCTACCACTTCCTATTTCATCACGGGGCACCAAAACTGCATCATCAATCCACGGTACATCTTGGAAACTCTTGAGTGTATCGTAAAATGTTATATATGAAAATAAAAAAGGAATTCCTTGGACATTTCTACCAGAAAAAACAGTCTTCCTTGAAAAAACATCTGGTTCCTACCATCCTCTAACCATACCTCTAGAGCATCACCATAGCCAACAGGATTTTGAAACACCTCTTCATATGAATCTCCCCATTTGGAATCTTCCACCTACTACATCATAGAATACCATTCCATCATCTGAAACAAAAAAACTCTACCATCATCCATTTTTTCATCTAAGTGAAAGGCTGCAAACTCCTCCTTTGCTCTCCAAGTGTCCTCAGATTCCTGAAAAACATCCTTCTTTGAATTTATGCTCAAATAATCAGCCATGAAATTCCCCATTCCTAAGATGTAATATATTTCAAAATAATAATCTTGAAGAAACACCATCCACCTCCACTATCACAAGTACAAATCTCTCTAGAAAAATACATACCTCAAGCTCTTCTGATCCGTGAAGATCACAAAGTTCTCCCCGATGAGGTAATGTTGCAAAAACATTAATGCAAACACAGCCTATTATACCTCTATATTGTGGTTATAATAGTTACACTCATGGTTACATAACATCCTAAACCCATAAAAGATCACTTCTTATAGAAACATTAGCACACATCCTAATCCTAAAAGGGAAGTATCACAAAACACCTTAAACATCACCCCTTCCTCAGGAAATTGGAGTACTGGAGCACTGTCCAACTTCCATTTCAAGTAAAAAAATGTTTCCTGACATGGATCACTTACCAAAAATATTGTTCCTTCCTAGTCAAATCTTTAAACTTGGTTGAAACCTGAGGTAAATCAGGTACAAACCACTAATAATAGCCTATGATAATAAGAAAATTAAAAACCTCTACTATGCTCTGGGGTGATCCCCAAGAAACAAATACTTCCCCATTAAATGGTTCTAATACCACACCCTATTAATACACCACATACCTAAGAAAATAGACCTATCATGTCTATAACTTTCACTTAGACAACTTCCTATAGATCTGGTGACTTTGAAGAACATGCAATATAGTTCTAAGATGATTGACATGCTACTATTCTAACTTCGAGTAGATTAAGATATCATCGATGAATACAATGACCAGAAAATCCATGAACTCAAGGAAAATGGATTTCATAATCCACATGAAAATGAATGGTGGTTTTATAACACCAAATGGAATATATAAAAATATGAAGTTCTCATACCAACATTTAAAGGAAGTCTTCGGGATATCACCCTCTTTAATCCACAACTGGTGATATCAAGATCATAGATCGATCTTAGAATTCCAACTCAACCATCTCATCTATTCAAAAAGATTTTATATCCTTAGAAACGGGTAACAGTTCTTGGAAGTCACCTAATTCAACCTCTAGTAGTCTATACACAACCTCATACCATTGTCTACCCTCTTTGTGAACAACACTGGATCACCCCATTGTGACACACTGGGATAGACAAACCCATTCTACACCAAATCATCTATCTAAATACTAGACTACTGAAACTCATAAGTCACTATTTGATAAGTATCCATAAAAATAGAAGAATCATTGGCTGCAAGTCTATCCAAAACTTAACATTGTGTCGAAGGGGTAGCATCACAACCTCCTCAGGGAAAACATCCAAGAAATATCCAATGATCCTAGGGACCTCTACCATCCTAGCGTCAACTGATTACACTAAAAACTCATCCAATGTGGATATAAGGGGATCCACATGCCAACTTCCCACCCTAAAACTCCACTCACCATAGAAAACAACACGTTGACTATCCAAATTCAAAAACACAAATCTACTACAGAATTAGTCGATAATAGCACCTATGGAATACAAAAATTCAATGCCATGTATGAAATCATATGTCTACATTTATAGAAAGAAAATATCCCCACCATATTGATGTGGTCCCATCATCAGTCTACACTCCCAGCACACACCAATGCTGGTCTGGCCTGCGACAGGCGTACTCAACACCAAGGGCACTAAAATCCTCTCTATGAAAAATCCTAGAGAATGGGATATATTGGGTGAAACAAAGAATTTTAAAGATCATAAATCAAAAAAGTAAAAAAAACAAGAGTAATAAACAAACTGATTGTGCCTCTTACGATCTATAGACCATCTAGAATTGCATTCCCCACTAGGAAAAAATGACTACACCCCACTCATATACCGCACTACTAATGACCACCTCCATGGAAATGCTTGATTCATGATCCCTAAACATTAGGAATATCCTGAGGTTAGCCTCTATTGGCTCTATCTCACCTTGGAGGAGAAAAATCCTGCCACCTCTGCTACTAAAATGGTCTAACTATAAAGTTATATTGAAGATGGAATGGAACATTTCCACCTCCACCAAACTGATCTTAGGGAACCACTAGGCACTAGCTCAAGATATGTCCATGAACCACAAAACCAAAACACACTGGCATAAAGCTCCCAAGAAAATAACAAAATCACTGGCACCATAAGGCCATAAAGGAAGGTGATGAGTTTGACTCCCTACTGGTCGAAACCTCAAGTGTCCTAAAGCCTGAGACCTTCCAATGATAACTCTGACCCTTGAGGAACCCTATTGGATCTATTCCCATAGAAATCCTCCTCATGATTACATATTCTCAATCACCTATTCCTTTTTTTAAACCTCCAAATACATCAGCAACATAAAAGGAGTATCTATATACTGTATAGAAGGATGAAGTACCTCCTAAAGACGTCATGTATGAGACTCCTCATTCAGAAAATAATTTAGGGTAAAGAGAAAAAGTTCCTTGAACTTTATTCCTAGATCTCGCACTAAAATGCTCCCCTACTGAGGAGAAAGAAGGTCCTACCTTTTTACTTCCTTTATGGTCAACAAAAGGAACTCTGCCCAGAACTCCTTCTGGAAGTCATTCCACAAGATTTTCACCTCTACCACTTTCATTGATATAGTTTCCACCAATGAGATATAGCTCCCCACATCTAAATGAATTTCAAAGGGACCCAGCACTCTGTCGGGCCCCAGATCAAACTGGAATCGATCTCAAGATTCTCCATCTAGCTCTCTGTCTCCACATCTAAAACACTACCCTTGTACTTTCCCAAAGCATATCACTAGAAATAACGCAATGTTCACTTCCACTAACCATCCTCTTCAACAAGATAAACCATATAGAGATCAATCGGATCATCTTGCTAAACCTCAACTACCATATCAACATGTTGATGAAGATCGGGAGCCATAGCTGAAAGGAAAATAAGGATTTTATAATCCTGAGTGGTTTGGAATTTTATTTAAGATTTATTTTAAATCATTTAATTCATTATATTATCCATCTTAACTTTTAGAAGACAACCCAATTCAAACAATAATATAAGTCATTATAATTCATGCACCTTTCCTAGTTCTCTACCATACAAGAAAGACCATCTCACTTGGATGTCCAATAATCTCAGAGCTCATGCAATGGATCATGGGGGCCTAAAATCCCATGTCCTAGCCACTTTACCTAACCTATGTCATGTAGCAAAGTAAACTAGAAATATTTCCATACCATCCCATGCAGTCCTCACTATAAATAACTCCAACCTGCATCCTATCTCTCAACGGTTACCTCTGATACAACTCTTTTGTGACACTCTCCCACCAAAGATACCACAATGAGATGACAAAGATAATGACCCCTGGAGTCCCGCCTCCAGTTGGCCCCAGGTTCACAACTACAACCAAGGGTGTCAAAATCTCAAAATATTGGAGGCAATACCCTTTATAAAATAATTATGATTCAGAGATAAGATGAATCAACCACAATCAATTCCATGGCATATATATAAGAAAACCAAAAATCATCCCACAATGTATGAATAAATAGAATTGAAACAATAAAGTCTCCAAAGTAAATACCTTAAAGAAAAGGTAAAGTAGTGACACAACAACTATCAGGGGTCTAAAATATTAATTTCCAGTATGGTCTATTTAATCCCCTTGGAAACCTGAAAATATCTTTATATATGTAGGGTGAGCATACAAGTATACTCAATTGGAAAACCAAAGTCTCTTGTGAACATGTAAAAGAAGAATACTAATTCCACTATGAGAAAATAGCAGAACCAAACATCACTTATCAAGGAATACTAACCATATCATCCTCACTCGGGCATGCTCGTCAAGTAAAAAAAGTCAAGTAATATAATATAAAGTAAAGCACGTCGATGATAGGGTACTCGCACCACTTTCCCACTAGTATGTAGTTCTTTCCCAATGCCATACATCCTAGCGCTCCCATCTCTTTCGTATACAACATTATATCCTTCCCGCATGCACCTAGGCCTCACAACACATATCGCCTACACACACATGGGCCTCACATCACAATATATCACATAAAATCTCATCTTGAAGACACCAGGGAAAACACATCACATTTCATCCCAAAAACACTTGGGACACTGCATCAAAACTAATCCTAAAGACATATGGGATACCACAACCGCCATCTAATGCACTAACAGACCTCCTCCCATCATAGCCTGTGCAATACCTACCTCTCCTGGAAGAGATAATAGAAAAGTGCAGGTATCTATCTATACGTACTTCTAACAAAATATTGGTAAAAACACCCCCAGCATGACGATGCAGGTGTTCTGTTCATTGTTCTCAACATGGGTGGGGTGCTTATTGAAATAAAAATTATGTATTGTGTATACATATATATAGAGAAAAAAACACAAGCCCATCCTATGGGTTTATAAACAAACTAACAAACTCTCTTCACCATCACTTTTGCTGATAATTATAAATGAATTTATTAGTATCTAAAATAGTCATTTCATATGGAAAATATCACTTAATTTCATTATTTATAATCCACCACATTTAATCACACAACCCATGATTAGATTATTTTTTAACATATATCATCTCATTATCCAAACCAACCCATTCCATTTCAAACATTATTAAATGATTATTTATTTATTCATTCCATCACTACTCAAAAATCTAGCACAAAACAACCACATTTCCCAACCCTTAAAAAAAATCACTACCTTTCTACCACAAAGGAATATCTAAACAAACAACATCCTCACCACCCCACAAGAATGGAAAAAAAACACATCCTCGTCATTCTACAAACACATCCAAAAAACCACATCCTCATCACCCCCAAGCATGGAAAAATAACCACATCCTCACCACCCCACAAGCATTTCCAAACAACCATAAACCCCACAATACCCAACCACTCAAACCATATCACATCAAGATCATTTTACATATTAACAAGGTAATTTTATAACATTAAACTTTATTTATTTGGGGGCGTTGTCACACATGCCAAAATCTTGGGGAAACCATTTCATTGGCCTAGTATGATTAATTAACTAATTTCCTTTTTGGGTGATATCAAAACAATCACAACATTCATGACACATATATCCAGTGCAAAAAAATACACCAATGGCCACAATTTTCAATAGTTCATCAATCCCAAATAATTCTCAATATTGCAATCATATCAAGGGTGTAAAAAAGTGCAGAGAAAACACCTCTACCCTTGAATTTAAATTTAAAAAATTATTTATCTTCAATTAAGCTATAAAAAATGATCTATAGGAAAACAAGAGAAATCCATAGCATATGATACAAAATAAATATAAATGAATGAAATCCTACCTCAAGGAATCTTTCTAACTTTTTTCACACTATAGGGAAAAGAAGAACACCAGTGAACCACAACTGCACCATGAGGAACCACATATCAACCTATGTAGCATACCAATTCCAAACCCAAGGCACACCCAAAACTAAATAAACCCCACTTTAGTGGATCCTCCAGATAATAAAGGAAGGAAACATGTGATAGTGAGAAGAATAACCACCACAGATCTACCACGGATCGCCAATGATCATCCACCAAGATCAATGGATCGAAAAGGGATAAATAAGGGCTCAAATAACACCTCTAGGTGCCTAAGGTTCACAAAAAATAGGAGGAAAACGAGATCATCACCGAATGAATGAAATTTTGGCTGAAAATGGTTTAAAAAAGGCACTGTATCGGGGGATTACGTGACTTGTAATCTCCTTTCACATTATGAAATCCCCGAGGTCAGTTTCTTTTAAAAAAAATTTGCCTCTTCATTTTATTTTATTTTTCGAACCTTCATCCATAAAATATTTTAAATCAAACATTCACACTTTGTAATTGATTTACACAGCATAAAACCCACTTTTATGTCGTAAAAGTTTCCTTCTCCCAGCTGTCAACACCCGAAATCCTCCAAACTTCCTCTGAACACCTCTAACAACCAAAATCGGCAAAGTAACATACCGAGAAGGCATATACCATTAAAAGATCTAACCCAAATTCCCTCCCCTAGAGGATAATTTACTTGATAGAGAATCCAAATCACCATTAATCTAACACCTAATATTTATAAACTATATTCAGAAATTAAATTCGAGCTAATAACATTTGTTTCAAACTAAAGGTATTTGGAAACCAAATCCTTTTATCATTCCAAGCATAGAACTACTTAGATGATTGTATGATAATCTCTATAATCAGTTAAACCTTTAAAGCAAAGCATACACTATTCACACTATAAAAAATTTATAACTATAAAAAAATATAGGTAATAAAATTTAAATATGTTTATAGTTAAAAAATTTAAAAAGTAGATGAATTCTCATAATCAATTCATAAACAAAATCTTAATTATAATCACTTTATAATTTCAGATTCATTTATTATAGAAATTCCATAATTTTGAATACAAATAATTTCTATTAATTATACAATATGAACCATTTATATATTATATTATATAAAATTTTACTCAAGATATATTATATTTTATGAATTATAAACATTTTTTGAATCAATTCTCTATTCTGTAAAAATTTCACACAATCTAAATGTTACACATTTTATATTATTTAAATCTTGATAATATCAATCATTAAAATATTTTTGATATGGTATAAATAAAATCCATGATAAGGACCATAATTTGAACACATTAAATTAATATAAATATTTTATATTTTTATCTAATTTTTAAATTTACAAACCCTTTATAAATTACCCCTTATGATTTCTAAAAAAACACTTTATTCGTAAGTCATAAGGAATGAAATATTAGGCCAAAAAGGTATTTACTATTAATTATTGATATTATGGAATATTTATTAATAAATGTTTCAAAAATAATAATTATTTAATTATATTAACTTTATAATCTTACTGAAATAAATTATAATTATAATTTATAAATAATCACTTATTATTTAGAAATAATTTATAAGCTATAATAAAAATTAACTAAATATTAAAATTTTAATTTTTTTATACTGACTCTTGACAATAGATTTACCATAAATGTATTGTTGAGTCTAGTATAGAGTATTGTTGTAGGTCAACACATGAAAGTAGAGTGAAATGTATCATAGAGAAGGAGTGTCGTTGTGTAGGCTAATATAGTGGCAGTGGTAATATAGTAGAGTAGTTGTAGGGTAATTCAACAATGCCATTTAGAGAACTCTAGGTAGTGAAAAAGCTCTCACCGAAGGTGAATTACAATGTGAGACTCATTTAGTAGACTATTGTTCAGCATTTAAATACACCCACTCCTAAAATTACAGTGAATATCAATGAAATATTAGGGAAGGATATATTTATGATCTATTTTCCATGGTGTGTGATATAATCTAAATTATTGTAATAACATAAATTGTACCTCATACTTCAGATTATATTAATAGCTTCATGTAATGTGGAGATCCCAATTAAAGATACATTATCACATAATCGTATATCCAGGTAACTCTCAATATTACATTAATGCTTAACATATTCTCATGTAGGGGTTCCTAACATTGTTTTATCTCATAATGTAACATTAAGAAACAAACCACACATTACATAATCAGATAATGTAATATCAAAGACTCTAGTTAAAATTACATTGATTCTAAACAAAATTTTGACCACTTTTCTTTATTTTTAAAACATCATTTCAATTAATCGAAACATAGGTTTTATCTGATACAACTGTCAGTTTTATAATGGGTTTATTAACACATAATCAAAGCAACAAAATTATATATAAACCTCAATCCCATGATTTTCATGATTTTTATTAATTAAAATTATAAAAATTAGTGGTAACAATTTTATAATTAGTATTATTACCTTACATAGAAGATTTACTACAACAAATATATCTATATTTTATGGGTTTGATGAGGATCACATAGTGGAATATAAAGGAAATTCCACCTCCATAGGTATCCATGAGCTAACTAGATCATGCATTATACATTTAGGAATTTTCATCCTCCAAGATGTTCTAACATATCATGAAACAAAGTATGAATAATAATATATCAATCGGTAATAGGTATTCTTGGATGAGAATTATACATATATCACTTACATAACCATAAAGTCATCATATATAAGTACAGTTTATAAAGGATCAAGGATTCTTCTTAGTAATTAAGTATTAACTCATGTGTTATAACTCATGAGTTAATTCCTTATCCAATTCATGCATCATATTTATTAATTTCCCACCATGTTACATCTTATATAACCTTTCTTTAAATGATAGTCAGTGTGGAAATGATTCACCCAAATGTTAACACTTGATGATCAGGTGGTACTATTGAAATCCAATGAAACATTTATCAAATTTATTCTTTTTATATGTATCTCATTCATATCACAAAATATTAGTGACAATTTATTCTTGTACCTTTTCTTAATAATAAATTAGCGATAATGTATTCTTAAGTGTCTTGTTAAGATTGAGTACTATGGAAATGTTACCTTAAGAAAATAATAACAAAAATAAATCACATGTAATATTATATTTTAGGAATGTTATTATCAATAATAACACAAAAAAATCCATATAAAAAGTTCAAAAAGTCCACCAATATCTCATACATACAAGATAAACTCAATACACTAGCCAAAAATGTTCCTCAAAAAGAACAACATGGGAACTATCCTTGGGTCACAAAGATGATGGGAAAAAATTAAAGAGATCTTCATGAAGAATTATCCCATAGTAAACCTAAAAAAATATAGACTACAAACCATCGGGTACATATTCTTAACTATTATAGAGTTCTTCCAAGTTACATAGGCTCATACCCAAGGATCCCCATGTTCAACTCACCAAAATCCTAGTTGCATCACAAAAACATCATACACAAACCTCAAGAATCATGTAAAATCAATAAATCATACACAAAAACAAAAAATAACCAATTTATCATAAAGTAAAATTGATTTGGAACTCATAGCAAACATCAAACAATAATTACCTCAAAATATTTAATTCTATCCAATATCATTGAGTATAAACCTCAAATTTCTTTTTTTCATAACAAAGATAAATCCTATTTTGGTTTAGTGATGCATAGTTACAAAAACACAATAATATATAGATTCATTATTTAAATTGATTTTCATTTGATAAAACATAATTAAAAAATAGTTAATGGATAATTTAACACTTCTAGTGTTAAGGAAGCTATAACTGTAAGAACTTAGATTTAACTATAGTAAAAAAAACTATTATTTATTATAGTGTATAATAAATTGAATTAAACCATTTAATTAATGTATATTAATCAATTAATAGTCATATAATTACACACATATGTATTATAATAAAATAAAATTTACTATAAGAAGAGTGGATTTTAAGCACCAAATGCACAATTTTGAAATATACAAGAATTTTTTTAGTAAATAAATTTTATATAGATATATATTTTTCTCATAAAATATCCTTAAATTGGGAATCATCATATCAAGATTAACTAGTGGATAATTTTTCAAATTTTAATGCGATTGTTGATTTTTTAGTAAAAAGTAAAATACTATATGAATTTAAAGTAAGTATTATAACATCTTAATGACATAAAAAGGATGTAATATAAATTATTTTTCAACCAAAATGGGTTTATTAATTTAAATAATGTATAAAAAATTAATTTTACAAACCTATAAAGAGTATTTCAAAACCTAATGTATATTTTAGTTTTTTAAAAGAAATTATTTGTAAATAAGTATTTTTCCCAAATCCAAAATGTTATATTTTAAAGGGGGTTCGGTTCCTAAATGATTAAAATCCCAAAACTGACCTCTACATTTCAAAATACCATCAGCTAAAACCATGGGAAGAAAAATGGTTTTCTCTTTTTTTCCAAACCTAGGGTCCAAGGTCCATGCTTGGAAATTAATAAATTAATTCCCCTAATCTGATATAAATACCCCCATATTCTCCCATTACACTCCACTATAAATCTATTAAGTGTGAATTACCTCTCATTTTCCCTCCTAATTGTCTTACTAATGAGTTTATAAGGATCAACGATGTTCCTATTAAATCTTAAGATGATTCTTTTCAATTTAAGGTTTCCTATCCTCTTCTATACATTTATTTTCACAATTCTTCCATTTATTTTCCTTTACAATGAAAAATATTATTATTAATTATTTTTATAAATCCATTATTGTATTATAAATGATATATCACTATTCCCTCTCATTGTCCTACCTTCATAAGTTGTTATAATTCTAATAAATTATCCTAAACATAAAACATCCTAAAATTTCACTAATTTAGGGAGTGTGTGGTTTCCTAGAAATGATATCCCTAATTCAGTACAAATAATTGTATGGAGGATATGAATCAGATGAACCTATGTACAATAACCCTAAATATAAATACCCCAACCCCAATATCCCAGAGCTAGTGCCTTATATTAATACATTGGAATAGATATAAAACTTAAATCTCAATGGACAAATTAGTTTAGTTGTTTTGGAATCCAAATTAGATACATATAGTTTACATTACAACTTAAATAGAAAAACAGAATAGAAACTCCATTGGAAACGCCCATAGACTCCTAGATTATCCCTAAAATTCATTCATAATATATATCTTCGTATCCTAGGGATAAATAAAATACAATAAAGGGGTGATGTTATATGCTCAGTAAAGGTAAGAAATACAGAAAAAACTATCATAAATAAATATAAACAACAAGGCATAGTGAATAACTAAAAACACATGTCTTTAAACATAAACATGAGCATAATATAGAAAGAATAAAAGTTGATTAAATAAATCCATATTAATAATTATATGAGAATTAAAATTAACCATGGATATTCAATTATCCCAATAATAAAATGGATTATCAATTACTAATACCAAAATGAGGGAATTTATAATGCTAGATATCATAAACATACAGTCAAGGCTTCGGCCAAGAAACCATACATAGTGGGTAAAAACCTGGTCTAGTCTATCTCACGAGACCTGCAGATGAATTGAGGGGTTAAATAGGGCCCCACACATCACTTACTAAGTCCAATTAATTCTTCATATAAAATTTGTGAACATAATAAACATATACATTCCTATTCAATATAGCATATAAAATGTAAATAACACTCCCCATAATCATAAACCATCCAAAGTAATATAGATAATGGTATCAAGATAGTACATCCCAAGTCAAAATAATCATAATAATTCAATAAAATTTGGTAGATGATATCATAAAATATTATTCCCAATTAAGAATAAAATTCAATAAAGGGTGTTGAAATAGATGAAAATACTCTAATAAAATCAATGAGTAATTCATGAGGGAAATACCCTTTTTACTTTACAAAGAAGATTTCTTTTGGAAAAATAATTTCATAAAACCATAACTGAAATAAGATATTTTTTCAAGATAAAAATTTCTAATTTTATAAAAATATTGGGTTCTTAAAATAGATTATGGAGTGTACTTAAAATGGGTAAGAAATTGGGAGGCTCCCTTTAAACGAGCTTGTTTATCGGGAAGAATTGAGAAAGAATACTTATAAAACATGTAACTTCCCATAAAATAAATAGGATTATGAAATATACATATATATAGAAAATTTACATATAATTTAGGTGTATTACATGAGAATAATTAAGAATTAAATTGGGGTAAATAAAGAGAAAACCTAACCCAAATGAAAAATGGATGTTTGGGGAGAATCTCTTACGTTATGTACGAAATCATTCTTAACTTTTACTTACAATCATGGATAATAAAATGATATTTTAATAATTTAATTAATAACCTATTAAATATTTATTTTATTTACTATAATTTTAATACATTCATTTATAGTCTTTTATATGAGTTATAAGATTCAATTTCGTCATTCTGGGAGTGTTTTTCACTTGTACTTAACATCATGGATAACAAACTAGATTTGTTTTATTAATTAACATAATATATATATATATATATATAATGGTTATAGAACATTAAATAGGCTATAATAAATATATTTTAACCTTTTTTAATGATAAACTTTTTTTCCATCCTTGAAGGATTTAAAGGAAATTAAAAACATTTCATCCTTGAATGCGATAAATCAACACATAATGGACAATTTTTTCTTATTTAGAAAAAAAAAAGAGGGAATAGAATTGATTATGGATTATTCTATAAACAAAATAACATTATAGTATATAAAATATACTGTATATATCATGTCACTTTGGGATATTGAGGTGATTAGAAGAGAATAAAAGGGAAGAACTTGAAAAAAATTAAAAGAAAAAGAAAGAGGTTTTTACCTCTTGATTTTCTCCTCCTTGAGAACCTCCTTAGGGAAAATCATTTGGTATTTTTATGAGACCAAGGGATCCTATACTTGGAAGATGGGATTGGGAAAATGATTTTGTAGAAATTGTACAAGGATCCAAGATTTTATTTTGTGAGTAGAATAGGTGGTGAGGGGTAGTATTTATAGGGGAGGAGAGGGGTAATTTCTCATTATTTTATTCATTAGTTTATTATTTTGGCTCAAAACTATGAATATTTAGAGAATTATCACTAAATATATTAAAATAGTGATGAATAGTTTGAGATTATTGAATTAAATTGTCCATATATCATCTATGACTCAATAATTCATGTATTTATCATTTATCATAAATTATCCTAGTTTACTATTCACCAATAAATTCATGTATTTTAGAAAAATCCAAAAAATTTACCCCTAACCATTTCTCGATGTGTGGAATTAAAAAATTTAACCCAATTTTATGAAAACAATTTTCTAAATATCATAATTTTATTTCTTTAATTAAAATCATCATTTATTTGAAAAAAAAATAATTTTAATATTATAACCCATTTTTTAACACTTTAAAAATTAACTAAGGTTTAAGATAATTATATTATTATAATAATATAAAAAATATTAATTTATGAATATATTTTAGGAAAATAAATTTTCTTTTTTAAGTCATTATAGTAATTTAAAATTTGTAAATAAAAATTTATGCTTTATAAAAAATATTGACAATTAATTTATCATTTTCAGATCATTTATTAACTAAAACTATGATATAATTTTATCATAATTTTATTTTTAAAATGGTTAAATTTTATTTATAATTTCATTGGTGAGGTTACTATTCTATTGGATGATTTTCTATTAATAAAGGTCATATTAATATTCCAAAGGCCAAGATAATATTCCATTGGTATAGGTTCCTTAACATATAAAAATATCTATTATTTAAATAATTATTCATTTATAACATTTTTGTTGTTATCTCTAAGTGATTTTATGTGATTTATAATATATGAAATATTTATAAGAAGTGAAATTTCATTGATAGAATTTTTGGTCATTACACTCTTCCCTCTAACCAAAATTTTGTCCTCGAAATTTCTAGAATGTCACATCATTAAAATATTTGGATAGTTATTCATTATAATTTCCTCTAGTTTCTATGCCACATATTAAATTATTCAAAACATTCTTTACATTCACTTTTCCATAAAAATTAACCCCTTTATGAGTAAGTTTGTTTGATGGGTTAGCTAATCATGCAAAATTATGAACAAAATACCAATAGCAACATGTTAAACCAATGAAACTACATACCTAGGTTATGTTCATTGGTGTAGGAAATACCTGTACTGCCTTTATCTTCATAGGATAAAATGATATTCCATCCTTCGAAACAATATGATGAAGAAAAGAAACTTTTGGAATCCATAATTCACACTTGCTAAACTTATCGTATAACTCTTTTCTTCTAAGAGTCTCTACAACAATTCGCAATTTGTTCTCATGGTCCTAATAGATTTTGGAATATATCAAGATATTTTGAATAAATACCACAAAAAAATTTATTAAGATATTCCTTAAACACTTTTTTCATTAGATCCATAAAAATTAGGGTGAATTAGTCATCCCAAATGGAATTACTATAAACTCATAATGTCAATATCTGGTTTGAAATGATGTCTTTAGAATATGTACCTTCATCACACACAATTTATGATATCTATATTGAAGTTCAATATTCAAAAAATATTGAGCTCCATTAATTTGATCAAATAAATCATTAATGTGAGGTAGGGGATACTTGATCTTTATTGTAATATCATTGATTTCTCTACAGTCAATTCACAACCTCATGGATCCATATTTCTTCTTAAAAAAGATAACATGGGATCCCCATAAAGAAGCACTAGGGAGAATAAATTTCATATCACTCAATTCCTCTAGTTGTTTCTTCAGATCCACTAATTCCACAATTTCCACTCTATAGGGAGCCTTTGATATAGGTCTTTCACCAGGGATTAAATCAATATAGAACTCAACTTTCTGATCTAGAGGATTTTCAGATAAATCCTATGAAAATACATCAATATATTCTTAGAATCTAGGTACATATTCAATTTGAATATTTCTTTTCTAATTGATAGATTATTTTTTCTCTTCCTCCACAAGAATTTCACTTTGAAGATCTATTAGAGGTAGATCCTGATATGACTCAGATGATTAGGTTTCCACTCTAAAGATAAGGTATTCTATATAATCCTCACCAATCATAATTTCCATCTTATTGCAATACATTTTCACATAATATTTTGAAATTAAGTCAAAACCTAGGATTATATCAAATTCAATCATAGGTATGATGAAAATTTAAATAACTAAATCATGTTTATGTGACATAAAGGGGACTGCCTGACATATCTTTATTGCAATGAGACTTACCTTAGGAGTTTTGACTGGAAATTACTTTATTATATCTAAAGGAAAATTTCTAATTTTCTTAGAAACCTAGTAGGATATAAATGAATGTGATGATATAGAATCAAATAAATCATTGTCTATGTTAGAGGAAATGATTAAAGTTCCTGCCACTAAATCACTAGAAACTTCAACCTCAACAGTTGTGATCGCATAAGCTTGGAATTTCTCCCTTGTGCTCCTCTAGGGAAATTTTCATTGATGCTTAGTAAAATTATTTTCATAATGTCCCATATATTTACAATTGTACCATTGAACATTGTTATATTCTTTATTTCCCTTCAAATCATGGGCTTGGTGGCATTTTTTTAACACATGTAACAAACACACATTCCCTTCTTGCAAGTACCGGGGTGATTCATCCCAAAATTATCACAAGATATAAATTCAACTCTTCCATTCATCATATTTTCCTTATTTCCTTTTCAAGATAATTTAGCAACCCTCTTATACTATTGATTTCTTTTAAAGTCATAAGACTTATAGAATTATTTTTCTTTCTTGATAGCACATGAGACAATATTTTTATATTATGAGAAAAATTTGGAGACTAGTTCCCTTTGGAGGAATAGTTTTAACCCATCAAAGAATAAATCAATATTTCTATTTGGATTGAATATGAAATCTACATCATATCTTGATAGCCTTATAATGTTTCCTTTATACTTAAAAAAATTATCATATTCCTTTTTCCATAGATTCAATAATTGTCTTTCTGTATTCGCTCGATGTTCATAAGGGAAATATTTTTCTATGAAAATTCCCTTAAAATAAACCTATTACATGTTTTATATTTCTTCCTCCTCCTTTTTGTTTTGAATAAATGACCACAATTTATCTACATCTGTTAAGAGATGATAAATTTCTATGACAACATTCTCCCTTTCATTACTTCCCAGGGTGAGAAATATCTTCTCTATGGAACTTAACCAATTCTCAAATACAAATGGGTTTGCCATCCCATTGAATAATAAAGGGTGTTGTCTCATAAAGTGGTCTAACGATGTTACACCATGTTGTGGAAAAGTATAATCCATACCGGTAAGGTTATTTTTCATAACCTGAGTCATCTATCCCAGTATAGTTATAAGTTTCACAGATCCAGTTTCAACTCTTTCTCCAACATCATTATCTTACATAAGAGTTAAATCCATACATGTAATATGTGAATTGAGGCAGTTTCAATTCCATCTACTAGGATCCATTTATAAAAAATATAATAAATTATATTATATTATTAATCATAATACATAATTTCTAACTAGTCAAATTTAACATAAATTGAAAATTTTATGCATAGTTAATCTTATAGTCATAAATATGGTTTTTTTGGGGATATATTTGTTTTAAAATCATTCATAATGGTTTGTAAATAAAATTTGAATTATCCTAAATTTATCCTTGGGTGGTTCAAACTAGGTGCAAAGTAAAGCCCATTTTTGTGTACCAGGTTACCCCAAGTCAGGCCCAGGACACCCTGTTAGAGTTGTTACCTCTAGGTACATCTTTTACAGAACCACGTTCACTTGTAGTATCTACACAGGGATGTATTTCTATGAAGACCCACATAAAATCTACCTTAACAAAATTATAGGAAGTTATTATATTCATATATTCAAATTCTATCTTAGGGTTATGTTCCCTAATCTATGTTTTATAAAACTAGTTTCCAAGGATTCTACAAAACTTTCTCTAATACCAACTTTAAATACCCCGACCCCAGTATCTCGGAGTTAGTGCCTTAAATTAATTAATTGTAATATATTCAAGAATAAAATCTCAAAGGACCAACCAATTTAGTATAATTGGAATGTATATTACATAAATTAACTTTAAATTATAACTTTAAATGAAAGAAAATATAGAACCTCCATTGAAAACACCCATAAACTCTTACATTATCCCTACAAGTTGTTCATAATATACATCATCGCATATTGGGGAAAAATAAAACATAAGAAAGGGGTGATCTTATATGTTAGGTAAGGTCATTAAATACAGATAAATCTTTCATAAATAAACATAAACAATGATACCTGGTGAATAACTGAAAACAAAATCCTTTAAACATAAACTTGAGCATAATATGGGTGGAATAAAAGATGATTAAATAAAGATATATAAATAATCATATGAGAATTAAAATTAACTATGGATATTATAATAGTTGAATAAGAAAATGTATTATAAATTACTAATATCATAATGAGGGAATTTATAATATCATACATAATAAACATACCACCAAGGTTTCGACCAAGACACCATACATAATAGGTAAAAACTTGGTCTAGTTTGTCTCATGAGACCTATCGATGCATCGAGGGTATATATTGGGCCCCAATTATAACATAATAAGTCCAATATATTCCTCATACTAAATGGTTGAAATGTAATCAACATATAAATTCATATTGAATCTATCATATGAAATATAAATAACTTTCCCCAAACAATAAACATAATCATAAACTATCTAGAGTAATATGGTGAATGGTATCAAGATAGTACATCCCCAGTAAAAAAAATCATAAACCATTCAATAAAATATGTTATATGATATTATAAAATATTATTCTCAATTAATCATAATATTAAACAAAGGTTGTTAAAATATATGAAAATAATATTATAAAAAACATCGAGTAATTCTTGAGATAAATACCCTTTTACTTTGCAAAGAATGGTTATTTTGGGAAAAAATTGCTTAAAAATAGAAATGAAATAAGATTTTTTTCAAGATAAAAAGTTTTATTTTTATATAAATATTTTTTTCTTAAAACATATTATAGAGGTTTCTTTAATATTGGTAAGAAATTGGGAAGTTCCCTTTAATCAGGCTTGTTTATCAGGAAGAATTGAGAAAGTATCCTTCTAAAACTTGTAACTCTACATCAAAGAAAGAATTATTCTGATAGGTACATATATATTTGGAACATTAACATATAATTTAGGAGGATTAAAAAATAATAATTAATAATTACATTAGTGTAAAGAGATATAAAGTGTAACTCGAATGAAAAGTGGATTTTCAGGGAGAATCTCATACCATATGTCTGAAAATGTTCTGCATTTATACTTAATGTCCTGGATAATGAAATAAGATTAATTAATAATTTAATTCATAACATATTAAAATTTTATTTTAGTAAGTAAATTTTTTTAAGTTCATTTACATTCTTTTTTATGAGTTATAATATTCAATTTCTTCATTCCGAGAGTGTTCATTTCCTTGGTTTTCATGATCTGTTTACTTGTATATGTGTACGAAAGAACATGTAAAATGGGGATAGATATACAGAACTAATATTATATTTTATTAATGGAAATATATAATATTAATTTTTTTTAATTCATTTGGTTACTTCTGGTGTGGATGAATCATTAGATAACTCGTTAGTGGTAATTGTTTAGATTATTTTGGCAGTTTTTTTATCATCACAAACTAGTTTTGTTTTATTAATTAAAATTGTGTATATATAATGGTTCCAGAACATTAAATAGGTTATAAAAAATGTATGATAATATATTTTGACCATAAAAATGGTTTTATGGACATAATTAAAGTCATTAATAGAAACTGAAAACTCTTCATCCTTGAATGCGATAAATCAACACAACACAGTTGATGTTTTCATTTTTAGAACAAAAGTAAAGGGAAGTTAACTGATGATGTATTATTCTCAAAACACAATAAAATTCTAGTATATAAAATACACTGGATATATCATGTAACTTTGGTATAGGGAGGTAAGTATAATATAATAAAATATAAGAACTTGAAAAAAATTAAAAGAAAAATAAAGAGGTTTTTCCCTCTTAATTTTCTACTCCTTGATAACCTACATAGGGAAAAGGGTTTGGTATTTTGATGAGATAAAGGGATCTTAGGAATGTGGGAGGTAATTGGGAAGATTATTTGGTAGAAATTATAAAAGGATCAATGCTTGGATGTTGTGAAAAGAAGAGGTGGTGAGGGATGATATTTATAGGGGTGAGAGGGGGTAGTTTCCCATTACATTATTCGTTAGTTTATTATTTTGGCTCAAAATTGTGAATAGTTTTCAAATTATCATGATATATATTAAAATAATTAAGTTTATTTCAATATTATGGTCTTACATCATCCATACATCATCTATTACTCAATAATTAATGTATTTAGTAATTATCGTAAATTATCGTATTTTACGGTTCACCAAAAAAATCAACTAGTTTAGAAAAATCCAAAAAATTCACCCAAACCATTTTTTGATGTGTAGAATTAAAAAATGGAATCCATTTTAATAAATTTATTCTCTAAATATGAGAAATTAAATTTTTAATTAAAATCATTATTTATTTAAAAAATACCAATTTTAATACTATAACTGATTTTATGACACTTTCAAATATTAACTAAGGTCTCATAAAATTTTATTAAAATCATAAGATAACAAAATATTTATTTATGAATGTATTTTATTAAAATAAATTTTCTTTTAAGTGATTATTTTAATTAAAAATTGTAAATAAACATTTATGTTCTATAAAAATATTTGCCCTTAATTTATCATTTTCACATCATTTATTTACTTAAACTATGATATAATTATATCAAATTTTTATTTATATGATTTATAAATTTTATTTATACTTTAATTGGTGATGTTTCTATTCTATTGGCTATTTTACTATTTATAAGTGTCACATTACTATTCCAAATTTCATGTTACTATTCTATTGGTATAGGTTCCTTAACTTCTAGAAATACTTCTTATTTTATTCAATATTAAATTATAAAATTTTTAATGTGTTACCTAAGTTATTTTATGTTATTTATACTATATTAAATATTTGTATGAAAAGAAATTTCATTGATATAATTCTGGTTTGTTACACTGAATAAGGTTGTTTGGGTATTAACTTGATATTCACTCAGTGAAAACCTAATGGGGATAACTGCACATATAGTTTGACACTCTACGGGGATATGATTTGGAAGATTCGTTAAATATTTATAAACCATAATGAAGGATTTTTTCCAATTGATATCTCTACACAATGAAAATATTCTTCACTGCTACTTTTTTATAATTACTTTGATAATGTTAATTTTAATTATATTATGAATACCATTTTGTTTTTAAGTTGGTTGTGGGATATTCACCAAGAGAGACATATTTCTTTAATTAATGGGGAAATATTTATATTCTTCATACCCATATTCATATATAGAAAACTATCAATTACTTATCCATGATTATGTATGAGTTTAATTAGGTAACATTATGATATGAATTTTCTATCCATTATCTTTATCTAAAGGATGCATTAGGCATGTTATATGATGGGAAAAGAAAATAATTATATATACCTTTGTTGCATTGGTAAGTATCATGAGGCAAATTAGTTGGGAATTTGGTATTATCCTTACCCATTTATTTATAATTTCTTCGAATTAGGAATTGATGGAATATTTATGATGTTTAGTATTATGTATTCCATCACTATGAGGTCATTTGGTCTTATCCGTGAATTTATTTATTATTATGTAATCCATGGATATATTATTTGATATGTAATGTATTAATTCCTATCATATTATTGATTCCATGCTTGTGTATAATAGTGTCTACTGTACACTACCCACTTTTGGAGTATCTGAGATCACTCCTTTATATTTTTTCCAAATTTCCAAAGAAACTATAAATATTACCATGTGTGATATATGTATTTTCAAGTAGAGATAACAAATTTTCATATATTCAGTTGATGTATCATTATTATTCAACATAATTTAGTATTAACCTTTATATCTAGTTTCATGAGACTATTAAACTATTAGATCCTATGTATTTTGAACTATGTATATTTTACCATTGTAATAAAGTTACCACTAGCTTTAGGGTGATGGATTAAAGTTGTTACAGTTGGTATCAAAGAATATTTAGTAGAAACCTTGGTAACTAGATTTATATTAACATAGTTATATAGAATAAACTTTATGATAAACCATAGTGATATTCAAGAAATATTTATAGATTACATGACATGATTTTTTTTGTAATTGAATCTAAGTTATATACAATGATTTATAATTCATAGTTTTATTTATGAACTAATTAATAATTTCCATTGTTTAGAAATTACATATAATGTATGGGACAAAATACTTATAAACACTCATAATGAGTGTAGGGATTTCCCTACAAAACAAGTCAATGAGGTTAGTGTTAGAGTTGAGAATATTATAACTATATTAATGTATTTTAATTAGGTTATAACCAATAAAATATATCATATAAAAAAGTATCACTCCATAGCATGGAATAAAAGTATTAGACTTCTTTAAGAGGTAGAAACCTCTATCCTTTAATAGAACAATGAATCCATTGGTATCCTAATAATGGATCAAATTCTCTGAGAAGGTATTCCTTGAATTGGGATATAGTGAACGGGAAAATTTTATCATGGTTTGATATTGTTTAAATGTATATGTTGATTGATGTTGGTCTTTTATTCAAAATACTATGAATTAAGAGGATATAGAGAATATATAATGGAAGTATTTTAAGTAGATATTATTTAAGTATTATTTTCTTCATGATAATGAAACTAAACTAGAAATTCAATACCTGAATTTAAGAAAAATGGAAGAGGAAGATATTTTTGAGTGTGAGGATAACTTTAAAAGGATATCAATACATGTTACAGAATATGTATATAATCTAGAAATATATATTGATCACTACTAATATGGTTTCAATATAATCCTTCAATGGGAATTAGTCACTCAAATATTTTCCTCATATGAAGAAATAGTGACTAGTGTCATCAATACAGGGAATTACTTATCTAATCCTTTTACTTTCAAAGGGAATAAAGATAATAATATGGTGGCTGAGAACGTTTATGAAAGAACATTAAAAAGGGATAAGAAGGGAAAGGTAAAATTTCATACTTGAAATAACTATGGGAATAAACACCATGGGGCCTTCTTAAAGGGAATAGGAGATTGTTACAAGTGTATAGATAAAGGCCATAAACAATTTGATTTCAATGGAAATAAATAATCTAATAATTCTAAGGCTTTAATTTTTAAGAAATGGGATAATATTCAAATGAATTCCCTAAGTGTTAAAGGAATATACCATAAAAATTATAAGGGATTAAGGTATGGATTATTCAATTAAAATAATTGAAATTGAAGTCCCAAATTATGTTATAGTAAGTACTTTGATCATAAACTCAAAGTTAGTTAATTAATTGTGTAATTCTAGAACTAATCATTCATTTTTATCTTTCAAGTTAGTTAAGAATATTGAATAATCACTAGATTTAATATGGAATGAATTATTAGTTAAAACTCTTTATGGATATCTTATAGAAATGAAAGTATATTTCTATATTTATATTAAAATTCATAGAGGTTCCTTAACATCAAAACTAGTTATAATACCAGTTTTTTACTTTCACATAATCTTTGGAATGGATTTGATCACAAAGTAAAATAATATAATTTGTTGTTGAGTAATGGATATTATAGTCTCTAAGGCTGGAATAGAATATTTTGTTTCTACAAGAGATTATTAATTTCTTGAGAATTTATTATAAAAACTTTTAGTGGATCATTCTAATGAAATTATAAGAAAATATGAATCAAATAATGAGAAATATATCCTTATAATATAGGTTGTGTCTCCTATAAGGGACTATAATTATGTATATCCCAAGGAACCACCTTGATATCCACCTGATCATGAATGTGAATTCTCTATTTACATTATCTCTAATGAAAAATTAATATCTAATCCACACAATTGAATGGATTTGGTGAAATTGGTTGAATTAACGAAACAACTACAAGAGTTTTTTGATAAGTAATTTGTATTCCCTAGTGTTTCACCTTGGGAAGAACCTATCTTATTTGTGAAGAATAAGGATGGATATATGAGGTTGTGCATAGATTATAGAGAAATAAATTCCATTACTATTAATAATAAGTATCATTTACCTCACATTGATGATTGTTTTGATCAACATTAAGGGTATTAATACTTCTTAAAGATGAAACATGGGATATATTATACAAATTAATCCAGTGTTGGATGTCTTTTAGCATGTTATATAAAAATTTGGGGGGATACAAGTCATTTCCTTAGACCTCATAAATATAAAAACATCAGGTATAAACACCAGATCTTAGAAATCATCCTGTTCATATCACAATACCAGTATCAAAATCCATATACTATGGATTATCTTATAAATATCATCATATAAAACTCAAAAGATGGATATTAGGGAATATCCTAGGAATCTCATCATATTAGGGGTAATCACATGATCCTAGGAATTATCCTAGGAATATCATACATACAATCCAGGGGCCAATATCCACCAAGTAATATCTTATATAATCATTTCGGTCCATCATCCACCTGATAATATCTCATATCATGATAATATAGACTGGTCATATTCCCAAACCTAATATGAATGTCCTAGAATGGCCTCTAAATAATGATTCCTAAAATTTTCACTGCATATATACTAGGATCACACTATAGCTCTTCAAGTATTAAGGTGGAACCTGAGATCTGTGATACTTTATATCCCATACTAAAACTATCTAGTTTTAGTATAACACTAGGGACCCATCACAATCCCCTAAGTCACATAATATCTAGGGAACACAATCTAGTTTACTCCTTTTTATTAATCATATCCATGTTTGAAACCAACCACTCAATGGGAATAATTTTCCTTAGTAATAATATATTCATATCAGGGCCTCACTAGCTGTATATGAAAATTATAACTTTTATCACTCTAAAGAGTTTGTTTAATTCCCATATAACTTCCTAATAAATTCAAGGTATATCCACATAACCAACCAAACTTAAATCTACCATGGTTATCCCCACATGGTTACTCATGTACTAGTGGTAGAGGAGCACTCTCCACACTATATAATCAACTAGATGGAGGTCCATAAGGTACCTTAGTGATCCGCCATGGATTACATAGTTCAATTATTCACATTCCACACTCTTCAAAATAAGCAGGGTTATAAAGGAACCTATACCAAGGGATACTGCATTTTTTAATATAATTTATACCCTCCTAGGGTTCAAATATCACATAAAACTCATTTATAATCAACCCCCTATACATTGGTGGTCAAGGAAACAAGCTAGTGTTCAGTAATTAATTGTGGCCCTTGAAACTTTGTTTATATCATGATATTTTAAAAATAATAATAATTTTAAATAAAGTTTTGATCACAGAAAAGTGGTGAGACTGCATATCACATGTTACATGAACAAAATTCATATACATGGGGTGATGTTAAAGATACCACATACCTCATATGAAGTTTCTCCCTTTAATTAAGGATCAAGAACTATCACCCAAGATCATATAAGCCTCATCTAATCTCATATAATCACCTAATATCTTATCTCATTCAATAAAATTCAATTTAATTCATTATTAAAAAATTTAATCATTTGTAAAATTAAATGTAAACATGAATGATTTCTTATAAACACACCCACTAGTATAATGGAATGAGAACCACAAGAAAAAGTGTACAATCCACTCCCAACATGCACCTACGACTAATCCATAAAAAATCCCAAATTTATATCTCTAATTCAATATATAATTTAAATTGGTTTCACTAAAAATCCTAAATAAACAATGGCCGAGACATACCTTGGTTGAAAGGGTGAGAAATGGTGTGAAAACATCTTATCAATACATCCTCTATCTAATGCAAGAAAACTTCAAATCATTAAGGGATTATTCCATCATGATCTGGTGGAATCATCAACAAATCCCTAATACAGAGTAAGAAATATAGGTGACTAATAAGGGAGAAGAGAATCAAGAGGAATTGTTGGGAGAGACTCCCCTCAACCGCCTTAGGAAGCCATCCTGAACTGTAAAGACCCGGAAATTTCAAGGAAATTTTTTTTCTCAATTTATTTGGAATTTTGCGAGTTTTTGGATTCTGACGGCACCTAATTCCGAGGCCCGGGGTGCCCGTAATCAATTTCCAAAGTTTATCTCGGGTACATTCAGTGAACGAGCGAGCGGGTTTTTCTAACTTTTGAACCGGTGCTCGGAATTGAAATCTGAGAGCACTGTTGAAACTGAAATGCTGATAATTGCTTAGGAAGACCCTATCTAGAGTTGTGTTTGCTCGGGCAGGGTTTCTAAAAAAATGGATTAATTGAAGAGTAAAATAAAAATTGTGGAACACTTTTTATTTTATTTCTTTTTAAGTGGTTAAATCCTATGGATGGAAGTTGGGTGGAGCTAACCACCCAAGTGAGGTAGTTGTGTGGGACCCACTAAAATCTTAACTCTTGGTAGGATATTAGTGAGGTGGGGCCCACACAAGCCCCACCTCTTCAAATTCCCTAAACTCCCTCTTTATTTTGGCAACCCCCCATAAATGTGTAACACACCCACCTCCCCTTCTTTATGAAATGTCAACTCTCACAATTAAATTGATTGTTTAATGTCATTCAATAAATTTAATTTTGAGTTTGAATTTTGAAGTTTTGAAAATGCATGGCATGTGTTAATAAAATAATAATTCCTTATTTTATTCTGGTTAGGGGTTGTGTGTTGATATTTTTGGAAGAAAATACTCTAAGGTTGAAGAACTTCATCTCCTTCGCGAAGAACGCCGAGTCTACGACGAAGAAATCTGTCACCACAAGCGGAGATCGACGTGTTGTCTCTTCTCCTCTCCACAGCCGGTGAGTGACGCCTTTTCCGGAGAATGACAACATTCCCACCTTCGATCCTCTTTCCACGTCAAATAAAGGGGGACACAATATCCTTCATCGGGCAAGCACCGGCGACGTTTATGGGGCCTCGTTCCGCGACGTTGTCTTCCGCAACATCAATTTCCCGCAACGATCCTCGTTCGACGACTTCTTCGAGGTAGGGGTTTGAATTTAAGTCCGTGTTTATTTTAGCGTTCAACGTTAAAAATTAAGCCGCATGTTATCAATATAATGGGAGGAGGTCGGACCGCACGAACACGGCCGACCCTCCTCCCCTTTTTGTTGTTGAATATTATGTGGTTTGGAACAAAGGCAACGCGGTGTCGTCGCGCCGCGAGGGAATGAGGGAACCGCGGTTGGAGCGGGCCGCGATGAAGAAGCGCGGCCCCATCGCGCCATGCAGAAGTCGAAGAACCCGCGGCCAAGTTCGGGCCATGGTGGAGGGGCGTGCCGCCGTCGCGCCACGCCGAACGAACAAGGGTTGCGGCCTAAGGCCGCACCGGTCACCAATAGGGGCGGCCGGACTCCCCCACCGCCGGATCACCAAGAGCCACAGCCTTTTGGCCGCGGCGGAAGACTAGGATGGCGGCCGGAACCGCCGGCCGCTGGCGTATGGAGGGCGGGACCGCGGGGTCCCCCGCGGCACAACTGGCCGGCAGTTACGGCCGGCCAGATATGGAAAAACCGGGGGTTTGAACCCCCGGTCAGCGCAGCAGGGCGGACCCCGTGGGGTTCGTCGTTCTGTTCGAAGGGGGTGGAAGCTTCCACACTTCCACGCTCACGTGGCGCGCAGCACCTGTGCGAGCCTGGACTCGCCGCGCCGGGCTGAACCGGCCACACTGGGTCGGGCTGCCCGCGACGGGACGGGCCGCCCGCGCTGGGCAGGACCCCCGCGTCGGGCTGGGCCGCGCCGGCTGGGCCGGGCGGTGCCTTCCGGGCTAGGCCACTCCCTTTTAGGCCGGACCCATACCCGGTTCGGGTCGACCCAGTTCGGGCCAACCCAGGGGGTCTTGGGTCGGGTCGGTCCGGGCCCAAAACTCCCTAAAAATGGACAGATTTTTTCAAATGCCCGTAACTTGGGATAAGGACCTCCGATCGATGCACCATCAGTTGTGATGAAATCCTTGGATTGAGACGGTCATTTTGGTATATTACACTCTAGGTTTCAGAGAAATTTGGGTATGGCCGGGTTTGTTCGAACACGAAACCAACCGGGCCCTCGGAGTGGAAACGCTTATAACTTGAGCTCCGGACGTCCGATTGACATGTCGTTGACTTTGTTGGATTCCTCATAGTGATATGGTCCTTCTAGATTACTCTTCTTGAGGTTTGTATGTAGTTGGAGTACGGTCAGGTTGGTTTTGACTTAAAAACCAAACGGGCCCTTAGTACGAATAAGGTAATAACTCTCAGACCGGGCGTCTAATTGACACGCCGTCTGTCACATTGAGATCCTTTTGACGAGACAAAACTTTGGGATACATCAACTCCAAACTTCGTGTCAGTTGATGTATCGACCACCTTGGCTCGTGGAGTAGACCCTCCCGGAAACGAACATGTTGTGTGCCAAAACCCTAGAGCTGGATGTAGCGAAGATGACTACCGTACTGGGATCCTCTGTGGGTTCAATGAGGACAACTACCATACTAGGATCCTCAGTGGGTTCGACGAGGACAACTACTGTACTAGGATCCTCCATAGGTTCGACGAGGATGACTACCGTACTGGGATCCTCCGTGGGTTTGATGAGAACGACGATTGTCCTAGGATCCTCTGTGGGTTCGACTACCGTGATGGGATCCTCCGTGGGTTTGACAACAATGGATACTGTACTTGGATACTCTGTGGGTTCTGCAACGACGACTACTAAACATGGATCCTACATGGGTTCGGCAGAGGAGATGATTTAGAGGCTACATCTAATCATCTCCACCCCTCTTCGTAAATGGATACCTGTGTGAGCTGAGTCTTGACTTGTAATCATTATCTTCTATGTGATTTATTTGATATCCTATGTGGATTGGATTAAGCTTTCTTGTGTGGATTGGGTCATACCTTCCTATGTGGATTAAGTTTTACTTTCCTGAGTGGACTGGATTTTACTTGAGCTCGTGAGTTGGAGCTGAAATGAATTTGATGACTTAGGTATATGTATGGGAATATACCTAAGTAGTGTTGGATGATACTTCGTGATTGTATATTTTCTTTGTGGTTTATCCTTTGTGGATTCAGGGAGACTTTTGGGGGTCTCGGGGTCCCTACTGAGTATCGTATACTCACCCCTGCACAGGCTTTTCCCATACTAAGTTGGGTTGGTTTCAGAAGATTGACATCACTGATTGTGGTTGAGGATTGTAGATCTAGACGGTACCCGGAGGAGGATCTCATGAAGATTCAGTGCACGGAGGTGTAAATCACGTCGAGTCAGTGCCCAGAGGTGGATTTCACGATGAGTTGGTACCCGGAGGAGATGGAAGGACGTGGAGTGTTGAGGAGGAGATCTGTACCTACCCTTCAGGTAGGAAGTCGGAGGATGATCCAAGAGCGGATCGTCACCTTTCAGCTGTTGTCCTTTGAGTTTTACTTTTCTTTTGGTTGTAGCTGTACCTTTCTTTTGGGCTTGTATTTCTGGCCCCTGGTACTTTCAGCACGTTTGTTTTACAGTTTACTTAGTGTTTACATGAGTTTGCGTACTCTGTGGTGTTTGTTTTCTTTTATAAATGCAATGCCTTCCCTTTTATCGGGATTTATGCCTTTGGTGCTAGTCGCCAGCCCCTGGCCTATGGAAGGCAGGCTTGGGGTAGTCATGGCACGGGCCCCGAGGACGGGTCATGACAAATTGGTATTAGAGGATTTTGGTTCTACCGCAGAACTTAGTACTCTGATCTTTCTCTAAGTGAAGCAATAGTGTTTAGGGTATTTGATTTTGGTTATCATTCAAGGGAGTCTAGTGTTGGTGCAGTGGCCGACGTATTCGTACACCAGGACCCTAACTTCTGATTTTCGACTCAGAGCACAAAAACATTAATTGCACATGTGTTTCAAAGTTTTCTTTGTGATTACTTTGTTTCAGATAACCAGGAATAAATTGTTGACCATGGTGCACCTGTCTCTTTTCAGGATGGCCCCATGATGGCAGCCAGTTAGGGTTTCGATAGAGTACTCGATGATGGCCCACTGAGCGATGAGACTCTGGTGTATGGCCCTCTTTCTATGTTGGCACCTTCGGGTGGTGTACCAGCACCACCACCACCAGTTAGGCAGCATATTCCACCAGTTTTACTAGTGGACGGTGCACGCTGATAGAGCGTGTTTCACGAGTTCCAGCAGTAGAGGCCTCCTAGGTTACGAGGCGAGACAGATTCCCAGGTAGCAGTGGACTAAGTGGAGGTGATTTCTAGAGTTATACACCTAGTTTAGACACTAGTAGAGCGGATGGGGGATTTAGCTACCTTTGTTTCCCAGTGAGTGATCATGAAGTTGGTCTGAATATTGAAGAGGCTTTGGTATGTGGACCAATTCCTGAGTTAGTAACTTCGGTTAGTGTGTCAGCTACATCACTACCTGTTGGTCAGCAGACACTACCGGTGGTACCGGTAGAGGACACTTGTAAGCTTAGTGCCTTACATGTTTCGGCACCAGATATCCCTCAAGTTACGAGGCAAGCCCGACTCACAGGCGGACGAGTACTGGCTTGAAGAGGTGGTTGAGATTCTTCTAGAGCTTATATAGCTTCAGCAGGATGACATGTCGGTAGCTGAGAATTCATCGGGGCATACCAAACCATTCCTAGTACTCAATGACTACGATGCAATCGGTGCTTTAGGGCTCAGACTTCTGAGTGAGGTGTGTCAAAAGGACATCCGACCCATCACTTCTTTCTCTAGGCATTCCTACTTATACTAGGGTGCTAGAGAAAATCTTTGTGGTTGATAATTCTTTGGCTGAGTGGATGCATCCTGTTAAGGTTAGAAGTTGGAAATCAGGAAACTGGCACCAGTCTAAGGGACTTGGGCGTGTAAAATGTTTCAAGTAGAGGAATTGAAAAGGACAGATGAATTTTCAAGGCAGCAGACATGGAAGCGGAGCTAGGAGAGCAGCATGTGGTGGTGAACACTTTTACATGTTGCAACCACCTGCCTTTATAATCCCCGCTAGGCTCAGGGAGCTGGAGGGCAGGGGAAAGAGTAGCTGCATGCGGTCAAGGAGTGCGACCGAAAGGCTTAGGATGATTCGAAGTATAGACAATGTATTCTACTAGCTATCATAAAAATAGACATCGATACGAATCATCACTTCCTTCCATGAATCTTGTCTTAGATCTAGAGTTTATGGTTAAGCTATTGACTTGACCATCACATCTGGAGATACCTTTGGGAGGAGACTAGATAGTCACACTTACGCCGATGGTGTGATATGACCCTTGAGGTAAGAGTTTTGGTTGGATCCTCTTGGTGGCAGTGTCGAGGCCTTATGAAGTTAGTTTGAGTATGGACTGGGCAATCACAGTTCATACACAAATTGACGGTATTAGGCAAACGTCGGGATGGGTTTTACTTGGATGGTGAAAAGGAAACCCCAGGCAGCACAGGATAAACTCGTGCATAGGAGGGTGTAGCCGATCACTCTTGGGTTGGCCAACCTTACCCTCATGGCTGTAGGAGTTTTGAGTTTCAGTCCTA
Organism: Viscum album; assembly: GCA_963277665.1. Taxonomy (NCBI): domain Eukaryota; kingdom Viridiplantae; phylum Streptophyta; class Magnoliopsida; order Santalales; family Viscaceae; genus Viscum; species Viscum album. The sequence goes on from OY728136.1 coordinate 1,447,763,795, forward strand.
ATCAGTAAATGGAGGACTCAAGAGTTCGAGGATGGCGACCACGTTCTTATACGGGTCTCACCTCGATTAGGTTTACAGAGATGTATCCAAGGCGGTGAGTTATCTCTAAGTTCTAATGGACTTTTCTAGGTCCTCAGTAGGGTAGGCAAGGTGGTTTACCGCTTGACCTTTCCACCTCAGTCGCACCAGGTGCACGATGTCATCCACGTATCTCAGCTAAGGAAATACGTACATGACCCTTCACACATCATCGACCGCAGGGAGTTGGACGTTGATGATGGGGCGACATTCACAGCGGTTCTAGTGGAGAACAAGGATCAACAGGATCGGGTCCTACGTGGACGGTTGATTCCTCAGGTTCGCTTTCACTGGCAGCATGGGAACCTCTAGGAGAGCACATGGGAGCGGGAGGCTCAGTTGCGTGCTCAGTACCACTTTTGTTTCTCTAGTTTGTGTTATAGATTTACGGGGACGTAAATCCCTGAGGTGGGAGTAATGTAAAGACCCAGAAAATTTAAGGAAATTATTTTTCTTAATTTATTTGGAATTTTTTGAGTCTGTGGCTTCTGAAGGAACCTGATTCCGAGGCCCGGTGTGCCCGGAATCAATTTCCGAAGTTTAGCTCGGGTACGTTCATTGAACGAGCGAGCGGGTTTTTCTAACTTTTGAACCGGTGCTCAGAATTGAAATCTGAGGGCACCGTTGAAACTGCAATGCCGATAATTGCTTAGGAAGACCCTATCTGGAGTTGCATTTGCTCGGGCACGGTTGCTAAAAAAATGGATTAATTGAAGAGTAAAATAAAAATTGTTGAACACTTTTTATTTTATTTCTTTTTATGTGGTTAAATCCTAAGGATGGAAGTTGGGTGGAGCTAACCACCCATGGGAGGGAGTTGTGTGGGACCCACTAAAATCTTAACTCATGGTAGGATATTAGTGAGGTGGGTCCCACACGATCCCCACCTCTTCAAATTCCCTAAACTCCCTCTTTATTTTGGAAACCCCCCGTAAATGTGTAACACACACACCTACCCTTCTTTATGACATGTCAACTCTCACAATTAAATTTATTGTTTAATTCCATTCAATAAATTTAATTTTGAGTTTGAATTTTGAAGTTTTGAAAACGCATGGTGATTATTCACTGAAAGTGGCTAATATTCATTGTTAATATATTAATATTAACGTTTTTAAAAGTTCATAAACATCAATTTTAGTCCAATTCAGAAATTGAACTTCATTTCCCATCATTGTGCAATTCATGCTTAAAATGTCAATTTGGGCCCACTCAATAATTTGCTTGTGGAAATTACAATATTCATCATTTTAATTTGAAATTTTGGGATATGATTTATCACTTTGTTTGGAACATTTTATCTTTTAGGTCCGATGGATGAATCCCAAAGGAAGATGGAGAAGTTTGTGCCTGAATGCAGAAACTTGCTGGAAAAAGCATAATGGGCCTAAGGCCCATCAAACAAATGTGGGGCCCAGAAACCAATCCCAATGAGGCTCAAATTTATACAGTAGAAATATAACAATATGAGGATCATTTTATTAAACTGTGTCCAGAGCTAATTCTGATGTTTTCATGATGATAAAGGGATCTGAAGTTGAGATTTAAATGGAGGACTCGTCATTAATGCACAAAACTCCGTCCCACCATTTCGACCATAACTTTCCAACGGTTGAGCCAAATGTCCTAAAATTTTGAGAGCTTCTATAAGACACAAGGACGAAGATATTTTATATTTAAGACACCTTCGGATTCGGCCATATGAAGTGTCAAACGCACACGTCAAAATGGAGGACGAATCTGGACAGTTTTCCGGGTCAACTTCGAAACGTCAATTTCCTTTTGATTATTCACCCTCATTTTGACTCTATTAATTGTTGGGGGGTGAATTAATTATTGGGGTATGGACCTAAGGCTCTTAATATGCCTATATAAGAATCTATTGGTGAAGGTAATAGGGGTGGATATTTTGCATATCATCTTTTGTTGCTTGTTTCATTGTAAGGTTATGCTTCCAAATTTCCTTTGTAATGTTTTCCATTTCCATGTAAGTTTCTTTTTTGTATCTTTATGTTCTGAATCAACTTCTTTCTCTTCTATATTTTCCATTTCATTTATTAAAACTTTATAATCACAAAGCACAGTGATATCTCTGTGTTGTTGTGAATTAGTTCACACATAGGTGTGAATTTCATTCACACACACGGAGGAGTGCTCGTTATTTCCGCGGTTTTAATTTCTTCAATCCAATTATTGTTAGCCATCTTCCACCCACCATTGAGAGTATACCATAAATTGAGGGATAAACCCTTAATGGGTTGATCTTAGGAGGATGAAAAGGCTGGATTGAATGTTATTTTATGAACGAATTGTTGTTAATTGGATAATTAATTTAAGACATCCATTCTTCAGTTATTTCTACTCTTCATCTTTACTGTGTTTGAGCAAAATAAATTCATTTACTAAATGACCATATACCTCGGAGAGATCATGAATTTGGTTCTCTAAGTGTATAAGGGATTAGTAATTGTGTTTAGTAAGCACCAAACCAGAAAATGATGAAGGTAGTGTTATTTTTGAAGAATGGATTCATCAAGAATTAATAAAACCAAAATTGTTTAAAGAAGTAAAATTCATTCAATCCACCCCGAGAATAATCCTAGATCAACCCATTTTCATTAAATTGAATTCACGTAGGTTTCTTATTGTTATTTAAACCATCCAAAATCGAACCCAAAGTTGGCTACTTCAAAGCCCATCCCGCACCAAATCATAGCATCTCAAGGTTACTTCTTCGGTCCCTGTGGATTCGATCCCTACTTGTACTTCAACGACCGCTTTTACCAGTAGGGTAAATTTGGGCGCAACCAAATTTTGGTGCCGTTTCCGGGGACCAAGTAAGTTCCTTAGACCAAAAAAAACTTCTTTTCTTACCCCAATTCTTCTATTCTCATCCCAATTCTCTTATCTTTTCCTTTTCTCGTTTTTTTTCTTTTGGCGCATGTCCTCCTACACCCGCGATAAATCAAACTGATTTGTTGGGGTGGATACTCCTAGGGCTGGGGAGTCAAGCACTAAAAGGGTTCTATTTCCTTTAGATCCAAATCTTCCTAATACTCCAAATTCAGACATTGAGTTCGATACAATGGAGAATCTCCCACAAAACCAAATCATAAACCGGGGAGGGAACCAAAATAACGGGCAAGACCCTAACTTGGGAATTGTTACAGACCTGACCATGAATGACTACCTCACACCAACCCGGACCAATGCACCCTCATGCATTAGGAATGATAACATAGGATATGCCCAATATTTTTTCAAACCCCATGTCCTGAACCACCTTCCAACCTTTCATGGGATGGAGTCTGAGATGCCTTACCTTCATGTTAAAGAATTTAATGACATTGTCGAAACCATGTGCCCACCAAATCAAATTAAATCTGCTAAAATGAGACTTTTCCCTTTTTCCCTTAAGGACCGAGCAAATAATTGGTTAAACAATTTGAGACCAGCATCCATTCACTCTTGGGACCAACTTCAATGAGAATTTTATAAAAAATACTTCCCCCATCACAAAACAATTGCACTTAAAAAGAGCATACAAAACTTTTTTGAAAGAGAGGGAGAAACATTATATGAAACATGGGAAAGTTTCAAGGACACATTAAACATGGTACCGCACCATGGTTTCTTAATCCCAGAACAAGTGAGAATTTTCTATGAAGGGTTGGGTCCCGGAAACAAACAATTCATTGATATGATGTGTAATGGAACCTTCAAAAACAAAGCCCCAAATGATGCTGATGAGTATCTAGAAAATCTTGCTGAACAAAACCAAACATGGGGAACATCACCATACTATGAGAAGCCACCTAAATCTGGTGGAATGTACAATCTTGGAGAAGAAGAAAACCTTAGAGCAAAACTTGCTGCACTCACGAGGAAAGTTGAGGAGATTGATCTTAGGAAGGTCCAGAAAACCCAAACTGTTGAGCTTGTTTGTACAATTTGTGACAAGAATGACCATAATACTGATAATTGCCCAACCATTCCTTCCATCAAGGATGTTCTTTTAGGAGGACCACCAGAAGAAGTTAATGCAATGAACTTTAAAAATCCACAATTCATGAACACCTTCAATCCAAGGTATAACGACCATCCGGGCTTTCGTTGGAAGGACAATCAACACCAACACAACAACAATGTATCAACCCATACCCTCAACAAAACTTTCAACCTCATAATCAGTTCCAACCACAACCGGTCCAATTCCAACATCCTCATGTCCAATATCAACAACATATCCAACAACCCATTCAACAACCTATCCAACAACCAAAGTATCCTCCTGGAATAAACCCACAAGCTCAAGCACCAACCCAAAATGTTACACAAAGCCTACTAGAACAACTGTGCAAACAAATGGACAAAATGAACTCAGAATTCTCATCCATTAAACAAGAACTTCAAACCATAAAAACTGGAAAGGCACCCATGCCCACACAGGCCATTCCACAATAAACATCAAGGGGAGAGACAAGTTTCACTCAAACAACTCACGAACAACTAAAGGCTGTGACAGTTTTAAGAAGTGGGAAATCAATTGAAAAACCTGAACAGATAAGTCAGAAACCATGTGAAGCTTCAAACTCTAATGAAAATTCAAATGAACTACAAGATCAAATTGAAGAAACTGATAATAATGTGAATCAAACAACACTTCAACAAACAACTCCACAATCTGCACCATTTCCTCAACGCATGAGGGGGAAAACTAAGCCTGAATTGAGTGAAACATTGAGGGAAATCTTCTCACAAGTCAAGTTGAACATTCCCCTTCTCGATGCCATCCAAACCATACCTTCCTACTCAAAATACCTTAAGTAATTGTGCACTTTTAAAAGAAAAATTCACATAAAAACCAAGTCCTTTTGGCTGCTAATGTGAGTACCACCATTCAAGGGACCATTCCTCCTAAGATGAAAGACCCAGGATGCCCTTACATAAATGTTGAACTAGGAGAGAAAAAAGTTGTCAAATCCTTATGTGATCTAGGTGCTAGTGTGAACCTCATTACATATGCCATGTACTGTCAGTTAGGGCTCGAAGAACTCCAACCCACATCTATCACTCTTCAACTTTCTGATCGTAGTGTTCGAGTTCCAAAGGGGATCTTAAAAGATGTTTTGGTGAAAGTTGAAAATTTCATTTACCCAGCTGACATCATTGTTTTGGACAATCACCCAAGCTTTGGTCCTAGGGATCAAACCCCAATCATATTTGGTCGTCCCTTCCTTGCAACAATCAACTCTGTAATTCGAGTCCGAAATGGGAACATGACCATCACCTTTGGGAACATGAGTCTAGACTTGAACATCTACAATGAAAACTCTCAAATTGGGGATGATGAAGAGATCCATGAGGTTAATTGGATTGGTAGTGTTGATAATGAACTCAATGAACATCAAGGAGTTACCGAAGGATGGTTAAGTCAAGAAGAGATTGATTTTCTTTATTCACATGAGGGAAATTTGCCTCCTTGGATTGAATCTATTTCAGACAGCTCTATTGATGAATTTCTAGAATCACCAATCAATGATACCATGGCTGAAATCAATAACATTGAGTCCATAGCCATTCATGACACTACTCTGGAAAATTTAGTGGATGAAAATTCTGTTCACAAGGAACCAATTTTGTCAAGAAATCTGAACAAAGAAACTAAGTTCAATACAAAGTCTCATCCATTCTTGGAAAGTCATGACCAATCTGATCTTGAATTTAAAGTCTTACCTTCATCACTAAAGTATGATTTCTTAGGGGACAATCAATCCTTTCCTGTTGTCATTTCTTCCTCCCTTGAATCCGATCATGAGAGGATGCTTCTAGGTGTTCTTAGGAGACACAAGAAAGCCATTGGATGGACCCTATCTGATATCCCTGGGATTAGCCCACTTATCGGGACTCAAAGAATTATTCTTGAATCTGAGTCAAAGCCATGTCATCAACCTCAGAGGCGACTCAACCCTAATCTCATGGAAGTAGTGAGAAAAGAACTTTTGAAATTGTTAAAAGCTGATATCATCTATCCTATAGTTGAGAGTGAGTGGGTTAGACCAATCCATGTGGTTCCAAAGAAGGTTGGAATCACAGTAATAACCAACAAGGATGGAGAGATGCTTCCAACAAGAGTCAGTAGTGGATGGAGAGTTTGTATTGACTATAGGAAGATCAACTCTTATACCAAGAAAGACCATTTCCCCTTACCCATTATTGATCAAGTCCTCGAGCGAGTGGCGGGTCATCAATTCTATTGCTTCCTAGATGGATTCTCAGGGTATAATCAAATCGAAGTCTCCTTAGAGGATCAAGGAAAAACAACCTTCACTTGTCCATTTGGCACTTTTGCCTTCAAACGCATGCCCTTTGGGTTATGTAATGCCCCTGGTACCTTCCAGCGGTGCATGATAGGAATATTCTCGGATATGGTGGGGGATTTTTTAGAGGTCTTCATGGATGACTTCTCCATCTTTGGGGATACTTTTGAGGGATGCCTTATAAATGTTGAAAATGTTTTTTCAAGGTGCGAGGATAAGAATCTCATACTAAATTGGGAAAAATGCCATTTCATGGTAAGGGAAGGACTTGTTCTAGGTCATCTGGTATCTGGTAGAGGGATTGAAGTTGATAAAGCTAAGGTTGACATCATTCATCACCTTCCCTCTCCTAAAACTGTTAAGGAAGTGAGGTCCTTCTTAGGACATGCTGGTTTTTATAGAAGGTTCATTAGGAATTTCAGCTCTATTTCTCGACCACTTTGTGCTCTATTGGTAAAAGATGCTCCATTTTTATGGACAGAAAGCTGTGAGGAATCATTCTCTACACTCAATTCAACTCTTATATCTCCACCTATCTTGCAATCTCCAAATTGGAAACTTCCTTTTGAGCTCATGTGTGATGCAAGTGATTTCGCTGTAGGAGCAGTCTTAGGACAACGGTGTGAGAAAACTCCATATGTCATTTCTTATGAAAGCAAATCTTTAAATGATGCACAAATAAACTACACCACCACTGAGAAAGAGTTTCTTGCTGTTGTCTTTGCCTTAGAGAAATTCAGGTCTTATCTCTTAGGATCACCCATCATTGTCTTCACTGATCATTCAGCCCTAAAATACCTTTTCCAAAAACAAGATGCCAAGGCTAGATTGATTAGGTGGGTCCTTCTTCTTCAAGAGTTCGATTTAACCATTAAGGATAAAAAGGGTGTTGAAAATATTGTAGCTGATCACCTCTCTAGGATGGAATTCAAAGACAACTCACACCACCTCTCTGTGTCTGATTCATTTCCCGATGAGCACCTCTATTCAGTGAGTGATTGTCCTTGGTATGCTGACTTAGAAAACCATTTTGTGACGGGTGACATTCCAAAATTCATGGGGACCCAAGCTAAGAGGAAATTCCTTTCTGATGTAAAACATTATGTGTTTGATGATCCTTACCTCTTCAAGTTCTGTCCTGATCAAATCATCAGGAGATGTATTCCCGAGTCTGAGCAAGAGTCCATTCTAAAATTTTGTCATGGAGAGGCATGTGGAGGCCGCTTTTCTACAAATAAAACCACTGCAAAGGTCCTCCAAAGTGGTTTCTACTGGCCGAACCTCACTAAGGATTCCTTCCAATTCTTCAAAAGTTGTCCTCAGTGTCAGAAATTAGGATCCATTACCAAAAGGAATCAAATGCCCCTCACTCCCTTTCTGGCCGTTGAAATCTTTGATTGTTGGGGAATTGATTTCATGGGACCCTTTCCAAACTCTAAGGGATACCTCTACATCCTCTTAGCTATTGATTATGTCTCAAAATGGGTTGAAGCCGTTCCCACCAAGTCCAATGACCACCATGTTGTGATCCGATTTTTGAAAGAGCATATATTTTCTCGATTTGGAATTCCTAGGGCTATAATCAGTGATCGTAGAACCCATTTCTTCAACCGCCCATTCGGTTCACTCATGTCTAAGTATGGTATTACTCATAAAGTTTCCACTGCATACCATCTTCAAACCAACGGTCATGCTGAGTTGGAAAATAGAGAAATTAAACAAATTCTTGAAAAAACTGTCAATCCCTCTAGGAATGATTGGACCGAGAAACTCTTAGATTCCCTTTGGGCATATCGAACTGCTTTCAAAACTATCCTAGGCATGTCACCGTATAGATTGGTTTATGGAAAAGCATGTCATTTACCTGTTGAAATTGAACATAAGGCCTTTTGGGCAATAAAAAAATGAACTTTGACATTTCTTTGGCTGAGACAAAAAGGAAATTAGATCTTAATGAACTCGAGGAACTTAGGATGGAGGCTTATGAAAATTCAAGGATCAATAAATATAAAGTTCAAGCCTACGAATCTAGGAATCTAAAAGTCAAACACTTTGAACTGGGAAAATTTGTGCTCTTGTATAGTTCAAAACTTCATCTACACCCAGGAAAGCTAAGGTCCAGATGGTCTGGTCCATACCTAGTGCATCATGTGTACCCTCATGGGGCAATAGAGATTCAGGATCCCACAAGTGGTCATGTATTCAAAGTCAATGGTCATAGGTTAAAACCATTCATTGAATCATTCAATAAACAAGAAACCAAGGAGGATTTAACTAAGCCAACATATGAACCAGAGAAAAATTGATAGATTGAGGGTACAAGTCGGGCTAACGACGTTAAACAAAAGCGCTGCACGGGAGGCAACCTGTGGTTTTCATGTTTCCAATCACTGTGAATCATCTTTTGTTTCCTTCTGCTTAATTTTGTTATTTTTTTTATAGACTGTTGACCTGTTCTTATTTTATGAGTAAGGATGGGTATGAAAAGGGAGCACCGTATTCATCTGTGTCACGCGGTGTGATCCCTGAGTAATACCTTACCCAGAAATTTAAAGAAGATAATGTATCATCAGTTTATTTTATTTCTGTTTTTGTAGGTTAAAAAAATAATACTCTTGACCTGTTCTTATTTTATGAGTATGGATAGGTATGAAAGGGGAGCACCGTATTCATCCGTGTCACGCGGTGTGATCCCTGAGTAATACCTTACCCAAAAATTTAAAGAAGACAATGTATCATTAGTTTGATTTAAAAAAACATGAAAATGATGGTACTTGGAATTAAATAAATCATTGTGTTGTTTGTTTTGTCTTCTTTGTCCTTCTTTTTATGGTTCAGGAACTATTTTGGGTGATACATGTTCAATCAAGGAGGTGCCTACATCCCCAAAGAGATCAAAGGAGTAATTTGGAGCATTATGAACCTCAACATTAAAAACCAGGTGAATTTGTTCCATGTTTATCATTCTCAATTTCATCTTTGAACTCCTATCCTACCCCCTTCTAACTTTTCTTTTCTTTAAACACTGGGGACAGTGTTATTCTAAGTCGGGGGGGATAAAAAATGATTTTTTTGAATAAAAACATGCATGAAAAGAAAAATTCCATTAACCTTAAACATGATAAACACACATTGCAAACTCTAAAATTGGATATCAAATAAATTTTACATTCCTTGATTCTGATTTTAATGCATGTTTAAGTTCATGAGAATAGTTTTTGGAAAGTGAGGTTGTCCGGTGATATTTTTCAATGTTTACATTTTCATACTCTTAATAAAAATGCCACAATGCACGTCTACTGGATCGTGGGTGTAAATTTGAGTTCTTGGGTCCCTTTCATTATAGAATAGGGTTCTGGGGTCACTTTTAGTTTAATTTGAGTATCCAAAAAAAACACACAAAAAAACAAAAAACAAAAAAACAAAAAAATGACCACATAGAGCAATGTTTTGTCCAAATGCGTGGCATCCGACACTTGGGGATCGTGACTCCATAGTTGTCTTGCCCAGAGTTAGTCTTTTCATATCTATTGTGGATAAAAAAATCATCAAAAGAAATAAAAAAAAAGATACTCATATTAAGGTTTAATGTGATTCCCACCTAGCGCTTCCATTTTTTCCCCTTGAACAATAAAATGGGCCCCATATCTTTTATGATGCACAACACTTTATCATGCTTAATTGGAATTGGATGAAATGTGGCAATGAATTTGAACAAAGGAATGGGCTTGGGCTTGGGATATGCTTATGGACCTATCTTGTTTTAAATGATTTTGATGGGTTCCATAATTTTTTTGATATGAGGTCTTTTGAGTGAGCAATGTGTATTTAAATGTTTTTGGAAAAGGGGATTTGGATTTCATATTTTTAATTTATTTTGCTCGGGACTAGCAAAACTCAAGTTGGGGGTTGTGATTAGTCACTGAAAGTGGCTAATATTCATTGTTAAGATCTTAATATTAATGTTTTTAAAAGTTCATAAACATCAATTTTAGTCCAATTCAAAAATTGAACTTCATTTCCCATCATTGTGCAATTCATGCTTAAAATGTCAATTTGGGCCCACTCAATAATTTGCTTGTGGAAATTACAATATTCATCATTTTAATTTGAAATTTTGGGATATGATTTATCACTTTGTTTGGAACATTTTAACTTTTAGGTCCAATGGATGAATCCCAAAGGAAGATGGAGAAGTTTGTGCCTGAAGGCAGAAACTTGCTGGAAAAAGCATAATGGGCCTAAGGCCCATCAAACAAATGTGGGGCCCCGAAACCAATCCCAATTAAGCTCAAATTTATACAGTAGAAAGATAAAAATATTAGGATCATTTTATTAAACTGTGGTCGGAGCTAATTCTGAGTTTTTCATGATTATAAAGGGATCTGAAGTTGAGATTTAAATGGAGGACTCGTCATTAATGCACAGAAATCCATCCCACCATTTCGACCATAACTTTCAAACGGCTGAGCCAAATGTCCTAAACCTTTTATATCTTCTAGAAGACACATGTAAGAAGATATTTTATATTTAATACACCTTCTGATTCGGCCATATGAAGTGTCAAACGCACACTTCAAAATGGAGGACGAATCTGGACAGTTTTCCGGGTCAACTACGAAACATCAATTTCCTTTTGATTATTCACCCTCATTTTGACTCTATTAATTGTTGGGGGGTGAATTAATTATTGGGGGATGGACCTAAGTCTCCTAATATGCCTATATAAGGAGATATTGGTGAAGGGAATAGGGTGGATATTTTGCATATCATCTTTTGTTGCTTGTTTCATTGTAAGGTTATGCTTCCAAATTTCCTTTGTAATGTTTTCCATTTCCATGTAAGTTTCTTTTTTGTATCTTTATGTTCTTAATCAACTTCTTTCTCTTCTATATTTTCCATTTAATTTATTAAAACTTTATAATCACAAATCACAGTGATATCTCTGTGTTGTTGTGAATTAGTTCACACATAGGTGTGAATTTCATTCACACACACGAAGGAGTTCTCGTTATTTCCGCGGTTTTAATTTCATCAATCCAATTCTTGTTAGCCATCTTCCGCCCACCATTGAGAGTATACCATCAATGGAGGGATAAACCCTTAATGGTTTGATCTTAGGAGGATGCAAAGGCTAGATTGAATGTTATTTTATGAACGAATTGTTGTTAATTGGATAATTAATTTAAGACATCCATTCTTCAGTTATTTCTACTCTTCATCTTTACTGTGTTTGAGCAAAATAAATTCAATTAATAAATGACCATATACCTCGGAGAGATCATGAATTTGGTTCTATAAGTGTATAAGTGATTAGTAATTGTGTTTAGTAAGCACCAAACCAGAAAATGATGAAGGTAGTGTTATTTTTGAAGAATGGATTCATCAAGAATTAATAAAACCAAAATTGTTTAAAGAAGTAAAATTCATTCAATCCACCCCGAGCATAATCCTAGATCAACCCATTTTCATTAAATTGAATTCACGTAGGTTTCTTAGTGTTATTTAAACCATCCAAAATCGAACCCAAAGTTGGATACTTCAAAGCCCACCCCGCACCAAATCATAGCGTCTCAATGTTACTTCTTCGGTCCCTGTGGATTCGATCCCTACTTGTACTTCAACGACCGCTTTTACCAGTAGGGTAAATTTGGGCGCAACCACATGGCATGTGTTAATAAAATAATCATTCCTTATTTTATTCGGGATAGGGGTTGTGTGTTGAGATTTTGGGAAGAAAATTGAAGAACTTCATCTCCTTCGTGAAGAACGTCGAGTCTACGACAAAGAACTCCGTCACCGCAAGGGGAGATCGTCATGTTGTATCCTCTCCTCTCTGTAGCCGGTGAGTGACACCTTTTCTGGAGAACGACGATGCACCCACCTTCGATCCTCTTCCCACGTCAAAGAAAGGGGGACGCCGTATCCTTCATCGGGCGAGCACCGGCAACGTTTACGGAGCCTTGTTTCGCGACGCCGTCTTCCGCGACGTCAATTTCCCGCGATGATCCTCATTTGATGACTTCTTCGAGGTAGGGGTTTGAATTTAAGTCTGTGTTTATTTTGGTGTTCAACATTAAAAATTAATCCGCCTGTTATCAAGATAACGGGAAGAGGTTGGACCGCACGAACACGGCCGAACCTCCTCCCCTTTTTGTTGTTGAATATTATGTGGTTTGGAATGAAGGCAACACGGTGTCATCGCGCCGCGAGGGAATGAGGGAACCGCAGCCGGAGTGGGCTGCGATGAAGAAGCGAGGTGTCATCATGTCGTGCTAAAGCTGAAGAACCCGTGGCCAAGGTCGGGCCGCGGAGGAGGGGCGCGGCGGCGTCGCGCCGTGCCGGACAAACTAGGCCTGCGGCCTAAGGCCTCACCAGTCACCAACAGGGGCGGTCGGACTCCCCAGCCCTCGGAGCACCAAGAGTCACAGCCTTTTGGCCTCGGTGGAAGACCAAAAGGGCGGCCGGAACCACCGGCCACCGGCGCATGAAGGGCGGGACCATGGGGTCCCGCACGGCACAACTGGCTGGCCGTTACGACCGGCCAGATTTAGAAAAACCGGGGGATTGAACCCCCGGTCAGCGCAGCAGGGCGGACCCCATGGGGTCCGCCGTTCGGTTCGAAGGGAGTGGCGGCTTCCCCCCTTCCGCGCTCACGTGGTGCGTGGCACCCGTGCCGGCCTGGACCGACCGCGTCGGGCTAGACCGGCCACACCGGGTCGAGCCGCCCGCACCGGGCCAGGCCGCCCAAGCTAGGCCGGACCCCGCGCCGGTTGGGCCAGGCCATGCTAGCTGGGCCGGGCCACGCCCTTTTGGGGCGGACCCTAACCCGGTTCGGGTCTCCTGGTTCGGCCCGACCCAGGGGTTCTCGGGTCGGGTCGGTCCGGGCCCAAAACCCCCTCAAAACGGACAGATTCGTTCAAATGCTCGTAACATGGGTTACAGACCTCCGATCGATGCACCGTCAGTTGTGATGCGATCCTTGGATCGAGACGGTCGTTTCGGTATATTACACTGAAGGTTTCTGAGAACTTTGTGTATGTCCGGGTTGGATGAAACACGAAACCAACTGGGCCCTCAGAGCGGAAACGCTTATAACTTGAGCTCCAGACGTCCGATTGACATGCCGTTGACTTTGTTGGATTCCTCTTAGTGAGACGGTCCTTTTGGCTTACTCCGATCAAGGTTTAGACGCAGTTGGAGTATGGTCAGGTTGGTTTTGACTTAAAAACCAACCGGGCCCCTGGGACGAATAAGCTAATAACTCTCAGACCAGGCGTCTGATTGATGCGTCGTCTGTCACTTTGAGATCCTTTTGACGAGACGGAACTTTGGGATACATCAACTCTGGAATTCATGTCAGTTCATGTATCGACCCCCTTGGCTCGTGGAGTGGACCCTCCCTAAAAAGAGCATGTTGTGTGCGGAAACCCTAGAGCTGGCTGCGGCGAAGATGACTACCGTACTGGGATCCTCTGTGGGTTCGACGAGAATGACTACCGTACTCAGATCCTCCGTGGGTTCGACGAGGAAGACTACTGTACTAGGATCCTACGTGGGTTCGACGAGGATGACTACCATACTGGGATCCTCCGTGGGTTTGATGAGGATGACTATTGTGCTGGGATCTTCTGTGGGTTTGACTACCGTGCTGGGATCCTCCTTGGGTTTGATGATGATGACTACTATACTTGGATCCTCCATGGGTTTAGCAGCGACGACTACTAAACTTGGATCATACGTGGGTTCAGCAGAGGAAATGATTCAGAGGCTACATCTAATCATCTCCACCCCTCTTCGTAAATGGATACCTGTGTGAGCTGAGTCTTGACTTTCAATCATTATCTTCGATGTGATTGATTTGATATCCTGTGTGGATTGGATTAAGCTTTCCTGTGTGGATTGGGTCATACTTTCCTATGTGGATTAAGTTTTAATTTCCTGAGTGGACTTGGTTGTACTTGAGCTCGTGATTTGGAGATGAACTCGATTTGATGACTTAGGTATATGTATGGGCATATACCTAAGTACTGTTGGATGATACTTCGTGATTGTATCTTTTCTTTATGTTTTATCCTTTTTGAATTCAGGGAGACCTTTGAGCGTCTCGGGGTCCCTACTGAGTATCGTATACTCACTCCTGCATGGGCTTCGCCCGCACTACGTTGTGTTGGTTGCAAAAGACAGACATCACTGATCATGGTTGAGGCTTGTAGATCTAGACGGTACCCGGAGGAGGATCTCACAACGAGTCGGTGCCCGGAGGTGGAAATCACGTCGAGTCAGTGCCCGGAGGTGGATTTCACGACGAGTCGGTACCCGAAGGAGACAGACAGACGTGGAGTGCTGAGGAGGAGATTTGTACCTACCCTTCAGGTAGGAAGCCGGAGGGCGATCCAGGATCGGCTCTTCACCTTTCAGCTATTGTCCTTTGAGTTGTACTTTTCTTTCAGTTGTAGCTGTACCTTTCTTTTGGGCTTGTATTTCTGGCCCCTTGTACTTTCAGCACATTTGTTTTACATTTTACTTAGTGTTTACATCAGTTTGTGTACTCTGTGGTGTTTGTTTTCTTTTATAAAGTAAATGCATTCCCTTTTATCAGGATTTATGCCTTTGGGGATAGTCTCCAGCCCCTGGCCTATGGAAGGCGGGCTTGGGGTAGTCATGGCATGGGCCCCGAGGACGGGTCTTGACATGAACACCCTTTAACCAAAGGGAATTGAAGGAGAAAGGGGAGGGGACTCCCTATTTCATCCATGCAAGAGGGATAATAAGAATATTGGGTTACTTAAAATTTTATTAGGGTAAAATGGTAAAATAATAATTTTTAAGGAATCCTGAGTGTACACATGATTTTGATGCACTGTTTACCAAACTATAAAATAACCATGTAGCTCACACTGGCTCAAGACACACCCCCATTCATGATTTGGAAGCATGGTTTTATAAACCATATATTTAACATATATTCCACTCTATAAATTATTACAATTGGTATGTTTTCACCTCATGATTCTCTCAAAACATGTGTTATAAGTGAACCTTATCCTTTCTTAAAAAATAATATGCATGATTTCCTATAGATTACTTCATAGCTTTCCAAAATCATATGGTATCCATGAAAAGAGAAAACCCCTATTTTTAAAACTAAAACATTATCCCATATCATCTAACCTTTTCTTGATCACATGAAATCTCAAATAGGCCTCAAACCATATCCAATAACACTTATTTCATATGATCAAAGTCTCAAGATTCCAATCTGAATCCTAGTTCTCCAAAAGTCCCTTTCAACATGATCAAAAAATAAAATTCCTTTCTAAATTAAAAACTAGTAAATACATAGGGTTTTACACATAGTATTTCACCACACTAGGTTGGGTTCTACAAAAAACCCCACATCATCCTTATCCTTGAATCTTTTGGAGTCTCAAGAGAATTGAAGTTCTCCCCAATCCTTTGTAGACACTACACTGCCATAAGCGGACCTTGACCGCCATGAAAAGAAGGAAGATAATGATTCATGATATCTTGTATAAGGTTCAATAGCCTAAAGGATTCCATTTCCAATACCTTATTCTGATTTTGTTATAGTTCAAGAACTAGAGGGGTTATTCGAGAGGAATTTCCATGATAATAATCCTAAGAGATATAATTTCCACTTTTCTTAGAGACCTTTCTAGGAGGCATGGTATAAAAAACAAAAAACATGAATTGAAATCAATTCATGCATCATAACTAAAGTCAAAAAATCCCCATATAAACTAAGGTACAAGATTAATAACTCATTTAAAAAAAATAATGAAAACTTCAAAATCATTACTTTCTATAAAATTACCAAAATTTAAAGATTATATCAAAAACATGTTTTATAAAGACCCACACAATTTGAGAATAAACAATATTTGAAACAATTCCACCCAATTTAGAAAATTTTAAGTGACCTATTTCAAAATTATAAAAAATATTTAATTCTCCATTCCCTATTAAGAAATTCAAAATATTTACGCTATCATTGAAAACCATCAGCCTCTTTTAAAATTTAAAATATCCACTCAAACTTTAAAAAGTTCCCCTCTCATTTCAAAGCATCTAATAATTTTTATAATGAAATCAATCACTTATAAAACACTCTTTAAAGTAAAGACCCTAATTTAATATATTACATTAACCCTTATTTCAAAAAAATTATGAAATTATCTATTCAAACTAAACAGAACTTTAAATCACATCAACATAAAAAAAACATTAAGAAAAATCCACTCTAATATCACTAAAACGTCATTAAATCACTTTTTGATTCACCTACAATAATTAGAATCAAATTTATGAGACATTAAAAATAACAATATGTCTAAAGAAAAAAATAGTGTCATATAACAATACATAATTTTTTTTTATGATTCATAAAACCATACGTCGACCATGAAACAGCTTCTAAGAACTCTTTAAAACCATGCACAAGGGATTCAAAAAGTTTTAAATACCATTTTAGATAACCATGAATCTATATTTATTATTTATTTTTCATCCCAAAATCCAATAACCCCCCCCCATCCCCAAATATTTCATGAAATTCATTGGGGATTAAAACACCACCATTTCATATGAAAATCCATAACAATAATCTAAACTAGAATTCAAATTCAATACTCAAATTTAGAATATCCACTGAAACTCAAGGATCCAAATGAGAAAGGGATATCAAGACTCTCCCTAAACCTACATCTCATGTTTCAATTGTCTTGTCTTTATATTACTATATTACATCCAAATAAAAAGAACCTGGCTTTGATACTATTTTTTCATGAACTAGTCAAGGCTATCCTAACCCAATACCTATCTCAACCTATGAAAAGGCCTAAAGTTCATTATTTATTTCCTTATATTGGGGAAAAGAATCAAGTAATGAAAATATAACTAAGTGGGAGAAATTTCACCCTTTAATAATAACAGTAAGGAAGTAGCAGAACCTACAGAAAATTGGGAATGGTGTGTTCATACATTAAACTTCCATGAACATAAAATAAAAATTTAAAAATAAATTAATTAACCAAAAATTTCACATTAAGCATCCATGCCCACTCACCATATCCAAAAAAATATATCAATTAACTAATGAAAAAAACAATCTAAGATCACAATATAGACACCAATATGAAACATGAGAACAACATACATTGTGGGTCCCCCAATAGGGGCTTAGTCTGATATTACCCTGAGAGGGGGTGAATACGATTGTAAAATGTTTTTAAATAATTAAAACACATTTACCCTTGAACTATCACTTGACCCATATTAATATTTACCTATAAACCTTGAGGATAATTTTTTATTCGGTTTTACTGGATATACTTTAGATTTTTTGATCTGTTTTGGTGTGCATTCTTAATATAAGTAGGGACTTAGAAATTTACTTAGTTCACCATCACTAGGATATATAAAAGGATTGTTGATAAATCATATGTCAGAAAAAAAATCAATATAAATATCACTACTCTTCACTGGGTTCAATCCCCTTACAATTGGTTTGAGCTAGGTCAGTCCTTTCCCAGGATCATTGCCTTTAAAGATTTAGGGACAACTCACTTATTCATTAGGTTCACTCCCTCTAATGTTCCTTAAAATTATAATTTTTAGTGTAAATGATCATCTTTTATAGTTTATGTACATTCCAATCCATTATATGGAAACACATTATTGGTGTGAATCCTTAGGTATACATTGATGCACTATTGAAGTTCTACTGGGTTGTTCCTTCACAATATACGAATTCCTCATGTTTCAAAACCTTCATCCACTGGATTTAATCTAGGGATCCTCTTCTATTTTTTGTATTATGGAAAAACTCTCTTCTTATTTGGATGAGTCTTCAATGTGTTCTAACTCCTTCTTCTTTCTAAACCCATGCTTTGAACTCCTCTTTTCCTTTTAAAATCAAACATAAAATATGGGCTCAGGTGTATATCCTATTTTTCTTTTATATTTTCTCCCTTTAATCAAATAGGTAGGTGATTCACCCAATAATTAAACACATGTTAGAATAATTATGGGTTATAAAGCCACCCATAACTCCCATAATTTTTTCCATGAATTCCATAATAGTGGTCCACCGAATAACTACTTTTTGGTTAATAAATTTATTAATTTTTTAAAATGAATTAATTATTAATTAATTTACCTTATGAATGATTAAAAATCATTAACATAATGTTATAATAATAGTCTAAAAATAAAATACATGATTATATAAATATTTAAGATTGGTCCAAGCATATCTATAATTATTTCTCCCAAATTCTGTGCATCACTCGTTAACTCACCCTTAACCATGGCATGGGGGAAAACGTTGGCCATTTTAACATAGAAATGTAAAAAAAAAATATGGTTTGTTCCTATTATATTAAACATTTTGGATTGAAACTTTACATTATGACCATCAAGACCAAAAAACACAACCACACCCATAATGATCTTCCTTATGTCATATAGGGATCCTCCTGGACCACTACACATTACTCTACAGTGTGGTTTATCCCATGTTATCTTTCTTTTAACTATAGGTATTTCACATTGTTATTAACTCCACTAACATCCACCACCATGGTCAATTTGTGACCATTTTAACTCGGTAATACTTCCATCACACCACACCAGGCTCTATGATGTAGTAAAAGTCATCTCAGCCTTCACAATTCTCTACCACATCCTACTCCATAACCATATTATCCTTGAACATTTTGTACAATTTCTCTAGAATTCCACCATGGTGACCACTACAGTTTGGTCCCTTTCTAGTTGACCATGTTGGTCATTCTTCTCTTCAACATGCCTTGTGTTATGGGTGTGGTTGTGCCTAGTTCCTTATTCATTTCCACAACTCACACTAACCAAAGGTGTGGTGTTTCATATATTTGGAAACTTCAACACACCATTTCTTGTTCCCCAGCATGGTCCTCATTTTTCTTCTCCAATATTAATTTGGACCTTCTTTTGACCATGTAAGATTCTTATAAAATACCTTCTCACTTCCTTATTTCAACAAGACTTCTATTTTTTGGAAGAAAAATTAGTCTAATACAATAAAAAATGATTCCTTTTCCAAAAATATAATATACCATATTTTGAAGAATCCTCTAAGAATTAAAATGACCTCATATATTGTCAAAAAATTCAAATAAATCTTTTGGAATTTCTAAAAATCCCCCCCCCCCTATTAAGTTTTTTGGAATATATTAAATACATCCCCCCCCATATTTGTAATGAAATTAAAAGGGATATTACTCTTACATAAAATGTGGTAATTTTCCATTAAAGATCAAAATTATCTTTAAAAGGGGTCACCTTTTTTCACTTTATCAATATTTTCTCCTATTAGATTTTTGGGAAGAAACTTCAAGAAATATCAACTTTCCTTTATCTTCAACTTCCAAGAGGGCTTCATAAAGGGCTCTACCCCCCCCCCCATTAGGATAAGGAGAACTTCATCATCTTATATATTATCCACCTATTTCAAAACACCTTAATCCTTTGTAATCAACCACCTATTGATTATCCAAAACCTATGAAACTAAATGAAAACAATTTCTAGTTGGAATTCCCAACTCTATAAAATCTCCCATAATCCAATAGTCATTACTACTACATTTTATCTAAATATTCATTGAGTGGATTTTTAAAATTGGAACTCTAGATGTTAAAAAATTCTATACACCTAATGATCATGATATTGGTGTAGGAAATAATAATTTTCATAGAAAATAAAATGTTTGTCTATGTCACTAGTGAATACCAATGAAAAACTTATATCATATTTGTATTTTTTACTTCTTCACACAACCACATGTTATAATTTATACCAACTATGAAATAAACATTAATAATAATTTTAATCTTTATATTATAGATGTTTACCTACATATTCAAATTATAGATAATGATAATTTGTATTTTAATCTTGAACAAAAATTCCAATATGACTTTAGATTTGGAAAAAAATTATTGATGTTCAAATTGGGGCCACCACATACTATAGATTTATCATATCTTCTTTCAGCTCTCATCACATGTGATTTTATTGAACAGTGACCCCATGGATCATATCTCCCATTAATTATAAACCTCTTCCAAAAAAATTAGAAACAATAAAGTGTATATGGGTTGGGATAATTCGTGGTTCCTCAAGTTGAGGGAAGATGGTGGCTATATTGTACCAACATTTCAACTTCTATATTTACTTTTCCCCTTTTAATTTTTTAGGAAATTAATTTCATTATCAAATAAACCTATCCATTATCATTTTTATCCATCATTATCAACATATTTCAAAAGGATCTAATCTGTGTGATACCACTTATACACTTTTTTTTATAGATTTGATCATAATCATTCTTCCTTATCTTGGGATTTTCTATATTTTTAGAATCAATCACACGTGAAAATATATCTTTTTATGTAGAATCATTAGTGGATCTCATGTTTTGGTTTCTCCTCTATTACATATCTATATTTTTACTTAGAAAACTTCTTCCTTAACATCCAAAGGTGCCAACTTGGAAAACTTTTTCTTCATTAGTGGATTCCCTTTCACTTGTTCTTCCACCTTTCTCTTAATTGGTAAAAACTCTTGATATTTCTTCTAAATTTTATTTCTTTTCTTACAGGAAATTTATTATGCATATCTAGATCTTGTTGATTAATACACTCTTTTTTTAGTCTCTTCTTCATTCTCCAAAATATTCAACCAATTTTTTATCTTAATAAGCCTTCTTTTGGGATAAGAATTATCATAGTAATTCATATTATTAGAGTATATCAATATGGATTATTTACCCTTAAAAGCATTCCTATAATTGAAATAACTTTACATATGATTAGAGTTAAAACAAATAAAACATATACCATGATTGTTGTACCACATTTGGTCTCTCTCTATGTGAGATGTTGGAACTTCTTGAGTTTTTCTCACATCTTCGGTATTATTGGCTTCAAAACACCCACTCATGATGTGTCTAATTATTAAAAAATATTATCACTTTTTTCCTCCTTTATTTGTGGTTTATCACTTTAATAATTAACATTTAACTTATATTTTCTTTCATATTTCATATCTGGGCTAGTTGTGCATTTCAATGCTTTCTTAGAGGGGGTCTTATTCTTTTTATTAAAGGAATTTATTATCTCTTAAATCCCCTAGATTTACTCATCCTTACTCTTCAGTTCTTCATCCATCTCTTTTAAACATGATAAATCATCCATCATATAATTTCCTCTATCCTCAATATATGTTTTTATAGTATTGATGCTCACCTTAAATTCCTTCTCCATATCCATTTGCTTCAAAATTTCATGGTAAATCTCATCAATCATGTCACTGTATTACTTTATCTTTCTTACCATTTTATTTATACTAAAATTAATGGCCACCACTTCTCAATTTTTTCACTTACTTTCCAAGGAAAAATCTTCAATCATAGAAAAATAAACTTCATGAATGAATTTCTATTGTTCCACATTCTCTTGAATAATTGGGATATCCTTTTTGTCATTAAATTAACATCTCCTTGTTGAAAAATTTTATGTTCTTCCCACTTCTTCATCACATAATCTTTTCAACTATGAAATAGAGTCTAAATTTCCATATGCTTTCTCAAAAATAGTTTTAAAATATAATATGAAATTAGATTCAAAATTTGTTACCTTGTTTAGAGAATTCAACTTCAAAAATGACTTCCTATTGTTCTTTTTCTTCTTACCTTTATTCATAAGGCCTTATTAATCATCTTTTACATATACTTATACCAATTTCATCAATATATATTTTTAGAAATTTTCATGTGCAACCTCCTTTTACACTTATTATATAAGGTAATCCTTTAATTCTTTTTTCATTAAGGTATAAATCTCAATTTTTCTTTGATCTGTTTCAAGGATAAATTTTTGTCTACTTAAGAAAACAATTCCTTTCACTATAAATTCTCATATAAATCCAAGTGAATATTCTATACTGTCAATAAACTATCATTCCCATTATTTTAAATTCCTTCTATAAAACAATGGATCCCCCTCTATGGATTCAATTTCTCTTAAAAACTCTTTAGATCATGTTATAGAAATAAAAAATCAAATAAAATAAACATATACCTTTAATACTGATTTTTTGTCCTTCAATAGGGTCTTAGAATAGGATTTCCCTAAGATGGGTTGTGAATTAGGGTATGAAAAGTGATTAACCAATTAAAACACTTGTACCCTTAAATTATCACTATACTTATATGGATATTGACCTCTCAACCTTGAGGGTCAATTATTATCCTCTTCTACCATAAAATTTTAGATTTCCTATTTTTTTGGTTTGTATGCTTAAAGTAAATAGGTACATGAGAATTTACTTAGTTCACCCTAACTAGGATACATCCAAGGAGAATGGATTAGGGATTTACCATTCACCAAATCACTATAAATCTCACTTCTCTTAACAATAGACAATCCCCATGAAATGGGTTGGTGCAAGGTCACTCATTTATCAGCCTCACTACCTTACAATATTTAGATATATTTCATTACTTCCCAAGGCTCACTCCTTCGAATATTTCTTCCAATGATCATTATAAGAGTAAATTATTACCTTCACATAGTTTATGTACTTTTTGGTCCCTTATACAACAATACTTTCTTAGTGTGCATCCTCGGTTATGAAAGGAATATCTGGTGATGTCCTCATGGATTGTAAATTCTAAATCTTTGAATTCCACTTATTATAGAACCTTCTTCTTCCAATGTTAATATCAGAATCCACTTATCTTTTCTTTAGCTTAGAAAATACCTCTTCTTATTTGGATAAGTATTCAATAGGTTCCAACTTCTTATTTCCCACCACTATCTAAGAACACTAGTGAAAAAACACATTTTAATGCCGGTTATTTTTTACTTTTTGAAATTTGTTTTTAACCTACGCCTATAAAGGTGACGTAAAAAATAGTATTTTCAGCTTTGGTTATCTAAAAACCGACGCTAAAAATAATTTTCGTTGATGGTTTCGGCATCGATTTATAAAATAAATGGATGCCAATAACCAATTTTCTATGTTGTTTTTAGGTAAAATTGATGCCAAAAATAAAATAGGCTTGGGTTTACAATGTCGATTTTGGATAAAACCGATGCCAAAACCCCTTTTTTTTAAAAAAAAATTGGCATTGGTTTTTAAAATAACTAACGTTTTAAGTTAAAAAAAATTAGAAAAATTAGAAAAAATAAAATTCCAATTAAATAAAAACCCCTATAAAAAACACAATATGCACAACAATCAAATAGAATTTATCATTTAATAAAAATATATAACTTACATACTTTTATCTAGTTAATCAAAAAATTATTTATGCATTTGTATTATAAAGTAGAATTAAAATATAGGTACCTACAATCAATGACTTCTTTCAAAAAGTTTGTGGCCTTTGCAAGTCCCACGACTCTTTCACTTTTAGTTCTCACACTGACCAACTATTCTTTGAAATGAAAGACACTACATTTGAGTCACTCAAAATTTTACATGGATTCTAGTTAAATATCAATGCATCAATAAATATTATAAAAAATTAGACAAAGTCATTACAAAGGAACTTGAGAGAACTCAATGAATTCTAGTGTCGAATGTTGGAATAATATGCCATTATAGGCAATGTGGCATCTGTGGTTAAAGCTGAATGGGATAGTTTGATGGTAAACTATGCTACAATGGCTAATCAGATAAATTAGGCTGATAATGAGATGGCTAATGAATATAATCGGTTTAAGAACTTCATTTATCATTTAAAATTAGTGATTTTTTCATTTTATGTGTGTGTTGATATCCCATGATGGTTGAGTGTAAGTAAATTTCTTATAATAGATGTATACTAAGATGTATGTTTAGGGGTTTTGTGATTTAATGCCCAAATTACCATGTTTCCAATTTCATAAAAATATGTGATATGTTAAAAATAATCTGGGAAGAAGTAGATAAATATATTATATTTCATTTTTATTTAAGTGATAATCTAAAAAACTAGTTTAATAGGATACCTCATCAATATGTTACCACTTGGGGTGATCATATACATTAGAGGGCATGACGTGCATTCTATGCATGTTATTTTATTTGTGACCTATAGTGGATTTGGAATGTATCGAAATATCTGTGTTTCCAATGTGTCTATGATTTTTATGTTATTGCACAGTGGGGGGGCTTGAGAGATGTTTTCTGATATGGTAACTAATTTGCATGTGTAGCCCATGAGACCATATTTGATGTTTTATTCCCTAAAAATTATTATGTAAATTGTTACCATGTTGCATAATTATCACATGTTTATGTATGTTTCTACAGATATCTCATGATGACATGTATTATGCTTCCTTTAATGATATTTCTTATTGAATGTACTACCATACCTGGGGAAGCATTATTTGGTAGTTAGAACAAGTGGATCATTATGATGTGATTATACCAGGGTGGTTGACTTGACACGAGACAATGATTACAATGTACCTATGATTTTCCAAGGGATAGACCTAAAATACAATTCATTATGGATACCAAGTACCATGTAAGAAATTTGTGCCATGTGGATATCAAGTACATGTTCACTCATCATCATTGTGTCCTAAATCAATACGCAATGCCTTAAGGATAGCATATAATATGTTTAATGCACTTTTGGATTGTTTTTTGTCAGTTCTAATGTCGTTTTTATCCTTTTGGTATGGAGTTGTAGTAGGTAGAACATGGGTTCATGTCAGCTTGGATAGCACATATCCTCTCAGCACATGGTTTATTGATTATTTATTCTTTCATATACCAATCATAAACAAAAAAACTACACCGAAAGTTACAATTTTTTTTATAAAATTTATAATATTACTCTTTTAAAATAAAGTAGAATTAAAATACACATACCTGAAATTTACGGCATGCTCATTGTTCATTATTATTGAAGAATTCATTTGATTATTAGTAGGTTCAAACACCTAATATATCAAAAGAGTTAGTTTTTTGAACCCATATGTAATATTATTTATAAATATTAGAGTATACATACATCAAATACTAATTAGACTTAACAAATAGTTCCCAAAAGTAGATTGAATATGGGTCATATTAGATTGGGAATAAGACTGTAAATCGTTGAATGCCTACAATAACATTGAATGATATGAGATAAAAAAAATAGAATAATATGGAAGAAAATATAAAAAAAAATTAATACAACTAACCTTATCAAAGTCATTAGTTTTCCCAGTTGTGATTATCTCATACATAAATAATAGAATATAATAACCACTTTCAACATTTCCTTGTTGATAATGAAACTACAGTTATAAAACATTAAACTATTAATAAAAATTAATATATATCAAAAAATGAGAATAAATTATCATATAAAAACTAATTACTTGTACTTCCACATATTTGATTTTATTTTGTGTCTTTATCAACTTGTATTCCTTGTTAAATTTTTCCCATGAACTAAATTTTCATATATATGAACTAATAATACATATCTAAACAATTAGAATTAAACATAATGAGCTTATAAAAAACAAAACTTACCTTTCTAATAAGGTGGAAAATATTTTACGAACATTCTCTAATAAAGATAAAAACCAATATATGGTTCATTCACTTGGGCACAATATGCCTAACATCTAATGCCCCCTATAATACAAAAAGTTCAGAATTTATGACATTATAATGAACATTAGTTCATAATTATGTTTCTGTTCTTACTTATAAAAAATGGTAGAAACCAGCACTAAATTTTTGTATGTGATAATTTATCACACATATATGCAACTCTATCAGGATTCTTCACATATTTTACTTCTATGGAAATGAATTCTGGATCTATAAAACTGTAAATTTCTGTACTTTCATTTTGTAAAAGAAGAATGTGTAAATACCTAGTTGAAAAATAAAATATAGTTAGTCAATTTAAAACCATATTTTAATAAAGAAATATAAATTCAAATGTCAATTTACTTACATGGTAAACAACTGCACCACATTCAGGCCGAGCTCTTCAAAATTTAATAGATGCATGATATCTTCTTTGAGTAATATCAATGGACATTCTCTTCCGCATATTTCATTCATCATCCGAAACTCATAGATAAAATTCAATGAAGAAGATGCCTGAGATAATCTTTGTATCCCATAAGAAATATTTGAAGTATCTACAGTCGATTTTTCCTGAACATTTTGTTTCATTTGTGCAGCTTCTTTTTCTTTCAGATAATCCTATATATGTTAAATTTCAGAAAACATTATTATTAATTTTGAATAATTTGTAATTAATATTTAAAAAAACAAATACCTCATATGAAATATAACGAAGAAAACCAATTGGCCAAAGTAAAAAATGACCAAAAAAATACCCAACTCTGGGGATATCTGTGGTAGAAAATGGTAGTAAAGCATTAGGATCTATAATATCGAGTACTAATAATCTAACATGACCCATCTGCATAGGCTGGTGGTGTAAAGAATCCCCAAAATAATGCATGAGTCCAAATGCAACAATATCACTGTGAGGATATCCAGTAAACAACTCACAATAAATTTTTTGATTCGAGTGAGGTGGTGGATAATCAAAGTAAGCATATGAGGCAGGGTAGTCCATGTGAGCAAGATGGGAAGGATGAAATATGAAAAAGTTATATTAGTGTTTATAATTTATAAAATATAAATATTGATGGAAAATAAATAATATACCTGAAAAGGTTCTCATATGGGGAAGGGTAGGTAGATGGGGCAAGGTGGTCTGGGTGAGCAAGCTGGGAAGGCTGAAAAATGAAAAAAGTTATATTCCTTTTTATAATTTATAAAATAGAAAAATTGATGACAAATAAATAATATACCTGGGAAGATTGTTCTTATGGGGAAGGGTAGGTAGATTGGGTAGGGTAGTCTGGGTGAGTAGGCTGGAAAGGCAGAAAAATAAAAAAAAGTTATAATAGTGATTATAATTTATAAAATAGAAAAATTGATAAAAAAATAAATATTATTTACTTACAATTTTATCAGCTACTTGCTTAGATTCCTCTATAAGATACTATTCATTTTTTCTTTTTCCTGCTTGTTTCCATTTTTCATGGTGACTGGGAGGAGATAGAGGACCAAACTAGACCTCTTCTTGACCACTACTAGATCGAGATCTTAATGCTTCAAATTTTTCTTCAATCATTTTTTCTCCAAATAAGAGTACCCTCCACGTGATAAAGTATATGGGTATACATTTTTCAACTGGATCTTCTATTGAAATATTTTGGAGGCATGTTATATAAAAATAAACAACTAAGTAATAAAAAAATATAATAAATTTTACAATATAAAATAATTATCATACCTGAAAGTTCTCATCATTAAAAATGTCAAAAAATCACTTCTATGTATCTTCATCTATAAACAGATACTTGAGGCATGGGTTTTCAAACCTTCTCTTTCCAAAAACATAATTTTTTGTGTGTTTTGTTTTAAAATATCTCCATCGAACCGCTGCTAAAGAGAGATGTCTTTTCTTAATTTCTTTGGTTTCTTCAAAATTGAATGTCATCTATTATTAACTAAATTAAATATGTCACTTAAAATATATAATATTAAAAAAATGAGATAAAAGAAATCAATTAAGATATTTTACCATCACGGACTCCCAAAGCAGTTGCTTTGCCATGCTATCCACTGAATTTCAATCAGTATATAAAATATTAATCCTGAAACAGCTTGGCATTGCTATATAACTAACAAACTGAACTGCATTTGGGAAAATTTCATTATTATCAACATCAAAATGGATGTGTACTTTGTCATCATCATGATAAATTGATAGTTTTGGTAAACACGTAATACCATTTTTACCAACTTGATAACTTTATTTTTGTAGTAGTAACAGGAGAAGTCTCCTCCACCAAGGATGAATCAGTAGTCCTGCAAAAAAAATTAAATTAATATTTTTATTTCCTTAAATAAGTATATTGATAAATATTTAATAATATGTAAAAAAATATATACCTCGGTAACTACTCCTCTATATCTGTGTTTAACATTGTTACTATAAAGTGTAATGAAATTTTGTGTACCTGCATATCATTAGAAAACTGAATATTTACAAACAAGGAAGAGAAAAAATAAGTTAGTAAAAAAAGAGGCATGCATTTGTAAGTTTCAAAAAAGTAACAAAATATTAATATTTACCCAAAAAAATTGAGACTAATTTAGTGTTTTCCTATATGCCTTCATCATGATCATTACATACTACATGCACCCTGTTTATCCTATACTCATTATAATCATCCAGAAATTGCGTAATAAATGAATAAGGCTTATATAAATCACTAACATCATCATCATCATCCTCATCACCCAAATGGCATCTTTTTCATTGAAAAACAACTGAACAGTGATCATTTGATGGATTAATGACATAATATACTTACTTTTTATGTGTAACCATGATAAATGGTTCCTCATTGTAATTAAATCATTTCAAATCAACCATTTTAAACACATATTCATCATGTTTCACACCACTATTACTATCAACCCAATTACACATAAAAACGGTGACTCAAAATTTAATATAATCAATTTCTTATAAGTCTTCTAGAACTCCAAAATATGGAGTTGATGAAGAAATTGGGTTTTTATCTTTGGCACTTGAAAAATGCACTACTTCAGCAAAAACCATCACACCACTATTCTGAATGGTACTCTTGTCAAGTAGAATTTTGGTGTAAAATGTGTAGCCATTAATATCAAAACCAAAACATGTGATTACATTAAGAGATAGTCCCCCTGCTAACCACTTAAATGTTTCTGATATAGATATATCTGAGGTGAATTTCTCTTTAAACCATAAAATAAATGTCTTCTTATGCTCATTCATCAACCACTTTTCATTTCTTTTCTGATATCCTAACTTTAATTCAGCAATATGTGAGGATATATATGATTGAACCTCATCTGTGTTGTTTAAAATGTATAAATTTTCCTACATTTTAAAGACCGAAAAACCCCATGTAAATTTTGTTTTTTAATATATGGGAATTTTATGAGTCTGTGAAAATTTACGACACGTGATTCTGAGGCCCGGAGTGCCCAGAATAAATTTCAGAACTTTTTTCAGGTATGTTCAGTAAACATGCAAGCGGGTTTTCGTAACTTTTGAACCGTTACTTGGAATTGAAATCTGAGGACATCGTTGAACTCACAGCACTTGTATTCTCTTAAGGGGACCTTCACCTCAACCATAGTGGGTTAATGGGGAAAGATATTTTTTGGGTTTTTTGTGGAAAAATAAATAAAATAAAATACTCTTTTCTTTTATTTTCTTTTTATTTGAAACCTCCCATGTGGATGGTTTAAAGGTGGGGACCACCTGAACTAAAACCTCCCACATGTATGTTATAGAGGTGGGTACCACTGAGCCTAAAACCCCCATTTTGAATTTAGAGGTGGGGACCACCCGAAACCCCTTTAATGAGAGAAAACCTCTCAAATCCCCTACTTTAAATTTTTCCAACACCATTCATTAATTGGGGAAATTATTTTTTCCAATGTGGTATAATAAAATGAGCCAATTAATTATGCCAACATGCCAACAAAATTAATCTACTTAATTTAATTTTATTGGAACCTATTTTTTGGGAGGATTTTTTGGTTGGAAAATAAGTTCCTTGGTGGGAGAAAGTTCTCCAACGAAGAACACCATCAAAGAATGTTCTTCGGAAATCAAGGAAGAGGATGGCCTATGAGCCCGACATCGAAGTGTGGTTTTGGAAGTGATGATCGTTGGCACCCTCTTTTCCTTCTTTGACTTCTTTATCATTCCAACATCAAAGAAAAATCAAGTTAGGGGTTTAGTTGTGTATGATATATATATTCTCATGTTATTCCCTTCTAAAAATAGAATGTGGATCGACTCTCTAACTTATTGATTCGTGGATGTTTTCTTTTTCGGGTTGGGGAATAATCCTTGCGAGAGGTTGTAGGGTTTGATGTTCTTCATTCAAGTTTTTTTTGAGCCGCTTTCTACCGCTCTAATGCAGAGAGTTCGGGCCAAAGAAACATGTCCCAACCCCTCCTCCATTCTTTTTGAAGGGTGTGTTCTTCGCGATGGAAGAAGGTGACTTTGTGCCATGGTGATGAACAGATGTGGCAGCCAAAAAACCACCGGCCATGAATAAGGTGAAGGACTCATGGCTCCTCGCCTCCCTGCGGCCTCCATGGCACCCCGCAGCCTCAAGCCACCCTTGTGGCCTCCTTGGCCTCCACCACCCCACAGCCTTGCGCTGACCCCGCGGCCTCTAACACACCGCGGCCTCACGCCGACCCCGTGGCCTCCGCAGCCTCACTGCCACATGGCCCTCTACACCACCCCACGGCCTATGTGGCCTCTCACAGCCCCCACGGATCCTGCTGCCTTTGTGGACCCTGCGGCCTCTACGCCACCCCGCACCACTCAGGCCGGACTGCCAAGCGCGGGCCCGACCGCCCAGCGCGGGTCGGGTCACCCAGCGCGGGCCAGACCGCCCAGCGCCGGCCGGGCCACCCAGAACGGTCCAGGCCAAACACAGAAAGTCGGGTTGGGTTGACCCAAACCGGGTCAACCCGAGCTAAGTCAGGATGTTTTGGCCCGACCAAGTCGTACTGAACCTAGACCCACTTCGACCCAGTTACACTCTTTTGGCCAAAACATTGGCACTAGACGTCCATTTGATGAATGGTCTATGGCACCAGAAACCCTGGAGAGAGGTGTTCACTATGGTATAACCTAATGGATATTTAGATAAAGTTGTATTTTGGTCGGGTTGGATCGACCACGAATCCAACCAGGCCCTCGGGACTAAAAGGCTAATAACTCACAGACTGGGCATCCGATTGATGCACCATCTATTACATTGAGACCCTTATGATGTGGCAGTCCTTTGGGATACTTTTTCTTGGGACTTCGTGTTAGTTTGAGTATCGACCATTGTCTTGAGGAGAAGACCCTCCCGAAGACGAGAAAGCCTAGTACGGGAACCCAGTAGCAGGTTGTGACATGAAGAATGAATAGTGATCATGTGTAGTTCAGGACCGAGGGATCCTGTGTGGGTTATCACCGAGCGATCCTATGAGGGTTAGCACTGAGGGATCCTATGTGGGTCAGCACCAAGCGATCTTATGTGGGTCATCACCTAGCGATCCAATGTGGGTCATCACCGAGCGATCCTATGTGGGTCAGCACCAAGCGATAATGTGTGGGTCAGCACCTAGAGATCCTATGTGGGTCATCACCTAGAGATCCTATGTGGTTCAGCATCTAGATATCCTTCATGGGTCTTCCTCTTAATAGATTAAGATGATTCAATAGTTACATCTAATCATCTCTACTACTGTACCTAAGAAATACCTGGTGTGAGCTGAGTTTGTACCTTGTGGTACTTTCCTTCATGGTAATACCTAAGTGGTATTCTTCTGTGTGGCGTACCTATGTGGTACTTACTTTTGTGGTATTTCTTTCTTTGTGGAACTATTGAGCTTTGGGATTTGAGTTGGACTCTTTGTTTTCCTCATGATTGAGATGGGTATACTTGATAACTTAGGTATATGCATGGCCATATACCTAAGTAGGGTTGTAAGTTGATTTCATGCCTTGTGGTTTATCCTTGGTGTATTTTGTGAGACCTTGAGGGTCTCGGGGTCCCTACTGAGTATCGTTATACTCACCCCTGCATGGGCTATGCCTGCACCATGTTGTGTTTGGTGCAGATGATAGACTGTGTTGATCGAGGATGAGGGTAACAAGGCTAGATGGGGCCCGAAGGTGGACCATACGACGTGATGGTACGTAGAAAAGATGGGAAGATGTGGCGTGCTGAGGAGGCGATCTGTACCTACCCATCAGGTAGAAACCTCGGAGGACAACCCAGTAGTTGCCTTTATTTTTTTTCAATTGTATTGTATTTCAGTTGTACTTGTACTGTTACTATTGGGCTTGTATTTCGTCCCCTTTTTACTTTCAACACTCTTTTTTCTATACAGTTGATTTGTGTTCATATCTTGATGTGTGCTTGGTTTTGTGTGTTTATAGGTTATAAAGGAAATGCCTTCCCGATTTTAGGGAATATGATTTTTGGTGCTAGTCTCTAGCCCCTAGACTATAGAAGGCAGGCTTGGGGTAGTCACAGCATGGGCCCTGGGGGACAGGTCGTGAAAAATTTGTATCAGAGTAGTCGGTTCTAGAGTAGAACATAGGACTATGATATTTATTTTTAATGGAAATAGTGTTAATTGTAGTGAGTGTGGTTATTAGTTTAGGGATTCCAGTGTTGGTGCGGTGGCCGACGTATCCATACACCAGGACCCTGACTTCTAATTTCTGACTCAGTGCATGAAAACACTAATTTCGTTTGTGTTTTGAAGAGTTTTCTTTGTGATCTCTCTGAGTCAGCTCACCAGGTATAACTTATTGATTGTGGTGCACCAGTTCCTTTTCAGGATGCCTCTACATAGATAGCCATATAGGGTTCTGAGAGTAGTACGCACTGATTTCCCACCAAGAGATGAGGCCTCGGTGGAGGGCCCTCTTCTAGTAGAGGCACCAGTAGAGGCACTATCAGTACCATTACCCATTGGGCCACTGATTCCATTGGCCCCAGCAGCAGAGGGTGCACGCCGCTTGATCACGTTGCATGAGTTCCAGCGCCATAGGCCACCCAGTTTCAGGGGAGAGACGGACCCGCAGGTAGCTGAGGATTGGCTGGAGGTCGTAGTGAGGGTCTTTCGACTGGTAGGGACACCAGCTAATCTCATGGTGATCCTTGCTGCTATCCTTCTACAGGAAGCAGTAGGCAGATGGTGGAGCTTGATTCTCCAGGTTCACGATGAGCTGACGCTTCTCTGGGAAAACTTTGAGAGCCTGTTTCGGGTAGAGTTTGTTCCAGCGACTCTTCGCACAGTGCGCATATAGGAGCTTCTTCATCTGTAGCAGGTCATCATGAATGTGGATCAGTACTTAGTGAGGTTCACTGGCCTCTCATGCTACTCCACAGATATGGTGCGGTGCCCATTCTTCAGGGCTTGAACCTTTGAGTAGGGACTCAGATGGGAGATCAGGACTTCGATGATTTCTCTTAGCATCCCAACGTATGCGGGGGTGTTAGAGAGAGCCCTCTTAGTGGAGAGTTTCCTTACTAAGTAGTCACCAGTAGTGAGACCTACCACGAGTCGTCATGTAGAGGAGTCTTCTGCAGCTAGAAGAAGATAGATGTCGCAGAGGTTTAAGAGGACCATACCTATAGGTGGACGACCGTAGGATTCAGGGTCGGTTGTGTGGGGCACCAGAGTTAGAGCCAGTCATGCCAGGAGCGGGCAGTGTTACACATGCATCGGGAAGGGTCACATGGCTCGTGACTGTCTGAAACACCATATGGATGATCATTAGATGGTCAAAGGACCACCCAGGAAAAGACAGAGGTTCAACTGATAAAGTCCACAGGGAGCAGGCGGACGTGGTAGAAGAGATGGACGTACAGCTGGAGGTGGGTGAAGATTCGAGATGTTACCGCCACCACCACCAGGTGGTCCACCCCAACCACATGGAGTATGAGGACAGGGGCGAGCTCATCTCTAGGAAGTTGAGGCCTATGATCACAGTGCTCCAGAGATGATACAAGGTATGATCTGTGTCTACTTCACTTTAGTTGCAGTACTTAAAAACACAGGTGTCGGTCATTATTTTATTTCCACTACCCTCATTCGGAGCTCAGAGATTCTAAAGGAGTCGTTGGCTCTCTCCTTACGGCTAGAGACCCCTATGGGAGCGGATTCGATGATTACACACTGGTTTTGGTAGTGTGAGCTTACTCTAGGAGGTGAGAAATTCAGCTGGGATTGCCTAGTAGTGGCATCGAGGCCTTATGACATCATCTTGGGTATGGACTGGTTATCTACAGTCCATGCTCAGATAGACTAAATTAGGCACAAAGTGCGGTGTGTCCGCACTGATGGGACTAGGTTGACCTTCACCAGTGAGAATGAAGCCTTTACAGCACATGATGGACTTACCCGGAGGAGAGTACTGCAGATCACTCATCATTTGGCTATCCTTACCCTCATAGTAGTTAATGTGGAGAGTCTGAGTTATCCTGTAGTGGTGGAACAGTACATGGATGTCTTCCCAGATGATGTTATGGGTCTAACTCCTCGCAGATAGGTGTACTTTTACATGGACTTGTACCCCCGGATGGCATTGATATCTACACCAGCGTATCGGATGGCTCCGTAGAGCTTCATGGGCTATGGGTACAACTGGAGGACTTGTAGGGGAAGGGATTCATTCAGCCCAGTGTATCTCCTTGGGTAGCCTTGATTTTGTTCGCTAAGAAGGCGGATGGGAGCTTGAGGCTTTGTGTTGACTACCAGTGCCTGAACCAGGTGACCGTGAAGAACAAGTACCCACTTTTGAGGATTGATGACCTCTTTGATCAGCTGAAAATAGCATGGTGGTTCTCGAATATAGACTTCAGATCAGGCTATCACCAGCTTAGAGTACAAGATGAGGATGTGCAGAAGATGGATTTCAGATGTTGGTACGGCCATTATGAGTTCTTGGTTATTCTATTCGGAATGACCAATGCTCCAGCAGTGTTCATGGGACTCATGAACATGATCTTTAAGCCATACCTTGATCGCTCTGTAGTAGTCTTCATTGATGACATTCGGATCTACTTGGATACTAAGGATGAGCATGCGTATCATTTTTGGGTAGTACTAGACACACTCTGAGAGAACCAGCTTTATGGTAAGCTCTCGAAGTTCCAGTTCTGGATCTGAGAGTTTAATTTTCTAGGACATGTCATATCAGAGTCCAGAATTGCAGTGGATCCAGTGAATATTGAGGTAGTACTTGCTTGGGATCCACCCAGGAGTGTGACAGAGGTACGGAGTTTCCTGGGATTGGCTGGATACTACCTAATATTTGTACCAGATTTATCCAGAGTTGTAGCACCACTTTCAGCATTGACGAAGATGGGGCAACCCTTCATGTAGTCAGAGATATGCCAACAAAGTTTTCAGGAGCTGAGGCAGAGACTGGCTATTATTCCCATCTTGAGGCTTCCAGATGATGGTTTAGGGTACGTATTTTACTACGACGCATCAGGGTCCGGGCTTGGATGTTTCCTGATACAGGATCGAGAAGTGATCGCATATGGTTCTTGACAGCTGAGATAGCATGAGAAGAACTATGTTACCCATGACTTAGAGTTAGCAGTAGTGGTCTTTGTCTTAAAGATGTGGCGACATTACTTGATGGGAGAGCATTTTACAGTGTACCCTGATCAAAAGAGTCTCAGGTATATCTTCTCTCAGAAGGACCTGAACCTGATACAATGACATTGGCTTGAGTTTCTCCAGGACTATGACTTTGACAAAGTCTATACTCCTAGGAAGGGGAATGTTGTAGCAGATTCACTTAGCTGGATATCTGGTATACAGTTTCTAGGTGAGGCGACGTAGTAGTTGGTCTCTTTGCAGATATCCTTCGTCAAACATGATGGAGCAACTTTCCTTCAGTCTCTTAAAGTCACTCCATCACTTCTTCAGTGAGTTAGGGAGGCGCATCATGGGGACGCTGACTGTGAGGCCTGACGTGACAGATATCCACAGGGCAGGAACCTGATGGATTTTCTGAAGGTGGAGAGCATGTCATCCTCTTGAGAGGACATACCATGGTACCAGTGTCACTTTGGGAGGAAGTGTTGAGTGAGTTCCACCCATCCCCTCTAGCGGTACATCCATGAGTGGTGAAGATGTACCAGGATCTCCGATGACAACACTGGTGGCCGAGAATCAATAAAGTAGTTGCATAGTTTGTCTCTCGTTGCCTCAATTTTCAGCAAGTAAAGGCGGATAATCAAATACCAGCAGGCTTGGTTCAGCCTTTAAAGGTCCCAAAGTGGAATTGGGATGGGATATCCATGGACTTTGTGATAGGTCTTCCACATACAACTAGGGGTCATGACTCAATTTGGGTGATCGTCGACTGACTCACCATGTCGGCTCACTTCTTACTGATCACAGAGCAGGGTTCAGTAAAGAGTCTGGGACACCTCTATGTGAATGAGATTGTGCGGCTACATGGATTACCCTCAATGATTGTCTCTGATCATGATGTATGTTTTACTTCCTGGCTATGGAAGGGGTTGTAGGAGGATTTCAGTACATAACTTCATTTGAGCACCACCTTCCATCCTCAGACGGATGGCCAGACTGAGTGGACCATTCAGACCCTCGACGACATGTTGTTTTCTTTCATCCTTGACTTCAGTCGTAGTTGGTAGGATCACTTGCCTTTGGTGGAGTTTTCATACAACAATAGTTATCACTCCACCATTGGGATGGCACCTTTTGATGCGTTGTGCGAGCGACCTTGCAGATCACCATTGTGTTGGACTGACCCAGGAGAGTCAGCACTCATGGGACCAGAGATGGTATGGGCTACCACAGAGAAAGTGCAGATCATCCAGGAGCGGATGAAGATAGC
The DNA here is from genome assembly GCA_963277665.1 of Viscum album. NCBI lineage: Eukaryota > Viridiplantae > Streptophyta > Magnoliopsida > Santalales > Viscaceae > Viscum > Viscum album. The sequence continues at coordinate 1,447,800,756 of OY728136.1, forward strand.
AAAGATCAGGTAGAAGTCTTATGCCAACAGGAGACAGAGACCCTTGAAGTTTGAGGATAGAGACCATGTCTTTCTACGAGTCTCACCTCGATGAGGTTTGTGGATATTTGGATGAGGTGGACAGTTATCTTTGAGATTCATCGGACCTTTTTAGGTTCTCAGCAGAGTTGGTGAGATGGCATATTGCTTATCTATTCAACCTCAGTTGCACCGGGTGCACGATGTCTTCCACATATCCTAACTGAGGAGATACGTGCATGACCCTTCTCACATCATCGACCACGGCGAGCTGGACGTCGACGATGGGGTGACTTTTACGGCAGTTCTAGTAGAGATTGAGGATCGACAGGAGTTGGTCCATCGTGGGTAGTCGATACCTCTGGTGCATGTTTGTTGGAAGCATGGTAACCTCTAGGAGAGCACATGGGAGCGGGAGGCTCAGATGCATGCTCAGTACCCCCACTTGTTCCCTTAGTTTGAGTTGTGGATTATGGGGACCCAAAGCCCTGAGGTGGGAAGAATATAAAGACCCATAAATTCCATGTAAATTTATTTAATATATGGTAATTTTACGAGTCTGTGAAAATTTACGGCACATGATATCAAGGCTCGGAGTTCCCGGAATGAATTTCCGAACATTTTTTCGGGTACGTTCAGTAAATGTGCGAGCAGGTTTTTTGTAACTTTTGAACTAGTGATCAGAATTGAAATCTAATGACACTGTTGAACTCATATTACCAGTATTCGCTTAAGGGGACCTTCACCATGACCGTAGTGGGTTAAGGGTGAATGATATTTTTTGGGTTTTTCGGGGAAATAGAAATAAAATAAAATAATCTTTTCTTTTATTTTATTTTATTTTCTTTTTAGTTGAAACCTCCCATGTGGATGGTTTAAAGGTGGGGACCACATGAACTAAAACCTCCCATATGTATGTTATGTATGTGGGAACCACTGAGCCTAAAACCCCCATTTTGAATTTAGAGGTGGGGACCACCCGAACCCCCTTTAATGAGAGAAAACCTCTCAACTCCCCTACTTTAAATTTTTTCAACACCATTCATTAATTGGGCCCATTAATTTTTCCAATGTGGTACAATTAAATGAGCCAATTAATTATGCCAATGTGCCAACATAATTGATATACTTAATTTAATTATATTGGAACCTCTTTGTTTAAGAGGATTTTTTGGTTGGAAAAGAAGTTCCTTGGTGGGAGAAAGTTCTCCAACGAAGAATGCCATTGAATAAAGTTCTTCAGAAATCAAGGAAGAGGATGGCGTACGATCCCTACATCAAAGCATAGTTTCGGAAGCGATGATCATTGGAACCCTCTTCGCCTTCTTTGACTTCTTCCTCATGCCAACATCAATGAACAATCGAGGTAGGGGTTTAGTTGTGTATGATATTTATATTCCCATGTTCTTCCCTTTAAAACAAAGAACCCAAATCAAATCTCTAACTAGTTGATCCGTGGATGTTTTCTTTTGCGGGTTTGGGAATAATCCTTGTGGTAGGTTGTAGGGTTTGACATTCTTCATTCAAGTTTTTGTTGATCCGCTTGCTACCGCTCTAACATGGAGAGTGTGGGCCAAAAAAACATGGCCCGACCCCTCTGTTGTTCTTCTTGAATGGTGTGTTTTTCATGAAGGAATAAGGAATCTTTGTTCCATGGAGAAAAAAGGATATGGCAGCCAGCACACCATCGGTCGCGATGAAGGTGATGGCCCTACAACTCCTCGTCACCCGGCGGCCTCTACGGCACCCCGCGGCCTCACGCCATCCTTGTAGACTCCGCTGCTCTGTGGCCTCACACCGACCCTGCAGTCTTCGCCGCACCGCGGCCTCACGCTGACCCTGCGGCCCTCCGCGCCACCCCGCGACCTCCCTACCTCACGGCCCTCCACACCGCCCCGCGGCCTCCGCGGCACCCAGCGGGCTCGCACCGCCACCGCGGCTCCCACGGCCTTTGCGACCCCCGCAGCCTCAATGCCACCCAGGCTGGGCCGCCAGGCCGGACCGCCCAGCGCAGGCTGGACCGCCCAACATGGGCCAGACCGCCTATCGTGGGTCAGGCCACCCAGTGCAAGTCGGGCCGCCCGGTGTGGGTCGGGCCAAACCTAGCAGTTCAGGCTGCCCAGTGGGCCGAGCCACACCGCAGGCCCGACCGGACCCAGTAGGTTAGGCCTGGTCGGCCCAGGTCAGGTTGGGCCAGGTCAGTCCGACCGGGTCGGACCAGATCCAGACCCACTTCGACCCATTTATGCTCTTTTGGCCATAACTTTGGCACCAGACGTCTGTTTGAAGAACTGTCTATGGCATTGAAAACCCTAGAGTGAGATGGTCCCTTTGGTATACCCCATTGGAGATTTGGATAAAGTTGGAGTATGGTCAGGTTGGATGGAGCACGGATCTAACTGGGCCCTTGGGATAAAAGGCTAATAACACATAGACTGGGTGTCTGATGGATGCACCGTCTGTTGCGTTGAGACCCCATTGAAATGGATGCCCTTATGGATACTTTTTCATGGGACTTATTTGAATTTGGATTATTGACTAGTGGCTTGAGGAGTGGACCCTCCCGGAGATGATCAAGCCTAGTGCGTGAACCCAGTAGCTGGTTCTGACATGAAGAATGAATAGCGATCTTGTGTAGGTCAACACTGAGCGATCCTGTGTGGGTCAGCACAGAGAAATCCTGTGTGGGTTAGCACCGAGTGATCCTTTGTGGGTCAGCATCAAGTGATCATGTGTGGGTCAGCACCTAGAGATCCTATGTGGGTTAGCATCTAGAGATCCTTCGTGGGAATACCTCTTAATAGATTAATATTATTTAGTAGTTACATCTAATCATCTCTACTACTGTACCTAAGAAATACCTGGTGTGAGCTGAGTCTGTACCTTGTGGTACTTTCCTTCACGGTAATACCTAGGTGGTATTCTTCTGTGTGGCATACATGTGTGGTACTTACCATTGTGGTATTTCTTCCTTTTTGGAACAGTTGAGCTTTGGGCTTTGAGTTGGACTCTGTGTTTTCCTCATGACTGAGATGGGTATACATAATAACTTAGGTATATGTATTGACATATACCTAAGTAGGGTTGTAAGTTGATTTCATGCTTTTGGTTTATACTTGGTGGATTTTGTGAGACCTTGAGTCTATCGGGGTCCCTACTGAGTATCTTTATACTCACCCCTGCATGAGATATGCCTGCACCTTGTTGTGTTTGGTGCAGACGACGGACAACGCTAATCGAGGTTCAGGGTACCAGGGGTAGACGGGGCCCGGATGTGGACCCTATGGCGTGACAGTACACAGAATGGACGGGAAGACGTGGAGTGTTGAGGAGGTGATCTGTACATACCCTTCATGTAGGAACCTCAGAGTATGACCTAGTATCTGGATTTAATTTTCGTTGGTTATATTGTATTTCATTTTTACTTGTACTATTACTGTTGGGCTTGTATTCTGACCCCTTTTTACTTTCAACACTATTTTTTCTATATAGTATATTTGTGTTCATATCTTGTTGTGTTCTTTTTTGCGTGTGTTTACAGGTTATAAAGTCAATGCCTTCCCAATTTTAAGGAATACACCTTTCGATGCCAGTCGGTATCCCCTGGCCTATGGAAGGAAGGCTTGGGGTAATCACGGCACAGGCCCTAGGGGACGGGTCGTGACATGCATAACATAATCAAGTGGAATGAACTTTACCTTTAAGTCTCAAACCCCTCTACCTTCAATATAAACTATCATATATTGAGATACAGGGAGACCAATATGATCTACATCATTAAAATAATCAGTACAGAAATCAATAACCTATTCTGATTCATATTTTTGAACAATATAGGCCTCTGATCGATAAGGATTTTAAACATATCCCTTAAAAATTTTCATATATCTTTTAATAGGATACATCCATATTAAATAAAAAGGCCCACATATTCTTATCTCATGCACAAAATGAATCATAAGATGAACCATTTTTTCAAAAAACGTGGGTGGGAAATACATTTCTAGTTAACAATGAATAATATTTACTTCATTCTCCAACACATCTAACAAATTTGGATCAACGACTTTTCTAAAAATGGATTTGAAATAATTACATAACCTGATGATAGTCGTTCTGATAGTTTTAGGCAAAATACCACACACTGCTACTCATAGAAGTTGTTTCATCAACACATGGAAATCATGATATTTCATACCTATTAATTTACAATCCTTCAATGGCACAAAATTATTTACATTATAAGAAAAACCACTGGGTACTTTAATACCATGAAGACACTGACATAAATTCATCTTTTTAATCTTGCTTAATGTGTGACAAGCCGGAGGTAAATATGTTCTGTTTCGTTTCACATTGGGAGTTAACTCCAAACGTATTCTCATTAATATCAAGTCCAATCTGGCATAAAATCCATCTTTTTTTCCTTTCCTTTTATGTATAACAAAGTTCCAATCAAACAGTCACGTATGTTTTTCTCAACATGAATAACATCAATGTAATGTTTTATCTCTAAAAATTTCCAATAAGGTAGTTAGAAAAAAATAGACTGCTTCTTCCAAATATTTATTTGAAGACCAGAACTTCTTTTATTTCCAAATTTCAAAACAATATCTTTCACCCTGTCATGATATTCTTTACCTGACAATGGTCAAGAGGGAAGGTTGTATTCTTGTAATCTGTTAAATGATTTTTTTCAATCTACGATAAGGATGATCAATTCGCAAAAATCTTTGATGTCCCATGTACACTATCTTTCTTCCATTATGCAATTGATAATATGAAGTCTGTTCTTCATAAATTGGACATGATTTATGTCCCTTAACAGTATATCTAGATAAGTTTCCATATGTAGAAAAGTCGTTTATAGGGAACATTATGATAGCACACAAAATAAAATACTCTTTCTTGTATTCATCGAAAACATTATCACGTACCTACCATAGTAGTTTCAAATCATCAATCAATGGTGAAACATACACATCAATATAATTTCCATGTTTTTTTGGGTCCATAAATCTTCAATCACGTCATAACTTATTTTTTCTTCATACATAGATGTGGGGACAAGTTTTAAACTACCATAAAAATAGGCTATGAACTATATTCACTACTAAGGATCCGATATGGATTCATTCCATCAGTACACAATCGCATTCTGAAATTTCTAACTTCACTTCCAAAATCAAGAAATTTTTTATCAAAACTCTTCCATTGTGGTGAATTGGCAGGGTGACGTAAGTTATTATCAAAGATGATCTCATCTGAATGCCATCGTATCCTTTTGCATCAATTGAATTTTCAAATAGATGCTTCAAATAAGAAATTATTGGAATCTACCAAATTTCTTTAGTAGGAGTTTTGGTTCTGGTACCTAAAAATGAATCACAATTGAAATATGAAAATTGTATACAGAAAATATTGGATGATATCATTAGAAAGCACAACTTGATAAATATTCCTTTTCATTCCTATATAGTACACAATCATTGGGGCAAGCATGTAACTTTTTATACCCCAGTCCCATTGGGCATAATATTTTCTTCACCTCATAATTAGAATCTGGAAGCCCATTGCCTTCTGGAATTATCTCTTTTAAAAACTCAAGTAAGCTGGAGAATCTTTTATCACTCCACTAATTTTTTTCTTTTAAGTTAACTAATCTTAAAACTGCTAATAAAACTATATATTTACTACAACCTGGGAATAATGGTTTCTCAAAATCTTCATAAAATCATTCAACATTTACTTTTTTTTCGATGGTTTCAACACTTAAATCATGAATTAATTCTTCAATATGATCCTCTACCTCATTATGAATTTTGTCATCAACATTGGATGTTGAATTTTTAGTTCTTCCACTATGCCTAATCTAACGTGTATAATTAAGGCTAAAACCATAATAAATGATATGGTCCATGATTTCTCAAGAGTTTAACTTTTTCATATTTAAACACTTCACACATGGATGAAAAATCAAATCAATTTTTTGAACATGTCATTTAGAAAATTTCAATAATTCATCAACTCTTTTTTCATATACACTAGTGGTTCTTTGTAAATGTATCCAATTATGAGCTATTCAATATCTGATATCACAAAAAAAATTGGTGAATATATTAAAACATATAAACATTTATATATATATATATATTTATAGAAAAAATTTAAACAGAAACACATTTAATGAAAACTATTAATAATCAGATAGAAAACATCAGATATGAAACACATTTGCAGATAGTAAAGATTTTATTTTCATATTATATACATGTATTATATTGATATTATAATTAAATTATAATATCAATATTCTAAAATTTATTAGTTAATTTTACATAGTTGTTGCATTATTTTGATGTTGCATGTATCAAAAGTATTGAAGATTGGATTAATTTAAAGGGTGAAAAATTAGTTATTATTAGTAATATGAAGTAATAATTTGAGTAAATGTTAATATTATAAGTGAAATAAATCATAATTCTCCCAAAATTATGACATATGAAATTAAATACATAACTAAATTGATATATCTTACAACACATTTGGGTGAGAGAACAATAGAATCATTTGAGGAATAATATGTGTTTTTGGATCCATTTCATGTTCTAATGAGTATATACCAAGATTATTTGGTATTTGGTATAATTTATGTAGACCTGATTCAATCCCCCCAACCCCCACCCCTCTCATGGGTATTTTCTCAATCCTATGAGGAAAAATATGTCAGATAAAAATAATGTCATAACATTATTTAGTCAATTGATCAAGATAAAAATAATGTCAGATAAAACAAATTCAACACGTTGACTAATAAAATTGGTCAAGAACATTGACCAATAAATTTATACATAATGTTAGATAAAAATAATTCAATTGGTTTTTGGTATAATTTTTTCAAGAACATTTACTATAACATTTATACATAATGTTAGATAAAAATTCATAACCTAATATCATACAACTCCAATCCATATCAATAATATTGACTAATCACTCTTAGAAATAACTATTAACAATGTTCCAAAACATTTTAAATAAAATATAAACTAAAATTTGAACCAAATAAAAATTAATATTAAATGATAAATAATTTATATTCAAAATTTAAAAACAATACTTACAAAATTCATATTTTAACTCGAAAATAGAAATCCAATCTGAACTTTGATTCGAATAAAACTTTAGAAAATTAATCATTACAAAATCTAGAACAAAATCTATTGTAAAAATGAAAAATAAAGATAAACAATAAAAAATCAAACCATGGTTGAAAGTTGATCAAAATAGAATTAAGGAGAAAAAAATCCATAGACAATCAAGGAAGACCATATAATGAAGAACTCAGACTAAAGATCATGAAAATGGAAGAAATTCATCAACAATGGTGGTTGGAAATCACAAATAAGGCTTTGAAGTCATCACTAGTTGAGAGGAGACACCGCGGGTTTTGATTTCGAAGAACAATGAAGATGAGGGTTTCCTGATCCTGATAATTTTTAAAAGACTTTCGGCGTCAATTTTTACAAAAAACGGACGCCAAAATTTAAAAAAAAAATCTGCGTCAGTTTTGGAAAAAATCGGCACGAAAATTTTTTTTTTAATTTCAGCATCAGTTTTGGTAAAAACTGACACCCAAAGTCTTTGTGGTTGTTATTTTTATCATCATTTTTGTGGAAAACTAACGCCAAAAATAACACATATGGAATCGGTTTTCCTTAAAACAGACACAGTAAAACAATTTTTTATTCTTGGTGTCGGTTCATGTTAAAATTGACACCAAAAATTAGCGCATTCTGGTTTTTTGCATCAGTTTTTAGTAAAACCAATGCAAAAACCCACTCATTAATATTATTAGCATCGATTTTTAGTAAAATCGACACCAACAATTTCCCTCACGAACTATCAGTGTCAGTTTATAAAAAACCCGACATTAATAATTTTATATTAAATCCTGTATTTCTACTAGTGGAACTCTTATTTTCCTATGAGTATCAGATATGCAATATGTGATCAGATCTATCAACCCTTTTTTCTACTAGTCATTTTCCTTATCATTAAATATAGAGGTGATGTTCCCAATAATATGACACATTTAAAGGTTATTATGGATTGTAAAAACCACCCATAAGTCCCAAAATTTCTTCCATTAATTCCATAACCTCATTTTACTGAATAACTAATTTATGGTAAAAATATTTCTTAATTTTTTAACATGTATTAATTATTAATTAATACTCCTTATGAATGATGAAAACACCTTTGAATCAGAATTAAATCGTGGTCTAAAACTAATACACATGATTTTGGAACCATTTAATATCAATCCAAGCATCTCTATAATTATTTCTCCCAAAATATGTAAGTCACCTATCAATATGCCCTTCACCATGGCATGGTGAAATACCTTTGGCCATTTTAACCTCAAAATGTTGAGATATATGTAGTGGTTCTATTTTATTGCATTTTTTGGCTTTCAGTTCCACCTAAAAACCACAACCACCAATTAACACCACCACACCCTTAATGGGATTCCCTCTATTGTATATGGATCCTTCTAGACCACTACATCCTGCTATATGGCATGGTCCATCCTTTGTTGACCTTCTTGGAGTAACTGGTCAGAAACAAGGTTTTTTAATCTAATTTCAGGCACCACCATAGTCACTTTGATCCCATTTTTCTTATGTACACTTCCATCACACAATAAAGATCTCCATATCAAAGTACAAGTCATGTTAGCCTTTATAATGCTCCACCATATCCTACTCCATGACTATATTATCCTTGATCATTTTACATAGGTTTTCTATAATTCTACCATGATGAATGCTATGGTGTGGTCCCTTTCTAGTTTCTTATGTGGGGTATGCTTCTCTTCAACATATAATATTCTATGAGAGTAGATACACCTAGCTCCTAATTTATTTTCACCACTCCCAATGACTAGGTCATGGTCCTACTCTTATTGAAAAACTTCAACACACCATACCTTGTTCCCATGCGTGGTCCTCATCTTTTTTTATTCAAGATACCTTTGGCCCTTATTTTTACCATGTACACTCTTTATAGAATATATGTTACCTTATGTATTTCCAACATACTTATATTTTCTTTGTATGGATAATGAGTTCATAAAAACAACCAATGATTCCTTGTCGACAAATCAAATCTAACTTGTTGTGAAAAATCCTCCAAGCATCATAATGATCTCACATATTTTCACCAAATACAACTGAAACCATAATGATTCCTCACATACACATAGCTATGTGGCATCATCATTGGTGGATATCTCATGTATCTTGCAACCACTTAAACCCCTGCCAGTAGGATCCTTTCTCCCATAGCTCTGTGGTCCTTTCTAGCATGCTATGGTACCATGTCCTTCCCATTCCAACAGTGATGTCCTTCACAAGCCCTATCAGTCTTCTTAGATTTGCTTCCACAAAATCTTGGCAAAGATATTAGATAAATCCCCTTAGGGTACCTCTATAGTATTGGATATTCCTACTTCCATTTTCTAAGAGGCTTATGATTTTCTAAAGTGGACTTTTTTGTAAAGGTTTGCAGTCAAAAATCCATAGATTCCCCGTTTCTATCATTTTTTGAGCACCTAGGTCCTCAAATATCTTTCACAAGTCTCCCCAATAAATCATAACTCATTATGTTTGGTGATGGAGTCATGGTAGGAATTCATGTAGGCATGGTTCCATGACCCTAGATCCATAGGTATGTGGTGTTTTTCCCTTTCCATATGTTCTATGGAATCCTATTTCCTTTTTTAGAAATTGTCTCTACTTCATGAAATTAGAGATTTAATAGGGGATTTACTCTATGTAGAAGACCATACCTATAACCTTGAGGGGTTTTATGTAGCTAGGATTTGTTTTTATATAGACATATCCAATCCCTTAAATGATTATATCTGGTTATAAGTCCAAGATTCATTTTTTTGGTCCCAATTTCTTGTGTACCCCTCGTAGCCCGGATAATGCCTGTACTATCATTTATATGGGCTCACTTAGCCTATTTGAAAAATGATCTACTGATCTAATTGTTGGTTATCATGGTTCTACTTGTGATGTTGCGGAGTCCCAGGTTGTAGAAGGTGATTTGAGAAAATCAGTCTGGAAGGAGTCATACTATGATCAGGTTCAGAAAGAAGATCCTAGAGTTCACTCTCAGTTCTACTTGGTTCTATAGGTAGGTGGTCATCAGAAACATGTGGAAAAGAAGAAGTCTATTTGAATGGATTTGATTCCATATATGGAACTAAACATCTGGTCCTATCAGGTTGATTTTCCCTAGGGTCTTCTGGAATGAAAAAATATACTAGACAATGGCAAAAGAAAAGAAGTATTTTGCATCCTGGAGTTGCTCAATCAAGCTCCCTCATGTGTTCCTAGGCCCTCTATCCATGTGTCATCCTTTAGTCCAATTTATAAAAATTCTTTAACTCTTTCCCATCAAGATACTTCCTCCTCATATTAGTATTACTCATATAAGTATTTGGTTGTATCTCCCCAACTGAAGGACCCTCAAGCCTCCCCACCAGATATCGTGGTCTTTCACTACCATCTTAGTCATGTTGCATCTTTTACTTATCCCACCCCCCCCCCCCACCCTCACCCCAAGATTCTTCGGAGGGGTTCAACCCATGGCTATGTTTTTTATTCTTCTAATTTGTTGTTTCCATCACCAAAATCCAAGGGGACGAGCACTATGTCTCAGTCCAAATATGCTTCATCACAAATATTTTATCACCATCAGTGAGCCATATTTCATGGGTCTAATACTGGTTGTGACCCAGTTCCATGATTTTGTTTCTTATCTAGAACACATGAGTCTTGGGAAATCGGTAAAAGGTGGGTTTTATTGTTAATGAGGTTCAATTAAGGAATGTATCTTTAGTGTCAGTACTTGATCCAAAACAAGATTCATTTAAAATGACTGAATTTGAAATTTGTGTAAGAAAGAGTGGTTATTTTCATGTAAATACTCAAAATCATCACATATGGATCTTCTTGAATATCATGGATCTCATTGAAGTATCATATCAGTATTTCACTACAAAGATCTATGATGGAGAAATCATCTTATTCTTTATGCTTTTTATTGGAATTTTGATGCATAGGTAAGGTAATTATTATGGAATTATCTTTGAATTTTCAATCCAGGGGAGTACACATGATTCATGGAGGTGACATCAATATTGTATCCAACCCAAAAGAGAAAAAAGGAAGATGAGACTTCCCAAGTAAGGCCATCTATGAATTGTTTTCCTTTATGGCGAGGAATGGGCTAATTGACATGGGATATAATGGAGATTGATTTACATGGTTCAACAATGTGAAGGGGGATATTCGAACCTAGTGTTTCTTGGATCATTATCTCACCAATTTCCGGGGAATATCCACTTACCCATATGAAAAGGTAACTCGTATTTTGAGGATAATTTTTGACCATTCACCACTTTTGGTTACTTTGTATACTAGGAGTAATCATAGTTGGAGGTTCTATTTCTCTCAACAAAGGATCAACACCCCCTTCTATAATGAATAAGTGATTGAATCTTGTAGAAAATCTATTTAGTGGAATGTATGGACTATGAAACATAAAAACATTGAAGGATCAAAGGTTACCTCTAGTCCTGGATTATAAATCCCCCCCCCCCACAATCAAAAAATTGAGGAGGCAAATATGGAGGTTGAATAGTTGTAAATTAAATTGGAATGTGATTTGGATGAGGCCTTATTTTGTTAGATATCTAGTAAGAAGGGCATACTGGATAACTTAATACAAATATAGGAGTGTATAGAGTGTGATCATTTGGGATTCAAATGGTTATGAGAAGGTTACTGGAACACAGCTTTATTTCATGCATGCATCATATAGAAGATGTGCTTTATAAGAATGAATATCAGGTTGGAAGGTGGATCATATAACAATGACAGAAGGGTGGTCGAAGGTATGGAAGAGTCTCATTTCAAATATATGCATGTAGATCCCAACCCATGCATACAAGGTGGATACCCAAGGGCCTATGAGGAAATTATTGATGTAGTTACTCATGTAATGTGTTCTGCTAAAATTTCCTTCTTTGAATCCATACCTGACGAGGAGGAAATTTATGAGGTTTTGAAATGGATCAACCTAGAGAGTGCCCTAGGGCCAGATGGCTTCCCCAGATCCTTCTATAGGGCTTCATGGGACCTTTTCAAGAGGGATGTTGGGTGTGTTGTTTAGGACTTTTTTGGAGGGGGTACATCCCTGAGGTGGTAGGTTCCACCACTCTAGTGATGATTCCTAAAATAAATAACCCCTCGTCGATTCATAATTAATGCTCAATTGGAATGTGAAATTTTTCATAAAAGTTTCTTGATGGTGTGATTAACAAAAGATTTTCCTCACATATCCCAAGATGGATATCTAACGAACAACATGGTTTTTTAAAAGAGAGTTCCATTCAAGGGGATATGTCACTGTTTCAAGAGGTGATTAGTGACATAAACAAAAAGTTTCTTGGATATAATATGGAAATCAAGCTAGAAATGGATAAATCTTATGAATAAGTTGAATAGTATTTCACCATAAAGGTGCTGGAAAGAATGGGATTTTCCACTCGGGTCAATGATCTCATGTTCAGGTGCTTCAGATCCTATCTACTCTCACTTTCTTTCTTAGGGAATAACTACATATTTTTCAAATATACTAGAGGAATAAGTCAAGGTGACCCTTTATCTGTAACACCCCAAGTTTCCACGGTATGCTTCTCTTTCAATAATGCAATAGCTTGCATTGTATGCAAGTTCGAGATTCTAACACACCGCGACCAATCAAAGTGGTCCTTATGAATAGTAATGACCACTTTTTGAAATTATATAAATTTTATATTTCAAAATGGACTTTATTTTTGGATTCGTAATATCGAAATTAACCTATGGTGAATAGTAACTTTTAATTTTTATTAATCACGATTAAAGGTAATTAGTGTAATTTAAGGTAAATATAATGTTATAATAATATGAAATTACCTTTACACTTTTACTACCCTTATTGGATGAGTCATGGACGACCATGAAAATCCATGGGTCAACTTGGGGACCCCATGTATCCACTTGGGTAAGAAAATGACATTAATAACTTTTTATTTAAAGTAAAAATAAAATTGTCACAAACATGTGTTGTTTTACTAAAACAACTATTACATGGGGTTATATAAGTTAAATTTTTTACTATAAATAGTAATTGGAAAGATAAAAATATTTCCTACATCATAGTATTTTTTTATAATTTTATAGACATTAAATAAATAAATTTATTTATCACACCATGATGATGCAGCGATTACCTCATTAATTAACGCTTTAAATAAAATGAAAAGATAATGTAAAATATAAGACTTAAACTTATCAAAAACCTATTTTATGGGTATATTTAGAACCCTTATCACCTTAACCTAGAAATATATAATTTTGGGACCTTTTAAATCCGAAAAGAACTTCATAATAATGTAACATTTTAGTACATTCCAAGATTTCCCCTCCTCTCCTCTTATAAAAGGCCCCCACCTCTACCACCTTATTCACACCATCAAGCCATTTTTCTCAGCCAAAATCTGCCCAAATACTCTCTAAACTTCCCTATATTACTCCTAGAATCCTCACTTTGGGCATAAGTCTTCCCTAGGAAGCCTTTGGCTCAAATTAAAAAGAGTTACCCGATTTTAAGGTAATGTCTTCTCTTATGTTCCTTTGTTCTATTTTGCTTCTCCAACCACTTAAACTCTTTTTATTCATATATTTTGTAACAACACCAGTACCTTAAATATACTATGATGTTTTTATTAGAATTATTTGATTCAAACTTACACACACCTTCGTCTAATGGTTAAAGAACATACTGTGTCTATGGTTGGCGAATTTCTGCCACACGAAACGATGATTATTCAATATTCTTTTAACACCTTTCATGGTTACCATTAATATGTCACTACATTTATTTATTATATATATTATTTTTATGTTTTCCTTATGATTCTTTATTTTTCATTTATGGAATGCCTTTATGATTTCCATTATGGGTAAATGCGATAATTTCATTTTAGGAAGTGCAGACTACCGCTCCCTCAAAGTGATTTGAATCGTTAATGCAATATGTGGGATGTGTAAAGGATGGAGTAAATGATATTATATATGATATTATACTGGAATTATAATAAACCTTTATATCATTATGATTTCATTCCATTAAATACGAAATAGAAATGAAAGTAGCGTTCATGCGTACGTACGGCTTACCGTCTCCATGAACGGTGCATTTCATTTCTTACCTCTAAATGTTACGTAATATTTGTAATGAATGTATATACTGGATATATATGATATATATGATATCTAAATCATGAATATAATTCTGTATATAATGGATATTTTACTACATTAACAACTTGTAATTATAAGAAGTTTATTTTTGACTCAAGTACCAAAGATCGACAAAACGACCGTTATTAACTTAAATAATTACATAATGTTCATAACATGGTAATAAGTGATATAAAGAGAATAATGAACTTGAAAAAGCTTCTTAAGAAAGTATAAATTAACTCTAGTTTATTATTCAGGAGGTTAAAGAATGATCGATTCAAGTCGGACACGAGGTAAGGGAACTTCTTAACCCAATTTCTATTCTTTGGGTTAATCTCCTAATTTCAAATTATGTCATGATATTATTATGTCATATCTTGTATTTTTACTTTCTTTATCTGTACTTATAGTGAATACACATAATAGATCTATTTTATTTAAAAAATGATCTTTGTAAGGGACTTCGTCTCAATCTCCTTTCATTGAGACATATTTTTTTTATACACAACTTTCCTTTATACGGTGTATAAACCCCTTTGACTTTTCAAAAGAAATCTTTTTATAAGAAGCATTTTTACTAAATGAAAAAAGGAAAGTTTTCTCTTACGTATGCGATGACAACGAATTCTCCGCTGCCATGACCATTATTTGAGTTTCAGCTTCCTCTACAAGCCATAACTTTTTTTAAAATGAAAAATAAATACCAAGTTTTAATTTTATTTTATTTTGGTATTGAAAATGGTTTTGATAATGTTTTTATTATATTAATGTGTTGTATTGATATCTTGTGATTGAAATGTGAAAATGTTATGTTTCCTTTATGCATGTTTTATGTGATACGATTATGTTACGGTTTATGATATGTTTAAACTTGTTCATATGAGGAATGCATTGGACTTAATAAATGATGGGTGGAGCCCACTATAACTCCCCGATGCATCAGTAGGTCTCATGAGAAAAACTAGTGTCTTGGCACAAGGCCTTGACAAAATATTATTTGTAGCCTTGGCACGAGGCCTTGGCTACATGGTTATGATAGTCTGGAATTATGCATTCCATCATTATGAAAGTGGTTATTGATATTGCATGTGATTATTCGACTAGTAGAATAACCATGTGAATATGTAAATGGAATTATTTCATTTTACTTTTTCCATATTATGCTGAAGTTCAAGTTTAAAAGGCTTTTGTTTTAGTTATACATTTCCTTAAATGTTTATGTTTATTTATGAAAGCTTCCGCAATATTGTTATCCTTACTGAGCATCTAAGCTCACCCCTTTCAATGTTTTAATATTTTCCAGGATGTGAAGAAGTATTTTATGAATGACCTGCTGGGATAGTCAGAAGGGGATATGAGTGTGGACTATGTAGACCATGTTATTGTAGTTTTTCACTTTATGATGTAATGTAACTTTTATGAATGTATCTAGTGTTTCCAAGGCTACTAAACTAATCAGTCTTTCGAGACTTGATCTTTTGTGATCATACCAATGTTACGCAATAATGCACTAACTCTAGGTAACTGGGGTCGGGGTGTCATAGTTGGTATCAGAGGCAGTTTAGTACTAACCTTGGAATCTAGATTTAGATAAACTCTTATTAGAGCACATAGCCCTAAGATAGACTTTGAGGATTAGTATAGAATAACTTCCTAAAATTTTGGTATTATAGAGATTTTGTGAGTTTTTCGAGCAATACATCCCTGACTAGATACGAGCAGGTAGATTCGGCTCTGGCACAGATGTAACTTGGGGTAAAACCTGAAAACACCACTTTGAGCTAGACTCGAATGGGAACTGGTGCACGACAATGGGCCTTGCTGCACCCTTGGTTACGACACTCTAGGGGGATTTGCTTAGGATAATTCACATTTTTTTACAAACCATTATGAAGGGTTTATGAGTATATACTTCCTCAAAGAAAACATTTTCATGATTATGGATTATATCCATAAATAGTTCAATTTATTTTAAGTGTTTTACAATTATGGAATTATGTATTTTGATTCATAAACTAATCTAGTTTATTCCATTGTTTAGAAATGGAGCCTAGTAGAAGGAATGGAAACTGTATCAATGCACACACACTATGTAGGGATTTCCCTCCTGCTTAAGATAATTATAGTGGAGCTGGTGATACGACTGGTGCTGATCAGCTTAGCACCATACTGGGACAACTCACTCAGGTTATGAATAAAAACCCTTACTCGTATGGAGCACTCTGACCCGCAACGTGGAGGATCAATGTTAGATCGTTTCATGAGTCAACAACCACCAACATTCAATAGGATTACAAATCCCTTAGTAGCTGAGTAATGGATAAATTCCTTAGAGAAAATATTCCATGACTTGGGGAGTAGTGAAAGGGAAAAGGTTATCGTGGCATTTTACAGCCTCACTGGAGATGCCGATCAATGGTGCTCGCTAATTTAAAACACAAAGGAAGATGAATAAGTATCAAGTATGTAATGGAGGTATTTTAAGTAAATTTTCTTAGAAAAATACTTTCCACATGACCATCGAGCAGATATGGAAAGGCAATTTCTGAGTCTGAGGCAAAATGAGGATGAGAATGTCGCAAATTATGAGTCTAACTTTACAAGGTTAGCGAGGCATGCTGCAGATTATATACGTAACCCAAGAAGTAATATTGATCGTTTCTTTGATGGGTTAAAACCATTTCTCCTTCGAGATTTAGTATCACAATCTTTCTCAACATACAAAGATATAGTCTCGTGTTATATCAAGACAGAAAAGGAATTATCTAAATCTTATGACAATAAAGTAAAGTAAGAGAAGAAGAGAATGGTGGAACAAGAGATAGATAAAGGCAAAAGGGAAAAGAAGTATTTTCCATTATGCGATAATTGTGGGAAGAATCATCCTGGTACTTGCCTGAAAGGAATGGGAGTTTGTTATAAATGTGGAGAAAAAGGTCGCCAGGATCGTGATTGCAAGGGAAAGAAATAGGTTATCAATATTGAATGCTACAATTGTAGGGAAATGGGGCATTATGCAAATGAATTTCCTAAGAGTCAGGGAAACTTACCCCAGAAAAGGCTAAGGGATCAAGTCCAATCTTATTCAATTACTACAGATGAAGTTGAATAATTATTGTATTTGTGTTTTGGACAAAAGAACTATATTATGGTTATAAGAATAATGTGATATATATATAAGGATTGTACTGCAGTACTTGTTTTTCTCAATAATGTTTTAATATGATGAAGGTAATAATATTTTTAGTATGTGAAAATAAGAGAAACTTTACTTTTTTTGTGGAATCTGATGTTACAATTGATTTTGGAATTTTGAGACCTTTTAGAGAAAGTCTGGACAGAGGTATTTTGGATAACTATAAAGGTTCCAATGGATTACGTTTAACTTTGGATAGTATTTTTTAAGGTTAAAACATTTATAAAGATTGTATTTGGAATATTATAATACAATAGTTTTAGGAAAAGGACAACCTGCAGGTCGGGGGATAACCCATAGCGTCGGACAAAGCTACAGGAATCGAACCCACAACCATAGTGCGACATGCCTTTATTACCTACCACTAGCCTATAGGAAGTACCTGGTTATTACAAAATAGTTTTCCTAATCTAAATGGTATGTGTTAATATTTTGAACCTTGTACAATTAGGATAAATATAATATTTTTGAGTTCTATTATCTTTTTGAGTGGAAGATGAGTTTGTGGAAGAAATTAGTTGAAGGTTGAAACTCTACATGTCAAGTATATATATATATATACCTATCACTTATTCTATGAATAAATTAATTCTTAAACGCTAAGAAAGGGATATTAAAAAAAATGTGTTATCCTAATACCTTATGTTTTTTTGAACTGATGATATTTTAAATCAGCATAGATTGAAGGCTTTGAGGCCCTCAATTTTACACTTGTTAGTGATTGATGAACTCAATCACTCCCTACTAATATTTACATTTTTTATCCAATTATATGCCTCTAATTTCCACCAATTTTCTCCTAATCGAGATCATAATTTGGTGGTGACTTTTTTTCATTTCCCTTTCCCTCTTATTAAGGCTAAATTTTATTAACCCTATTTCCGATGTGGGTTTTCCACAAAGGTATTTTCTATTTTCAACCTTTTATTTTCTAAGAACATTTTCAAATTGTGAGGATGCAATTTATTTAAGAGGGGAGAATTTAACACCCCAAGTTTCCACGATACGCTTCTCTTTCAATAATGCAATAGCTTGCATTGTACGCAAGTTCGAGATTCTAACACACTGCGACCAATCAAAGTAGTCGTTATGATTATTAATAACCACCTTTTGAAATTATTTAAATTTTATATTTCAAAATGGAATTCATTTTTGGATTCGTAATATCGAAATTAGGCTATGTTGAATTTTTGGTATTTTTCTGAGAACTTCCAATTTTCGATGAATAGTGAAAAATACTTAAAAACAACTTTTTTAATAAAAATAATTTATAGTGATAAATTACACTATTGAGTGGTTTTAAATTATAATTAGAATATATTTTTACCATTTTATCCAATTTTGGTCATTAGAATTAATTTCACTTTGAAATTGGACATAAACAATTTTCAATCTTTTGATATGTATTGCTTCTTAAAAACACGCTATTTGTTGTGACAACGGGAATTAATTATTAAATTAATTAATTCAACTTATATGTTTGGAATTTTTGAAAATACACATCATTTTTTAATTTGGAATATCAATTATATCTTAGAGTGAATTTTTGGTATTTTTCTGAAAAACTTCAATTTTTGATGAATAGTGAAACCACTAAGTGGTAGTTAAAAAATTGATATTTCATTTAAATGAAACTACACCACTTCTGTGATTTTATTTTCAAAAATCCTACTTAAATGGTTTTCATTAAAAATTAAAATGTGGTTCAATGGGATTAAAATAATTTTTTGGTGAATAGTAACTTTTATGTTTTATTAATCGCGATTAAGGGTAATTAGTGTAATTTATGGTAAATATAATGTTATAATAATATGAAATTACCTTTACACTTGTACTACCCTTATTTTATGAGTCATGGATGACCAAGAAAATCCATGGTTCAACTTGGGGACCCCATGGAGCCACTTGGGTAAGAAAATTACATTAATAACGTTTTATTTAATGTAAAAATAAAATTGTCATAAACATGAGTTGTTTTACTAAAACAATTATTAAATGGGGTTATATAAGTTAACTTTTTGACTATAAATAGTAATTGGAAAGATAAAACGATTTCCTACATCATAGTATTTTTTTTATAATTTTTAGACATTAAATAAATAAATTTATTTATCACACCACGATGATGCAGCGATTAGCTCATTAATTAACGATTAAAATAAAATGAAAAGATAATGTAATATCTAAGACTTAAACTTGTCAAAAACCTATTTTATGGGTATATTTAGAACCCTTATCACCTTAACCTCGAAATATATAATTGTGGGACCTTTGGAATCCGAAAATCACTTCATAATAATGTAACATTTTATTACTTTCCAAGAGTGACCCTCCTCTCCTCTTATAAAAGGCCCCCACCTCTACCACCTTATTCACACCATCAATCCATTTGTATCAGAAAACCTCTACCCAAATACTCTATCAACTTCCCTCTCTTAATCCAAGAAGCCTCACTTTGGGCAAAAGTCTTCCCAAGGAATCCTTTGGCTCAAATGAAAAAGAGTTACCCGATTTTAAGGTAATGTCTTCTCTTATGTTCTTTTGTTCTATTTTGCTTCTCCAACCACTTAAACTCTTTTTATTCCTATCTTTTGTAACAAAACCAGTATATTAAATAAACTATCATGTTTTTATGAGAAGTATTTGATTTAAACTTACACACACCTTCGTCTAATGGTTAAGGAACATACTGTTTCTGTGGTTGGCGAATTTCTGCCTCACGAAACGATGATTGTTCAATATTATTTTAACACCTTTCATGGTTACCATTAAGATGTAACTATATTTATTTATCATATATATTATGTTTATTTTTTCCTTATGATTATTTATTTTTCATTTATATAATGCCTTTATGATTTCCATTATGGGTAAACGCGATAATTTCATTTTAGGAAATGCGGATTACCGCCCCCTCAAAGTGATTTGAATCGTTAATTTCATATGTGGGATGTGTAAAGAATGGATTAAATGATATTATATATGATATTATACTGGAATTATAATAAACCTTTATATCAATATGATTTCATTCCATTAAATACGAAATAGAAATGAAAGTAGCGTTCATGCGTACGTACGGCTTACCGTCTCCATCAACGGTGCATTTCATTTCTTACCTCTAAATGTTACGTAATATTATGAATGAATGTATATACTAGATATATATGATATATATTATATCTACATCATGAATATAATTCTGGATATAATGTATATTTTACTACATGAACAACTTGTAATTATAAGAAGTTTATTTTTGACTCAAGTACCAAAGATCGAAAAAACAACCGTTATTAACTTAAATAATTACATAATATTTATAACATGGTAATAAGTGATATAAAAGGAATAATGAACTTGAAAAAGTTTCTTAAGAAAGTATAAATTAACTCTAGTTTATTATTTAGGAGGTTAAAAAATGATCGAGTCAAGTCGGACACGAGGTAAGGGAACTTCTTAACCCAATTTCTATTCTTTGGGTTAATCTCCTACTTTCAAATTATGTCATGATATTATTATGTCATATCTTTTATTTGTACTTTATTTATCTGTACTTATAGTTAATACACATAATAGATCTATTTTATTTAAAAAAATGATCTTTGTAAAGGACTTCATCTCAATCTCCTTTCATTGAGGCATATTTTGTTTTATACACAGCTTTCCTTTATACGGTGTATAAACCCCTTTGACTTTTACTTTTATTCAAAAGAAATATTTTTATAAGAATCATTTTTACTAAATGACAAAAGGAATGTTTTGTCTTATGTATGCGGTGAAAACGGCTTCTCCGCTGTCGTGACCATTATTTGAGTTTCGGCTTCCTCTATAAGCCATAATTTTTTTTAAAATGAAAAATAAATACCAAGTTTTAATTTTCTTTTATTTTGGTATTGAAAATGGTTTTGATATTTTTTTTATTATATCAATGTGTTGTATTGATATCTTGTGATTAAAATGTGGAAATGTTATGTTTCCCTTATGCATGTTTTATGTGATACGATTATGTTATGGTTTATGATATGTTTAAACCTGTTCATATGAGGAATGCATTGGACTTAATAAGTGATAGGTGGAGCCTGCTATACCTCTTTGATGCATCGGTAGGTCTCATGAGATAAACTAGTGTCTTGGCACGAGGCCTTGACAAAATCTTATTTTTAGTCTTGGCACGAGGCCTTGGCTACGTGGTTATGATAGTCTGAAATTATTCATTCCATCATTATGAAAGTGGTTATTGATATTGCATGTGATTATTCTACTAGAAGAATATCCATGTGAATAAGTAAATGGAATTATTTCATTTTACTTTTGTCCTATTATGATGAATTTCAAGTTTAAAAGGATTTTGTTTTAGTTATACATTGCCTTAAATGTTTATGTTTATTTATGAAAGCTTCCGCAATATTGTTATCCTTACTGAGCATCTGAGCTCACCCCTTTCAATGTTTTAATATTTTCCAGGATGTGAAGAAGTATTTTATGAATGACCTATAGGGATAGTCATAAGGGTATATGAGTGTGGACTATGGAGACCATGTTATTGTATTTTTTCACTTTATGATGTAATGTAACTTTTATGAATGTATCTAGTGTTTCCAAGGATACTAAACTAATCAGTCTTTCGAGACTAGATCTTTTGTGATCATGAAAATGTTACACAATAATGCACTGACTCTGGGTAACTGGTGTTGGGGCGTTAGAGTTGGTATCAGAGGCAGTTTAGTACAAACCTTGGAAGCTAGATTTAGATAAACACTTATTAGAGAACATAGCCCTAAGATAGACTTTGAAGATTAGTATATAAGAACTTCCTAAAATTTTGGTCTTATAGAAATTTTGTGAGTTTTCTGAGCAATACATCCCTGACTAGATACGAGCAGGTAGATTCGGCTCTGGCACAGATGTACCTAGGGGTAAAACCCGAAAACACCACTTTGAGCTAGACTCGAACGGGAACTGGTGAACGAAAACGGGCCTTGTTGCACCCTTGGTTACGACACTCCCGGGGGATATGCTTAGTATAATTCTCATTTTTTTACAAACCATTATGAAGGGTTTATGAGTATATACTTCCTCAAAGAAAAAATTTTCATGATTATGGATTATATCCATAAATAGTTCAATTTTTGTTAAGTGTTTTACAAGTATGTAGTTATGTATTTTGATTCATAAACTAATCCAGTTTATTCCATTGTTTAGAAATGGAGCCTAGTGGAAGGAATGAAAACTATATCAATGCACGCACTCCATATAGAGATTTACATCCTACATAAGATAATTATAGTGGAGATGGTGATTCAACTAGTGCTGATCAGCTTAGCACCATACTGGGACAACTCACTCAGGTTATGAATAAAAAACCTTTCTCGTATGGAGCACCCTGACCCACAATGTGGAGGATCAATGTTAGATCGTTTCATGAGGAAACAACCATCAACATTCAATGGGAGTACAAATCCCTTAGTACCTAAGCAATGGATAAATTCTATAGAGAAAATATTTCATGTCTTGGGGAGTAGTGAAAGGGAAAAGGTTATCGTGGTAGTTTACCACCTCACTAGAGATGTCGATCAATGGTGCTCACTAATTAAAAACACAAAGGAAGATGAAGAAGTATCAAGTATGGAATGTAGGGAGTTTAAGTAAATCTTCTTAGAAAAATACTTTCCACATGACCATCAAGCAGATATGGAAAGGCAATTTCTGAGTCTGAGGAAAAAGGAGGATGAGAATATCGCAAATTATGAGTCTAACTTCACAAGGTTAGCAAGGCATGCTGCAGATTATATACGTAACCCAAGAAGTAAGATTGATCGTTTATTTGATGGGTTAAAACCATTTCTCCTTCGATCTTTAGTATCACAATATTTCTCAACATACGAAGATATAGTCTCGCATTCTATCAAGACAGAAAAGGAATTATCTAAATCTTATGACAATAAAGTAAAGTAAGAGAAGAAGAGAATGGTGGAGCAAGAGACAGATAAAGGGAAAAAGGGAAAGAAGGATTTTCTATTATGTGATAATTGTGGGAAGAATCGTCCTAGTACTTGCCTGAAAGGAATGGGAGTTTGTTATAAATGTTGTGAAAACGGTCACCAGGATCGTGATTGTAAGGGAAAGAAAGAGGCTATCAATGTTGAATGCTATAATTGTAGGGAAATGGGGAATTATGCAAATGAATTTCCTAAGGGTCATGGAAACTTACCTCAGAAAAGGCCAAGGGATCAAGGCCAATCTTATGCAATTACTACAGATGAAGTTGAATAATTATTGTATTTGTGTTTTGGACTCAATAACTATATTATGGTTATAAGAATAATGTGATATATATAAGGATTGTACTACAGTACTTGTTGTTCTCATTAAGGTTTTAATTCGATGAAGGTAATAATATTTTTAGTAAGTGACAATAAGAGAAACATTACTTTGTTTGCAGAATCTGATGTTATAATTGATTTTGAGATTTAGAGACCTTTTAGAGAAAGTCTAGATAGAGGTATTTTGGATAACTATAAAAGTTGGAATAGATTAAGTTTAACTTTGGATAGTATTGTTTAAGTTTAAAAAATTTCTAAAGATTATATTTGAAATATTATAATACTATAGTTTTAGGAAAAGGACAACCTGCAGGTCGGGGGATAACCTGTCGTGTCGGACAAAGCTGCAGGAATCGAACCCACAACCATAGTGTGACATGCCTTTATTACCTACCAATAGCCTATAGAAATTATCTGGTTATTACAGAATAGTTTTCCTAATCTAAATGGTATGTGTTAATATTTTTAACCTTGTACGATTAGGATAAATATAATATTTTTGAGTTCTATTATCTTTTTGAGTGAAAGATGAGCTTGTGGTAGAAATTAGTTGAAGGTTGAAACTCTACCTGTAAAGTATATATATATATATATATATATATATACCTCTCTATTATTCTATGAATAGATTAATTCTTAAACAATAGGAAAGGGATATTAAAAAAATGTGTTATCCTAATACCTTATGTTTTGTTGAACTGATGATATTTTAAATCAGCATAGATTGAAGGCTTTGAGGCCCTCAATTTTACACTTGTTAGTGATTGATGAACTCAATCACTCCCTACAAATATTTACATTTTTCCTACAATTATATGTCTCTAATTTCTACCAATGTTCTCCTAATCGAGATCATAATTTGGTGGTGACTTTTTTTCATTTCCCTTTCCCTCTTATTAAGGCTAAATTTTATTAACCCTAGTTCCGATGTGGGTTTTCCACAAAGGTATTTTCTATTTTTAACCTTTTATTTTCAAAGAACATTTTCAAATAGTGAGGACGCAATTTTTTGAAGGAGGGGAGAATGTAACACCCCAAGTTTCCACAGTACGCTTCTCTTTCAATAATGCAATAGCTTGCATTGTACGCAAGTTCGAGATTCTAACACACTGCGACCAATCCAAGTAGCTGTTATGAATAGTAATAACCAACTTTTGAAATTATATAAATTTTATATTTCAAAATGGACTTCATTTTTGGATTTTTAATATCGAAATTAGCCTATGTTTAATTTTTGGTATTTTTCTGAGAACTTCTAATTTTTGATGAATAGTAAAAAATACTTAAAAACAACTTTTTTAATAAAAATAATTTATAGTGATAAATTATACTATTGAGTGGTTTTAAAGTACAATTAGAATATATTTTTACCATTTTATCCAATGGTGGTCATTAGAATTAATTTCACTTTGAAATTGGACATAAACAATTTTCAATCTTTTGATATGTATTGTTTCTTAAAAACACGCTATTTGTTGTGACAGCGGGAATTAATTATTAAATTAATTAATTCAACTTATAGGTTTGTAATTTTGTAAAATACACATCATTTTTGAATTTGGAATATCAATTATATCTTAGAGTGAATTTTTGGTATTTTTCTGAAAAACTTCAATTTTTGATGAATAGTGAAACCACTAAGTGGTAGTTAAAAAACTGGTTTTTCATTTAATTGAAACTTTAAAACTTCTATGATTTTATTTTTAAAAATCCTACTTACATGGTTTTCATTAAGAAGTAAAATTTGGTTCAATGGGATTAAAATAATTTTTTGGTGAATAGTAACTTTTAAGTTTTATTAATCGCGATTAAAGGTAATTAGTGTAATTTAAGGTAAATATAATGTTATAATAATATGAAATTACCTTTACACTTGTCCTAACCTTATTGGATGAGTCATGGACGACCAATAAAATCCATGGGTCAACTTGGGGACCCCATGGAGAAACATGGGTAAGAAAATGACATTAATAACTTTTTATTTAAAGTAAAAATAAAATTGTCAAAAACATGTGTTGTTTTACTAAAACAATTATTACATGGGGTTATATAAGTTAACATTTTGAATATAAATATTAATTGGAAATATAAAATTATTTCCTACATCATAGTAGTTTTTTTATAATTTTTATACATTAAATAAATAAATTTATTTATCACCCCATGATGATGCAGCAATTACCTCATTAATTAATGATTTAAATAAAATGAAAATATAATGTAAGATATAAGACTTAAACTTGTAAAAAACCTATTGTATGGGTAGATTTAGAACCCTTATCACCTTAACCTCAAAATATATAATTGTGGGACCTTTTAAATCTAAAAATCACTTCATAATAATGTAACAATTCATTACTTTCCAAGAGTGCCCCTCCTCTCCTCTTATAAAAGGCCCCCACCTATACCACCTTATTCACACCATCAAGCCATTTTTCTCAGCCAACCTCAGCCCAAATACTCTCTCAACTTCCATATATTACTCCTAGAAGCCTCACTTTGGGCATAAGTCTTCCCAAGTAATCCTTTGGCTCAAATCAAAAAGAGTTACTTGATTTTAAGGTAATGTCTTCTCTTATGTTCTTTTGTTCAATTTTGCTTCTCCAACCACTTAAACTCTTTTTATTCCTATATTTTGTAACAAAACCAGTATATTAAATATACTAGTATGTTTTTATGATAAGTAATTTATTTAAACTTACACACACCTTCGTCTAATGGTTAAAGAACATATTATTTCTGTGGTTGGCGAATTTCTGCCTCACGAAACGATGATTGTTCAATATTATTTTAACACCTTTCATGGTTACCATTAACATGTAAATATATTTATTTATGACATATATTATGTTTAAGTTTTCCTTATGATTCTTTATTTTTCATTTATATAATGCCTTTATGATTTCCATTATGGGTAAACACGATAATTTCATTTTAGAAAGTGCGGACTACCGCCCCCTCAAGGTGATTTGAATTGTTAATGCCATATATGGGATGTGTAAAGGATGGAGTAAATGATATTATATATTATATTATACTGGAATTATAATAAACCTTTATATAATTATGATTTCATTCCATTAAATACGAAATATAAATGAAAGTAGTGTTCATGCGTACGTACAGCTTACCGTCTCCATGAACGGTGCATTTCAGTTCTTACCTCTAAATGTTACGTAATATTATGAATGAATGTATATAATTGATATATATGATATATATGATATCTACATGATGAATATAATTCTGGATATAATGGATATTTTACTACATGAATAACTTGTAATTATAATAATTTTATTTTTTACTCAAGTACCAAAGATCGACAAAATGACTGTTATTAACTTACATAATTAAATAATGTTCATAACATTGTAATAAGTGATATAAAATGAATAATGAACTTGAAAAATTTTCTTAATAAATTATAAATTAACTCTAGTTTATTATTCAGGAGGTTAAATAATGATCGATTCAAGTCAGACACGAGGTAAGGGAACTTCTTAACCCAATTTCTATTCTTTGGGTTAATCTCATACTTTAAAATTATGTCATGATATTATTATGTCCTATCTTGTATTTGTAATTTATTTATCTGTAATTATAGTGAATACACATAATAGATCTATTTTATTTAAAAAAATGATCTTTGTAAGGGACTTCGTCTCAATCTCCTTTCATTGAGGCATATTTTGTTTTATACACAACTTTCCTTTATATGGTGTATAAACCCCTTTGACTTTTACTTTTATTCAAAAGAAATCTTTTCATAAGAAGCATTTTTACTAAATGTAAAAAAGGAATGTTTTGTCTTACGTATGCGGTGACAACGACTTCTTCGCCGCCGTGACCATTATTTGAGTTTTGGCTTCCTCTATAAGCCAGAACTTTTTTTTAAATGAAAAATAAATACCAAGTTTTAATTTTATTTTATTTTGGTATTGAAAATGGTTTTGATAATGTTTTTATTATATCAATGTTTTGTATTGATATCTTGTGATTGAAATGTGGAAATGTTATGTTTCCTTTATGCATGTTTTATGTGATACGATTATGTTATGGTTTATGATATGTTTAAACCTGTTCATATGAGGAATGCATTGGACTTAATAAGTGGCGGGTGGAGCCCGCTATAGCTCCTCGATGCATCAGTAGATCTCATGAGACAAACTAGTGTCTTGGCACGAGGCCTTGACAAAATCTTATTTGTAGTCTTGGCACGAGGCCTTGGCTACGTGGTTATGATAGTCTAGAATTATGCATTCTATCATTATGAAAGTGGTTACTGATATTGCATGTGATTATTCGACTAGTAGAATATCCATGTGAATAAGTAAATGGAATTATTTCATTTTACTTTTTCCATATTATTCTGAACTTCAAGTTTAAAAGGCTTTTGTTTTAGTTATACATTTCCTTAAATGTTTATGTTTATTTATGAAAGCTTCTGCAATATTGTTATCCTTACTGAGCATCTGAGCTCACCCCTTTCAATGTTTTTATATTTTCTAGGATGTGAAGAAGTATTTTATGAATGACCTACGGGGATAGTCATAAGGGGATATGAGTGTGGACTATAGAGACCATGTTATTGTAGTTTTTTACTTTATGATGTAATGTAACTTTTATGAATGTATCTAGTGTTTCCAAGGCTACTAAACTAATTGGTCTTTCGAGACTTGATCTTTTGTGATCATGCCAATGTTACGCAATAATGTACCGACTCTGGGTAACTAGGGTCGGGGTGTTACATTATCCCCTGCCTTATTCATTATCACCCTGGATTTCTTTAGCAACCAAAAAAATAGGAGTATTCAAAAGGTGGACATACAGACTTACAGATGTTGGAAATGCTTGTGTACTATCTATCAACTCATGTTCTCTGATGAAACCATCATTTTTTCTAATTCCAGTAAGAGATTAGTTTGTGTAATCAATGCTTTCATCGAAGACTATTGTAAATGGAGTGGAAATATAATCAGTCGAACCAAAATCATCTTTTATATTTCTAAAAGGTGTTCAAAAAGAAGGATATATTCTCTCACTGATGACCTTGATGTGTAGAGGAGAGTTTATTCCAAGGAATACCTGGGTGCAACCATTTAATCATTAAATCATCACATTCAACACTTTGATAAAAAATTTGAGAAGATCATTGGGGGATATTGAATTGAAAACCCCATTTCCTTTCTTTTTGTGATAGAATTACCCTGGTGAACAATTTCCTCTCTTATTCTGGTTCATTCCCTCTCGATGACTAAAGTCCCAAAAACTATCATCTCTCATATTGAAAAAATTCAAAATTAATTCTTATGGGATGTGCATATAGAAGGTAGGAATCATTGTGCCTCTCGGGGAAGAATGTCTTAGATGGAGAAGGGGGGAGGAATTAATGTGAAAAACCTCTTGGAAAATCTCCAAATCATGTATGTGAAGTTGGAATGGGATATTCTTGAGGAGAAGTTTCTTTGGGTTAGGTTCATGGAAAATAAATACAATGGTAACCTGGTCTTGAATATAGTTGTTCCTTTCTCTCTTTGGTTTATCATTCAACCTCACTTCTCGATACTCCAAGACCATTCCCGATGGATAGTGGGAAGGGATATATTTCATCATGGAATCACAATTGGGTTGGAACAAAGCATAGATTCCCTACCTACCTAGTCTTGGGTATTACCTTTAAGAATACATGCATGCATCATAATTTTATTAATGACATCCTGGAAAAACAACAGTGGGGTTTCTTTTTACCATGTTGAATTGAAAAGTGAACCAGAAAGGTGTGTGTTTATGGAATCATCCATATGAAAATTATCAAAAAATGACTATAAGAGAGTGTTGATGTCTCCATGAAATGATGATATATGAGGGGAGATTATTTAGTGTAAAGAGATCCCTATGAAATATAATTTTCTTCTTTAGGGAATCAAAAACAGAGCC
Organism: Viscum album; assembly: GCA_963277665.1. NCBI lineage: Eukaryota > Viridiplantae > Streptophyta > Magnoliopsida > Santalales > Viscaceae > Viscum > Viscum album. Next base: position 1,447,830,605 of record OY728136.1, read on the forward strand.
CTCCTGACTGATGAAAATATAAAGCATGTAGGGATAAATATGGCCTCCAAATGTTGGTGTTGTAGGGTATGAAAGTAGGATATCTCTAAGAATCTAATTTTTTAGGGATATTGGACCCGTGCAGTGTGGGTCACATTTAAATACTTCAGAGGTATCTCTTCCTAGGGTTTTCAAGGTAAAAACGTTCTAGATTTATGGTTTCAGGGAATGATAATAGTGGGTGTTAAATGAAAGATAAGATTTTTGGTCTTCCTTGTAGGTTTCTAGATCCTCTAGTAGGAACATAATAGTGGTCAGGTGAATGAAACCTCCTTCACATAATGAACAACAGTGATTAGAACCAAAAACATCCTCATCGATCTGAACCTCCTCATTTACAACTGGAAAGAAGTGCCTACACTCCATCTGCTTCTAGTAGGAAGGTCCCCCACTCCTAATTCCTTGATCACAAATAAGGGATAATGGTTCTATTGAAAACCTCCCCTTTCTAGATTAAAGTTCAACACTGGAGGATATTATTGTTGGAACCAAGGTTGTTCTTTGAAAAAAATAGAGTATGGTTTGTGTTTATTTTCAATCCTCTCATGGATGATTAAGAAGATTGCAAGGAAAGGTAACATACAGTTCAAGTCATAATAAGTATTGAAGGTTGTGTCGTTTATAATTATTTACCAAATTTTTGGGGTCTAAAATTTGGAGAATGGAAAACATTGTGAAAATTGGTTCTTCTTGAAGACCTTATGAAAATATGGAAAAGGCATGAGCTTCATGAAATTGAGATTCATGAAATTGAGCTTCGTGAATTGTGTTTTGTAATGGATTAAAGAATTATGATGGGGTGCTCTATTTTTATGACGAGTATCATGGAAAACGGAGAATTGGAGCATCATGATCAGTGATGGTGATTAATGTGACTATGATATTTGAAGCATTGTTTCATCACGAAGGGTTCGACAGAGATCATCACAACAACGTCAAATTTTAGTGGGGATTTGAAAAGGGAGGAGTGTCGCAAAGGCGTTGTTGACTAATATGGAAAATTCACTGGATTTGTTGGAACTTTACGATCATCCATGCTTATAAATAAGAGGTTTCCCCACTTCATTTGACACAAAAGAAAAATCAAAGAAAATCTAGAATCACTCTATTTTTGTGAAGCAAGTGGTACTCCGTGAAATTGGGATTCTATGTAATATTGGGCTTCATGAAAAGAATATTTTAATCTTGACCAAATTCAATGCTTCTAAGTATTGAGTGGTTTTCGAAGATGGTTTGTTCCACTTTGGCTCAGTGAGCTTTGTGAAATAAGGTAGTTCCGTAAGGGCAATGTGCTTCATGACAGAAAGTTGTTCTGAAAAGGATAAAAATCTTTGAAAAGTATTGGGCTTTAATAAGTAATGAATATTGAGAATGAGTGAGATCTATGAAGGAGTGAGATTCATGAAGGAGCTTCATGAAGTATATTTGTGAAAAGTTAGTTTTGAATATCAAATTTTTGGGGATAGAGTTTTTTTATTTCATCAACTCAGGATTTCGATGAAAGCAGAGTATTATGATAGATAGAGACAAAGACTTCAATGAAAATAAATCAAAGAGACCTTCAAGTTGTTAAAATGAGTAAGACCTTTCCCAAGGTAGTGATCTATGGGGAGTTGATGAAAGTGTTCCAAGAGATGCAGTGAGTTATCCTTGAAATATTATAAAGGAAGTGAGCATGGTAAAGAGTAATTATGACTGAACCTTTGTATTCTATATCTAGTGAAGATTAGTGGATTTTGGTATGACTGAAACATTGTCAGCGTATATTCCTTGGACGTATTCCTTAGTGGTGAACCAAGTAAAAGTTTTTTATCATCTCTTTGCATGTGAATGTTTGATTGGTGATCATATCCATTATACAAGTTTAACAAGTTCCTACTAATGTGGAAACAGGATCCATCACATTAAAATAAAAATTTGACACCCTGATTCACTCCTCCCCTATCAGGGTGTCTCGGGGTCCTACAATAGGTATTAGAGGGTAAAGGTTTTTGGTGTTAAATTTTTCATTTGCTATCATGGAGAATTCAGTCAATGTTATGGGAGTCCCCCTCTTCAATGGAAGTAACTTTCATATTTGGAAGAATAGTATCACATATAATCTAATATCTATTGGAATGGAAGTCATTTTTTCTACTACACAAGGAATACAGGTCATTTATTCAATAGGGATCTCTATGACTGATATAGATAGAAAAATTCTTGATGTGGATGTTAAATTGTAGAATTCTCTCACTGCATCTCTTTCTGGTCAGATCTATCTGAAGGTGATGAGATGCACCTTAGCAAAGTCTATGTAGGAAAAACTCGTAAATATTTATGAACGATACAGTAAAGTGAAGGATGAGAAACTCCAAGTGTTTCATTATAGGTTAGATGATCTGAATATGCACCATGATGAAAATGCAGAATCTTTCTTCAATATAATTACTGAAGTTATAGGAGTGATTTGATTTCTTGGCATGGAGATCAAATACATTGATATGGTAAATAAAATATTGATAATACTTATTCATCTTTATAATGTAAAGGTGTCATCTATTGAGGAAAGTTATCTCTCAAAACCTTCTATATATAATCTTCTTAGCAGCTTGGTGGAGTATGAGATGAGAGTCAAACTATAAGATGCAATGAATTGATTATGGAAATGGCATTAAAATCCATGGAAAACATGAAATTTCATAAGATAGTTCTAATTAAGATAACGAGTAAAACAAACTTTTATCTCTCATTTCCAAGAAATTCAAGAATTGAAAAGTAAAATTTAAAGGTAAGTTGCCTATAGCTTGTTTTCTTTATAGCATAGTTGGGAACATTTCCTATCAGTGCTCAAGAAAGTAAGATGATTAAGGGGGGGAATATGGAAACATGGAGAATCCTCAGAAAAGTTTTTTAAAAAATGGAGACTTCAAGTATAGAAATAATGTACAAAGGAAGATTTTTTCTATGAATAAGAATATGAAGGTAATTAATTCATTAAGGAATAAGAACAAGAATTTAAATCTAGAACCCATGCTTCCATGATGGGTACTGTTGAAAAATCAGAACTGTGGGGAGATAAAACTTGAGATAATCAGTTCACCACTAATGTTGATCTCACGTTGAAACTTAATAATTCTCTTGGTAATCTTGAGAATCAAAGTAAGAGATGAAAAAATTTGAAGGAAGTTTTTTAAGAATCATCAGAATATGTTGATCACCTTGAATCTAAAATTGAATGACTAGAAGAACTAGGGAAAGTACAATCATCAATCCTTGAAATCATAGAATATGTAGTGGAACTAAATCATAGAATTGAATAATAGGAAAATTTCATCAATGTCTTTACCTCCAAACTGGAGGAGAATTCCAATACAATTTAGAGACTCAAAGAAGAAGTTTTTACTCTTATGAGTAAACTCAAAAGTGAATAAAATTCAAAAGAAGAAAAGAAAAAAATAAAATTTGGAAGATTATTAGATGTTGATTTACTGGAAAGAGATAAACATGGTTCTAATGAAGTTTAAAATATTTTGAATGATCAAATACCTATGTGAATGGGTAACAGTGGAATCAACTGAGATGTCCAGACATCAAATTTTGGAAATAAAGTTACACAAAATAAAAGTGAGATGGCATTTGGACATGTTGAAAAGTCAGGTGAAGTGCTAAAAAAGGAACCCGTAATTCAAACAAAAAGGAGAACTAAAAACTATTCTTAGGCCTCCATAAATGTTAGGCAACCAAACTATTTTCCTAAAAAAGGATAAATGAGGATGAATAGAAATGATAAGACATATCCACTTATGAAATTTCAATTATATGGCTATATGGGTCATACCATGTCATACTTTGAAGAAGCAAGGATCTATTTGAATGGGGAATATCTTAGAAGTCAAAAAAGGAGAACGAATTCATATCTTACTTATTATAGAAGGAATAATTTCTATGAATATTGTTTTTATTGTTCTAACTTTTTTCATAAATCTATGTATTACAGGAAGAGGAATAACAAGATAAATCCATAAAAAACTCAAAGACAGGTCAATATTTTCCAACTAGATGGTGTTTCTATTTCAAATAGGTTTTCTCCTTTGGAAAAAAGAGTATGAATATGAAGAACCCATTCATGAGGACATGTTGTATGAAATAAAATCCCTATCCTATTATCAATATAATATTTTGTGGAAGGAAAAGAAGAAAATGAAAAATCCAACCTTGTAGAAGTATATCTCATAGCTACAAAGAACAACACACTTGGCTTCTTGATAGGGGTGTTCATCCCACATGACGGGAAGTTTAGATCCGTTAAAAATTTTAAGAAAAATGTTGATAGAATAGTAAGTTTTAGTAATGATGGTGCTTTGAAGTTAAAAGGTAGTGGAAGTACTGAGCTAGCTAATGGATAGTTGAAGAAAACTGAAGTTCTTTATATGGATGGTTTGTGTCCCAATATCTTTAGTGTAATTTAGTTGTATGACTCAAGAATTATAATGACTTTCAATAAAAAAGGATACACTATAATGGAAAATATAGGGAATTATGTCATGAAAGGTTGTATAACAGATGATAACTTATACAAGGTTAATATTAGAGAGAATATTTTCTATCTAACTTTTGGAAAAGAAAATGAATTGTGGCACTAAATGTTGGGGAAATTTAATCAATAGGGAATAGAAAAGATATTTAAGCTGAAGATAGTCATCAATATCTCTAATCTGAAACATGAACGAGAAAATTCATGGGATTCCTACATACAAGGAAAGTTGGTTTGTAGTTCATATCAACTGAAGAAGAAAATGGATCAAATCATCTTCATACATACATATATATAAATGTGGCCCAATAAATTTTGTTGGAATGCATGGAGAAAGGTAATTTTTTTCATTGATGATTATAGTAGAATAGCTTGTGTAATGTTTATACACATGAAATGGTAAGTGTTTGACTGCATGAAAACTTATCACCGAATCACTAATAATGATATTAGATAGACAATAAAAGTTCTATGGTATAATAATGGAGGGGAATACACATCCATTAAGCTTGAAAATTACCTATAGAATCATGGAATACAACATGAGGTGGTTGTTGTGAGAACCCCCCAACAAAATGGAGTTATTGAGTGTAGGAACTGTTAGGTGAACAATATTTCTAGAACCATACTGATTGAGATTCATATCCCATGACATTACTAGAAAAAGTTTTTTCATTATACGGTTTATATTAAAAATCATACAGGGCTATATATGGTAGAAACCAAGACACTGTATTAGTTTTTTCATGTAAGGAATCCCTCTTTTAAGTATTTCTATGTTTTCGGAATTAAATGTTTTATCAAAAACAAAGAAGGAAATCAGGGAAAATATGGTGATGTGGCTGATGAAGGAATATTCCTCAGATATTAAATGAATATAAAATCCTACAGGTGTTTCAATAAGCATCATGGAAAAATTATGGAAAGCGGTGATCTTAAGATAGTTGAAGATAAGACCACAAATACTATGAGGGGATCTTATGATGATTTTATTGAAGATGAAAAAGATAGGTGTCAAGGAATAGATTCAAATAAAGTAGTAGAGGAAGGTGTGAAAACATTCAAAGGTCACAAAATAATGTGGATTCAGATGAATATTTGGAAGAAGAAATAGTGGCTAAAGAAAATCCACCTGAACCTCACCAGAGAAATTAAAGATAAGAAATCGATCAATCCAATATCATTGGGGATTGTATTGCACCCATACAAACAAGGGGAATGTGGAATAATCTTGAATTCAAAAGAGGAGGAGTTGATCACAATATCTATGTGAAGAATTCTAAAAAATATCAGTTCATAGTACTGGTGTACATTGATGATATTATTTATGGTGGAAGTAGGTAGGGATCAGTGGATGAATTTTCCAATCACATTAAAGAATAATTTGAAATGTACATGATTGGTGAACTCGCATATTTCCTAGTGCAGCAAGTGATTCAGCAGAAAAACTTCACTTTTATCTATTAGGAAAAGTATACAATAGAGTTTCTGAAGAAATTCAATATGCATGAATCTAAACCAATGTCGAATTTGATTGCAGTTTTACTAAATTGGGAAAGCATGAGGATAGTGTATTTTTTGATCTCACACTATATAGGATAATCATTGGAATCTTATTTTACTTGACTACGACACGACCAGATATTGTATTTACAACATGCTTAACAGCCCGCTTTCAAAGTAATTTGAAAAAAGAACATATGTCAGCAGTTAAAATAATTGTGAGGTATATTTAAGGTACTCATAATTATCATTTATACTTTTATTTAGGAATATATAGTGAAATATCAACATTTTTTGTTGTTGATTGGGCTAGATATATAGTGGATAAGAAATCCCACTTGTGGTGGAACATTCAATATTGGGAATAAATGTGTAGGCTGGTTAAGTAAGAAACATGAAAGCACTTCTCTCAGTACTGATGAAGTTGAGTATATCTCTGCTACTAAAGAATGAACTCAACTACAGTGGATGAAGCAATAGATGATGAATATTTGTGATGAAGTGAAACATTTAATGATGATTCACTATGATAACAGGGGTGTGATTAATATTATGAAGAATCATGTTCAACATTATCTCACAAAAAATGAAATAAGATATCACTTTATCAAGGAAAAGGTTGAAAATGAGTAATTAAAATGGATCATGTGGGAACTAATGAACAAGTCGATAATATTCTAAACAAGCCAAAGGCAGTGGCTGCATTTGAGAAACATCGGTTGAACCTCAATGTTCAGCTACCTCCCAGTGTATAAGGAGGTATTTAAAGCCCCCCCTCCCCAGTTGTTTAACTTTTTTAATTTGTTTGTGGAAGTTATGTAGGTTTATGGGGGAGATACAATCCAGGGGAGTGTGTTCTGAGCTTTACAAGTCAAGATTAGGATGTTTTGGTTTATTTCCAATGGGTGATAATGGATAAATTAAATGGATCAAATGAGGATAAAAAAAAAATTTGGTTACAGGAAATATGGAGGATAGAGAAAGTAAAAAATGCTACAATGGGGGAGAATGATGAGTTTTTAAGGGAGAAAATGAACATGGAGAAAAAAAATTGGTGTTATGAGGAATCAGTTAAGATTTCCAAAACACAATAACCCAATTCATGCTTCCCCTCTTGTTTTATACATCAAGAATTTCTCACGTGGAGTTAGAGTGTTGGATGAGTTGATTCTTGTGTATTAGGTTTTGATAGTGAATAGTGATCTGTTGAATTTATCTATAGATTTCCAACAAATCTAAAGGGTGAGATTGTTGGAACCAAGGATGTTCTTTGAAAAAAATGAAGTATGGTTTGTGTTTATTGTAAAACCTCTCATGGATAATCAAGGATATTGCAAGGAATGGGATTGTACTGTTCAATCCCTAATCATTATTTAAGGTGGTGTCATTTCCCAGTGTTTTCCAAATTTTTGGGTTCTGAAATTTGGATAATGGAAATCATTGTGAAATTTTGTTCTTCTTGAAGGACTTGTAAAAATTTAAAAAATTCATGAGCTTCGTGAAGATGGGATTAATGAATTTTGTTTCGCAAAGGATTAAATAATTCTGATGGTGTGCTCTTTGGTTACAATAAGTATCACAAATTATGGAGAATTGGAGCATTTTGATCAGTGACGGTGATCTCTGCAACTATGATATTTGGATAATTGTGGCGGCATGAAGGGTTTGATGGAGAGAATCACAACAATGCCAAGTTTCAGTGGGGCTTTGCGAAGGTAAGAGAATTGTGAATACATTTTTGAATGATTTGGAAAACACAGTGGAGGTGGTAGAGCTTTTCGATCGGTCATGCCTACAAATAAGAGGCTACCCCTCTTTATTTGACACAAAAATTTCAGATAAAATCCATAATCTCTCTATTTTTTTGTGAAAAAGGGGTGTTCCAAGAAATTGGGATTCTATGTAAGATTGATCTTTGTGAAAAGACTATTTTAGTCTTGACTGAAGTCAATGCTTCTAATTATTGAGTGCTTCGTGAATATGGGTTGTTTCGTGTTGGCTCAGTGAGCTTTGTGAAGGAAGGTTGTTCAGTGAAGGCAGTGTGCTTCATAATGGCAGGTTGTTCCGTAAAGGTGAAGGAGCTTTGTGAAGTAGTTGGCTTTGCAAAGTAGTGGGCATTGCAAAGGAGTTAGCTCTGCAAAGGAGTGAGTTTTGTGAAATGGTTTTGTAAAAAGAAAGTTTTTAATATCATATTTTAGTAGACAGGATTTTCAGAGTTCATCAACTCAGGATTTCAATGTAAGAAGAGTCTCATGCTGGAAAGAGACAAATACTTAAATGAAAATAAATTAAAGATACCTTCTAGTCGATAAACTGGGTAAGACTTCTCCCTATGCAGTGATCTAGGGGAGTTGATGGAAGTGTTCTGAGGTACGTAGTGTGATGTCCCTAAAATCATGTAAAGGCAATGAGCCTGACAAATAGTAATTGTGACCAAACCTCTATATTCCATAGCTAGTGAATATTAGTGGATTTTGGTACAACCAACACACTATTGGTGTATGATCATTGGACATAGCCCTTAGTGGTGAACTAAGTAATAGTTTTATGTTGTATCTTTGCATGTGACTTTTTTATTTCTGATCATATCCATCATACAGGTTTAACGATTTCCTACCATTGTGGGAAAAAGATCCATCACATTAAAATAAAAAGTTGACACCTTGATTCACCCCTCCCCTCTTAGGGTGTCCCAGGTTCCTACACTTATTTTATGGTGTGATGAAGGGATTATGTGTGTTCAAGGATCAATGGGGGACAATTATCAAAGCATTTTTGGTAGTCTTCAGTCCTAGGGATTCACTACATGCTAAAGAAATGGTAATGTTCACAGTTATGCATATATGTAGTCATCACAATATCATCCTTGCACAACACTGCACAAATCCATGCATCATTCAGGTACCATCCCTTGGTCAATTGATTACATTATTAGAAAGTTCATAGATCTCATTAATGACTGGATGAGTATCATCCACTCATTGCATGAGGTTAAAAAACTAGATGATTTCATGGTGTCAATGGTGGGAAATGGTGATAGGTATTATTACAGTCGTAGCATGGAATCTTTACCTTCTGAAGGGGTGAGACTCATGGAGGAATATTCTCTTGGGCTTCACTACATTTGGTCCCCATAAAGATTAGTAGTCTCTATTTTTAGTTCTGGTTTCAGTTTTTTCTTTTCTGATTCCTTTCTCTTCAAACCTGATTTCCTTTGATAATAAAATATAATTATTTTGTCCTAGGGTTTTAACTAACACACCTAGTAGTATTTCACCAGAGTATCTATAATTACTTTTATCAAACACTTTATAAGTGATAGTTTGAAATATAATTGAGAAAAAGGTTTTCCACATAGGTAATTATAAATAAAATCAATTATCATGATTTAAACCATAATTCAAGTATCAATAATTTTTATATTTAAATAATCGGAATCCCTATTTAGTATATGAAAACACTTTGACATATAAATGAGGACCTTTGATATTCTAAAAAATAAAATAATCCTTCTTCTTAACTTTAAAACCTTTCTTAAAATTTCACATAATTTCCATGGAAATAAAATTTTCAATCCACATTTGAAAAAAAATTAGAAAATAAACCGAACTATAAAAGGATGAAAATGTAAATCAAATTAGAACAACTGTATTAAAAAATTTAACATAAAAAACAATGATATCATAAATGGTGCCAAAAATTATGATGCGAGAATGGGGACACAATTAAGTTCTTAATGTGAATGTTTGATATCACATCATTATCTAGTGAATAAGTATCATGGGATACTCTTTAGTTATTAATATAAGATGATCCAAACAATACTAAAATACAACCAACCACTGACCTATGTTGAGTTCCTAAAGAAACATCACCTGAGTCACTCTCACTAGTCTCATCAAGGGAACTCCCTAATATAGGGCATAGCATATCACTAAGTGACACTATCTAATGTATAATCTTACTAGTATAGTAAAAATAAAGATCTCTTACTTAGCTACCCAGGTTCCCATGACATTACCAAATTATAGTTGAGTAAAAAATAAATAAATGATCATAATATGAATCAATAAATCATAAATACTAAACCTCACCTAACCTATAACACCATTTAACAAAAAAACCATTCTACATAATAAAATTATCAAATAATAATCACCGGTTCACATCCCATAAAGGAGTAAAACTCTATACATGACATTTACAAGAGGAAAAATGAGGTTTTCACAAAATATTAAACTACTCATTTTATAAAGATCCTAAAATCCTTTAAAACCAACTTAGAATTCCAATCTATAAAAACATGTTTTTGGTACACCAAGGATGATATATCGTAGTCCCACACTCCCTGATCTAGTGCTAAAAAACATAATCTTTACAAACTGGATTTGATACTAATTAAAGAGATCCAAACTTAACCATCCATAATTATAATATCATTTAAAAAATTGAGTCACTTAAATACCCAATACCTTTTATGTTTATATTTTTAGAGAATTTGGAGAATCCTTTAACTAAAGAAACACATACCTTTCACATAAAATGGACATTTTTTTCACTAAACTAAGGATTCCTTATTTTGCAATAAATCTTAAACATCTCCTACAAAATTATCCACATATGATACCCATTTAGACATATAATATTTAATTGTCTTCTTTATAACTTATGGAAATGGAAACATAAGTAGTGTGATTTCAAACACTCAGTAAAAATAAAAATAAGCGATAATAATCAAGGACCATAAGTGAGAATAAGATAAACATGTGGGTATGATAACATAATTGAGGTTCAATAACATAACTTAAAATAACCACACCCATTAAAACATATATCATGATTCATGAAACATAACATAATTATTTTACCATAAAGAACCTAGTTTCATGTAATCATGGAATCATAAGAATTTAGAGATAATATAAAACTGACATCATATGCATAAGGCAAGAATCGCTACCAAGACAACATAATATAGTGTACAAAGTCCTATAGTTGATTGGGTTTACTCCCTAGTCTCTTATATGCCATTTAATGAGATATAAAAAATTTCCTAATATATTGGGCCTACATAATTATGGGTCCAATTATCACATCAAAATATGTAAATTCATATATGTGACAAATAATAAAAAATTCATAATTTCATCATGGAATATTTATACCATGAGAAATAAATGTTTTTCCATGAATAGTTTTACAAAAATGGTTATAATACATCCAAATAAAGAATATAAATGGTTCCATTAAATAATATACCCAATAAATCATAATAAACATTGTGGAATTTTAACATAGATTTAAGAAAAATTATAATAATATGAGTTAATTATTCTATCACATATGAAGACATAAATAATGGGATCATTTGATAAAGAAAGGTTAGCCACTCAAAGGAAAAACATATTAATAGAATTTATAGGGTAATACATAAAACATAACTCCAAATGAGGTATATCTTTTATATTTTTAGAGGAAAATTGATGTATGATTATATAAATAATTTTCATAAATCTTTTATAACATGGTCGTAAAAGAAACTTATAATACACATCAAATATCCATTTAAAGGGGATGAAAAGAGGAGATTAAAAACCTAAATTTTAAAATAATTATAAATATTTAAATCTTAAAATGAAGTGAATTTAAATATAAGAAATATGTATTAGAATATGAAGATATATATAAGTTGAATGAAATATCTTTGTATATTTTTATGATGCATTAACCTTTATTCTTAAAATAAAAAATTCAAAAAAAATGGAAATTGATATAAATTTGGAAAATCATGAAAATTTGAATAGGAATACTCCTTAAAAAAGTTATAAAACTATGAAAATTCATTCACATGTAAGATTTTAAAAATTAAATTTTTTCACATTTTGTTAAAGAAAATCAAAAAATACCCGTAAGAATATTTATTTTAAATTGTTTTAAAGGAAGTAAAAAATAACTATAAAATAAATTAAAAAATATCCTTTAATTAAATATAAGAACATTCATAAAATAATATAAAGGATATATACATGGAGGAGAAATATTTCCAACTGAAAATAAGAGATAAGGTCAGTTTTACTTAAAATAATTTTTTCAGTCGAATTGTGAACTAAAATAAGTAATATGGTAATAAGACTTGTAAGCCTGAATAATATCCATAGTCTAAGTGAATTTATGGATTTATAGAGATAAATAACAAATAATTTCCTAAAATAGGAGTTTATACATGAATAATCATGAATTTAAAGTGAGATTGGAAAAGAAGCCTCTATGATCAAAGTAATGTAAGAACCATAAATCTAAAAGGGAGTAAAAAAGAACATAAATTCATCATAAATGATAATAAATAGTAAATTAAATATTAATTAATTTTAATTTGATTCACATAACATAAAATATTAAATCCAAGGGAAAAACTTCTAATGAGTGGAGACTGGGAAAGAAAACCTTTGCCAAGAATGGAACATGTGTGGTGAGAATATATCAAGGAATGGATTATGTGAAATAAATGTAAATCAACCTAAAACTAAAATAAATAAAACATAAAAAAATAATATTTTATAACACATATAATCTTATAATAAAATAATCAATGAAGGAAAGAAATAACTCAATGAAAGGAAATTGAGTAATGAATCTTTATATGGGTTTGATAATATATGATTTTAAATCACATTAAAAAAATATCATGAAGTAGAATTTTAAATCACATGAATAAAATTTTATTTATGATAAAAGTATTCAATTGAGATTAACTTCATCATGTTATCCAATAATAGGGTCATAATTAGAAATCTGTCTCAAGGAATGGAAATTGAGATAAAGAAATTCCACCTTGGATTCCCACTTTCCCAGATATACTTTAACTTCAAATAAAATGAACTAATACTGATTAATAATATTTTTCATAACCTTATTAATGTTTTTAAAATTTAATATTAATTATTTATATTCATTTATTAGTTATTTATTACATATTTATTACTTATTTTTAGTTTATATTGATCATTAATTTTTAATGGTTTCAATCATTCCTTATCTATTTTGATATAATGGTTTAGGTCATCATTTCATGTTCATGATTGGATCATCTCCAAAATATTCAAGGAAATATAATGGAATTTTCATAATGATTTATGATGCTCCATGTTCATTCCATGGGAGTTTTAGGTACTATTCTCTAAGATGAAAGCACTAGAAAGCTTGTTTCAGTAATTATTAAAGAATAAAGATGTTATATTATTAATGAGTGAAGTGTTAATATTACCATTATAGAACCAAAAATTAAATTTTATTTAATTTTAAATATCATATATCTATATTAATTAAGTTTTTATAATGATTCATGTTAAAAATTTGTAGCATCGTTTATGTAAGTGGTTAAATAGACCCAAACAAGAACATGCAATGATAATTGGATGAGTATGATTATATAGGTATTTTATTATTTTATTATCATTATAGAAGTATAATTATATTATTTATATTTTATTAAAAATATAAATTAGAATATATAAGAGGTATAGGAATAAGATAAATGAAAAATAATGATGGGTAGTTATTAATTACAAGGAATAAATTGTATCGCATCTTAGAATCCATCTTGGTTTTGAAAATGTTATGGAAATATCATGTGACCCAGGGCTCAAGAACATGTGATATTATTTTTAGATAAGTAAATATGGCATAGTATAGGGAGGAATTACAATTTTAGGTGTTTTATAGAAAGGTGTGTATATATTTTCTTTTATAAGTGAGTGGGGTGGCATCTTGAAAATACTTATTTACTAATATAAAAGTAACTTATTATTCAAATAAAGTGGATCAAAAATTAAAAATTAAAAAATATAATATGATTAGTGTTCAAAAATACCCTCATATTCCCATTTATTGAAAAATATTTTTGATATTTTTGGACATTGTCACTTAATTTAACACTTTTACATTATTTTATCCTTTAACATTATAACTAACTTTTACCTTACTAACTTATTTTATGTACTAAAATTAAATTAACCCTATTATATAATTTTTTTTAGAATAATTAAAAATATAAAATCCATTTTATTAAATTCAATTTTAGAATTTTATAAAAATTAACCTTAATACACTAAGCATAACACAATAAAATATTTTATATAAAAATGTTTTTTTTTAAATGAATTTTTACTTATTTAGTCTAATAGTATTGATACCCATGATATTTATTAGTTCATAATTAAACTAGTTAGATTTTTTTTCATTTAAAACCAATCCAAATTTTCATTAAATCTTTTGAGTACTTAATTAAATGAAAATGACCAAAATAGATTTTTGTTAAAATAAAATATAACTTTGGTTCCAAAATGTCAAATATATGTTTCTAATTTCAATATATTATTTTTAAATTAATTATTTTAGTCCATAAAAATATATTTTGATCATAAAAAGTTTTTATAAATTTTTAATTCAGGCTTATATCATGATAATGTCCTAAAATTTATGGCATTTATAAAAAATGTATTTTTAACTATTCAATAAGAAATAACCCTTTTCAAAGAAAACTAAAAAATTGACCCTAATATAATATTTACATGATAAAAATAAAAATAAGTTTTATTTAATCAAATTAAAATTTGGAAATATAGTAATTTTACTTTTAAATAAAAACTTATATAGTGTATAATAAAAACAATGTTTCTTAATAAAACAGTTTTGTTTAGCCATGAATAATTAAATTAACATTCCTTATAATGTATTAATAAATTATTAAATGTTATTAATTAATTTTACCAATAATTCAATGTGTATCACCAATATATTTAATTGATATCAATATTCAAAAACAAAAATACATATTTTATAAAAACAATTCTTTTAGAATAAATGGAATTATCACAAAAGAATTTGTATCTTTTTTTATATTCTAAACTAATTTATTTTGTTTAAAATATATTATTTATAGTGAAAATATATACATTTAAAATCTAAAAAAACTTTATATATATCTATTGTACATAGGAAATTAAAAACTGGTAATATTATACATAATGGCTTTGTTCCTTTTTAATTTGATTCATATCTTATATGATTTATTTACTTCCCAAGTTAAAATACTTTAATTTATAATATTTTTAATTTTTAAACATATGGTTTTAGTAATAAAAATGTGTCCTAAAACCTATGATATTACATTATTCTCCCCTTAAAATAATTTTTCCCTATAAATTATGTTACTTGAAAAACAAATGAGGGTATCCATAAGATAGATCAGAATCAAGATATAATTTATAATGAGATATTAACCTCATTATATTATATAAGACTAGGAAAATTATACTTTACCTCAAAATATACATATATATAGATTTTCATTTTTCATTTCCATTTTTTCCAAATATAACATTTTAGTTGATTACATGAGTTTATAAAGAAATACCTTTTGTAAATTCATTTCCATGATCTTATACTGAACCAAATACTAAGAAGAAAAATGTTTAGGATAATATCTGGTAAAATCAGAGTAAATTAATATATTAATATAAAAAATAATCATAATATGTCTTATCATATAGAACCTTCATTTCAACCCTAGGTATATTGGTTCAACTATGACATTATTGGTTAAAGCTATAAATATTTCAATTTAACTCATGTTTCCATATGCTTCATCTACATAGTTAAAATAACATAATCCTCAAAAATTATTAAACCCATATTTCCCAAGAACATCCTTACTATATTATAAACCTAAAAATTATGGAAAATGCACTCATAGAAATCAACACAACATTTGATCCCAAAACAATATAAAATCACATATGAATTAATATTACCTTAATTATAAATACTCTAGGGAAATATATTAACCATTTAACAAAATAAACAGAATCACTTTTTCATCAAAATCACTTTTCAATCCCTGAGGTTATCTATGATAATCAACATATAATCTCAAAATAAATTAAACCATTGTTCTAATAAACCAAAATTATCTCAACATCAAATCACATATCTACCCAAAGGGTTAAATATAACTAAATCATTTATTATTCCTAAAACCTAATAAAAATTTCCAATATATCATTAATCACCTTCAAATCCAATCACATAAAACCTTAAAAGGGGTATATATATCTTTGAATCAATGAAAAACTTTAAATTTATTATCCCATGGTAGTGCATGTAGATTTTAAAGTATCCTAACCTGATAGAATCCTAACCAATAAAGTTTTATAATCTATACTTTGATACCAATTGTTCTTAGATGATGATGAATTACTATCTAGAGAATATGACCCATGCGCATAAAGAAACTCGATCCTCAGATGTTGCTCCTGATGTGGGTTTTTTTCCAGATAGGTTTTTGGCATCGCCGCCCTTCAATCCCGATCCCTCAAGGTTGTATATTCTTGGTTATTCTCTTACGGTTGGATATAAATCTTTCAAAGATGACATATTTGGTTCATCCCAAGTTTCAGGTTTTTCTACATTCTAGGAGATTCTACTAATTATCTCATTAGTTTGTAGGGACGATTCTATCCTGTTAGTAGAGATCTCGTCAGTGGATTATAATGAGATGGTTAGCTATCCCAAATGGAATCTCGTTGCCCATTTTGGATCAGCAAACCCACCTATCTCAATTTCCAATAAGATCATTGATTCTTGGGGTATCTCTACTCAGGTCCAAGTCTTTTTGGTTCACTAGTCTTCCTTCTACCTTTTCCTTTCTTCTAAGATATATTTTATTCATGCATGGTGTAATTCTCCCTGAATCATGGGTCGATGGTAGTTTAATCTTGTACTATGGTCGCTTAATGTGCATAGAGGGAGGGAAGGTTCTCTTATGGTTGTTTGGATCTCCCTTCCAGGTTTTCTACTACCATTGCATAATGGTTTTATTCTAAATGTAATTAGAGACTCTCTGATGACAGCAGCTGATATGGTGTAGATTTTTCTACTACTTGTATCTATGTTGAACTAGATCTATCAATTCCCATCTCTAATAGGATATCCTTGAAAGTGAAGGGTTCATTTTCCTAGAATAAAAATATTTTTTATCCAGTATTACCCAGGTACTTCTCTCATTGTTGTCTTCAAGTTCATTCAGTGTAGGTATGTAGGAAATATAGATAGGGTGGGGCTCGGCCTTCAAATCCTATCCCGATCAAAAGGGGTGTTTTGTCTGAAGTTTCCCTATTTATCAAGGATTTCATGCCTGATGTTGTTGGTAGTGTTTCTCTATAGGTACCCATATCTAGTGTTGATCCTTCAATAAATAATCCAGATATTTCTTTTAGTACTGGTACTTTTTCTATTGAATAGTCACCCAATGGAATGTTTCATGATATTAATGATTCTTTTCTATTCCTGAATAATTGTATTCAATATAGGGGGGATTTATGCACTTTCATTGTTAGATATGTGTTCATGTTTCTTTATCTAAATTCACATGGCATCAGGATTTCTTGGGAAGGTTATTTTAGACATTTGGTTCCCTAGTTTGGTTCTATGAGACCTCTTTATTTGTTATCTTAGCCCTTACCTTCTCCAACCTCTGTCCTGGTTGAGATTGGTGAAAACGTTACCTCCATAGGTTTTTTCATGGAATTAAAAAGGAAATTAATGTTATGAGATAAAAAGATATGGAATATTTCTTCACCCCTCAATTTATCTCTCCCCCAAGAAAATTCAAGTGTCATCTTGCATGATGTTTTTTTTTTCTACAAAATATAAGAATTGTAATAACCAATTTTCTCTGATCAAGATGAGGAAAGATTCTAGGCAGTATCATTCTATCTCGACTTCTTCTGTCAAATCTATATCTTCTTCAGATAATGGAGTGTCCACTAGGGTGATGCTTCTCTATATTTAGGAGTATTTATCCTCATAGTCTAGTCTAACCAAGATACTCAGGGACAAAGATAGTCCTAAATTGTTCCAAAGATTCTGGTAATCATTTAGAACACTCGAGGAATTGGTGATCAGGTGAAATATGATTTTGTGGAAATGGAAATTAAGAAGTATAAAGTGTTTATTACTGCTATTCTTGATCACAAACAAAATCCAAGTAAGATCAATGAGTTTACTCATAAACTCATAATGCATGTAGTCATGCATGCAGAACTAGAAAATCATCATATTTGGGTAGTCTAGAATAAATATGTGTTTTTGGATCTGTTCAAGGCTAGAGATCAATATATTACAGTGAAAGTCATCATAGGTGTAGAGTTGGTGTTTATGTCTTTTTTGTATGTAAACTGTGATGCTCAAAATATAGAGATATTATGGTAGGACTTGAATAGCTTTGATTTATAGGAACAACCTTGTATTGTTGGTGGATATTTTAATATAATTGTAGATCCAAATGAAAAGAAAGGTAGGGGTGTGTTTCCTCATGTGTCTTTCAAGAATTTTTTCTAGTTCATGGTTGGTAATAGTCTTCTTGATATGGGTTATTCTGAGGATGATTTCACATGTTGTAACAACAGGAAAGGGATTCAACATTTTTGGAGTCACCTCGATCATTTATTAGCTAATGTTCATGTTGTTTCTGGGTTCCCTAATTATAAGGTGGTTCATCTTGTCCATATAATCTCAGATCACTAATCCTTTCTTATGTCCTTATCCTCTAGGAATGATGGAAATTAATGTTTCCAATTTTAGGATTACGGGAATGGTAGGCATGGGTATCATCAGATTGTCAAGGATTGTTGGAAGGAACCAGTTCAAGGCTATCCTTGGGTGTCCATTCATAATAAGTTGAAATATCTTAAACATAAGATTCATTCCTAGGTGAAATATCTCCCTCCTATCGACCAAGACCTTGAATATCTTAAACAGGAGGTTGATTGTATGGAATGAATCCTTGAAGATAGATGGGATGACATAATATTTAAGGATCTCTCTTGTAAGAAAAATTATATAGAAACCCTAATCCTGAAATCTGTACTTATTGATCATGAAAGATCTAGGGTGAAATGGATTCATGAAAGAGATAGAAACTCGGCCTATTTCTATTCTTGTATTAAGGAACGTAAAAGGTTTGTTAAATTGAATATCCTTCTTGAAGATGGATCTTTCTCATATGATGGAAATGTGGTTGGAAACATGGAATTATTTTTATTTGAAAATTTACTTGATGATCCTAATCCAGATTGGTGAATGGATATCCTAGTGGGAATGAAGATTTGTTCAAGGAAATACATAATATAATATCTATTCATGACAATAACATGTTGGAAGCTATCCTTGATGAGAAATAAATCTATAATGTTATGATGAATCTTAACCTAGAGAGTGCTCCAGGTCCTGATGGTTTTCTAGGATCGTTCTACAGAGGCTCTTGGGATGTGGTTAAGGCTGATCTCATTTTGAATATCTAGTATTTATTTCATGGTGGTTCTATACCAAGGTTTGTGGATACTACTAGTTTTGTAATGCTTCCTAAGACTAAAAAGCAATCTTCCATTTGGGATTATATATTGGTGAGCATGTTTGATTTTACATACAAAATTCTTTCAATAATTATCAACTCGTGACTCCCTATGCATGTTCTGTGGTGGGTATCTTTAGATAAACAAGGTTTTGTACGAGGTTGATCTATTTATGGAGCGGTTTCCTTGGCTCATGAAATAATTTGTGATATCAAATTTAAATTCCATGGAACAAAAATGGATTTAAATCTTGATATGAATAAATATTAAGGCAGAATAGAATGGGTTTTTATCATCAGAGTGCTTTAGTGTATCGGATTCTTCTCATGGGCCACAGATATTCTGTCTAGTTGCTTCAGCTCTTCCTGGATTGTAGTTTCATTCAAGGTAAAAACTCATGGTTTTTTCAAGGCTACTCGAGGGCTCAGACAAGGATATCTCATTTCCCTGACTCTTTTTATTCTCATGAAAGATACTCTTGGTCACCTTATTAACAGTAAAATCTATACAGGTACCCTTATTCCATACTGAAGGAAGTTGAATAAACTGAAAATATCCCACTTGGTGTTTGCAGATGATACCATGATCTTTATTAATGCCAGTTCTACATCAATTGGGGTCTTATTAAAATATTGGATTATTATAGTTACTGGAGTAGGAAAACTATCAACAGAGACAAAAGTAATCTGTAAATTTCTAAAAAAATGTGGTGATAGGAAAGTTTCCTTTTTATCCAAAATTCTGAATATACAGAGAGGTTTTCCCCTTAAATTATCTCAGGTCTCTTATATCCCATGGTTGTACTAGAATCAAAGATTTTGAGGGCACTGTGAACAGAATTATGAGCTGTGTGCTTAACTGGAAAGACTGTTATCAATCCTTTTTTGGAAATATTTCTTTAATCAATAGAATTTTACTGGATGTTCCCATACATGCTCTTTCATTCAACAAAGTGCCTAAGGGGGTTATTAATAATATTGGAAAAATCTTGGCTAATTTTATATGGAATTATCTTTCTAAGGGGAAACACCATTGGACTTAGTGGGATAGATTTTAAAGACCTATTCATGGGGTTGGCATTAATGTTACAAATATATCAAATATTGTGGACTGTATGCATGAAAAACTTGCATGGGAGGTAGTGGAGGAGCGTACCCTCTGGGGTAAAATTATATCAATTAAAGGAAGGCGTTATTTAGAAGGGGTTCTTTGGAAGATATCAGTACTTATTATCTATTCAGGTATTTGATCCGTAATATTATTACTACCATTCAGAAACACTCAAGGTGTATTATTGGGAAATGGGATATTTCATTTTGGCATCATAATTTGGTAGGCTTGTGTATTCGTTTTCTGAAATGTCCAGGACCATCAATATCCTTTAGAGAGGAAAGTATGTATCCTAGTTTCACTAATGCTATTTTGAAGAAATATCAAAACGAGGTGTTTGATATTATTGACTTAAATTTGGATATGGATAGATATGTTTTCATTACTTTTAATTCAGGTTTGTTTTCTGCAAAGGACTTTCATTGCATCATCCATTCACAGGAGCAACAGGACACCTAGAATAATGTGTTATGGTGCAACAAAATTCCTTCTAAATTCAGCTTCTTAATATAGAGGATTAGAAACTAGGATATACCTATATATAATAATTTTATAAGGA
This sequence comes from Viscum album, assembly GCA_963277665.1. Taxonomy (NCBI): domain Eukaryota; kingdom Viridiplantae; phylum Streptophyta; class Magnoliopsida; order Santalales; family Viscaceae; genus Viscum; species Viscum album. The sequence continues at coordinate 1,447,851,744 of OY728136.1, forward strand.
TGGGTATTAATCTGGTCTCTAAATGTGATTATGGAACAGTTCAAAAGGAGGAGGATTCTAATCATCTATTTTTTAAAGGATAATATGATGTGAATGTCTGGGCGTGTTTTGGAGATTTTACTAGGATTTTTTTAGTAAACCTCCTAGGTGCATCATTCTTGGAAAGGTGGATCTCTAGGATTAATGGGGAAATCTAATAAAAAATGGCTATGGTGTTGATTATTAATGCAGGTTGTTGGTGTATCTGGAAATCTAGAAATAAGACCATATTTGAAGGTCGTGTTTCTATAGGAAGATATATCCTTACAAGAACCAAGTTCCTCCTGATTACATTTCTATGTGGTTTCAATGACTGAATTCATTTTCCCTCTTTGAGAGTCATATAATGGAATATTCCTTTAATCCACTATCCTAGTTCTGTTTTAAGAGGAAACTAGGTTTGTTGGTCTCCTCCAACTGTGGGTTACAAATTTAATTTTTATGGATCTTGTATCTTGGTAATTATGCATGGAGGAGGGGTAGTCTGGGATTATAAAGGGAGTTTTATTATTGCTTTAACCGCCTATTATGGAAAGGGGAACTCCCTTTAGGTAGGGAAAAAAGCTATCTTCATAGGTCTTAAATTGTGTGCCCAGAAAAGTTTTGATCTTGAGCAAGTTGAAACTGATTCCATTATTATTCATGACACTATACATGGAAAAATATCCACTCCTTGGTCGATTGCCTATATAATTAGAAAATTTAAGGCCAACATCAACAACAACACTCAGTTTGTTCATACATGGTGTGAAGGAAATAAAGTCACAGATCATCTTGCTTCTATGGAAGTAGCAAACCAAGGGATCGATCTTACCAATTTTTCTAGCATTCTTCAACTGAATCTAGAGGAGGAAGATCTAATTAGAGGAGATAAACATGGTATTCATTATTTTTAGCCTCCATAGTCTTGTACTCTTTTACTATTCCCATGGCCCTATTTTGTTATGGGATTTTTCAGTTAATAAAAAATGAAATATTGAATGAATGAGATACCTCGGACCCACACTCCTATATTTGATTCTAAAAGGACAATATTTATAAAGAATAATTGATACCAAATGAAGAGACCCAAACTTATATATCCATAATTACAATTGAAATAAAAAAATATTGAGTCGCTTACATACCCAAAACTTTTTAGGTTTAGAGTTTTAGAGAACTTGGAAAACCTTTAACAAACAAAACTCATATCTTTCCTATCAAATGGACTTTTTTCCACAAAACCAAATAATCTTTATTTTAAAATAAGTCTTTATCACCTACAACATAATTATCCACTCATGATACCTATTTCAACATATCATATGAAATAATCCTATTCATACCCTATAGAAATAGAACCATGATAAGGGTGAGATCAAACACTTAGTAAGGGTGAACATAAGGGATAACAATCGAAAATCATAAGTGAGTGTAATATAAACATATAGGTATGAGAACATGATAGAGGTGCAATCACATAACATAAAAGAATCATTTCAAGTAGAACATAGATCATAGTTCATGAATCATAACATAATTATTTTTCACAAGTAAGTAGGTATCATAGGATCATTAAATCATAATAATGTTTCAACAATATAAAACATGACACCATAAGCAAAAGCCATGGTTCACTACCAAGACAACATAACAAAGTGTAAAAAGTCTCATAGTGGATTGAGATTACTCCTCAATCCCTTAAATGTAATCTCATAACATATAAAAAATTACCCAATGAATTGTGGGGATATATAATTTTGATCTCTCTGGTTACATCATAATAAGTACATTCATATGTGTGCTAAATAAAAAAATATTCACAATTTTATTATAGAATATTTAACCCATGATAAATATAAGGGATTTCATGAATATTTCCACAAAACATGATAATATTCCATATAAATAAATAATATGAATGGTATTAATAGATCATATCCCCATAAAATCATAATAAACATTGATTAATTTTTATATAGACAAAAATAGTTTTATATGAAAATGGGTTACTTAACAAATTCAAATAGTATCACATATGAAGAGATCAATAATTGGATTGTTTGATACAACATGTTCAATATCCCAAAAAACACAATAATATAATTTATAGGGTGATACATGAAACATAACTCTAAAAAAGGTTGATATTTTAAATTTTGATAGAAAATAGAATAAAAATTATAAAAATAATTTTCATAAAGCTTTTGTAACACGGTTATAAAAATAAAATTATAAGTCACATAAAATATCCATTTTAAGAGGTTGAAAACAGGATATTGAAAATTTTATATAGAAAAAATATATATAAATATTAAAATTAAGAAAATAAATGAAGTTAATTATAAAAAGTGTGGAGTGTAAGATAAAGATATACATAAGTGGAATGAAATTCATTTATCTATTCTTCTAAAACATTAACTTTAATTTTTAAAATGAAAAAATAAGAAAATGGGAATTTAAATTACTTTATAAAACCATGAAAACTTGAATATGAAGGATCATTATGAATAAAAAATTATAAAATTTTGAAAAGGCATTCATGTGGAAATCATTAAAAATGATATCCATTTCAAGATTTTGTACAGAATTTCAAAAATGACTTGTATAAAAAAAGATAATAATATTCAGTTAAAACATTTTTAAATAAATTTAAATTCAATATAAAATTAACTTAAACAATAATTTTAGTATATAGAATAATTTTCATAAAAAATATAATGAATATATAAATTGAGGAGAAATATTCTCGTCTAAAAACAAGTAATAAGGTCAATTCTACATACAAGAATATTTCTAGTTGAATTATGAAACAAAATGAATTAAAATGATAGGAAGACTTATAAAAACTAGAAATAAATATATGAGAATATAATAGATGGTTTTATATATAGAAATGACCTATAATTCCCTTAAATAGTATTTTAGACAAAAACAATCTCGAATTCAAAATGAGACTGGAAAAGAAACCCTTAGGAACAAAGTAAGGTTTGAATTACAAATATATAATGGTGGAAATGAGACCATAAATTAATCATAAATGAAAATAAATATTAATGTAAACATTCAAGAGCTTTAATTTGATTTATAGAAGATAAAATATGCAATTTAAATAAAATACTTGAAATGGGTGGAAACTTGGAAAGGAAACCCTTACCAATAACGTAGAATGTGAGGTAAGAAAAAATAAAGTGATTATGTAAAAGAAATTTAAATCCACAAAATAAATTCATAAATATATCATAAAATAATCATAGGTTATAATTCACATAATCTTAGAAAAACATAATAAATTAAGTAAGGATATAACTCAATGAAAGGAAATTGAGATAATAATCCCTTTATGGGTTTGATAATATATGATTCAAAATCACATAAAAGTAGATCATGAAATAGAATTTTAAACCACATGAAAAAAATATAATATATAACGAAATAATTCAATTAAGTTTAATTACATCATATAAAGAAAGAATATGTTTATAATTTGAACTCGGAATGGAAATTGAGATAAATAACACTTACCTGGGATTTTTTCTTTCTCAAAAATACATTAACTTTCAATATAATAAACTAAGAATAATTAATAATATTTTTAAAAACCTTATTTATGTTAATTAACATTTATATAAATAATTTATATTCATTTATTACATATTTATTACTTATATTTAGTTTATATTGATTATTGGTTTCTACTAGTTTTATTTGTTCCTTATCCATATTTATATAATAGTTTTAAGAATAATTCCATGTTCAAGAGTTAATAATATTCATAATATTAATGGTTGTATAATATAATCTCCATATTGATTTATTATTTTTAAGTTCATTCCAGAGGAGTGTTAATAATTCTTTACCAAGATGAAATATATAACACGCTTGTTTTGGTAATTTTTAAAAAATAAATAGTGGTATATTATTAATGAGTCAAATATTAATATTAAAATTTCATAACTAAAAACAAAAAATTATTTAATTTTTAATATCATACCTTACCAATAATTTAGTTTCCATGACCATCCATGTTAAAATTTTAAATAATCATTCTTATTTGTGGTTAAATCGATACAAATAAGAGCATGTTATAATCAATGGATGCGTAAAATTATATAGCGATTGTATTATAATATCATCATTAAAAAATTATAATGATGTTATTTATATTTTATTAAAGAGATAAATCATAATTAAGAATAGGTGGAGGATGAAGATAAATGAAAGATAATGATAATAATTTATCACTTATAAGGATGAAATTGTATCACCTCTTGGAAGGCTTTTTAGTCATGAAGAGGTTAGGGAGTTATCATAAGACTAGGGGCTCAAGTATGTTTGAGAGTATTATTATAAAATTAAATATCATTTATTATAGATAGGATTTTGAATTTTAGGTGTGCCTTTGAAAGGGTGTTAGAGGGGTCCTTTTATAAGTGAGTGGTGTGGCATTTTTGTAAATACTTATTTATTAATATATAAGGAATTCCATATTCATGAAAACTTGATCCAAAATTGACAATTAAAGAATTTAATAACAATTTTGGTCAATAATACCTACATATTCACATTTAAATATAATTTTTTCCGATATTTCATGATCTTATCACTTAATTTAACACTTTTACCTTATTTTATCCTTTACTATGGTGAATAAATTTTACCTTATTAACTTATTTTCATGTCATAAAATTAAAATGAACTTATTACATAATTTTTTTTATGTTGATACCAAATATGGAATACATTATATTTAAATTAATTTCTAATTGTGATAAAAAATAAATTCAATATAAGTACACATAAAGTAGTACAAACAATTTTTGGTAGAAAAAATATATTTATAAACCTAAAAATGAATTTATACTTATTTAATCAAATAGTATTGATACCAATTACATTTATTAGATTATAATTAAATAAATAATATTTATTTATATTTCATAACAATCAAAAACTGAATGACATATGGTGAATACTTAATTAAAGTAAAATGACCAAAATATTTTTTTATTAGAATAAAATATAACTTAGATTTCAAAATGTCAAACATAGGCTTCTAAATTATAAATTTTGTTTTTAAATGAATTATTTTACTCCTTGAAAAAATATTTGGATGATAAAAATATTTTCATAAATTTTTAATTCATTCTTATATCATGATGATGTCATAAAATTTATGGTATTTATAAAAGCTGTATATTTTTAGTATTCACTAAAAATCAACCATTTAGAAAAATTCCAAAAATCCACCCTAATATAATTTTAACATTATGAATCCAAAAAATATTTTTTCATAATAAAATTAAAATTCTAAAATTTAGTAATTTAACTTTTAAACGAAAATGTATATAATATATAATAAAAATAATATTTCTAAACAAAACAGTTTTTTAGCCATTAATAATGAAATTAACCTTCTTTATAGTTTCTTAATTATTTAATTTATTTCATTAATTTATTTTATTAATAATTACTTGAATTTAATCAATTCTTTTTATTTAAATAATTCTCTAAAAATAAAAAATGTATATTTCATCAAAACAATTCCATTAAAATAAAAGGTATTTTTAAAAATAAATTTTTATTTATTTCTCTATTATAAAATAATTTACTTTGTTTAAAATAAATTATTTTTAGTGAAAATATATACATTTAACATGTAAATAAATGTTATTTATATCAATTATATGCTATGAATTTCAAACTGCTAGTATTATACTCAATGGAGTTAAACCTATTTAATTTGATTCATATCTTTTATAATTTATTTCCTTATCAAGTTAAAATATTATAATTGAACATATTTTTAATTGATAATAATGTGGTTTCTGGAATGAAATTGTGTCCTAAATTCTAGGAACTTTTAATGGAATCTGTTTATCAAGTTTCAAATGATCCTTTTAGTTTAACATGAAAAACCATTCTATAAAAAATGATTTGAAATCCAATTAATAAACAACACTTTAAAAATAAGGTTCTCCTCTCTTAGGACTCCCTTGAAAAAATCAAAACACCTATTTGATTTTAAAAAACCCTTAAAAATAGTTACTTTATTTTATAAACTAAAACATGGGTAAAACCATTCATTTAACATCAAAACCATTTGAAAGTGGCCTCATAGGAATCTCTGTAAACACTTGGAATAAAAAAAATTAGTTCCAAAATGAATTACTAAAGAATATCATTCATATATATAACTTGATAAGAAATAAATTTATAAACTTAGTTATTTCATGAATTTTTAAAAAACAATGAATTGTAAAAAAATACCTACCTCTTACAAGAAGAAACCACTCACCTTTAATGGAGGAATACAAAACAATCAAGAAGATTCCCTCTTTAAACAAGAAACAACCAAAACCCCATGATTAGGTCAACCCAAACCATAAATTCGACTCAAACAATGATTAGGTACTACTGCAAAAAACGTTTTTTACGTCGGTTATTTTTCATTTTTTACGTCTATTTTTGGCTGACATTATTGTATGGGACGTTATAAATATTGTTTTTTACGTCGGTTATTTTAAAACTGATGTAAAAAACTGAAATCTGATGCCATTTTCACGTCAATTCCTCAAAAATCATCATGGAAAACAGTTCGTAGTCATGATTTATTACATCAGTTTTTAAATAACCTCCATAATATATTGTTTATTACGTCGGTTATTAAATAACTAATGTAATAAATAACCCCTCCGAAACATTTTTCATGTTGGTTTTCTAATAACCGAAGTGAAAAAACAGGGTTATCAAGTCGTTAATTTTCATAACAAATGTGATAAACCAATTTGCAAATCATTTTTTCACATAGGTAAAAAATAACTGATGTGAAAGCATTTATACTATGTTGGTTATCAAATAACTGATGTAAAAAAATCATCCACATGCATTTATTACGTCGGTTATAAAATAACTGATGTCAAAAACAATTTTTTTTAATAATATAGTTCAACCACTACAATGCGCTGCCAAAGAGGAACTAAAACAAGCAGAAAACATACCAAAATTAGACCAAAACCACTAGACATCCCTCCCACACCCCTAGACACCCCCCACCACCTAGACATCCCCCCACCCCCTCTGGACACCCTCTACCCCATGGACACCCTCCCACCCCCTAAAAACCCCACCCCCTGAATACCCCCCCCCCCCACCCCCACCCACCTGGACACCCCCTACCCCCTTGGACATCCCACCCCACCCCCCCCTAGACACCCCCACCCCCTGGTCACCCCCTCCCTACTAAACAGCCCATCCCACCCCCTAGACACCCCCACCCCTGAACCCCCCTGGACAGCCTCTCACTCACTAGACACCCCCCACCCCTTAGACATCCCCTACCCCTTTGGACAGCTCCCCCCCCCCACCCCATAGACATCCCCTAACCCTTTAGACAGCTCCCCCCCCCCCCGCTAACCCCCCTGGACAGCCCCACCCCCCTGGACACCCCAGACCCCCTTAGACAGCCCCCACCCCCCCCACCCCACCCCCCCCCATGGACAGCCCCCCTGGACACCCCCACCCCCTGAACAACCCCCCCCCCCCCCCGACACTCCCACCCCTAGAACCCCCCCCCCCCCCCTCCCCACCCCCTTGGACACCCTCCCACCCACTGGATACCACCCCACCCCACAGGACACCCCCCCCCACCCCCTAGACACCCTTCCACCCATTGGACACCACCCCACTGGAAAATCCCCCCCCCATACATCCACCCACCCTCCCTGGACACCCCCAACCCCCTTGGACACCCCCTAGAGATCCCCTCCCACCTCCTTAGACACCCCCACCCCCTTAGACACCCCCACCCCCTAGAAACCCCCCACCCCACTTGATAGCCCCCCCACCTTTATAGCCCCCCCCCCACCCCCCCATATAGCCCCCCACCCCCACCCCCTGGACACCACTGACCCCCTTGGACAGCCCCCCACCCCCCCCCCCCCCACCCCCATCGGACACCCTCCACACCCTGGAAATCCCCCCACCCCCTCTAGACACCCCCTACCCCCTTGGATATCCCCCCACCCCCTGGACATCCTCCCTAGACCCTCCCACCCCCCATGGATAGCCCCCCCCCCCCAAACACCCCCCACCCCCATAAAACCATTACTATTCTCTTCTAAAGTATGAAACAAGCAGAAATCGGACCAAAAGCAGTCCAAAACTAGACCAAAATCCAAACCAGAAAAGGGTCAGAACTAGAACAAAATAAGAAAAACCAGAGAAAAATTAAACATTTACATATATAACATTCAAAACTTACAATTTCAACTAAAAAAACCTAAATCCAACCAGAACAACTACCAAATACTCAATTATAATTACAATATTCAAAATTACATTTCACACTACAAACAAACTAAAATTCAATCAAACCTGTAAAATAATTTGACCATTCCACTTGTAAGTGCTTGACCTCTTGAGCACTATAGGGTTGAGGGTCATCAAATAGATACAAATTAAAATGATATTAGTTAACATGCATAATTAATAAATCAAAAGAAATATTATGGGAAAGTTTATAAGGAAATATTACTAGGTTAAACTTCACAAGTGTTCCTGTTGTAATTATTTCATACATAAATCTTAACATATAATATCTTCATTTGACGACGACATGATTTTCATGAAAATTCTATTTAAATGAGTGTCTGTTTCTGACTCTTTCGCTGGGGCGCGCGCCCGTCCGTCCGTGGGGGAGGACGCGCGGCGCTTCTGTTGCCCCGCATTCCTGCTTTCCAAAGGCGGGCGGCTTTCGCTCCTTATTCAGGGACGTCTGCTCCTTGATCGAAACGGGATGATGGGATATCGGTTCTTCCTCCTGTGGATTCCTCCTCAGAACTCGTCAACTAGTCCGGGTCTCCCTTATAGATTTAATACGTAGTTCGTGAAACTCTTCCCAGTGCCATGTTTCCATGGACGCCGGTTAATTACACTGCTTCTGTCGGGACATTCCAAAGGGTCCAGTCAGGGCAGCAACCTTCAGTCAGAAGAGTAGTCACGTTGAGGCATCAGTAGCGTGTATGGATGCTGGAACCTTCAGAATAAGTAGCCGGAACCTTCAGAAGAAGTAGCCGGTGCCTCCGCATCGTCTTCACGGTCGACCTCTGCCCAAAATGGCAAGCAGCGGCGACGCAAGAAGAAGCAACGCGCACCGCCAGTGCCTTCGTCATCCCGCACTCTCGGTGACTTTATGCCCCCCGAAATGGGGATCCCTCCCAGAATCTGCCCAGTGGTGGATGACTCCTCGAGCGACAGCCAAGTAGGCTCCTCTAATGACGGGTAACTCTCCCTGACGGGTCGAGCAGCGGCGGTACGCCCTCGGATGGTAAGTCTCCATCAAGGAACTCAAGCTCATATTCCTTATCCACAACATCGGCCATGTGGACTGCGACCCCTCTTGAGGGCATATCCTCGATGTCGCATAGAGAATCGGGCTGCCGTCGGATAGGGTCGAAGAGGATAGCGGCATAGTGTCCCCAACCACGGACTTGCACATGGGGGGTGGCTTCCCTGACGATTCTGCGGAGTGCTTTAAGACTCTGAACACATTTTTGTTGAAGGGTGCTCTGGTGGCCTGGCGACATAGGGTGCTGGGCCACAAGAAGTGCGGCTGCATCGATCAGGCGGCACTGCTCGCCGATTTCTTCGAAGTGCTCACGACTTCTGGGGTACACCACCCGTTCAAAACGGAGGCGGAAGTATGTCTCCCACAGGTTTCGACAAAAGCACCCCACGTCTTCAGGGGTAAGAGACTCTGGTATGCGGAAATTCGGTGCCGTCGTCAGCCAGAACTTCTCCGGGAAGTAATCCGCTGCAAGGATACTCCAGAAGCTCCTAGGCTCGGACTCAGGGTTTGGCCCTGTGTTGCCCCACTCGTCAACCGGGGGCGGCTGAGGGACCGGTAGCGGTACCGAGGCGGACCTTTGGGATAGTAAGCTCGGCGGTGGAGAATACGGCAAACGAGCTGACTGGCCACCGAATTCCGGGCCATCCTCCGAAGAGTGAGGTGACCTGGCCACGATGTCACGATACGACGGGCTGATAACCACAGCTTCTGGAACAGGAGCTGCGGCTATCGGCGACAGTTCGTGTCATCTCTCTACCGTCGTTGGCCCCCAAAATAACTCTACGTGATCTCTGGTAGAGGTAGAGGGCTCTTCTGGTGACAGAGGCGGTGATTGCGTGGTCGAGACCTGCGGAATTCCCAGGATTTCTTCCTCCTGGATGTACCTGCGGAGAGAGACGGGAATCCGGTGGACCTCAAATTCTGGGAGAATGAGGCTAACGTGTCTGGTTCCTGCCCCAGTCCTTGATTCGGAGGAACGGGGAGAAGGTTCCATCGCTGAATCGCATTCCTCTTCCGAGTCGGAGAAGCGGGCAGGTTTGATCTCCACCTGGGCCTTCCCAGGATTCTTCTTGTGGCGGCGATGACCCACTCTTCTGCCCTGGGGTGGCTCTTCGGGACAGGGTTGACCCCTATCAGGCAGCCTCGGGGCGGCGCTGGTGTCATGGCGGAGAGGGCCCCCACTCGAGATAGCCGGGGTGCGAGGGGAACCGGGGCAAATGTCAAAGGGTACATGGGGAGGACCTCCATGAACAGTACCCATGTGGGCGGGGCCTCTGTTGGAACTGGCAGGAGCATGGGGAGGACCTCCATGGTCGATGCGGGTGGAGCGAGGCTGACCTTCACTCCTCGAGTTGCTGGGGTGAGGAGGACCTTCGCCGGTTGCAGAGAGGGCGTAGGGAGGGCCCCCACGTTGGAGAAGGACCGGGTGGACGGTGCCTTTAGGTTGGCGGCCGGGGGCAGGAGGATGGACTCCATACCCTGTATAGTGGGCGCGGGAAATGTTTTCACGCTGAGCGTCATTGTCGCAGAGCAGGTCTTCCTGCAGGATGGGGGTAGCACGAGGAATGCCTCCATGACGAACCTTGGAGCGGGGAAGGCCCATGCTCTGTGGAGTAGTGGTATGGGGAGGACCTCTGTACGGGGTGACATTACCGCGGGTTAGCTCGCGGCGATCACCACTTGGGCCTGCAACCCGGAGATTCAACCCAGCCTGCCCATGGGGCGGTTGGGGTCTCAATCCTGGTTGGGTGAAGGAGTGCCCCTGCTCAGTGTATGCAGGGGCTTCACGATGCACGTCGGCGGTGGCTCGGGACACTGTAGCTGTCGACGTTGACGCTCTTAGGCGAGCGTCCTCAGCCCGCGCCCGGCGCTGACGTCGGGTCAGGAGAGTTGGTGCAGGTGGTGCAGGGACGTAGTCTGCCTGCTCTTCCTGCAGGGCCGAACGGCGGCGCTGACGCAGCCGGGTGGGAGCTCTCGCCTGGAGCCCTTGGGTCGGGACCCTGAGCGGGCTGAGCCGGACGGCGCTCGCCTCTTCAGCGTAAGGCGAGGAGTCGTCAAGGCGTTCCGGAGACAAGCTCCCGAAACGGTTGAATGTTGGGGTGGGGAGCAGAGGCTCCCTGCGCGGCCTGTTAGGGCGGCGTTGACGGCGGGGCCTGGAGGCCTCTAGGTCCAGGCGGGCCATATCCTGGGTTGGGATGACCCCTTCTCCCTCATACCTGCGCACGAGGTTGTTGATCACCCTTCACTGGATGACCTCTGATGGGGAAAGGGGGTGTGGGCGCCCCATATTCCGCGATGTGGTGGCCGTCGTGGCGGTAGCGGCGCTATGTGGGGTGGTTGTGGCGGTGTTGCCCCTGCCCCTGCGTAGGCGAGCGGGCTGTGATCGCGTTTCTGAAATAGCAACCTGGTTCCTGAGAAACGAAGGGATCAACTCATCAGTACTGAGAGGAAAAGGATTGACAGCTGGTGCCCCAGCGTTCTTCCATTCTCCATGTCTGTGAGAAGGATCCACGCCGATACGCTGTAGAACGGAGTGCCCCAAGTTCTACTGCCCCGACTTCCGGTGAGTTTCACGACAGGCCCGCTATTTTCTTGGCGGGACCAGGCACCGGATATCTGGATCTGGTGACATGTCAATCTACTAGTGTCTCGAACGCTACTAATCTCCATATTGAGGAGAAGAAATTCACGTCGGGTTCACCATTTCTGTTTCTGACGCTTTCGCCGGGGCGCGCGCCCGTCCGTCCGTGGGGGAGGACGTGTGGCGCTTCTGTTGCCCTGTATTCCCGCTTTCCAAAGGCGGGCGGCATTTGCTCCTTATTCAGGGACGTCTGCTCCTTGATCGAAACGGGATGATGGGATGTCGGTTCTTCCTCCTGTGGATTCCTCCTCAGAACTCATCACCTAGTCCGGGTCTCCCTTATAGATTTAATACGTAGTTCGTGAAACTCTTCCCAGTGCCATGTTTCCATGGACGCCGGTTAATTACACTGCTTCTGTCGGGACATTCCAAAGGGTCCAGTCAGGGCAGCAACCTTCAGTCAGGGTAGTAGTCACGTTGAGGCATCAGTAGCGTGTCTGGATGCTGGGGTACCTGGTATGTCTGTCTGTTATCCTTGACCACAAGGCTTCTCGAGGGCATGGAAGCCTGAGGCATCCCACATGGAGCGCGGGGAATTATATGTCATAGACACATATCTGAGGTTTTCCTTAGATTCCCGTGCTCAACACAGGGTATGCCGCAAGTTTAACGTCCAGCGGAGATGGATCAACCCAACCAGAGCATTAGCTAGGATAGATCGGATTGAGGGATCCTCCTTGAAGGGATATCGATACTGGGGCCATCCCATGGGCGACAGTGAAGAATATCATACCGACATGGTCTCACCAGGATAAGACGGTCCGGGTGAGAATCGGAACAGGTGGTAGGTTGATGAATGGAGTGGAAGGAGAGTGAAGTGGGACCATCGCAGGGGCGACAGTGAAGTTGGGCTTGAGCCTTGACAAGGCTTCCTACATATCCCTGTGGCAGGGAATCAAAGTCCGCGTAGTTCAGGATGACATCGATAAACTGACGTGAAGGTGGACCTTGGCCCGATGAGCATCGTCAGAGTACCGACGTGAAAGTAGACCTGTGGGTCCACTAGTGGTGGGCTTGAACCTTGGGAAGGCTTCCTACGTACCATGCCTTGACATGGATCAAAGACCTCGTAGTTCAGGTTAGTCACAACGGCTTGCCGTCGGACTAGAATTGGGTGTAGAGTTTAATGTCATGTGTGACAAAAGGAGGCATGCAGTTTAACGTCATGCTGGACGAGGGCGAAACTCGACGTGAATGAACGACCGAGCAATGTGTCTTGAAACCCATAGAGGCTTCCTACGTACCATGCCTTGACATGGATCAAAGACCTCGTAGTTCAGGTGGGAAAGGGTCGCAACAGCTTACCATTGGACCAGAATGCAGTTTAACGTCGTGCTGGACCGGGGAGAGACCCGACGTGAAATGACGGGTGGGCTTGAACCTCATAGAGGCTTCCTACGTACCATGCCTTGACATGGATCAAAGACCTCGTAGTTCAAATGGAATGGGTCGCAATGGCTTACCACTGGACCAGAATGGGACCCGACGTGAATGGATGATGGGTGGGCTTGAACCTCGTGGAGGCTTCCTACGTACCATGCCTTGACATGGATCAAAGACCTCGTAGTTCAAAGGATGGGTTTGTCGGTGAACCGACGTGAAAGTAGACCCGGGGGTCCACTATTGGTGGGCTTGAACCTCGTGAAGGCTTCCTACGTACCATGCCTTGACATGGATCAAAGTCCTTGTAGTTCGGAAGATGGGTTGGGTCGAAATGGCTTACCACTAGACCGGAGTGTAGTTTAACGTCGTGCTGGACGGGGGTGAAACCCGACGTGAAAGACGGGTGGGCTTGAACCTCATAGAGGCTTCCTACGTACCATGCCTTGACATGGATCAAAGACCTCGTAGTTCAGGAGAATATTCGGGGTCAGGGTCGGTGCTCACTCTAAGCCCACGTGAGTTATGCTCGGTGTGAGAAACAAGAGGTTGCAAGGACCTGACGATCACGTCGCGAAGGGTGCGCCCGTGAGAAGCGAAGAGGGGCTTACGCGTTGAGAGGCCCATGGTGTTGGGACTTACTCCATGATGGAGGCCCATGACACGACAGAGCGCGGGAAAGATGGACCTTGGTCCGACGATGGGAGGTGCCTCATTCCTTATCACGCCCTCCACTGACCTTGGTAGTGGGGAAGTACAGAGATGCAGAGGTGCAGCCATCCATTGAGGGGGCTAGGGTCGCCCTTCTCTTACGAACATACGCCACTCCGACAAGGAGGATCTCATTCCATGTGAGGAAGAGTTCCATTCCCGTGGAGACGAGTGGTGTAAAAATGTTCGAGCTGGGGGGACCCTTCGCGAGGGGCACGAGGTCGGATCACAGTTTAACGTCATGTGTTGAGGAAGTGGTGCTTGGCAGTTTAACGTCCTGCAGCTCGGACGAGGTGGGTTCACTTCACACCCCTAGGACTTACATAACCGGTACCCTCTGGTCCTTGGGGAAGGGAAGGTACCGGTAAGTCCATGAAAAGGTGGGGTCGTGGAACGAACCATCGAGGGGTCCACGTTAGCATGGCTATGCGAAGAAGAAATAGCTGTTAGCGTGCCTATGAAAAGAAGCATTAGGTGAAGCAACGCTACGGGTGGTATTGTCCATGGGACTTCGAAATCACATCGTGCAAACCTGGAGGGTCGCACGGGAAGAGGAGTCGCTAAGAAGAGGAGTGTGCTTTGCGAATTGGAGTGCCTTGGCCTTAACATGGGGCATAGGTGTGAGTGGAAGGTGCTTTGCGAAGTGGAACAGTGTTCGCAGAGCACTGCCTCACGAGGAAGGGGTGCTTTGCGAAGAAGGGTTCTGCGAAGTAGTGTGCTTCACGATGTATAGTGATCCTGCCTTGGCATAGGGATCACTAGCATGGGTTGGGTGTTTCGCGAAGCATAAACGCTCCGCGGCTGCCCGGGTTCCCTTGGGAATCCCCTTCCTTTGTGAACGCCCTTGAGCTTCGCGAAGGGCATCCCTCTCGGAAGAGGGGCTCAAAACAAGACAAAGCAGAGTCGCCTCACGAAGTAGAAATACCTCGCGGAGCTCATGATTCCCGGGGAAAAGAGTGCTTCGCGATTCGGGAGAGGAGAAGCCGAAAGGTCGGATTGTCTATCCTCGGGACTCAGGGGAGTCCAGTATTTATATGGAAGGGGCGTCGTGAAGTAGGGCTCGCGTGCCGCCTCCGGTGCTTCGCGGCGCGCTCGCGAACGTCAACGTCGTCCGCGGAGCATTACCGCCTCCAAAGCTTCGCGGCGGCTCGCGAACGTCAAATGGGTTCGCGGAGGATTACCTCCTCCGGAGCTTCGCGGCGGCTCGCGAACGTCAAATGGGTTCGCTGAGCATTACCACCTCCAGAGCTTCGCGAGGCCGTGAGGGTCGGGGCGCTTCACGTGGGTGCTTCGCGGCGGGGCTTCGCGGCTGTGCTTCGCGAGGCAGCGCGCTAGCTGTCTTTTTCCTTCCTTTCTTTTGGGCTGTATTTTTGGCGCCATCAAATGCCTCCCCTCAGACTTGGAGCCGCAGAGGGCTAAGGATCGAAGTCTGAGGTAAAATCGCCAAAATTGTCGGTGGTTCGCGATGCAGAATCGCGAAGGGGCCCCGTGATGCTCGTCGGGGCCGCAGATCCGGACGCGCCGCGATGCTTCGCGCAGGTGAGGCGCGCCGCGATGCTTCGGGGTCACCACCTATAAATAGGGGGTCTGCCCTCTTTTTTCTTCACGTTCCTTTCTTGTCTTTTTGTGCTCTCGACTTTGCGAAGCTCCGCGTACTCCGCGACAGCACTCCGCGAATCGAGCTTCACGGCGAACCGCGGGTCTCCGACTCTGCGTCCGCGCCAAGCGAACCTCTGGTTGTCGGCCTTGGCTAGACTTCGCGGCTTGGTCTCACGACTGATCTTCGTGATCCGGATTCGCGGTCGAGCTTCGCGGTCGAGCTTCGCGATCCATCCGAAAGAATCTTTTCTGAGGGCTAGAGTTAAAATGGCCCATCAAGAAGCTGTCTTGGGGGTCCTTGCAGATGCTGCTCGTCGAGATGAGATGGCCAACCGTCCAGGCTTGGGGGAGATGATCCGGAGCCACTCGGGCCACACTTCTTTGACGGATCTGCTCTCGGAGGGTCAGAAAGATTATCCGCAGTGCAATAAACTTCCGTTGTACGGCTTCGGGCTGAGGGATGACGTCTTCATCCCTGAGGCGAGTAGGGATGAACCAGCTTGCTGGTTCAGGAGCACACCGTGCCAGCACCAATGGTTCAGGGCGGCCGATGGTCACACGCGGGAGGAATTCACACCCGTTACCGATGACTGTCTCTACAACCATGTGAACGAAATCGACGGGAAGTCATTGCTTCCAGAGACTTCCCCTCCCCTCTACCGTACAATGCCGAAGGCGGCCTTGCAGGATTCAAAGAAGGGATGGTCCGATGAGTGGGACCTGCGCCAGGGCGGCAACTTTACTGATGACTGGGCCTGGGCCTACTGGGTAGGCGCCTCATGCGAGGATTTCGGGGCCGAGTTGAGGAGAGTGGGGTTGTATGAGGCAGCATGGGCCTCCCAATTCCACATTTACCAACTGAAGCAGCTAATGCCGAAGTTGCTGAGTAGATGGTCATTTAGGACCAACACTTTTCACCTGCATCACGAGGAGGTGGGCATCAGCCTGTGGGATGTCCACCAGATTTATGGGGTCCCAATCTTGGGGGCCATGTATGACGAGTTCCTCCCCATTGCAAGCGCGTGGGGGGATGCGGAGAAAATTCCACGACTGGCATCGGCGCTGATGGCGCTTGTCCCTGGAGAGGACAAGGAGGCAGTGAGGGACGTCCACTTCAGGAGGTGGTTCAAATGCTTCCTGAATTTCCCAGAGAATCGAGAGTTCCCTCTGAGGCCTCAAACTTGTCCAAGGGCGGCCCAACGGGGAAAAGGGCACTCGTATTGGCGGGTCTTGGAGGACAGCCAATGGAAAACTTGGGGTTTCAGTGTCAGCACTGAACAACAGCCGATAGTCAGGCTGGCGGCGTTCATCGCGGCTCTCATCTGTGGTTGGATCCTACCGGTGAGAGATACAAGCATGGGGGTATGGCCCAGCTCGTTTATCATGGCGTCGATGTTGGCCATGGGGCAGCAGATCAACCTGGGGATCTCGATGCTCACCAAACTGTACAGAATGCTGCGGCATATTAGCGAGGGCAAGAAGCCGCCAAGGATATGTGGGCCCTTCCATATCCTGTATGGGTGGATCGCAGTGCATACCAAGGGGATTTATGAATATCCAAACCCCATTTCGCCGCCGGGATCAAACTTTCTCCCCTCCATCCTGAACGCGGTCGGGAGCTTCCCGTTCAAACTGGTCGTTTTGATGGTGCTGAATAGGGTGTGGAGAGCGGACGAGTTCAACTTTCATCTCTTACCATTGCCGACGGGGATGCTTACTGATGAAGGACGGGGAACGGAAGAACATCGGGCTTACCTCCTAGCCTTCTGAGGTGGATTTTTGGTGGCACGAATAGATCGTGATCCGCTCTGTGAACTGTACACTCCATATCGGTTTGCGAGGTAGTTTCGGTGCCTCCAGCGGCTGACACCGCAGGTATACTGGGAGGTGCGTCACGAGGAGCACCCGTGTGTGATGAGGCAGCTGTGGCTCATGTTCACACGTGAAGATGGAAAGATGCGGATTGCATTGCCTCCATCCACCGCCGCCTTCGGATTAGTGAAGGAGTACACCATTAGTTGGGAGGACACTTATCTGGGGGAGATGCTGAAGCAACCAACGATCCGGGTTGGTGACGGTGGGCCTCCTCTATCTCGAGGTTGGGGTCGAAGGGCAGCTAGGGCTGCTCACGGTAGCGGGGCTTCCATGGTGGCGAGACCCACACCGGCCGAGGGTATGGCAGCATTGGTGGATCCGGTGATTCCGGGAGAGCAGGGTCATCCGGAGGGGCGGCCACCGAGGGGATTCCGTAGGATATCCACTCAGGCTCCAGGGAAGCGCTTGCGTCACATTGACATGGAAGAGGACGCCGTATTCCCAGAAGCTTGGGACATTTGGGATGTCAACCGGCAATTCCTCAGCCCATCTGAGATATGGGCCCACCTGAATCGCCTCGGGATGGAATTACCGGGTATAGGCTCAGTTCGGGCTGGATTCATGGCGTCTTCGGCGGAGGCAGAACAGTACCTGGAAGAGCTGGAGGATTACGTCCACTCTAGTGGTGTCCCTCGCCCAATGACAGACCGGGTGAGGGTACTGTTGAATCAGAAGGTCGCCCCACAGTTATCGGCTGCCGATCTGAGGGAGCGCTTCCCCTTGCCGGAGTAATCAGATGACTTCTCTCGGGAGGATGAGGCTGGAGGAGGGAGCCCGCTGGAGGAGGGCGAGGTCGGAGACCGAGGCTCAGAATCCGACGATTTCGTGGAGGCTCTCGAGGTAGCATTCCAAACTTCTCTCCTTACGATCTGTTCTTGGATCCTTATGGACTTCTCACCAATGTTTGATACATGCAGGAGGAACTTGTTCGTAGGCCTCGTTCTCGCTCCTTGGCGGGTGATGATGCGGGACCTTCAGAACTCGCGCCTATGGCTGCGTCCAGTTCTGCGTCTGGTGGGACCAGGGGGCCCGAGGTGGCTCCTCTGGAATCCCCAGACCTTCCAACAGTATATGGGGGGCCTCGTCTTGGGGTCCCATCAGTACCGGCTCAGGAGCAGTGGTCGGAGGTCGATCTTCATAAGTCTCCTCCACCGGTCTCCTCGTTGTCACATGTAGTCCATGCCAACTAACGTTTATGTCCCTCTTTGTCGTGCAGTTCTTTGACTGGCGTGGGCTGTTGTGGCAAGTCTGGTCGGGATGTCTGGTGGCGTCCCTCCTAGGGGCATGCCAGTGATGGTGGCAATAATCCCTCCATCTCCTCAAGCTGCGACGCACATCATCACTGGCGGGTCCGCCAGCAGGGTCGTACCCGAAATCATTGAGGTGGACTCCGAGGAAGAGGATCAATCGATCGGTCCCAGCTCTGTCGTGCCTGCTTCGGCGCCAGGTGTCACACTGGATTCGACACTGGATGTTGATCCTACCGAGTATTTCCTGCGGGCGTATCCCGCGTATGAGCCTGCCAATCGCGCAGACTGGGACGAAATGGCCTTCGACGAGGAAGACAGCAGCATAGTTCACCGTCGGTCGTGGAAGTTGATCGCACGCTTTATCAAGGACACTCCACAAGCACAATGGCTGGCCGAAATGGATAGGCTTTGCTCACGGTTGCGCGAACTGTGCACTGGGGGAGTGGATGCCCAACGTCCTCATGCACTCATCTGAGATCTTATGGGTGAGAAGATCCGGGAGCATGATCGTGGGCTCAGCATGGGCTGGCAGCGGAGGAAGGCGACCAGCATCAAGAAGCTCTAGGAGGCTGAAGGCGAGGTTCAACGGATGCAGACCCGGGCAGACGAGCTTTCAGCCTCTCTTGATGCACAAACTGAGCTGGTCTCACGGTTGAAGGCCCAGCTGGCGGAGGCAAAAGAGCACATGAGGTAGACCTCTGAAAAGATGGATGTCGTTCAAGCTGATGTGGAGAGGGCCAAAGCCAGGACTGACGAACTGCGCCCTGCCGCTGCGGAGGAGGAGCGAGAGCTAGTTCAGCGGCAGCAAGCCTTGGATACCGCAAGTCAACGGGTGGCGGAGCTGCAACGCTCTTTTTACGGGGTCAACCCGTCCATGGGGGAAGTCAACCCCCGAGTATTATAACAAACCCAAAACCCTTTTATTGGTACTTTCGTGCTTCCAAATTTTACCTTTGTTTTGAATGCCATAGCACGCATGATTTCCACTGTTGAATTGACTTGTCACATCCCTACAATGTTTGCGGGACGTTTGACGACAATTCCCCAAGCCAGTCCAGATTCCCGAAAGATGGGGAAGGCTTGATCGGAGGAGGAACTTCCAGGATAGCCGAATTACCGTTTCTTCGACGTGCTCTTATACACGAACGGGGCAACGCCAGGGGCATTGAAATCAGTCCAAACAGATGAAAATGGGAAGTGTGAATCATGATACCCAAGATTCGGAACACTGTGGGGATGGCGTGAAAATAAGGGAAAACCGTTAACCTTGGAGGAGAAATGGTACCCTTACTGCGTTAGCCTGAAATGGGGACAACAAATGAGCATCGACCGCTGACCATATTTGCAATGCGAGATTTTATCAATTTGTTGTCGATCAATCCTTCGGGACGTTGGCCCGTAACGGTAGGAGAGCCCTTGGGCGTAGTATCTAGGCCGTTATTGGAGGTCCCTCCAAACATGACCATTCTTCCGGAACGTTGGCCCAGGACGGTAGGTGAGCCGATGCGGCATGAGATCAGGCCGTTAGGGGGTTCCTTTAGACACGAAAGAGGATGAGGGTCCGAATAAGGGGCACGCAAAGCGTGCAATATGGGGTGATGGTCTGTCCGAACAGAATCCAACACTTAGGTAGTTACACCACCGTAGTGGGATTACGTGCGATAGGCGCATCGGTTTGACCATGGATCATTCCTTCTTTTAGACAGGGCCTCTCTGGCAAGGGGATCCGTCACTTCCCAGTGGGATCTTGGGGCATCCTGAACTTGTTCAGGGCAGAACCGCAGTTTATTGTCATGCGTTGAGGACACATACACTCCTGTAGTTTAACGTCATACAATAGGACGTGGAATAAGAGGGAAGGAAGCGTGTGGCGCGGTAGATATGAAACCGACGCGAATGAGGACTTGGAGTCCAAATCACACCACATACCCCCGGAGGACACTCTTCAGGTCGAGGGACCAAGAGTGAGGATTGGGCTGGGCCCGAACCAAAGTGGTCGTGCATTCCTACGTACCCCATGAGGATGGGAATCAAGCCATACGTAGTTCTGAAAGCGCATTTTAACGTCATGCAGGACGATGAGCAGCCCGACCGTGTTGGTAAACATCCTTCCAAAACTACTAAGCCCACGTGAGTCGTGCTCGGTGTGGGAAACAAGCAGTAGTGGTGGGAATTTCCCGACACAGAGAGGGGCTAGTTAGGGAAAAGGGATGCTCGGTGAATCCCGGCCCAGTGACACTAACACGATCTTGAGGCGCACCTAGATGCGCGAAGAGAAAGATCCGAGTATGATGGAATTCCACTTGAACGTGGGGAAGTGGAAATGTGTGAATCATGATGCTCGAGATTCAGATCACAATGATGGCGGCGTGACGACGGAGGGTAACTGCTGACCATATTCGCAACGCAGTACCCTGTCGCGTTAGCCTAGAATGGGGACAGACAAATGATCATCGACCGCTGACCATATTCACAACACGGGATTTTATCGATTTGTTGTCCAATATCCATGGGGACGTCGGCCCGAAACGATTGAAGGGCCCTTAGGTCCATCATTCATGGAGAGCCCTTAAGCTTAGTATCCACGTCGTCCGAGGGTCCTTTTGGATGTGGAAGAGGATGAGGATCCAAATAGCGAGTTCACGAAGCTTGGTCGTGGGATGAGGGGAATGTCCCTGTGAAAATCCCACACTTCGAGCTCATTGTCAAAACACATCTGAATACAGCAACGAAATGTATTAGAGAGAGGGAGTAGATTCATTTCCCTTGGGGAGATCTTAGTTTAGGGTCGTAGAATTCGGACCATGAAAAGTTAGACTGGGCCCGCGGGGAAGTGCCCGGGCGCTCCTACGTATCTCATAGGGATGAGAATCAAGCCTTACGTAGTTCTTGGTGGACCTTAGACCATAAATAGGTAAAGGGAGCAGGGGACGCATGGCATCAAAACCCGACGTGAAGGAGGACCTAAGCCCTACTTACCATGCATTCTCTGGGGAAATGCTCGAGTCGAGGGACCGAACACAAAGGTTAGGCTGGGCCCGCGGGGAAGTGCCCGGGCGCTCCTACGTATCTCATAAGGATGAGAATCAAGCCATACGTAGTTATGAAAATGACATGGTAGGATACCAGTGCCAGGGGAAAAGGGGAGTGTGGGCATGGCCCTTGCACTAAAAGAAGCAGAATTTGATGTATCTTGTTTGTTCTTTAGGGTGAATGGTTTTTTTTTGTGAAGCGACAGGCCTAGAATAGTAGGTTGTGATGTCGCCACAAGGATCAAGCTGCAATGGGCTTTGACAAATGGCATGGCACGTGGCCAGTACCCAACATGATGTCCTCTACAAAGAGGTTACCACAATGCAGTGCCGTTTTTCGTCATGCAGCTAGGACGATAATGTCACATTTTAAGGTCATATGATAGGACCAAGCATGCATTTTATCGTCATGCAGCGCAGACGTGGCAGAGACGATGCTAGGTGAGAAATGTGCGCAGTGTTATAAAACACAATTGACAGAGACATGATCCCACATCAAATTGTACGCCATCTGGAGAGGGAAACCTTAGGCCGAGGGGCCTATACAGAGGTGAAACAGGGAGAGAGACTGGCTTCTTGAATGGGTTGTACCCGGAGACAGGGCGTCTGGGCGGTCCTACGTATCCCATGAGGATGGGAATCAAGTTGAACGTAGTCCCGAATGGGTCTTAGTTTATGGTCTTAGAGCTCGGACCATGGGAGCCCCAAAGGACGCCAGATTGCAGCTTTGTCCCCCTAGCATGCAAAGGTGCACTGAGGGATAGCGCCAAAAGTGTCGAGATTCCACCTGGACGTGATGGGGTGTAAAATGATGTGAATCATGAAACCATCATTCAAGGACTGAAGGGGATGGCGTGACGACAGAGGATTACTGCTGACCATGTTCGCAACACAGCATCATGTCGCGTTAGCCTGAAATGAGGACTAACAAACGAGCATCGACCGCTGACCATATTCGCAACGCGGGATTTTATCGATTTGTTGTCCAAAACCCTCGAGGGCGTTGGCCCGTATCGGTAGGAGAGCCATTGGGCATTGTATCCAGGCCATTCTTGGGGGTCCCTCTGGGTGTGAAAGGTGATGGAAGTCCAAATAGAGGGGAACACGAAGCTTGAAAAGTGGAAGGAACTTGATCAAGTTGAATCTGACACTCTTGGTCCTAGACTATAGTGCTCTTAATACATGGTTGAACCACTGCAAGGAGTCAAGGGACTCAACTTTGAGGGTGATCGAGAGATGGAAGGTTCCCAGGGGAAGGGGGCACGGTGCCCAAAACCTTGTATCATACCTACACATCCCCCTCCTGGAGAGGGATAGGCCAAGTGGCCTAGGTGACCGGGAGATCAGGAGATCACTAGGAGGTGGGGCTGGACCCGAATCTTAAACATCCAGGTGGTCCTACGTATCCCATGAGGATGGGAATCAAGCTACACGTAGTTCTGAATGGTGCCTTTTAATGTCATGCAGGACAAAGAATAGGAAGGCCAACTCTCAGAATGGGGTGTGCGTGGTGCAGCTATTGCAAACCTGACATGAATGAGGACGTAATCCTACACTATGCCACGCGGTCCCGTGGTCGGGGTCCCAATGGTAGGACCCGAGAGAGATGAACTTGCTGAACTCAAGATAGACCCAAAGACAAGGGGTCTTGAACGTAGTTCTAGATGAGAGTCTTAGTTTATGGTCTTAGAGCTCGGACCATGGATGGTGACAACTCCCGAGTAAGCACAGATGTCAACCCAATCCCTAAGCCCACGTGAGATAAACTCGGTGTGAGAAACAATGGGGGTATCCTCATCACAATACTTGGGGCGTCCATCAAAGGGGAGTCGGCGGAGAGTTTCGAAGGACACCTTTGATGCAGCTTGTTCTCCCAACGCGCAGACGTGCACGGAGGAAAAGTACCAAGAGTTATGAGATTCTACTTGGACATGATGAAGTGATGAAGGGTGTGAATCGTGTACCCGTCATTTGGGCTTAATGGGTTGGCGTGTCGATAGAGGAAAACTGTTAACCATGATGGAAACACAGCGTCCATATCGCGTTAGCCTGAGGTGGGAACAACAAACGAGCATCGACCGCTGACCATATTCGCAACGCGGGATTTTATCGATTTGTTGTCCGAAACCCTGGGGGGCGTTGGCCCGTATCGGTAGGAGAGCCCTTGGGCGTAGTATCCAGGCCGTTCTTGGGGGTCCCTCCGGGTGTGAAAGATTATGAAAGCCCTGATGTGGGGATACGCAAAGCCTGGAAAGAGGGTGCGGACGTGTCCGAGTAAAGCTTGGCATTCCAGGTAATAAACCAGAGTACTCTTAAGCACATTGGTGAACCGCCAAAAAAGGGATCGACGAAACAGCTCACTAGGGGGGGGAGCATGGCGTGGTCATTACGAAACCGTCGTGAATGAGAACATAATCCCACACCACACCATATAATCCTCTCATGGATGAAGGATAGGCCAAGGGGCCGGGATGGGATGAGGATTCCCGAGATATGGGGCTGGACCCGAATCTTGGACATCCAGGTGGTCCTATGTATCCCATGAGAATGGGAATCAAGCTACACGTAGTTCTCTATACGTAGTTTAACGTCATACTGGATGAGAAGGGGAAGTAATATACCCCGAAACAAGGGAGGTGTGCGGTATGGCGAAGAAGCCGACGTGAATGAGGATATAGTCCCACACCACACCGTACACCCTGGGTCGTGGCCCGGAAAGGCCTAGGGGCCTAAAGTCAGGCATCAGTCAGGAAGGCCTGACTAGTTTGTAGTTTAACGTCTTACATGAGGACGAGGGTCGGGGACCCGAGAAGGCCAAGGGGCCTGAGGCTGGGCCCCGTAAAGGGAGGGCGTACGGCATGGCACATGATCCCGACGTGAATGAGGACATATTCCCACATCACACCGTCCACCCTTATGAGGAATCGGGGCCGTGGGCCCGATCGCTAGCACCACCTGGGGGAAGTTTGTCACCTCGGGATGGGGCAGAATGAATCACTGCACTCGATGTCTGGGACATCTCAGGGTGGACCTGAAGATCCAGGACACTGTTGACCATGTTTGAAACACAGCGTTCCTATGGTGACCCGTTGTGGGAGCAGCAAATGAGCATCGACCGCTGACCAAATTCGCAATGCGGGACTTGTATCGGCTTGTTTCTTGAAAACCCTCGGGGGCGTTGGCCCGTATCGGTAGGAGAGCCCTTGGGCATTGTATCCAGGCCGTTCTTGGGGGTCCCTCTGGGTGTGAAAAATGACGGAATCTCAGTCAAGGAGTGGGTGAAGCATAGTTGTATCCATCCACGAAAGGGGCAAACACCTCTAGGGGGGAATGTGCAGCCGGGTCGAGGCTTGCTCGATGTGGGTTGGAGAAAGAGTGTGCACCCTGCCATGTCTTGACCCGAGGGGAATATTTTGGTTTTGGGCTGGGCCAACGGACGAAGTGTCCGGGCGTTCCTACGTATCTCATAAGGATGAGAATCAAGCCATACATAGTTCTTGAAGGCCATGCAGTTTAGCGTCATGCGGTGAGGACGTGGTAGGATAGAAGAACGGGAGTGGGCGCATGGTGCGACCCTTACAATATTTCTGTGAGCGGGGTTGTATAAGCGGGGCCAAGAAAGCCTACTCCCTGCTACACAAAGATCCTCCAAGAAAACTATTCCTAGGGGGGATAGTAGAAGGGAAAATCTTGGGGCTGGTCTCAAGACGAGGTGTCTGAGCATTCCTACGTATCTCATAAGGATGAGAATCAAGCCACACGTAGTTCTAGAAGTGCAGTTTAACGTCATGCGGGATGATGAGAAGCACCTCATTTGGGGATATGTACGGTACAACAAGTAATCCGACGTTAATGAGGACGTGGTCCTACACCATACCGTACAATCCCACAAGAGGGTAAGTTGGGGGAAAAACAACAAGGGGGGCCTGGGGCCAAACCACGGTGGAGACGGGGCCAGGGTCCCAAGGAGGCCAAGGGGCCTGAGGCTGAGCCTCGGTCAGGAAGGCCTGACCGGCTTGCAGTTTAACGTCCCGCGGGATGAAGACGCAGTTTATGGTCATGCAGGACTTTACGGTTTAGAGTCATGTTGGACTATAGTGTCCAGTTTAAGGTCATGCGGGACCGTTTCACAGTTTATCGTCTTGCAGGACGAAGATGCAGTTTAAGGTCGTGCGGGACCATTTTGCAGTTTAGGGTCGTGTTGGACCTTCACGCAGTTTAGGGTCGTACTGGACCTTTTTTTGCCCTAAGCAAAGTACCGCTTGAGGAACTTGGCATTGGTGGGGGGGGTTATATGCTCTCCATCCGTGGTCACCAAGGAGTATGCTCCATTGGGGTAAACCTTATGGATGATATAAGGCCCTTCCCATTTGGGTTCTAACATGGGCGGTTTCCTACCAGGAATCATTGGCGCTCGAAGGGACAGCACCGGGTCACCCTGTAGAAAAGAGCGGAGACGAACCTTCTTGTCAAAGGCTCTCTCTATCTTGTCCTGATGCCTTTCCAGATTGTGCAGGGCATGAAGCCGGTTCTCATCCAGTGCCTCTAATTCAGCTAGACGGATCTCGGCTACCTCATCTGATGTCTGGTGATCATAAACTGCAGTGCGTAGCGACGGCAGCTGGATCTCAATGGGTAGGATGGCCTCAACTCCATACACCAGGGAATATGGGGTCACCTGGGTAGAGTTTCGAGTCATCGTCCGGTAAGCCCAGAGGGAGTTGGGGAGCTTGTCCGGCCAACTCTTCTTGTTCTGACCAACCATCTTCTGCATAATGTTAGAGAGGGTCTTGTTGAACTCCTCGATCTGTCCATTCACCTGCGCGTGGTAGCGGGAGGTATGGTTCGACCGGATGTCGTACTTAGCGTACAATTTCTTCAATTCAGCTGCTCAGAAGTTGGTGACGTTATCGGTGAGGACGTCGTGAGGGACTCCAAACCGGTGGATAATGTTGGATCTCACAAAGTCAACGATGGAATGGGCCTTGAACTCTTTGATTGGAACTGCTTCTGCCCACTTGGAGAAGAAATCTGTAGCAGTCAGGATGAACCTACACTGGCGGGCTGTTGCCGGTGGATACGGTCCCACTACATCAAGTCCCCATACCGCAAATGGCCAAGAGTACTTGGTGGGGTGGAGGGGCTCTGGCGGTCGATGCAAGAAGTTGGCGTGTACTTGGCATGCGTGGCATCTCTTGGTGTATCCAATACAATCGTGGATCATAGAGGGCCAAAAGTACCCCAACCTCCGGATTTGATGGGACAGTTTCGGCCCAGCTTGATGGGCGCCACAGGAACCGGCGTGAACCTCTTGCATAACTTGAGGTATCTCCCCTCCTTGGATGCAACGGAGGAGGACACCATCGAAACTCCTCTTATAAAGGATATGTTCAAGACTGTGGCCGCTCCGGAGGGTAAATTACAGCGCGCGGCATCGGATTCGCTCGCGTTCGGCCCGGTCGTCCGGGAGCTGACCATTTTGGAGATACTCGACAAAAGGTGCTCTCCAGTCGGGGGTGGTTTCCACCACTGCGTCTGACGAACCCGGGACTCCCGATATGGAGGGTCCGGCGGTGAGATGACTTACCCGCAGGCTATCATGGTCCTCTTGGGTGATGGGGACAATGACTCTCTGGTGGGCCATGTGTATGACCAAATCATCTTGCTCGGGTTCTGCGAGCGACGTGGCTAAGCCAGCCAGGGCGTCTGCTTGGCCGTTCTGCGACCGTGGAACATGGGTAACCTCTGGTCGAGAAGAGAACTGGGCCATTAAGAGGAGGGTGTATTCCAGCAATGGTGCAAGCTCTGGATTCCTGACGACGTAGTCACCATTAACCTGTTTGATTACCAGCTCGGAATCTCCCTTCACATGTAGATGGGGAACATGGATCTCAAGGGCCAACTCGAGGCCGGTGATGAGAGCCTGGTACTCTGCCTCGTTGTTCGTACAACCTTCTGACAACAGGAACGAGTATGGAAGGACGGAATGCGCCGGGGTATTGAAGACAACACCCAGGCCCACTCTGTTGAGCTTGGGATCATTGAGCTTCCTACCGGTGGGGCTCTGGGAGGCGCCGTCGAAATGCATTTTCCAACACGGGGCAGCATGATCGACTGAGAGGATCGTCTCATCAGGGAAATCCAGGTCCAGGGATTGATCTACGGAGGTTAGATGGGCAGCTAAAAAGTCTGCCAACGCCTGTCCCTTAATGGCCTTCTGAGGTATAAACCTGATATCAAACTACTGGAGAATCACCGCCCACCGTGCTAGTCGGCCAGTCAGCATGGGGCGGCTCAGGATGTACTTCAGTGGGTCTACCCGGGAGACCAATTGCACCTCGTGGTGCTGCAGGTAATGTCGTAACTTCTGCACGGCGAAGACGGGCGCAAGGCATCTCTTTTCGATAGGGGAGTATTTGACCTCCGTATCGAGAAGCATGCGGCAGAGATAGTAGAGACTATTCTCAGTACCCTCATTATTCTTCTGGGTGAGCAGCACACCGAGGGATCTCTCCAGGGTGGTCACGTAAAGGACCAGCGGATTTCCAGAGACGGGTGGCATCAAAACTGAAGGTTGGAGCAGATACTACTTGATTTCCTCAAAGGCGGTCCGACACTCCTCATCCCATTCATAGGTGGCGCCCTTCTTCATGAGCCGGGAAAAGGGTTTACACTTGCCGGCCAGATTCGCAATGAATCGGCGTATATAGGCTAAGTGGCCTTGAAGGCCTCGGAGCTCCCGAATGTTGATCGGGGGAGGCATTTGGTTGATGGCCTTGATCTTCTCCGGGCCGATCTCGATGCCTCGGTATCTGACAACAAAGCCCTGAAACTTCCCGGAGGTGACCCCAAAAGCACACTTCAGCGGGTTCATCTTCAGGTGACGAGAACGGAGGAAGCCGAACACTTTCTCAAGGTCTCTGAGATGGTCTTGGCGCTAGCATGATTTGACTACAAGGTCATCCACGTAGCATTCCACCAATGTCCCGAGAATCGGTTTGAATATGCGATGCATGGCCCTCTGATAAGTGGCACCTGCATTTTTCAAACCGAATGGCATTACCTGGTAGCAAAAGGTACCCTGGTGAGCCCTGAAGGCAGTGGACTCCTCGTCTTCGGGGGCCATCCGGATCTGGTTATACCCGGAATACCCATCCATGAAAGAGAGGTCTTGGAACCCGGCCGTGGCGTCAATCAACAGCTCCGTCACTGGGAGTGGGAAGTCATCCTTTGGGCAGTGGCGATTAAGATCGCGGAAGTCGATACAGACTCTAATCTGCCCATTCTTCTTCCCGACTGGCATAATGTTGGCAAGCCACTTGGGGTACTGGACCTCCTTAATGAAGTTGGCTTTGATTAGCTTATCAACTTCGGCCTCAACCATGGAACCATGAGAAGGGTGCATCTTCCTGGGAGGCTGCTTAAACCCACGATGTTTTGCCGGGAGGCCCAGACGGTGGACGGCCACTTGGGGATCCAGCCCTGGCATCTCATCGTAACTCCAGGCAAACACATCACGGTGCTGTTTGAGGAAGTCTACGTACTGCTGCCGCTCCTCAAGGGACATGGCTGCACTGATCAATGTGGGTCTCGGATCTGCCTCGCTACCAAGGTTCACCTGTACCAGTTCATCAACCGTGGTAGAGACGCCTTCTTCAAAGGCTGGGGGATCATCCTCCAAGTCTTCCTCCCCACCCGTGGGGGGACTTCTCGCGATGGGGGGGGGGGGGGCTTCTAGGCTATCAAAATCTGAGGGGCAGCTGGTGCCGGCTTGGGCAGTAGCGGTCATCACATCGGGAGACTCGCTTGCCATTGAGACCATAGCAATGAAGTCAGTCGACCCTATCCCATCTGGCCTTCGGCCTAAAGGGCCACGTTTGATGATATCAAAGCAGTGGTGACGTGTCGTCCTGAGTCGGTTAATTCCAGCCCGGCGGAAGAGACACGTATGGCGCACCGCCATTGTCATGATCTTGACGTCCCGGTACCGTACATGGGTAGGGGGTTCCGGGATGACTTGAGCCTGGTTGATGTAGGAGTATGAGGTGATTTTCTGTTGTCTCTTGGACACGGGAACATGCCTTCCTTGCGTACCCGAAACCACGAAACATTGTCCCATGTCGGGGGTCATGGCCTCCAACCGGTGGATCGGAAGGATGTAGGCGTCATCCATGCTTGCCCAGGGATCACTTGTGATCGGGGCGGGCTCATCCTCGCTTACCAGGATTTGCTTGTCCTTACTTTTGTAATAACCCGCATCCAGATAGCGGGCCTCAAAAGAAGCGAAAGGGGACGCGTCTCCTTGGAGCATGCCTACTCAACCGTTGAGCGAGTACTTGAGGCACTGGTGATACGACGAGGGGACCGCTGCATGCAGATGGAGCCATGGCCTACCCATCAATGCGTTGTAGGCGGTGTCCTGAGAAACAACCATGAACTCTGTGCTGGCAATTAAGCCACCGAACTGAGTCTTCAGGCGGATCTTGTCGGCCGGGGTTTTCTCTGTCCTGTCGTACCCCTGGATCCTGAGGTCAGAGGGAGTTAAATCACCTTCGGACAGACCCAGCTTTCGCAGCGTCCGGGTCGAAATTAGATTGATTCCAGAACCTGTGTCAACGAGGCAGCGGCGGACTTCCACACCGTTGAAGTGGCCAGTGATATACAGCGGGCGAATGTGCCCCTGTATAGGAGGGTCCTCATCTTCACCGGAGAATGAGATAACCTCCTGACATTCGGCGTTTTCAATCGTCTCGATATGGAAGGCTTCCGCAACTGCTACTTCCGTCTCGAACTAGAGGGGGCTCCTTAGGGCCTCGGCAAGTGCCTCGCGAATTTCAGATGACAGGCGAAGGGCCTCAAGGATGGAGAGCCTCGTCGGGATACCGGCAGGTGCTTCAGAACATCGTACTTTCGTGCCAAACGTGAACCTCTGCTTACAGGAGGTCGTTCGGAATTTGGATGCACAGCGGGTCCGGCTGGCTGAACCGGCGAGTGACTAGTACTGGTTACATCTTGCTGCCTACTAGTAGAAGCCTGAAGAGTAGTCGCCGGACTAGGATCAGACAGCGGAGGTTGGCCTGTCGCCGGGCAAGACTGACTGTGATACGAACGAGGCGGCTCCCCCCGATCCAGTAGCACGAACGGCGGTGGAGGTAGAGCCGAGGGTGTTGGATGGGTTTGCGCGTGCTGAGATCTACGTTGAGCCTGCTGCCTGGTCTCGGTAGCATGCACGGCTTGGCCACAGGTGTCTAATGATGTGCCTCGATGACCGGCGCGATTGTGATTCCTTTGACGTTGACGTCGGCTGGAAACATTGGGGAGGTCTGCCTGGCATTCCCCCTCGTCGGGGGTCATATAGGGCTTTACCAGCTCCACAGTGTTAACCAAAGCATACCCTTGGCTGTCGCTCGAGGAGTCATCCACCACTGGGCGGATTCTAGGAGGGATCCCCATTTCGGGGGGCATAAAGTCGCCGAGAGTGCGGGATGACGAAGGCACTGGCGGTGCGCGTTGCTTCTTCTTGCGTCGCCGCTGCTTGCCCTTTTGGGCAGAGGTCGACTGTGAAGACGATGCGGAGGCACCGGCTACTTCTTATGAAGGTTCCGACTGCTTCAGGCGTGCCCGGATGATACCCTGGGCACGGACAACGGTTTTTCGAGCCATCCAGTCGTCATATTTTTGGGATCCACGGCTAGGGACCTGCTGCCACTCACCTTCACTGTCGCTGCTGATCTCTGATCCTGCAAAGACACCTGCCACTTGCGCTGGTGCTGGGCCCAACTTGACTATGTTGTTGTTGACCTGGTCCTGAAGCCAGTCTTTAAACACATAGCATCTCTTGAGGGTGTGCCCTAGGATCCGATGATAAGGGCAGTAGTTGGGGTGATCGGTGAGATGCACCTCTGCTGGCCTTCTGCACTCAGGCAGACGCACAATCCCTTGCTCTAGAGCACTTCGGAAGTAGCCAGGGACCTGATTTTCGTTGAACGAATAGGTCTGGTACCTTCTTTCCGGATAGGGGGCCCTGGGGGTCTGGTCCTGACGAGGGTCCGGAGGGGCCTGCCGAGGAGGCGGCGCCTGATTGTCTCGCCTAGGTGGCGGTGGCGCGTTGCACGGGGGAACCTGTCGGTTCTGAGGCGGTCGCTGCTGGGCGGGAGCCTGTGCTTGAGGTGGAGGACCTCTACGGGGTTACGGGGGTGGTGCCGCAGGCAGCAATTTCAGCTGCCTCGGGGCTTCTATTTGAGCCACCGCGGCGGGTTCATCCCTGGCGGTTCTCCTGGCTGGGATCATAGGGGGCAACAAACGTGCCTGACTGGCCTGTTGTAGGGCTTCCTCGAGGCATTGAGCCTTGTCCGAGAAATCTCTGAACCCTCCATGGTAGTTCTGGGTAATCAAGGAGGGTACCAGCTCTGTCTTGACGTTCCCCACACACATCGTCAGTAATTTCTCCTGAGTCAGTGGCATATCGAGGGAATACATAAGTCCCTTCCACCGGGCGATGAAGTCCGCGACTCGCTCATCAGGCCTTTGCTTGCACTTGAAGAGGTCTGCAATGCTGGTCTTTCGCGTGGTGGAGCTGAACTGGTATAAGAACTGCCGGCGAAGATCCTCCCAACCGGTCACTGATCCGATAGGGAGCTGGTTGTACCAGATGAATGCCAGACCTTCCAATGTCTGTATGAAACATCGGAGCTTGGCGGCTTCTTGCTGAGCCGGGGTCCCCAGCATGGGGCCACACCTGGAAGAAAAATGAGCCAAGTGCTGGGGCGGGTCCCCTGTCCCGTTAAAGGGCGAGAAAGTGGGGTTCCCAAAACCCGGAGGCGCGGCCATATCATCCACCCACGCGGGATAGGGCTTGCCATCCGGTGGGACCGCCACCTGTCGTGTTTCCAACACCTCGAGGCGGGCTGTGAGTGCCGCAATAAGGTCCTCCGGGTGGGGGTCCCTGTCTTGACGGGGATCCCTAACCAAAAGTGCATTTCCAAGTTCTTCAACATTGTAGACGGCTTCGGCCGCTCGTGGGTCAACTGGCTGGACGACCTGCTGGGCGACTGGGGGAACCCGGGTTGGATTCTTCAGATTGTCCCGTCGCTCGGGGGAGTTTGGCAAGACGTATCGTGCCCTCTTGCCATATGTTCCGGCTTCCGCCCTGTCTGCGGCAGTAGCATGATCAGGGTGGCCAAGAGGCATCTCTCCGGGGGGAAATTGTTCCTACCCCAGCTGCCCCGGCCTGGGAATACCATAGTCGGGTCGTCGCTCTGCGGCGCGTTCAGCCAAGAGTTCGTCAACCAGCCTTTTCTTCTCAGCAAGCTGCTGGCGTAACGTGGCCTTCTCGGGATATTTGTCCGTTTTCTGCACAGAGGCAGACGGGTCGGAGTTCTTGACTATTCCGACGTGCTCCTTACCCTTTCCAGTGCTTCGACCGAGTACCAGCGACTCGGTGGGTACAGGGAGACCTAGCAGGTTCCTCTAATGACGGGTAACTCTCCCTGACGGGTCGAGCAGCGGCGGTACGCCCACGGATGGTAAGTCTCCATAAAGGAACTCAAGCTCATCTTCCTTATCCACAACATCGGCCATGTGGACTATGACCCCTCTTGAGGGCATATCCTCGATGTCGCATAGCGAATCGGGCTGCCGTCGGATAGGGTCGAAGAGGAGAGCAGCATAGTGTCCCCAACCACGGACTTGCACATGGGGGGTGGCTTCCCTGACGATTCTGCGGAGTGCTTTAAGACTCTGAACACATTTTTTATGGCATCCCGCCTTTTAATCACATAAACTTTCATTACATTATACAAAACTGAGGATCTTTAAGGTTTAGTGTCTTGAAAACCAGGAACTTAAAACATGAAAACATAAAACATTCTTCTAAAAGACTTGAAAGGCTTCTCCTCATGTTCATCCTAGGTTTATTACGGCATCACATAACCTGGGATCATACATCAAAAGAAAGGGTGAGCAGAAGGCCCGGTAAGGGAAACAAGGGAAACATTTAACATGTGAACTTGAGATACATCAACTATGTCATGAACAAGATCTTTAAGGCATGATAAAAAAAATCATGTGTCATATCATAATAAAAATAACATTTTCATAACTTGAATATGTGGATACATCATTTAACATAGACAATCATGAACATATCACCAAGGTCCATCCCCAAGGTGTCATTTGAAAATTACCAAGGTTATTCACCAAGGTATCGTGAAAATTGTAATCTCTAGTGGTTACATCATTACCCAATGCATTGGAGCGTTATCAGGGCGCACCCTTAAATTTGCCTTTATTATCATGTGAGCCACATATATCATCATCAAACATTTCATAAATAACCCACATAGCATAAAATAAATGGGTTTCATTTCATAATCATAACGTTTTAAAAACTGCTTTAAAGACATGATCTTTACTTCACTTTAAACCCACGGAAAGGGAATGCGGGTCTCATGTATGTAAATCCCAGAATTTAAAATGGAAAATTTTGATATATATGTGAATACCCTTGTATAAATAAGAGATTTGAGTATTCAATTTATAACATAAAATAATTTTTGAGAAAAGAGAGAGGCATTTTGAGGGGAAAATTCTGCAGCATAACGGCTAAGTTTCGGGGTTTTAGAAAACATTGAAATGAGAGGGGACATGGGTCACCCTCTCATAAATGATCCATAAAACAGTAGGGTGAAAAAATAAGAAGGACATATGGACATGGTAATGAAATTTTAGGGACATACCATTTGAAATGAAAAACATGGAAGGGAAAAAAAATTAGATTTCTCTTATGAAAATTCGGCAGCCTTACGGCGTCACTTAACTTCAAAAGAAAATGATTTGACAAGATCAAATAGGGTCCCTAATCATATGATCATAAGAGATCAGTATGATAGATATAGAGATAATTCCCCAACATAACAAAAGGAACTTGAAAGAATTGACATGAAAGTAGAACTTCAAAACGAGAAGGGTGAAGAACCACTTAAAAATTCGGCAGCCTAACGGCGCCACTTAAAACATCAAAATACTGAATTGAAGAGATCAAATGGGGTCTCTCATAATATGAACATAAGAGTCCAGTATGATATATATAGAGATAATACCCCAATATAACAAAAAGGAACTTGAAATAATTGACATGAAAGTAGAACTTCAAAACGAGAAGGGTGAAGAACCACTTAAAAATTCGGCAGCCTAACGGCGCCACTTAAAACATCAAAATATTGAATTGAAGAGATCAAATGGGGTCTATCATCATATGAAAATAAGAGTCCAGTATGATATATATAGATATCATACCCCTATATAACAAAAAGGAACTTGAAATAATTGACATGAAAGTAGAACTTCAAAACGAGAAGGGTGAAGAACCACTTAAAAATTTGGCAGCCTAACGGCGCCACTTAAAACATCAAAATACTGAATTGAAGAGATCAAATAGGGTCTCTCATCATATGAACATAAGAGTCCAGTATGATATATATAGAGATCATACCCCAATATAACAAAAAGGAACTTGAAATAATTGACATGAAAGTAGAACTTCAAAACGAGAAGGGTGAAGAACCACTTAAAAATTCGGCAGCCTAACGGCGCCACTTAAAACATCAAAATATTGAATTGAAGCGATCAAATGGGGTCTCTAATCATATGATCATAAAATATCAGTATTATAATTTAGAGATCATACCCCAACATAATAAAAAGGAACATGAAAGACTTGAATGAAAATAGAACTTGAAAATGAGGAAGGTGAAAGAATCCCTTAAAAATTCGGCAGCCTAATGGCGCCACTTAAACATTCTTAAAAAGAATTGATGAGAGAAAAGGGGGGCCTCTCATCATATGAACATGAAATAGGCAGTAGGATGAATATAAAAGAACATCCTCCAACATAATAACATGGAGTATAAAAGAAATGACATAAAAGAGATTACTTGAAATGAAAGAGAGGGGTCGGATCCCTTACCTTAAAATGTAACTCTTAAACCTCAAAGGTTGGGACCTTGAGGGCTTGGGGGCACCTTGGGAGGACTCCTTGGGAGGTAATGATACCAGAAATTCGTTGGGAATGAGTGGGGAGTCGAATGGATGAGAGGAGGGCTTGGTATTTATAGGGAAAGTGAGGGGACAAGGCATTAATGGCCAAAGGACACCTCACATGTGCTTTTCTCAAACCCATGTGCTCTCCCTTGGCATTTATCATGGAGTTAGGCCACATGGGGCCCCCACAACAATAATTCATCACCCTTGGCCGGCCAACCCTCAAAATCTCTCATGACATCATCATGACACAGCTATGATGTCACTAAACATACCGAAACCCTAAAACTGCATTTTTACTATTCACTGAAAATTCAACTTTCTCAGAAAAATCCCAAAATTTCACACTAACCAAATATCAATGCTATGATTTCAAAAATGAACTCCATTTTATAAAAATAATTTTCTAAATATTTTTAATTCAATTTTTAAATAAATTCACTATGCACCGAAAATTCATTTTTTTCAGAAAAATCCCCAAAAATTACCTTAACATAATATCGATGCTCTTAGTTCAAAAATGAAATCCATTTTCTAAAAATAATTTTCTAAATATTTTTAATTAATTTTTTAATTAAAAAACACTATTCACCCGAAAAAACTAATACTTGAATAATAATTAATGAAACCGTTATTTAACCATTTTATTGAATCACATTACTTAATCAAGGTGCCTAGATTATTTTAAAACTTTCTTTAAGTGAGATTACTAATCCATTTGGTCAAATTACTAATCCTAAGCGTAAAATCACTATTCACAATTTACTATTCATCAAAAATCAAGTTGATCTTATTAGACTCTAAATTTCGTACTGGACATAATTGTAGAAGACCATTTTTTGAAAATCATTACACATTTTTAATTATTTAAGGTTTACACAACCATTTTTAAAATAACCTTTTTATAAAATTCATCAAAAATATGCATACTATATTTATCCGGTCATTTCAAAATTCATAAACTTCATCATAAGAAGAAATCCCAATTTTTATTTAAAACAAGGATTACACAAGGTAGTTACGGTCTCGTTACATAGCCCCTTATAATACCAGCATAGGACCTAAGAGTAAGGTGTGATAGGGTGATAGAAGCTTGGGGCGGCTCAGTCAACATTGCCCGAGTAGTAATTTCTATCAGTTTGAACTTCTCACGAAGGCGATTCCGTTCTAGCTTCACATGATGAATCTCGGCTTGGATTTGATCCAGAGCAAAGCCCAATGGTGCTACCTCTTTCCCAAGCTCTGTTAGATGGGCTTCGATCGGTCCAAGACTACTAGGTGAGGCCATCGAATCTTCTTTCTATAATAATTAACCAAGATTACTTATATTTAGAGACAATAATCAAAACATTTTTTTCACAGTGGTCATGTTGACCGATGGTTATATAATAGTCAAAACCCACTGATCTCATTTTAATTATAATCATGTTTATCAAATAAAACATTTTTGTTGAGTATAGCAATAACACATAAAATTAGGAAACAAAATTTATTTAAAAATTTCAGGTCGTTACAATCTTCCCCCCTTAAGAAATTGCGTCCTCGCAATTTTAAAATTGGGTTTTGAAATTTCATTGAAAGTCCCACATCGGAAAAGGAGTCAGTAAAACTATTACTTTAAAATAAAGAAAGGGAAGTACAATGGTCACCCGAGTTAACCCACACTAGGGTTCCATGTAGGAAAACATGGACATGGAGGAAAAAACAAAGGGTCAAGTTCTGAGGGAGAGTGATAGAGAACATGATTAGGAGAAAGTTAACCATGAGAAAATCCCAAACTTATGATGTGTGTAAACGGTCTTTGATTACCTAGTAGGAAACGTAAACTAACAACATTTTTGTTTTACGTTTATTTTCATAATTTTGAGGATTTCATTTACTACATAGAACAAAAACATAAGAAAATATACCTACCTTCAAGTAGAGTTTCATCCTTTAACAAGTCCCTACCAACACTAATCTTTTCTCCAAATGATGAGAATTCAAAAACACTTGGTCTCATAAAAGCACAAGAATCATCTTCTATAGAATCACATAATCTACAAAAGATTAACTATCTATTTCTTCTATCTTTAAACATTATCCCAAAAACAGAAAGGTTATGGTAAAACAACTCTTCAAAAAGAAAGAATCCCATAGGAATGGAAACTACTTTTAAATAATCAAATTCCATGGTACTACCCAAAGTTCATCATAGTCCATTCCGTAAATAACGGTTCTTAAGATTCCTCAAAATAAACCAAACTAAGATTGAAACCCAAATACAAGAAAGATTTGATAACATAGTCTTCCAAAATAAACTTCATTGTTCATCTCCAAACAACATCAACCACTCCTAACATCTTATAACAAAAGTAGCTAACCTAAACATATTTTACCCAAGATAGGTTAATCATTCCCGTAAGTAACCTAAATTACTATAAGTCCACCTTAAATTCATCGACTCTTCAAAATATAATTCAACCTTACTCCTCAATGAAAATACCGTTGTAATCTATTTACCTCGATCATATAGGGTCCCCAAAATAGTGAACGTCTTCCAAAATAAAAATCATATTTTAATCCCCTAATCATCTCTGTCATCTTAATACGGCAATTGTAGAATTTCCTATCACATTGGTTGTTGAGACATGTTCTTCTATTTCCCGCCATTAACTATGAAAAGATACTATAATTAGGGGCTTAAGTACTTAGCTAATAATCATGAAAAGGAACTGAAAGCATATAAGGATAACTTGTATATGAAAGGTATACCCTAACTTGTGATCTCCTAGGTTCCCATCTAGGTTATGAATGATCATATATTCTTATGTGAACATTTATTTTATTTTATCTTTGTTCCTTTAACAATGGTTCATACCAAGCTTATGAATTTACCAAAGCATATCCCCCGGGAGTGTCGTAACCAAGAGTGCAGCAAGGCCCGTTGTCGTGTACCAGTTCTCGTTCGAGTCTAGCTCAAAGCAGTGTTTTCGGGTTTTACCCCTATGTACATATGTGCCAGAGCCACCTCTACCTGCTCGTATCCAGACAGGGATGTATTTGCTTGGCAACCCCTTACTCAATACTCACCAAAATACCAGGAAGATTTCCTATATTAAACTTTTCTATAGGGTTACTCCTAGAGTTTTCATATCCTAATTTCCACAAATAACTAAACCATCCTTTGATACCAACTATGGCATCCCGCCTTTTTATCACATAAACTTTCATTACATTATACAAAACTGAGGATCTTTAAGGTTTAGTGTCTTGAAAACCATGAACTTAAAACATGAAAACATAAAACATTCTTCTAAAAGACTTGAAAGGCTTATCATCATGTTCATCCTAGGTTCATTACGGCATCACATAACCTGGGATAATACATCAAAAGAAAGGGTGAGCAGAAGGCCCAGTAAGGGAAACAAGGGAAACATTTAACATGTGAACTTGAGATACATCAACTATGTCATGAACAAGATCTTTAAGGCATGATAAAAAAAATCATGTGTCATATCATAATAAAAATAACATTTTCATAACTTGAATATGTTGCTACATCATTTAACATAGACAATCATGAACATATCACCAAGGTCCATCCCCAAGGTTTCATTTGAAAATTACCAAGGTTATTCACCAAGGTATCGTGAAAATTGTAATCTCTAGTGGTTACATCATTACCCAATGCATTGGAGCGCTATCAGGGCGCACCCTTAAATTTGCCTTTATTATCATGTGAGCCACATATATCATCATAAAACATTTCATAAATAACCCACATAGCATAAAATAAATGGGTTTCATTTCATAATCATAACGTTTTAAAAACTGCTTTAAAGACATGATCTTTACGTCACTTTAAACCCACGGAAAGGGAATGCGGGTCTCATGTATGTAAATCCCAGAATTTAAAATGGAACATTTTGATATATATGTGAATACCCTTGTATAAATAAGATATTTGAGTATTCAATTTATAACATAAAATAATTTTTGAGAAAAGAGAGAGGCATTTTGAGGGGAAAATTCTGCAGCATAACGGCTAAGTTTCGGGGTTTTAGAAAACATTGAAATGAGAGGGGACATGGGTCACCCTCTCATAAATGATCCATAAAACAGTAGGGTGAAAGAATAAGAAGGACATATGGACATGGTAATGAAATTTTAGGGACATACCATTTGAAATGAAAAACATGGACGGGAAAAACATTAGATTTCTCTTATGAAAATTCGGCAGCCTTACGGCGTCACTTAACTTCAAAAGAAAATGATTTGAAAAGATCAAATAGGGTCCCTAATCATATGATCATAATAGATCAGTATGATAGATATAGAGATAATTCCCCAACATAACAAAAGGAACTTGAAAGAATTGACATGAAAGTAGAACTTCAAAACGAGAAGGGTGAAGAACCACTTAAAAATTCGGCAGCCTAACGGCGCCACTTAAAACATCAAAATACTGAATTGAAGAGATCAAATGGGGTCTCTCATCATATGAACATAAGAGTCCAGTATGATATATATAGAGATAATACCCCAATATAACAAAAAGGAACTTGAAATAATTGACATGAAAGTAGAACTTCAAAATGAGAACGGTGAAGAACCACTTAAAAATTCGGCAGCCTAACGGCGCCACTTAAAACATCAAAATATTGAATTGAAGAGATCAAATGGGGTCTATCATCATATGAAAATAAGAGTCCAGTATGATATATATAGATATCATACCCCAATATAACAAAAAGGAACTTGAAATAATTGACATGAAAGTAGAACTTCAAAACGAGAAGGGTGAAGAACCACTTAAAAATTCGGCAGCCTAACGGCGCCACTTAAAACATCAAAATACTGAATTGAAGAGATCAAATGGGGTGTCTCATCATATGAACATAAGAGTACAGTATGATATATATAGAGATCATACCCCAATATAACAAAAAGGAACTTGAAATAATTGACATGAAAGTAGAACTTCAAAACGAGAAGGGTGAAGAACCACTTAAAAATTCGGCAGCCTAACGGCGCCACTTAAAACATCAAAATATTGAATTGAAGCGATCAAATGGGGTATCTCATCATATGATCATAAAAGATCAGTATGATAATTTAGAGATCATACCCCAACATAATAAAAAGTAACATGAAATACTTGAATGAAAATAGAACTTGAAAACGAGGAAGGTGAAAGAATCCCTTAAAAATTCGGCAGCCTAACGGCGCCACTTAAACATTCTTAAAACGAATTGATGAGAGAAAAGGGGGGCCTCTCATCATATGAACATGAAATAGGCATTATGATGAATATAAAAGAACATCCTCCAACATAAGAACATGGAGTATAAAAGAAATGACATAAAAGAGATTACTTGAAAAGAAAGAGAGGGGTCGGATCCCTTACCTTAAAATGTAACTCTTAAACCTCAAAGGTTGGGACCTTGAGGGCTTGGGGGCACCTTGGGAGGACTCCTTGGGAGGTAATGAGACCAGAAATTCGTTGGGAATGAGTGGGGAGTCGAATGGATGAGAGGAGGGCTTGGTATTTATAGGAAAAGTGAGGGGACAAGGCATTAATGGCCAAAGGACACCTCACATGTGCTTTTCTCAAACCCATGTGCTCTCCCTTGGCATTTATCATGGAGTTAGGCCACATGGGGCCCCCACAACAATAATTCATCACCCTTGGCCGGCCAACCCTCAAAATCTCTCATGACATCATCATGACACAGCTATGATGTCACTAAACATACCGAAACCCTAAAACTGCATTTTTACTATTCACTGAAAATTCAACTTTCTCAGAAAAATCCCAAAATTTCACACTAACCAAATATCAATGCTCTGATTTCAATAATGAACTCCATTTTATAAAAATAATTTTCTAAATATTTTTAATTCAATTTTTAAATAAATTCACTATGCACCGAAAATTCATTTTTTTCAGAAAAATCCCCAAAAATTACCTTAACATAATATCGATTCTCTGAGTTAAAAAATGAAATCCATTTTCTAAAAATAATTTTCTAAATATTTTTAATTAATTTTTTAATTAAAAAACACTATTCACCCGAAAAAACTAATACTTGAATAATAATTAATGAAACCGTTATTTAACCATTTTATTGAATCACATTACTTAATCAAGGTGCCTAGATTATTTTAAAACTTTCTTTAAGTGAGATTACTAATCCATTTGGTCACATTACTAATCCTAAGCGTAAAATCACTATTCACAATTTACTATTCATCAAAAATCAAGTTGATCTTATTAGACTCTAAATTTCGTACTAGACATAATTTTAGAAGACCATTTTTTGAAAATCATTACACATTTTTAATTATTTAAGGTTTACACAACCATTTTTAAAATAACCTTTTTATAAAATTCATCAAAAATATGCATACTATATTTATCCAGTCATTTCAAAATTCATAAACTTCATCATAAGAAGAAATCCCAATTTTTATTTAAAACAAGGATTACACAAGGTAGTTACGGTCTCATTACATATCCCCTTATAATACCAGCATAGGACCTAAGAGTAAGGTGTGCTAGGGTGATAGAAGCTTGGGGCGTCTCAGTCAACATTGCCCGAGTAGTAATTTCTATCAGTTTGAACTTCTCACGAAGGCGATTCCGTTCTAGCTTCACATGATGAAGCTCGGCTTGGATTTGATCCAGAGCAAAGCCCAATGGTGCTACCTCTTTCCCAAGCTCTGTTAGATGGGCTTCGATCGGTCCAAGACTACTAGGTGAGGCCATTGAATCTTCTTTCTATAATAATTAACCAAGATTACTTATATTTAGAGACAATAATCAAACCATTTTGTTCACAGCGGTCATGTTGACCGATGGTTATATAATAGTCAAAACCCACTGATCTCATTTTAATTATAATCATGTTTATCAAATAAAACATTTTTGTTGAGTATAGCAATAACACATAAAATTAGGAAACAAAATTTATTTAAAAATTTCGGGTCGTTACATTTTTGTTGAAGGGTGCTCTGGTGGCCTGGCGACTCAGGGTGCTGGGCCACAAGAAGTGCGGCTGCATCGATCAGGAGGCACTGCTCGCCGATTTCTTCGAAGTGCTCACGACTTCTGGGGTACACCACCCGTTCAAAACGGAGGCGGAAGTGTGTCGCCCATAGGTTTCGACAAAAGCACCCCACGTCTTCAGGGTTAAGATACTCTGGTATGCGGAAATTCGGTGTCGCCGTCGGCCAGAACTTCTCCGGGAAGTAATCCGCTGCAAGGATACTCTAGAAGCTCCTAGGCTCGGACTCAGGGTTTGGCCCTGTGTTGCCCCACTCGTCAACCGGGGGCGGCTGAGGGACCGGTAGCGGTACCGAGGCGGACCTTTGGGATAGTAAGCTCGGCGGTGGAGAATACGGCAAACGAGCTGACTGGCCACCGAATTCCGGGCCATCCTCCGAAGAGTGAGATGACCTGGCCACGATGTCACGATACGACGGGCTGATAACCACAGCTTCCGGAATAGGAGCCGCGGCTACCGGCGACAGGTCGTGTCGTCTCTCTACCGTCGTTGGCCCCCAAAATAACTCTACGTGATATCTGGTAGAGGTAGAGGGCTCTTCTGGTGACAGAGGCGGTGATTTCGTGGTCGAGACCTGCGGAATTCCCAGGATTTCTTCCTCCTGGATGTACCTGCGGAGAGAGACGGGAATCCGGTGGACCTCAAATTCTGGGAGAATGAGGCTAACTCGTCTGGTTCCTGCCCCAGTCCTTGATTCGGAGGAACAGGGAGAAGGTTCCATTGCTGAATCGCATTCCTCTTCCGAGTCGGAGAAGCGGGCATGTTTGATCTCCACCTGGGCCTTCCCAGGATTCTTCTTGTGGCGGCGATGACCCGCTCTTCTGCCCCGGGGTGGCTCTTCGGGACAGGGTTGACCCCTATCAGGCAGCCTCGGGGCGGCGCTGGTGCCGTGGCGGA
Organism: Viscum album; assembly: GCA_963277665.1. Lineage (NCBI taxonomy): Eukaryota > Viridiplantae > Streptophyta > Magnoliopsida > Santalales > Viscaceae > Viscum > Viscum album. The sequence goes on from OY728136.1 coordinate 1,447,895,585, forward strand.
GAGGGCCCCCACTCGAGATAGCGGGGGTGCGAGGGGCACCGGGGCAAATGTCGAAGGGTACATGGGGAGGACCTCCATGAACAGTACCCATGTGGACGGGGCCTCTGTTGGAACTGGCAGGAGCATGGGGAGGACCTCCATGGTCGATGCGGGTGGAGCGAGGCTGACCTTCACTCCTCGAGTTGCTGGGGTGAGGAGGACCTTCGCCGGTTGCAGAGAGGGCGTAGGGAGGGCCCCCACGTTGGAGAAGGACCGGGTGGACGGTGCCTTTAGGTTGGCGGCCGGGGGAAGGAGGATGGACTCCATACCCTGTATAGTGGGCGCGGGAAATGTTTCTGCGCTGAGCGTCATTGTCGCGGAGTAGGTCTTCCTGCAGGATGGGGGTAGCACGAGGAATGCCTCCATGACGAACCTCGGAGCGGGGAAGGCCCACGCTCTGTGGAGTAGTGGTATGGGGAGGACCTCCGTACGGGGTGACATTACCGCGGGTTAGCTCGCGGCGATCACCACTTGGGCCTGCAACCCGGAGAGTCAACCCATCCTGCCCATGGGGCGGTTGGGGTCTCAATCCTGGTTGGGTGAAGGAGTGCCCCTGCTCAGTGTATGCAGGGGCTTCACGATGCACGTCGGCGGTGGCTCGGGCCACTGTAGCTGTCGACGTTGACGCACTTAGGCGAGCGTCCTCAACCCGCGCCCGGCGCTGACGTCGGGTCAAGAGAGCTGGTGCAGGTGGTGCAGGGACGTAGTCTGCCTGCTCTTCCTGCAGGGCCGAACGGCGGCGCTGACGCAGCCGGGTGGGAGCTCTCGCCTGGAGCCCTTGGGTCGGGACCCTGAGCGGGCTGAGCCGGACGGTGCTCGCCTCTTCAGCGTAAGGCGAGGAGTCGTCAAGGCGTTCCAGAGACAAGCTCCCGAAACAGTTGAATGTTGGGGTGGGGAGCAGAGGCTCCCTGCGCGGCCTGTTAGGGCGGCGTTGACGGCGGGTCCTGGAGGCCTCTAGGTCCAGGCGGGCCATATCCTGGGTTGGGATGACCCCTTCTCCCTCATACCTGCGCACGAGGTTGTTGATCACCCTTCGCTGGATGACCTCTGATGGGGAAAGGGGGCGTGGGCGCCCCGTATTCCGCGATGTGGTGGCCGTCGTGGCGGTAGCGGCGCTATGTGGGGTGGTTGTGGCGGTGTTGCCCCTGCCCCTGCGTAGGCGAGCGGGCTGTGATCGCGTTTCTGAAATAGCAACCTGGTTCCTGAGAAACGAAGGGATCAACTCATCAGTACTGATAGGAAAAGGATTGACAGCTGGTGCCCCAGCGTTCTTCCATTCTCCATGTCTGTGAGAAGGATCCACGCCGATACGCTACAGAACGGAGTGCCCCAAGTTCTACTGCCCCGACTTCCGGTGAGTTTCACGACAGGCCCGCTATTTTCTTGGCGGGACCAGGCACCGGATATCTGGATCTGGTGACATGTCAATCTACTGGTGTCTCGAACGCTACTAATCTCCATATTGAGGAGAAGAAATTCATGTCGGGTTCACCATTTCTGTTTCCGACGCTTTCGCCGGGGCGCGCGCCCGTCCGTCCGTGGGGGAGGACGTGCGGCGCTTCTGTTGCCCTGCATTCCCGCTTTTGAAAGGCATGCGGCATTCACTCCTTATTCAGGGACGTCTGCTCCTTGATCGAAATGGGATTATGGGATGTCGGTTCTTCCTCCTGTGGATTCCTCCTCAGAACTCGTCACCTAGTCCGGGTCTCCCTTATAGATTTAATACGTAGTTCGTGAAACTCTTCCCAGTGCCATGTTTCCATGGACGCTGGTTAATTACACTGCTTCTGTCGGGACATTCCAAAGGGTCCAGTCAGGGTAGCAACCTTCAGTCAGGGGAGTAGTCACGTTGAGGCATCAGTAGCGTGTCTGGATGCTGGGGTACCTGGTATGTCTGTCTGTTATCCTTGACCACAAGGCTTCTCGAGGGCGTGGAAGCCCAAGGCATCCCACATCGAGTGCGGGGAATTATATGTCGTAGACACATATCTGAGGTTTTCCTTAGCTTCTCGTGCTAAACACAGGGTATGCCGCAAGTTTAACGTCCAGTGGAGATGGATCAACCCAACCAGAGCATTAGCTAGGATAGATCGGATTGAGGGATCCTCCTTGAAGGGATATCGATACTGGGGCCAGCCCATGGGCGACAGTGAAGAAGATCATACCGACATGGTCTCACCAGGATAAGACGGTCCGGGCGAGAATCGGAACAGGTGGTAGGTTGATGAATGGAGTGGAAGGAGAGTGAAGTGGGACCATCGCAGGGGCGACAGTGAAGTTGGGCTTGAGCCTTGACAAGGCTTCCTACATATCCCTGTGGTAGGGAATCAAAGTCCGCGTAGTTCAGGATGACGTCGATAAACTGACGTGAAGGTGGACCTTGGCCCGATGAGCATCGTCAGAGTACCGACGTGAAAGTAGACCTGTGGGTCCACTAGTGGTGGGCTTGAACCTTGGGAAGGCTTCCTACGTACCATGCCTTCACATGGATCAAAGACCTCATAGTTCAGATGGGGGTTTGTCGGTGAACCGACGTGAAAGTGGACCTTGGTCCGATGGGTGGTGGGCTTGAACCTTAGGAAGGCTTCCTACGTACCATTCCTTGACATGGATCAAAGACCTCGTAGTTTGGGTTAGTCACAACGGCTTGCCGTCGGACTAGAATTGGGTGTACAGTTTAATGTCATGAGGGACTAAAGGAGGCATGCAGTTTAACGTCATGATGGACGAGGGCGAAACTTGACGTGAATGAACGACCGAGCAATGTGGCTTGAACCCCATGGAGGCTTCCTACGTACCATGCCTTGACATGGATCAAAGACCTCGTAGTTCAGGTTAGTCACAACGGCTTGCCGTCGGACTAGAATTGGGTGTACAGTTTAATGTCATGCGGGACAAAAGGAGGCATACATTTTAATGTCATGCTGGACGAGGGCGAAACTCGACATGAATGAACGACCGAGCAATGTGGCTTGAACCCCATAAAGGCTTCCTACGTACCATGCCTTGACATGGATCAAAGACCTCATAGTTCAGGTGGGAAAGGGTTGCAACAGCTTACCATTGGACCAGAATGCAGTTTAACGTCGTGCTGGACCGGGGTGAGACCCGACGTGAAATGACAGGTGGGCTTGAACCTCATAGAGGCTTCCTACATACCATGCCTTGACATGGATCAAAGACCTCGTAGTTCAAATGGGATGGGTCGCAATGGCTTACCACTGGACTAGAATGGGACCCGACGTGAATGGATGATGGGTGGGCTTGAACCTCGTGGAGGCTTCCTACATACCATCCATTGACATGGATCAAAGACCTCGTAGTTCAAAGGATGGGTTTGTCGGTGAGCCGACGTTAAAGTAGACCCGGGGGTCCACTATTGGTGGGATTGAACCTCGTGAAGGCTTCCTACGTACCATGCCTTGACATGGATCAAAGTCCTCGTAGTTCGGAAGATGGGTTGGGTCGCAATGGCTTACCACTAGACCGGAGTGTAGTTTAACGTCATGCTGGACGGGGGTGAAACCCGACGTGAAAGACAGGTGGGCTTGAACCTCATAGAGGATTCCTACGTACCATGCCTTGACATGGATCAAAGACCTCGTAGTTCCAGAGAATATTCGGGGTCAGGGTCGGTGCTCACTCTAAGCCCACGTGAGTCATGCTCAGTGTGAGAAACAAGAGGTTGCAAGGACCTGACGATCACGTCGTGAAGGGTGCGCCCGTGAGAAGCGAAGAGGGGCTTATGCGTTGAGCGGCCCATGGTGTTGGGACTTACTCCAGGATGAAGGCCCATGGAGCGACAGAGCGTGGGAAAGATGGACCTTGGTCCGACGATGGGAGGTGCCTCGTTCCCTATCATGCCCTCCACTGACCTTGGTAGTGGGGAAGTACGGAGATGCAGAGGTGAAGCCATCCGTTGAGGGGGCTAGGGTCTCCCTTCTCTTACGAACATACGCCACTCCGACAAGGAGGATCTCATTCCATGTGAGGAAGAGTTCCATTCCCGTGGAGACGAGTGGTGTAGAAAATGTTCGAGCTGGGGGGACCCTTCGCGAGGGGCACGAGGTCGGATCACAGTTTAACGTCATGTGTTGAGGACGTGGTGCTTGGCAGTTTAACATCCTGCAGCTCGGACGAGGTGGGTTCACTCCAGACCCCTAGGACATACATAACCGGTACCCTCTGGTCCTTGGGGAAGGGAAGGTACCGGTAAGGCCATGAAAAGGTGGGGTCGTGGAACGAACCATCGAGGGGTCCACGTTAGCGTGGCTATGCGAAGAAGCAATAGCTGTTAGAGTGCCTATGCGAAGAAGCATTAGGCGAAGCAACGCTACGGGTGGTATTGTCCATGGGACCTTGAAATCACATCGTGCAAACCTGGAGGGTCACACGGGAAGAAGAGTCTCTAAGCAGAGGAGTGTGCTTTGCGAAGTTGAGTGCCTTGGCCTTAGCATGGGGCATAGGTGTGAGTGGAAGGTGCTTCACGAAGTGGAACAGTGTTCACGGAGCACTGCCTCGCGAGGAAGGGGTGCCTCGCGAAGCAGGGTCCTACGAAGCAGGGTCCTGCGAAGCAGTGTGCTTCGCGATATATAGTGATCCTGCCTTGGCATAGGGATCACTAGCATGGGTTGGGTGTTTCGTGAAGCATAAACGCTCCGCGGCTGCTCGGGTTCCCTTGGGAATCCCCTTCCTTCGCGAACGCCCTTGAGCTTCGCGAAGGGCATCCCTCTCAGAAGAGGGGCTCAAAACGAGACAAAGCAGAGTCGCCTCGCGAAGTAGAAATACCTCGCGGAGCTCATGATTCCCGGGGCAAAGAGTGCTTCACGATTCGGGAGAGGAGAAGCCAAAAGGTCGGATTGTCCGTCCTCGGGACTCAGGGGGAGTCCAGTATTTATATAGAAGGGGTGCCGCGAAGCAGGGCTCGCGCGCTGCCTCCGGTGCTTCGTGGTGCGCTCGCGAACATCAACGTCGTCCGCGGAGCATTACCGCCTCCAAAGCTTCGCGGCGGCTCGCGAACGTCAAATGGGTTCGCGGAGGATTACCGCCTCCGGAGCTTCGCGGCGGCTCGCGAACGTCAAATAGGTTCGCGGAGCATTACCGCCTCTGGAGCTTCGCGAGGCCGCGAGGGTCAGGGCGCTTCGCGTGGGTGCTTCGCGGCGGGGCTTCGCGGCTGTGCTTCGTGAGGCAGCGCGCCAGCTGTCTTTTTCCTTCCTTTCTTTCGGGCCGTATTTTTGGCGCCAACAGTGTCAATTCAAAATATATTTTTTATATAATACATCAAAAAGTACAAATTATAAATGTATATTTACCTTTACTTTTACATATTTGATCTTGGCACTCTTTTTCTTTGTTTTTTTCAAAAGTAAACCCATCCCATGTTAGAAAATAATATGAATTGGATAAATTTAAAATTCATTATAATATAAAAAACTACTAAGAAATTGAAACTTAATTTTCCAATATATTCTAAAAACTTTCCCGCACATCTCCATAGATAGAGAATATCCAATAAAGTGTTTTCTCCCTAGGACAAAAAACACCTAGCATCCAATAATCAATGATATAAAATAAAATTTAACGTTAGTGGTTTTTTATGTTAAAAGATAATGAACCCTTTTCCAGATATATGTTTCATACCCCTCACAAAAAGGCATCATCCAACACTGCGTGATTATCTTCTTTTAAAATCTTTCAGCAATATAAAGTGTTATTTATTCCTCATCCAATACATGTCCTTTAGGGGAAATCAATTGTGGGTCCATGAATCCATATACATTTGTCCTTTCATTCTTCTCACACATGTTATAAAGATACCTAATTCAAAACAGACATAAGTAAACATTTTTAATAAATATAATGCAGGGAAAGGTGTTAAGACTTAAATGGAAAAAATTTGCACCGCATTGATGCCCAACTTATCTCTAGTAACAAGATCCATGATACCATTTTTCATAATCCCCACATTTATTTCACATCCACAAACATGAGCTTCCATTGGAAGCTCATTATGATCCACCAAAAAATTTGAATATCTTGACAATTGATCAAGACTACTAGAATCTATATCTGATGTCATAGCCATTTGTCTTTGTTGTTGTATATACATTATTTCTTTACCTTTGAATTATTTCTGTAAAAATAAATAGAAAAATATATTAGTCTTCAAATGTTAAAATTTTAATAAAAAACTAAAATCAAAGATATAACATACATACCTCTATGGTAATGAGTCGTAGAAGTATGGATGACCAAAATGTGGCTGATACTATGTCAACTATCGTCACCTCATCTATAGGTAATGTTAGTCGAGTTGATCTATCTATAATATCATGTACAATGACCCTATGATGCTCTACCTCTAACTGTTGATGATGAACTGTATCTCCTATACAATATACCAGCCCATATGCAACTATATGATGGTGAGGATCATCAATATACAACTCACAATAAGTAAGAAGTTGTGGTAGAGGAGTATGATAAAAATGGGGTCTTCAGGATGAGGTGGGGGAGTGGGAGCTACTGGCGGAGGTGGAGGATAAATAATGGGGTCTATAGGGGGAGGTTGAGGAGTGGGAGCTGCAGTCTAAAATTGTCTTTTCATGTTTGCAAACATAGATTGTACCAATTCTATAATCTTTTCCTCCATCATCACATTAATATTATGAACTTTAGCCTCCAAGGATTTTATTTTTTTTATAAACACCCTCAATGGAAGAATTTTAATAATGTGGCAACACTTTTTCTTACTAATACACCTGTCAGATATCCTCGTACACGAACAGGGTGTCCGGGATTTTCCAATATTGCAGATAAAATATCTTTCCTCCCAGCAGCTATAAAACCCCATGTGAGCTCTACTCCTCAAGAAAATCCTATATTAATTAATTGAACATTTCTGTAACGATCGAAATTATATAAATAATATAATTAACTTAAATAAAGAAAATAAATATCCTACAATCCTCTCAGCTATGATTCTTGATTCTTCCGAAAGATATTGTCCCTTTTTTCCAATTTGAGGTCTCTTCCATTTTTCATGTCTAGGTGGAGGGTATGGAGGTTTATCCTCTCTAGAGCTTGAAGACTCAGCTGTCAGTTTTTTGTAATTTTTCCACCATCATTTGTTCTTTCAATAATGTATACCCTCCCTGAGATAAACTTGAGTGTATACATTTTTAGATTGGATCTCTTGATGATATGTCCATGTTTTCTATAAATTAATAATAATAAATCAATAAAAAAACATTAATAAGATCATTTATATAATAAATATTATAAAAGTTTACATTTCCCTTACCAAAAATGAATCTTTTCTTATACTTTTAACAAATTTACTCCATGTTTCTTCATCTATGAAAGGATATATATGACATGTATTGTCATGATTCCTATGACCAAAAATGAAATCAGATGTGAGGGTTGATTTTAAATCCCTCCATCTCCTGGAAGCCATCGATAAACATTTCTTCCTAACTCCTCGAGTGTCAGGAATATCAAATGTCATATGATAAAGAAGAGGTAAAACATATTATACTAGAAAAATTTAAAGATTAGTCAAAAAATTGGAAAAGATCATACCAAAATCATCTCCCACAATTGAGATATTATTGGTTTATCCACAATTCTCCAATCATTATACCAAATTCTTACTTTGCTTTTACCCTGAGTTGATAAAAAACTCTTAAAATATTTTGCATTTGGATCTCTAGGAATAAAATTCTCATCAAACTCAACCAGTATCCTATGGTCCTAGCTACGATCAAGTGATAATTTCGGTAAATGTGTGTAGCTGTATTTACCAACTCTTAAACTCTTCTTTGTCATTATGGGAGCACATGAGGAAGATTGGGTAACATCAAGAGGAGCATGTGAATGTTCCTCCCTAGACATATGATCATGATGCTCATCTCCAGAATCATGTGGTTGATCAACTGATTGATCTATCCTTATCCTCCAAATAAAAAAAACATTAGTTCACAAATATAAAAATTCAAATGTTACAATACTATTATGAACAAAAAATGGAAAACTGAACTAAGTTATGTAATAGTAAACATGGTAAATTTGGTAAGCATGTTAAACAGTGGTAAACATGGTACACAAGGTAGTGTAATTTTCATTCAACAAAATCAATAAATATATAATTTACCTAAAGGAAAACTATGGTAAACTATGGTAAACATGGTAAACATGGTAAAGTAATTGTCATTCAACAAAATCAACAAATATATAAGTTACGTAATGGTAAACATGATAAACTAAACTAAACAAAATTAAAATAAACAAAAATTTATACTTATTTGTTTTATTATGCATTTTATTAGAGAAAAAAATTACAATATCTTATATTTTATGATATTAGTAAGTGTAAACAAGAAATAAACATATGTTACATGTAAAATTAGGACTGTACAAATGGACTGTTTTCCCAAATTCCTTTGTCATGATCGTTCCTTATGGAAAAACCATGTCTTCAACATGCTCATCATTATTTTCTGCTAATATTTTCATGGAAGTAGGGATATCACATAAATAATCATCTTCATCAAGTTGATCCTCACCAACATATTGTTTTCCCTTATAAAACAACAGACCACTGGATATCCGATTGATCAACTACATAGAAAATCTATTTTCATTTGCCGCCATTATAAAAGAATATGTTGTGTCTTCCAATATATTAAAATTAACAACTATCATTCCAAATTCATCATGTCTAACACTATTGTTATCAATAAACCATTTGCAGTTAAAAACAGGAACTTTAATTTTAAAGTAATCAACCTCTCATATTTCTTCAATGACTGCATAATATGAACTTGATGTAGAAATTGGGTTTTTGTCTTTAGAACTCGAAGAATAAATTTCTTCTGCAAACACCAATACACCACAATTCTGAACTTCACTTCTGTTGTCCTGAGCTTTCGTATGAAATTTATATCCATTAATGTCATACCTGGACCATGTTATCACATTTAAACTTGGACCACCCACTAACCATCTTAATGTATCTTATACATCTAATATACCAATCAAGGTCTTTTTAAACCATGGAAAAAAATGTTTTGTTGTGATCATTCAAAATCCACATTTCTTTCTTCTTTGGATGACATTGTTTCAACTCATTAATATGCAATATGATATACAGTTGAGCATCATCTATGTTATTCAAGATGTATAATTCTACCTTCTTCATTTGTTCAGCTTAAAATGATTTGACTTTCAAGCCATGAATCCCCCTACCCTCATTATTAACTCGTTCATGGAGAGATGGAGGCAAACCTATGTACTTCACCACAGCCAAGTAGCTCATATAAAACTCTCAACCTACTCTGAAATATAATTTTCAATAATGGAGGCTTCATGTCGATGTAGATTCTTAACATACCCCTTCAAAATTTTCATATACCTTTCAAAAGGATACTTCAAACGAAGATAAACTAGTCCAAAAAGATTTATTTCTCGAACTATATGAACCATTAAATACACAATTATATCAAAAAAGATGTAAGAAAATACATTTCCAATTAAAAAAGTATATAAATTGTATCCTTTTCAAAAATGTTCAAATCATTCACATCAATAACCTGATTACAAATTGAATTGAAAAAATAACACAACTTCATTATAGTCTTTCTGACACGGATGGGAAATATTCCATGCAATCCAACTAGTAGAAGTTTTTTCATCATGACATGACAATCATGAGATTTCATACCTATCAACTTCAAATACTTCAAAGATACTACATTTTAAGAATAACCTTGATGCACTTTGATATCATGAAGACACTGAAAAAATCTATTTTTCTCCCTCTTGGATAATGTATGAAAATTTAGGGGAAGAAATGTTCATCTTCCATTAAAAGTGCGAACTAACTCCAAATGTATTCCCATTGATAGTAATTCTAATCTTACATTCAACCCATATTTAGTATTTCCTTTAATATCTAACAATGTTCCAATCAATCTGTCACATATATTCTTCTCCACATGCATGACATCAATATTATGTTTCACTTCATGATATCTCCAATATGGTATCTCAAAAAATATTTACCTTTTCTTCCAAATATGTCTATCATTACCATATTTATGTGTCTTTCCCAATGACATGTCATGGTTTTTCACCCTCTCAAAATACACATTAGGGGATAAAGGTTTTGGATCAATATCAAACTCTTTTAAGACATTGAATTTCTTTTTTAGTATTCTATAAAAGTGATCCATAGGAAAAAACATTCGATTACCCATGTATATTGTTTTCCTCCCATGATGAAATTGAAAATATGAAGTCTGTTGTTCGCAAATTGGACATGCTTTATGCCCCTTAAAACTATATCCAAACAAATTTCCATATTCTGTAAAGTCATTTATAGTGAACATAAGCAATGCATGCAGTTGAAAATATTCGATTTTATAAGAATCATACACCCTAATACCATCCTCCCATAAAAGTTTCAAATCATCAATCAATGGTGACAAGAAAACATAAATATCTTTTCTGGGTTGCTTCGGACCAAAGATCATTATACTTAACATGACATATTTTCAGTTCATATAAACTTCAGAAGATAGGTCATAAATTACCAATAAAATGGGCCAAGAACTATGTGTGCTACTGAGGGTTCGGTATGGATTCATTCCATCTGTGCACAACCCAAGTCTGAGATTTCTAATTTCATTTCCAAATATAGGATACTACTCATCAATTTTCTTCTAATGTGGACAATTAGCTGGATGTCGTATTTTTCCATCACATGTCCTCTCATCGGCATACCATCTTAACCTTTTTTCATCATGTGAATTAGAAAATAAATGTTTCAAATGATGAATTATAGGAAGATACCAAAATACCTTGGTAGGGATATTTGTAATATCTACATCAGCGTGTGATTTTTCTTTCAACTTATACTGTGATGTCCCACATTTAGGACACTCTGACAGAAATTAATATTCCTTCCTATATATCATACAATCATTTGGAAAGGCATGTATTTTCTTGTATCCCAATCCAGTCGGGCATAATATTTTCTTGGCCATATAATGTGAATCTAGAAGATCGTTGTCTTTTGTAAGAATGTCTTTCAACAAATTAAAGCAACTCTGTAAAACTTTTTTCACTCCATAAATGTTTCTCCTTCAGGTTAATCAATCTTATCATCACCAATAAAACCATAAAATCCATACAACTAGGATATAATGGTTTTTCAGCATCACCATATAGACTCGCAACTGTCAGTTCTATCTCAATTTGTTCTGCAGCAATATCACAAATCATTTCTTCAATTCCATCAGAGTTACCATCTTGCAAATCATCATCACCAATAGATCTAACATTGTGTCAAATTTCACCATGCCAAATCCAAGATCTATAACTCCGATTAAAACCATGAAAAATCATATGATCTTTGATGTCTCTACTTTTCAACTTCTTTATATTCAAACATTTCAGGCATGGACAGAAAAACAAGTAACTACTTGGAATATTTTGTTTAGAAAATTACAAAAGGGCATCAACACCTTTCTCATATTCATTACTCATTCGATGTTCCATAATCCAACTTCGACTCATTATTACCTATAAAAATATCAAAATTAAACATCTTGTTAAGATAAGACAATTTTATATTTATATGAAAAATATCATAATTTGAAAGTAAAAAAATTTTGAAATATAAAACAAATGTATGTGTATTTAAAAAATATATGCATGAAAATTATTTTAAAAATAAAATCTAGTTAGATATAATATTTTTAAATTTATATTGGATCCTTTCTTCTTAAGGTACACAAATAATATATCCTAGTGCAATTGGATACCAAATTCACCCTTCTGTAAAAAAGAAATATGAAGTATAACTATTAAAATATGTATGCATTCAATACTGAAAATTACACCTATCTCAATGATTTGAAACCATTGGATAGCCCCTGAAACCATTGAGATAGAATACCCTAATGGTTTCACACACTGTTGGCATGATGGTCGTTGCAATATCCTGATACCAACGATTCTAAAGAAACTGTTGGTGTAGACTACCTGAAGTTAAAATATACCAACGGTTTCAATGAAACCGTTGGGATATATATATATATATATAAAGGGGGTTTCCAATTAGTTAGGGGATATCCAGGGGTGGTGGGGGTTGTCCAAGGGGGTGGGGCGTCCAGGGGGTGTTGGGGGCTGTCAAAGGGGGTGGGGTGTCCAGGGGGTGGGGGAGTGGTGTCTAGGGGGTGAGGGGGTTTTCCAACCCCAACCCCATTGGACACCACCTTCCACCCCTTAGACACCCCCTAGACACTACCACCCCCTAAATAGCACCCCCACCCCTCTGGACACCCCCACCCCCTAGACACCCCCATCCCCTGGATACCCCCTACCCCCTTGGACAGCCCACTCACCCCTAGACACACCCACCCCCGAGACACCACCCCCACCCCTTGACACCCCCCCCCCCCCACCCCCTGGACACCACCCCCAACCCCTACTCCCTTAGACACCCCCCTTGGACACCCCCACCCCCTGGACAGCCCCTCACCCCTCCTAGACACCCCCCCCCCCCGGACACCCCTACCCCCTTGGAAATCCCTCTCACCACCCCTGGACACCACACCCACCCCCTTGGACACCCCATGGACACCACCACCCCCTTGGATAGTCCCCCAACCCTCTAGACAACCCCCCCACCCACCCCACCCCATGGACAGCCCCCCACCCCTTTAGACACCCCCACCCCCTGGACACCCCCATCCCTATGGACACCCCTGACCCCATTGGACAGCCCACTCACCCCCCATAGACACCACCACCCCACCACCTGGACACCCCCACCCCCTAAACACCCCCCCCCCCCACCCCCTAAATATCCCCCACCCCCTGCATACCTTCATACCCCCTTGGAAAGCCCTCTCACCCCCTGGACACCACCCCCACCCTCTTGGATAGCCCCTGGACACCACCACCCCCTTGGACACCCCCCCACCCCCTGGATAGCCCTGGACCCTCTGGACATCCCCCCACCCCCTGGACAGCCCCCCATCCCTTTAGACACCCCCCACCCCCTGGACACCCCCCATCCCTGTGGACACCCCTGACCCCCTTGGACAGCCCACTCACCCCCCTAGACACCACCACCCCACCACCTGGACACCCCCACCCCCTAAACAGCCCCCTCCCACCCCCTAAATATCCCCCACCCCCTGGATACCTTCATACCCCCTTAGAAATCCCTCTCACCCCCTGGACACCACCCCCACCCTCTTGGGTAGCCCCTGGACACCACCACCCCCTTAGACACCCCCCCCCCACCCCCTGGATAGCCCTGGCCCCTCTGGACATCCCCCCACCCCCTGGACAGCCCCCCCCCCTCCCCACACACACACACACCTCTGGACAGCCCTCCACCCCCCCTGGACACCCCCCATCCCCGTGGACACCCTCAACCCCCTTGAACAGCCCACTCACCCCTTGGACCCCACCCCCTAAACAGCCCACCCACCCCCCAGGACACCCCCCCCCCACCCCTGGATACCCCATACCCCCTTAGATAGCCCACTCACCCCCCTGGACCCACCCCCCACCCCATGGACACCACTCCCCACCCCCTACCCCCTTGGACACCCCCCACCCCCTGGATAGTCCCCTCACCCCCCCCCCCCTGGACACCACCCCCACCCCCTAGACACCCCCTCCCCCTTGGAAATCCCCCCCCCCCACAGACACCACCCCCACCCCCTTGTACATTCCCTGGACACCACCACCCCCTTGGACAGCCCCCCACCCCTCTGGAGATCACCCTACCCCCTGGACACCCCCCCCCCCCACCCCCCAACCCCCTAGACACCCCTACCCCCTTGGACAGCCCACTCACACCCCTGAACACCGCTGCCCCACCCCCCTGGACACCCCTACCCCCTGGACACCCCCACCCCCTTGGACATCCCCCTCACCCCCTAGACACCCCCCCACCCCCTTGGACAACCCCTGCACCCCCCCCCCCCCCTGCACACCACCACCACCCCCTTGGACACCCCTTGGACACACCCACCCCCCTGGACATCCCCTCTAGACACCCCCCCCCCCACCCACTTGGATAGCCCCCCAGCCCCTTGGACACCCCCTGTATGCACACACACACATGATAGAACACACAAAAATTGTAAACTTGCATGATATCACTTCCATGGTTTATTTTAATAGAAAAGAATTTATCATGGTATAAATGAACACTATGAAACTTACCATGATAGCAATAACAAAGATAGAAAAATAACATCTCAAAAAATTAGTTCAGTGCATCAAGAAATATAAAAACTGAAATCGAGCCATGTGAGGCTTACTTGAGTGTTGCGAGTCGACCTGATAGATCTGGTGATTATAATGATGAAGAATTATGTTGGAAAAATGAAGTTGGAGGGCATTACTATGATGAATACTTTCTAGGTTTTTCACGCGAGAGAGACGAGTCGCAGGTCTCCTGATCGAATAAAATAGAATGAATGAATATAGGGTGCGATAAATCATTTAAAATTTTTATGAGGACGGTTATTTAATAACCGACGTGACAAACTATTTTTTTTTATGTTTGTAACATCATTTATTTAATAACCGAGGTAGAACATAATTTATCACATTGGTTATTTTATAATATACCTTATAAATTGCGCTTTATCACGTCGGTTCTTTTGATAACTAACGTGATAAATTGCCAAGATTTTCTTTATCACATTGGTTATTTTATAACTGACATGATAAATCACCCAGATTTGATATTTCACATTGTTTATAAAATAACCAACGTGATAAATCCAATCTCAGTATTTTTTACATTGGTTATAAAATAACTGACGTACAAGATTGATTCTCATTGATTTATCACGTCGGTTATAAAATAACCGATGTGATTAATCTATTTTTACAGCTTTTCACATCAGTTATATAGAACCGACGTGAAAAATGCTGACATTTTAAACACTTTTTCCACTAGTGATGGTTTTTGATATAAATGAAAGAATAAGGTAAATAGAGTAATGGAAAAAAAGAAAGAGGGTTTTACCTTTCAAAATCCCTTGGAATAAAAAGAGGATGAGATCAATGTCCCAAGGTAAATAAGGAGGAGATTCCTTAAGCTCATCCAAGAGTAGGTAATGCAGTTGGGGAAGGAAAAGAGATCCAAAACCCTAAAAATTAATGAGGGGAACAAAAGATATTTCAAAGTTTAATAAATTCTAGGTAGTTTCACAGTTTAGCTACACATTTTACCAAATTTTGTTTTAACCATGCTACCCCCACTATAAAAGCTATAGAACAATGATTGAATGTCTTGTATTATTTCCTTTAATCATTAGGTAACTATTCAATAGGGGAAAACTTCCAAAAAATAAAGTAAAAGTTAACTATCAAAAATGAAAAAAATAATTTGAAATTATATAGTATATAATGCCTTCATGAACTAGGGGATGTCCGAGGTTGGGTATGTTTCTGGTCATGTTATCATTTGTATAATAACAAATATGGGATGTTTCTTCACATAATATGGTCCCTCAATTTATTAATATTAAATAATCATACAGTCGTACCTTGATAATACATATGATGTTATTATCTATTCGGTTGAGGGGATTGTATTATGCTCATCCATAAAGGTCAATGGAATGTGATGTATTCATTGGCTTGGTCAGTCGATACTCAGAGAATCAAGAACATATAAGTTAGATATATGGGATTAAAAAAATTCATTTTCTAGGGTCACTCAATATCTAGGATAAAGGGATCGAATTAAAATTTATTCTTATGTTAGTATCACATACGGATGTGTCTAGAACTGAGAGGGGATGAATCAGTGTTGGTATGTTTTATCCTATTTAAAATGCTTATCACTTATTAGCTCTTCAATTATTTAGTGAATGGATTCATTATTCCTTTTATTTCTTTATTTATCTTGCATTTGATTAGTATGTATGTCACGACCCACCTTCCCCAATATGAGGGAAGGGACAGAAAACTGCCAGACCCATCCTTCTTCGAGTTTAAGGAGAGATAATGGCCCTTGATTCCCACCTTCAATAAGCCCAGGAGTGGAAACTAGCACCAAGGGTATAGAATATCATGTAATATGGAATGCATTACCCTTTTTATAGAACAATATCAGGAGATAAGATAGTGAATCCCAAACAACTCCAAATACTAAAAGTAAATGTAAATCCAAGAATCCATTCCCATATACATGTTCAAAATAAATTGATACAAAGTACAAGATACTCTATATGAAAGAAACAAAAGAAAAAAAAAGAAGAAACGACATATGTTCTGAAGCCTAGGCTATTAAGGTCCAGCACTATCCTCAAACTCCTCCTGGAAACCTGAAAGAAGTTTTATATGTGTAGGGATAGTATATAGGTATACTCGGAAGGGAAACAAAAAGATCTTGTGAACAAGTGGGGAGACATTCTAATGCCCTATGAGAAAATATAGAGGTAAGAAAAACACCTAGAAAGGAAAACTATCCACCCAGCCTCACCAAGGAACACTCCCCAAATAACAAAATTTAGGTAAAATATAGTAACATCACATCAATATTTATCTTCCACGCACTGCTTTCCCACTGGTTATTTAGAACATCCTATGCATCAGACCTCCCCCAAAAATCCCATTGTAGTCCCACTGCCACCCCAAAAACAACCATATGGGACATCCAAACTGTGCGTTTATCCAGCCCACAAACACTTGGTCCACCACAACCACACATAACCATGCTAGTAGACACTTGGTCCACAACAACCACACATAACCACACCTGCAGAAACCTAGGACACAATAACCACTTCCACACCCGAAGACACCAGGGACTTATCCCAAAGACACTTGGGAAACAAACCTGCCCACAAACACCTAGTCCAACCCACCACAACACACTCTGCCCAAATATAATTGGGCCATAATGAACCTTAGTCCATCACAGCCTTCCCAAAGAGTCTTGGGCTACCTAGGAGACGGAGCATAAAAAATCTAATAACTAGACACTCCTAGTAATTTTCAGAAAAACACCCTCCCCCATGAAATAAGGGTGTTCAGCATGAAGTGATCAACATGGGTGTGGAGCGTATAAGAAACACAAGAAATAATTTTTTTATACATATAGGTAATCAAGCACTCATCTAAACCTAAGGGTCCCGAAACCAACAACCATCCCGCACACAACCACTCTTGCTACTACCCCTACATCCTTAAGAACATAACATCCACAACCATAGCACAACCCATTTCTGGAAAATAGTTTCCCATTGTACTCGTTCTTATTATCATGTTAAATTGATTCCATTTGAATAATTATTCACTACTAGGAAACTAACATCCATAACCACAAGCCAAAACAACAATTGAAAGAAAATAGAAAATCAAGCATTTAAGCATTCACTTTTGGTTCTCTTGTAAGTAACATCATCAAAATGGGATCCGTGAGATCCCTCTAAGTACTACAACTAAACCAAGCGCCAACTTATAGGGTCCAGTACATTTACCTCCAACTCTAAATGGCCTCAGATTCACAAACTGATAACCTATCAACCAGAGATTTCATTCCCATCTATGTTACCCCACAAGGCATCAAACAGAGCAACCATTCATATCATCATAACAGAGATAGGGATTTTTTCATATTTAGCCAACACCATTCATTAAGTTCCTTCTTTTCATTTGTTTAACCATGGTGATCACACAATGGTTCTTATTCATTAGGCATCCATTTAATCAATCAGTTTTATGTGATTAATTAGTTTCCATGTTACAGTCATTCAATCACAAGATTATCTATAAAAACATAGCTTCATTAGTGGGCAAGAAAGAACCACCAACGGCTATGATTTTAAGTGGACATGAGCCCATATAATTCATAACATAAAAATGAAGGTAAAATAAAACAACATCATAATATTTCACACCCCTTCATTCTTTAAAAGTATATTTATTATCTCTGTTAAAGTTGATTTCATCTACGTCTGAGGGAACATCATCAAACTCACCCTTCATGATACATAGTAAAGAGAGATTAAGGAAGAACCTCTACTTAGATGATCAAGGATCGAAGTTTTCTCTTTGTACCAAGAACTGGGGATGGCATGAATTTTAGGAAAAGAAAACTCCAAGGCTAAGTAGGAGGGGCTCTAGCACGGGCACATGTTTTATCTCCAGAGGAATTCTCGAGGCACACTAAGAGAAATGAAAAGGAATAAGGAAGAGTGGATATCAACTTAAGAAGAGGCAATATCCTAAAATCAGGTAGATCATTTCAAAGTACATAAAAGTAGGATTGTGGATTGACCACATGGATTGGTAATTTCACACATTGGTATTAATTGATATTTAATAATTCCCCTTGAAAACTGTAGAGATAGACCAGCGGACGATTGTGATTTGATATATTTTCTTTAAACAGAGAAAAAAACACGTAATAGGGGTGAAACTGGGAAAAATAGGGAGACTCAAAATTGTGGAAAAGGGTGTGACACCAATAAAAGGGCCACACGTTTTGGTAAATCAAGGTTCTCCTAACTCTGGGTGGGTGGTTTAAAATATATTTTACGGGCCTTAAATCTCTTTGAAAGGGGTATTAAAACACGTTTACATCAAAAGAGGTGTTACTGGAGCGAAATTGAAAAGTCCCAAAGAAGTTAGAAATGACCCACTGATGGGTGATTCACCAACACACAGGCACCATCACCCTGGCACATGCCGATCTGTGCCACTGATGGTCCATCGGTGCCATAGATGGCCCATCGGTGCCACAGTTCGTTCAACCTAAAATTTGGAAAACTCCATAATGAGTCATTGATGGTCCCCAGGATACCTCAGACATCAGGATTTGTAGAATTAATGGTCTTGGAGGGTCCGGGTCCTTACATTATATACCTCTCAAGATATTCTCTCCCTCAATAATTCAAGAGTAAAGCTGAAGAAAAGATAGGGGTCTAAATAACCACCTCATAAGATACCTCTCAGGGACAAACCACCCTATAGTTGTTCGAAATTTGAAATAAAACCTCGACATCCCATGACATCTCTCTCATATATATCTTATAAACAATGGTGGAAACACTACCACTCCTCTCCCCCACGTAACCGCACAAATATAGAAAGGTCACACCGTCTAGACACATGGATTAGGGATATCCTTCTTCCTTTTCAAGATACTATCTTTTTTGGGTGACATTGACTTGCCCACATGGGTTTCATTGCATCCAAATTAATGCATCTTGATTAAGGACTAGGTTATCCTCTCCTCATATTCAGGAATTTTCACACAAAATAGGGAATAGGGAAATAACTTATCATACAATAAGAAATTTCAAACATTACATCATAGTCAAGGCACAAGGAAAACACAAGATCAAAACTCAGAACAGCTTTGGGTAATGGGCATGAATTTGTGCCTCTCATTCCTAGGTATGCTCCTCGAGGACACCATGCCTGCACAACACATGAACTAAGGGAATGGTCCATCCACGAAGCACCTTTTCCTAATGATCCTTGATTATAATTGGTATCTCCACAAACATCGCATTGTCCTTGATATCCAACTCTCTCAAATTGAGGATGTGGGAGTCTTCGTGTAGATACTGACAAAGCTGAGATACATGGAAGACATTGTGGAACCTCTCTAACTGCAGTGGAAACACTAGTTGATATGCCACCTCACTGACTCATCCCAACACCTCTAAGGGTCCGATGAGACTAGGAGAGATATTTTTACCTTTACTAAACCTCCGCTGCCCACATCGAGGGGAAACCTTCAAGAACATGTGATCTCTAACCTCAAACTCCAAGGGACCACTCCTATGATCCGCATACGACTTCTTCCAATACTGAGTTTCCTTCATCCTTTCACGCACAAGATGGACCTTCTCCTTCGTGCTCTGCACTACCTCTAGTCCAAGAACACCTACCTCCCCAACCTATATCCATCATATGGTTGAATGATGCGGTCTTTCGTACAAGGCTTCAAATGGTGACACGCCAATGTTAGAGTGATAGATATTGTTGTAGGCAAACTCTACCAGAGAAAAGTGTCATACTCACAATCCTTTGATTTCCATAACACACGCTCGCAGCATATCCTCCAACGTTTGGATGGTCCTCTCTGACTGCTCATCCTTCTGAGGGTGGAAAGTAGTGCTAAGACATAGTTAGGTGCCAAAAGCACACTGTAATACTTTCCATACTCATAAATTAAAGCATGTATCCCGATAGAAAAAAATGGCTATGGAAACTCTGTGCATCCTCACAAATTCACCTATGTACTTCTGTGTTAAGCCATCCATTGCGCTCGACTCCTTAATCACTAATAAGTGAGTCGATTTCGTCAATCAGTCCACCACTACCTAGATGGCATCATATCCTCCCTCATAATTGGGTAGTCTTATGAAAAAATCCATTGATATTTCATCCCACTTCCACTCTGGAACTTCTAAGGGCTGCAATAGACCTCTAGGAAGACGGTGTTCAGCCTTCACCTACTAATACATGAGGAACTTTGCCACAAAATATGCCATTGTCTGCTTTACTCTAGGCTACCAAAACTGACCTCTCAAGCCCCGATACATCTTGGAAACTCCAAGTTGTATCACCAGGTGTGAGTTATGGAACTCATCAAGAACTCCCTCACGCATCGCTGCTGGGACAAACAGCTTCCCATGGAAAAACATCTAATTCTAACTATCCTATGACCATCCTTTCGGAACATCACCATGGATAACAGGATCATGCATCACTTCAGCCTATGAGTTTCCACATTGAGACTCCTCCACCTGTTGTACCAAGGAACACTACATTGTCTTCTTAAAGATACAGTCTCTACCACCCTCCACTCTCATACCCATATGTAAAGAAACCACCTCATCCATTGCTTTAAAAGCATCTTCTGACTTCTGAACCACATCCTTATGTGACTTCCTGTTTAAGGCATCAGCCACCACATTCCCCTTTATTAAGGTGTAGGAGATTTCGAAGTCGTAGTACTGAAGAAACTCCATCCACCTCTTCTGCCATAATTTCAAGTATCGTATAGAGATGATATACCTCAGACTCCTATGATCTATGAAGACCATGAAGCATTACCTGATAAGGTAATGCCACCACAGCTTCAGTGCAAACACAACCGCTACAAGTTCCATATTGTGGGTGGAATAGTTATGTTCATGAGAGAATAATTACCTATACCCATAAGAAATCACTCCTCATTCTTGTATTAGCACACACCCCAAGCCTAGACCAGAAGCATCACAGAACACTTAAAACATTACCCCTTCCTCTAGAAATCTCAATATTGGGGAACTGACCAATTTCTCTTTCAGATAACTGAATGCTTCCTGGCACTAATAACTCCATACGAAATCCTAGTACTTTCTGTTCAAGGCTGTCAAAGGTACTGTAACTCGAGAGAAGTCAGGTACGAACCTTTGTTAGTAACTTGCTAGTCCCATGAAACTATGAACCTCTACCACATTCTTGGCTACTATCCAAGAAACAACCGCTTTGACCTTCTATGGGTCCACTTCTATCCCCTGCTGGGAAACCACATGTCTAAGGAAGTGTACCTCTCATGTCCAGAACTTTCACTTGGAAAACTTCTCGTAGAGATGGTGATGGCGGAGGACCTCCAAAACTATCCTTAGGTGATTAGCGTGATCCTCCTATGATCTTGAGTAGATCAGGATGTCATTGATGAACATGAATAAGAATCAGTCCAGATACTCATTGAAAATAGAGTTCATGAGCCCCATGAACACAGCTGGTGCATTCGTAATGCCGAACAACATGACCATGAACTCAAAGTGCATGTAACTACATCTGAAAGCAGTCTTTGGGGTGTCACCCTCCTCACCATCAATTGGTGATATAAGGACTTGGTCTTAAAACATTACATAATATTGAATTAAATAAATAATTCACATTGATGATCTTTTCAGGTTTAGAGTTTTAGAGAGTTAGGTCATACTTATTACATTTCATCTAAAAAATTACAAAGTATACAATTCTACTCTGTTTCCATTTTTTTCATAAAATAAAAACTTTTTGAAAAAAAAAGATTCATGTCTAGTTCCATGTTTTAGACAGCATGACTTTTCCTTGATCCCATCCTTGACCATATTCTGCTTTATATCCTATGAAAAACATTTCAAAAACATGGGATGAGTACAAAAAGCTCAGTAAGGGATACACAAAGAAGAAAAACTGTTAGTTTTTCAAAACAACAAGTAAACCATGAATACCTTATCATAAGAAATACTTTTCACCTTTATGAAGTAGTAAATACTCTTCACCAAATAAAATTTCATTTCTTACTATTTTTTAACCAAAATATTACCATAAAACCCATAGAAAGAACATATAACATATAAAGGTAACTTGGGACATAAACATACTTAAATGGAATAACCATACGGTCGACTTCCACGCATATCACTAAATGTAATAACCATACGGCTAACTTCCATACCCAATACATTGGAGGTTATAACATAACCACCCATCATATTTGATCACGACACCACCCGTCATTTGGTTTATCACGTAACCACCTATCAAATTTCCAAGTACCATTATAAAATCATAACACATAAAACAAATATAAAGGAAAGATGAAATTTCCACATTTCAATCACAACATATCATTTAAACATATTGACATAGAAAAATACATTATCAAAACCATTTCCAATACCAAAATACGTAAAAGAGTATATGGTATTTATTTTCCTTTTAAAAACATTATGTCTTGTTAAGGAAGCCAAGGATCAAATAATAATCGTGGCGGCGGAAAAGGTCGTTGTCATTGCTTACGTTAAAATATTATTTTTTTTGTTTAGTAAAATTACTTGTAGAAAAATATTCCCTTTGAATGAAATGAAAAGTAAAAGTTGTTTATTTATCGTATAAAATAAATTCATGTATAAAATAAAATATGCCTCAATGAAATGAGATTGAGACGAAGTCCCTTACCTCGTGTCCGACTTGACCCCTTCGTTCATTAATTTTCTAAATAATAAACTTAAGTTAATTTCTACTTGATTAAGAACCTTTTTCAAGTTTATTATTCCTTTTATATCACTTATTACCTTTCTATAACAATTAGTTAATTATTTGAGTTCATATCAGACATTTTGTCGATGTTTGAAACTTGAGTTAAAAATGAGTTTGTTATAATTATAAATTTTTCATGTGGTCAAAATTACATTATATCAAAAATGATATTCCTGATTCAGATATAATATATATCCAGTACATATATGTATTTATAATAGTGCATAACATTTGGAGGTAAGAAATTAAATACACCATTCATGGAGACGGTAAGCAGTATGTACGCATGAATGCTACTTTCATTTTTATTTCATATTTTAATGGAATGAAAACATAATTCTATATAGGAATATTATAATTCTAGTATAATATCATATATAATTTCATTAACTCCATCCTTTATACGTCCCACATAAGGCATGAACGAGGCATATCACTTTGATGGGGTGGTAGTCCGCACTTCCTCAAATGAAATTATCGTGTTTACCCATTATGGAAACCATAATGTTATGATATAAATAAAAAATACTGAAGAATAAAGAAAAAATAAACATAATATATATCATATATAAATACATTTCATTAATAATGTCCACTGTGAGAGGAAGTTGGAGATATTTGAACAATCATCGTTTTTTGAGGCAGTAGTTCGTCGTCCACATAAACAGTATGTTTGTATCCATTAGATGGAGGTGTGTGTAAGTTTAGTTAGAATAATTCTCATAAAAACAACCTAGTATATTTGGGATACTATTTGTTTTATAAAATAAATGAATAAAAAGAGTTTAGGGGGTTGGATAAGTAAAATAAAAGAAAAGAACTTAAAAGAAGATGTTACCTTTAAATTGGGTATCTCTATTTGGTTTGAACCAAAAGGTTTAATTGAAGTTCCTTAAACTTAAATTAAGGATTCTAGGATGAGTAGAGGGATTTTGGGAGCTTATTTAGTCAGTGGTTGGACGATCCAAGGGGCTTGAGAGGTGTGAGGAATGGGTTAGAAGTGGTGTCCTTTTATAAGAGGGAGGAGGGGCTCTTTAGGAAAGTTTGAAACAATTATTTTATTATAAACATATCTTCAGTTTAAAAAGGTCAAAAAATCATTAAAGTAGAATATAAGATGACTCATGATCGAAATAAAATCTTCCAATAATAATTGGATAGGTTTTGGATATTTTTTTAGTATTTATAATCTTATTTATTTAAATCAGTCATTAATAAGGTAAACACTGCATCATTATTGTGTCATGAATAATTTTATTTATTTGATGTATAAAAATTATAAAAAAAATACCATGATGTAGGAAATATTTTTAGATTTTAAATGAATATATATATTTAAATAGATAACTTATATAATCCCTTGTAAAAATTTATTTACTAAAAGATATTTTTTTATGTCATTTTTGCCTTTACTTTAAGTTAATTAAAATAAAGTGTCATTATCACTCCCAAGTGGCTCCATGGGGTCCCAAAATCGACCCAAGGATGAACATGGTCGGAAATTTATCAACCAATAGGATTAGAACACATGTTAGGGTAGTTTTATATTATTATAATAAAATTTGTTTACCCTTATTTACCATATTTACCCTTTAACCATGGTAAATAAAAATTTTACTGAAGTAAATATTAATAATGTCTAAAAATAAAAGTTACCTATTTAAACAATTTGGATATCCTGATTCCAAATATAGAATCTATTTATCCAAATTAAAAACAAATAATTAGAAGAAATTAATTTAAAATTAATTCTCGTTGTCAAAACAAAATGTGTATTTTTAAGAAATAATAACTATCAAAAGATTGACACTTATTTATATCCAATTTCAAAGTGAAATTACTTCCAATGACCAAAATTGGATTAAATAGTAAAAATTTAATATAATTAAACTTGCAAAAAAATTAAAAATATAATCTAACCTTATAAATAAATTATATTGAAAGGCATTTTTGAATTAAAATACAGTATTTTTTACTATTCATTAAAAAAGGAATTTTATCAGAAAAATACCAAAAATTTACCCAAAGTAAATTTTGATTTCCTGATTATAAAGAAGAATTTTTTTTCAAATATAACATATAAAAGTTACCAAAACTATATTTAAATAGGTTTCTCCATTAAAAGGTGGTAAATCGACCTTTTAAAGAATACTAGTGTATTTAGGCTTAAGAATATATTCATCACATTTTAAGCCTCTAAATTTTATTATATAAATGTAAAAACATTTAAAAAAATGTATAATCATATTGTAGTAGGTTATATTCATTCCCTCCAATACAATGGCTAGGCGTTAACTACTATTTAAAATAATAATATTATATTATTATTTTTTAGTATGACCCAACGTTGTGTGCAACATAAGATTTCAAATAAACCCATTTTTGTGTATCAGGTATGCCATAGAACACAGAATACCCAATAAAGTAAAATTAATTTTTAATTACAAAATATTAATAATTATAAAAATGTATTTTTCTTTATTTATTTGGGATGTAACATCCTTCCCCCCTTTTAGAAATTGTGTCCTCACTATTTTTATTCACTTATCCAATAAGTGGGGGTATTTATCCCTCATAGCATTTTTAGATTCCCATTTTTCCTCTTCAACCATATGGTTTTTTCAAAAAAACCTTTACCTGGTGAATTACCTTATTCTGCAACACTTTATCTCTTCGATCAAGAATCCGGACTGGTTGTTCCTCATAAGAGAGATTCTCTTCCAACTGAACTATCTCTAAGCTCAAAACATGAGATGGATCTGGAATATACTTTCTCAAAATTGAAACATGAAAAACATTGTGTATCTAGGATACATTTGGAGGTAAAGACACTCGGTATGCAACTGATCTAACTTTTCTAGGATTTTATAAGGTCCAATGAACCTTGGACTCAACTTTCCCTTCTTACTAAAATGCATCACACTATTCCCTAGAGAAACTTTGAGAAAGACATTATCACCTACCTCAAAAGAAATATTCTTCCTCCGGTTATCTGCATAACTTTTCTTTATACTCTGATCTGTTCTCATGTGCTTATGAATCAATTGAACTTTTTCTGCCATCTCTTCTACCAATTATGGTCCCATCAACTTCCTTTAACCTACTTCATCCCAAAAATCTAGAGTTCGACACTGCTTTACAAATAATGCCTCAAATGGATCCATCTGTATACTGGAATGAAAACTGTTATTATATGAAAATTCAACCAAAGAAATATGTTGGTCCCAACTTCCTTTGTAATTCAGTGAACAAGCATGTAGCATATCCTACAAGGTCTTAATTGTTCGTTCTGACTTCCCATCTGATTGAGGATGAAAAGTTGTACTAAAATTTAATTCAATACCCAATGACTTCTGAAGGCCTTTCCAAAAGTTAGAAGTAAATCTAGGATCACAGTCAGATATAATAGAGAGAGGAACTCCAGGCAACCTGACTATCTATTTAACATACAATAGAGAAAGTTGATCTAGAGACAAAGTATCTCGAATAGGAAATAAATGATCAAATTTATTCAACCGATCAACAATAAACCAGATTGAATTATTACCTCAAGATGTATTCGGTAATCCCACAACTAAGTACATGGATATATTTTCCCATTTCAACTTTGGAACTGGTAAAGACTGAATCATCCCTTTCGGTAACTACCGCTCTTCTTTAACCTGCTGACAAGTCAAACACCTCATAATAAAGTCAGCAATATCTCCTTTAATTCCATCCCACTAGTAATACTCTTGAAGACTTCTATACATCATAGTACTACCAAGATAAACATAAAATGGAGAACTATGAGCTTCACAAAAAAACTCATTCTTCAACTGTGAATCACAAGGCATGCATAATCTCTTCCCAAATCTCAAAATCTAATCATTATCAATGTTCAAATCAGGAAACTTACCCCTCTGATGCCAACTATAAGGAACCATCCTTAAAAAATTACATAATATTGAATTAAATGAATAATTCACATTGAGGATCTTTTCAGGATTAGAGTTTTATAGAGTTAGTACATGACTATTACATTTTATTTCAAAAATTACAAATTAGACACTTCTACTCAGTTTCCAATTTTTCCATAAAATAAAAACTTTTTGAAAAAAAGGGTCATGTCTAGTTCCTTGTTTTAGAAAGCATGAATTTTCCTTTATCCCATTCTTGACCCTATTCCAATTTATGTCCTATGAAAAACATTTCAAAAACATGGGATGGGCACAAAAATCTCAGTAAGAGACACACAAAGAAGGAAAACAATTATTTTTTCAAAACAAAAAGTAAACCATGAATACCTTATCATAAGTAATACTTTTCACCTTTATGAAGTAGTAAATACTCTTCACTGAATAGAAGAACATTTATTACCATCTTTTAACCAAAAGATTACCATAAAACCCATAGAAATAACATATAACATATAAAGGTAACTTGGTACATAAACATACTTAAATGGATAACCATATGGTCGACTTTCACACATATCACTAAATGAAATAGCCATACAGCTGACTTCCATAACCAATGCATTGGAGGTTATAACATAACCACCCATACTGTTCTATCATGTCACCACCCATCAATTGGTTTATCATGTAACCACCTGTCAAATGTACAAGTACCATTATAAAATCATAACACATAAAACAAATATAAAGGAACGATAATATTTTCACATTTCAATCACAATATATCATTTAAATATATTGACGTAAAAATACATTATCAAAACCATTTTCAATACCAAAATACATAAAATATTCTATGGTATTTATTTTCCTTTTAAAAACATTACGACTTGTTAAGGAATCCAAGGATCAAATAATACTCACGGTGACGGAAAAGGTCATTGTCACCGCTTATGTTAAA
Organism: Viscum album; assembly: GCA_963277665.1. Classification (NCBI taxonomy): domain Eukaryota; kingdom Viridiplantae; phylum Streptophyta; class Magnoliopsida; order Santalales; family Viscaceae; genus Viscum; species Viscum album. The sequence goes on from OY728136.1 coordinate 1,447,923,569, forward strand.
ACATTTTTTTTGTCATTTAGTAAAATGCCTCATAGAAAAATATTCCCTTTGAATGAAATGAAAATTAAAAGGTGTTTATATACCGTATAAAATAATTTCGTGTATAAAACGAAATATGCCTCAATGAAAGGAGATTTAGACGAAGCCCCTTACCTCATGTCCGACTTGACCCCTTCATTCTTTAATTTCCTAAATAATAAATTTAAGTTAATTTCTACTTGATTAAGAACCTTTTTCAAGTTTATTATTCCTTTTATATCACTTATTACCTTTATATAACAATTAGATTATTATTTGAGTACATATCGGACATTTTGTCAATGTTCAGAACTTGAGTTAAAAATGATTTTGTTATAATTATAAATTTTTCATGTGGTCGAAATTCCATTATCTCCAGAATGATATTCACGATTTATATATCATATATATTCAGTATATATATTTATTTATAATAGTACATAACATTTGGATATAAGAAATGAAATACACCGATCATGGAGACGGTAAGCCATACGTACGCATGAATGCTAATTTCATTTCTATTTCGTATTTTAATGGAATGAAAACATAATTATACAAAGTTATATCATACTTACATTATAATATCATATATAATTTCATTAACTCCATCATTTATATGTCCCACATAAGGCATGAACGAGTCATATCACTTTGAGGGGACATTAGTCTGCACTTCCTCGAATGAAATTATCGTGTTTACCCATTATGGAAACCACAAAGGTATGATATAAATGAAAAATACTGAATGATAAAAAAAACATAAAAATAATATATATCATATATAAATACAGTTCCATCATAATTGCCACCATGAGAGGCGGTTGGAGATATTTGAACAATCATCGTTTCGTGAGGCAGTAGTTCGTCGTCCCCAAAAACAGTGTGTTCATATCCATTAGGTGTGTGTAAGTATAGCTCGAATACTTCTCATAAAAACAACCTATTATATTTATGATACTAGTTTTGTTATAAAATAAATTAATAAAAATATATTAGGGGGTTGGAGAAGTAAAATAAAATAAAATAACTTAAAAAGAATACGTTACCATTAAATTGGGTACCTCTCTTCGGTTTAACCAAAAGGTTTACTTGAAGTGCCTTATACTTAAGGTAAGGCTTATAGTAGAAGTAGAGAGATTCATAGAGATTATTTAGGTAGAGTTTTAACAAGAAAAGGGGCTTGAGATGTGTGAGGAATGAGTTAGAAGTGGTGTCCTTTTATAAGAGGGGGGAGGGGATCTTTAGGAAAGTTTGAAACAGTTATTTTATTATAAACTTATATTCGGTTTCAAAAGGTCCAAAAATAATTAAAGTAGAATATAAGATGACTAATGATCGAAATAAAATCTTCCAATAAGAATTGGATAGGTTTTGGATATTTTTTTATTATTTATAATCTTATTTACTTAAATCATTCATTAATGAGGTAAACACTGCATCATTATTGTGTCATAAATAATTTTATTTATTTGATGTATAAAAATTAAAAAAACATACCATGATGTAGGAAATATTTTTAGCTTTAAAATGAATATATATAGTCGAAGAGGTAACTTATATAACCCCTTGTAAAAATTAATTTACTAAAATATATTTGTTTATGTCATTTTTGCATTTACTTTAAGTTAATTAAAATAAAGTGTCATTATCACTCCCAAGTGGCTCCATGGGGTCCCAAAATCGACACAAGGATTCCCATGGTAGAAAATGTATCAACCAATAGGATTATTACACATTTTAGGGTATTTTTATATTGTTATAATAATATTTTTTTACCCTTATTTACGAGTTTTTCCCTTTAACCATGGTAAATAAAATTTTTACTGAAGTAAATATTCATAATGTATACAAATAAAAGTTACATATTTACACAATTTTTACCTCTTGATTCCAAATATGAAATATATTATTCAAAATTCAAAACCCAGAAGTGGCAGAAATTAATTTAAAATTAATTCTCACTGTCAAAACAAAAGGAGTGTTTTTAAGAAATAATAACTATCAAAAGATTGACACTTATTTATGTCTAATTTCAAAGTGAAATTACTTCCAATGACCAAAATTGGATTAAAAATTAAAAACATAATATAATTAAACTTTAAAACTAATTAAAAAGATAATATAACCTTATAAATAAATTATATTAAAAGGCAGTTTTGAAATAAAATATAGTATTTTTCACTATTCATTAAAAATGAATTTTATCAGAAAAATACCAAAAATTTTCCCAAAGTAAATTTTGATGTCCCAATTCTAAATAAGAATTTTATTTTTTCAAATATAGAATATAAAAAAGACCAAAATTAGATTTAAAGAGGGTTCTCTATTAAAAGGCGGTAAATCGACCTTTTAAAGAATATTAGTGTATTTATGCTTAAGAATATATTAATTCCCATTTTAAGACTCTAACTTTTATTACATAAATGTAAAAACATTTAATAAACATGTATAATTATATTGTAGTTATTTATATTCATTCTTTCCAATACAATGGCTAGGCGTTAACTACCATTTAAAATAATATTATTATATTATTATTTTTCAGTATGACCCAACGTTGTGTGCAATGTAAGATTTCAAAGAAACTCATTATTGCGTATCAGGTACTCCATTGAACATAGAATCCTCTTTAAACTGAAATTAATATTTAATTCACAAATATTAATAATTATGAAAATTTATTATTTTTTATTTACTTGGGATGTTATAGGTGATATCCAGACCACAGTTCTCTCTTAAAGAACCAACCTGCTTCCTTCAACTGGTCAAAAAGGTCGTTGATACTTGGGAGGGGGTAACGGTTATTGACCATCACCTGATTCAGTATTCATTAGTCTATGCATAGCTTGATACCACTGTCTATCTTCTTTGCGAACAAGACTGTAGCACCCCATGGCGACGTGCTTGGTTAGAGAAAACCCTTCTTTATCTGGTCATCAACCAGAATTCGCAACTCCCACAACTCAGAAGGCACCATCTGATAGAGATCCATCAAAATCGGATGGGCACCAGGCTGTAAGTCTATCCCAAACTCAACATCACATCAAGGGGGTAGAGTCACAACCTCTTCAGGGAAGACGTATTGGAACTCGCTAACAATACCCAGAACTTCCACCATCTCTAAGTCTACAGATTCCACCGACAGCTCGACTAGTAGGGAAAGAAGGGGCTCCACATTCCAGATACCCTCCTAAAAACCCCTCTCTCCAACGAAAACTATATGTTTCCCACCCATATCTAAGAATGAAACCCATAATCAGAAGAATTTTATAACAACATGCACATAAAACAGCTATTTGATGCCCAAGATGATAATGTATGGCCGCATTTGTAGCAGAAAGAGATCCCTACTGGAAAGATGCGGCCCCAACATCAGTCTGGATCCCCAAAAAACATCAAATAGGATGGTTGAATCTCCAACTGGTGTACTCAAAACCAGGGGCATGGAAAGTCTCTCGACATCTATAACCAAGGAATGGGAAATATTGGGTGAAACAAAGGAGTGTGAAGATCCTAAATCAAACAAGGCATAAAAAAGAGTACTAAACAAACTAATCGTACCTTGAACAACCCCTGGCCCTGTTGTAACTGTTGACGCTACGGTGTGAAAATTCCCACGCATAACCCCTATGTCCCTTGTCTATCGACCTCCTCCACTACCATTCCCTATTCGAGGTCCTTGAGGATCTCCCTGAAGTCAGCCTCCTCCATTACCGTCCTCTCTCGGTGGAGCGGGATCTCACTACCCCTGTTGCAACTACTGAAAAGTTCAGGCCGACAACTAGTGATTCTGAGGTGAGCGTTGAGCCTACCCACCCCTACTGTACTACACTCAAACAAGGAACTAATTCTAAATATTCCCATGGCTTCCATAGGTAAAAAGAACTCGGTTCTAGGCCCGTGGAGAAATATAGAGAATCGGGAGATCAAAACGGGAACTACTAAGGCCTACTCCCCGCCAGCCGAAACCTGGAAGGCCCTGATACTGGAGGCCTGCTACTAATGGCCTTTACCTTTGAAAAACTCAATTGTCTCCCCTCGTGTAGAATTATTCCCAATGAGTGAATCCTATAAACTATATTATACTTCTTCTAAACCTCCAAGTACTTTGGTAGAGTGAAGGGTGTAACAACATAGTGAAGAGAAGTTCGGAGCACCTCCTCTAAGCATCTTTCCTATGACTCCTCATCTGGAAAGAGGTTCGAAGCAAAAATAAGGATATCCTTGAACTTGATCCCATATTCCCTCACCTTCATACCCCCTTTCTATAGGGAGATCATATCTTGCCACTTTTCATCCTTCATCATGGAATAAAGGAATTCTACCCGGAACTCCTTCTCAAAGTCATTCTATGAAACCTCAACTCCCTTCTTCTCCCTAAGATAAAGCATCTATCACTGATGCGCTGTTACCCACATATGTATCATAACTAGAGGAACCCAGTACTCTTTTGGATCCTAAATCAAGCTAAAAGATATCACTAGCTCCACAAGCCATCTCTCTATCTCCATATCTAAGATGTTGCCCTCGTGCTTTCTTAGAGTCTTCTGCTATAAGGCAAGAAGTGTTTTCTACCACTGGTCATCCTCCTCTTCTCGATCATCCCTCTACTGATCAACCAGATAAACCTGTTGTTCCTTGACTGCCCACACTACTTGTGAACAATGTCTAGGTTCCATAGTAGAAAATAGAAACAAATAATTCCTAAGACTAATTAGTGTAGAATATTCCTTTTAGGAAAGAATTGTTTAAACTTTTCATTTATTTTAAATTCCCATAACACCCAAGACAGAAAAAAAAACACAGGTCATTATGATGCATGTACCTTTCCTATTCTCTCTACCCTGAAATCAGTGTAGCCTCTCTTGATCATTCAATAGGTCCAAAGTCCTTGCGTCGGATCACTGGTGAGGCTAAAATCTTGTGTCATATCCAGTCTTCCTTGTCCTATGTCATGTACCAAGGTTACCTAACATTTTTTTCCTACCTTCCCATGAAATCCTCACAATAAATAACCCTGAACTCAATCCTATCTATCAACTATCCCCTTTGATAACATTATTTCAAAACCCACCTTTTTCAAGACGAGGGAAGGGACAGAAAACTGTCAGACCCTTCCTTATTCAATTTTAAGGAGAGATAATGTCCCCCGAGTCCCACCTTCAATAAGCCCCGGAGTGGCAACTAGCACCAAGGGTATATAATCTCGAATAATATTGAAGGCATTACCCTTTTTATAGAACAATATCGGGAGATAAGAGGGTGAATCCCCAACCACTCCAAATACCAAAAGTAAAATTAAATCCGATAATCCATTATCATATGCATGTTAAAAATAAATTGATACAAAGCACAATAAACTCTGTAGGAAAGTAACAAAATAAAGAAAATCAGCAACAACAAATGTCTTGATACCTGAGCTATTAAGGTCTAGCACGGTACTCAAAGTCTTATTGGAAACCTGAAAGTAGTTTTATATATGTACGGTGAGTATACAGGTATACTCAATAGGGAAACCAAAATCTATCATGCACAAGTGGGGAGACATTCTAATACCCCATGAGAAAAGATAAAGGTGACCAAAACACCTATAAAGTAAAACTATCCACACAGCCTCACCAAGGAACACTCCCCAAATAATGAAAGTCAGGTAAAATATAGTAAAAATGCATTGATATTTGGGTACCCCACACTACTTTCCCACTGGTTATTTAGAACATCCTATGCATCAAACCTCACCCACAAATCCCACTATAGTCCCACTACCTCCCCAACAACAACTATATGGGCCATCTCAACCACATGTTTATCCCATCCGTAAACACATGGGCCACCACAACCACACATAACCATGCCCACAGACACCTAGTACACAACAACCACTTCCATACCCAAAGACACTTGGGTCTTGTCCCGAAGACACTTGGGAAACAAACCTGCATGCACACACCTAGGCCAACCCACCACAACATACCCTGGTTGAAGAGATTTGGGCCATAATGAACCCCAATCTATCACATCCTTCCAGAAGAGTCTTGGGCTACCTAGGAGAGGGAGAATAAAGGATCTAAAAACCATCCACTCATAGGAATTTTCTGAAAAACACCCTCCCCCATGAAATGGGGGTGTTCGGCATGAAGTTCTCAACATGAGTGGGGTGCGTAGATGAATAAGAACCCTTGTGTGAATAAAATCAGAAGCAATATAGGCTAGTAACTCTTCTATCCTCCTTCCTTTTTAATTCAAAAATAATGTCATCGGGTCTCCCGTACTTCCTTTGATACATCAAGTCTAGAATAGTCATATTATATGTTATTTCTTTTTTTCTTTAAATTTAAAATATATTCAGTATGATTTCAGAATTGGTTCTCTCTTATTTTTTCTTTCAACTTCTGAGATGTTTTCATGAAGCATATTTTCTAGTTTCTCCCTCTACTACCTATTTCCTTATCCTAATTTTTTTATGTTCATCTCCCCTTGTGAGTATGGCCCTTCAAATCACTATAAATTTCATCATTCAAGTTCATGTAATTTTTTCATTAAAACTCATTATATTTGTTCTTCCTATTATTTAAACTCTTCTTATTATACAGCTAAATACATAGCTTCCTTTCCATTAACACATACCATAAAAACCACTCCTTCAGAAATCTATATGTGCATGTGATTCATGCATCACTACTATTGTGCTTTTTTCCTCCTCATTATATAGTGAAAATCTCTCCCTTTGGATATTTTACCACTTATTTTTATAAAAATCTTGATAATTTCATGATATTTATTTATTTTAAGATCAACATACTTGAAATCGATATATTTGATTCTCATTCCTTGTAAAATAAATATTTTGGATTATTACCATCGCCTTAAGGGGAAGTGATCCTTATGGTAATGAAACTCTTAAAATGTCCATAAAGATAGAATTATCCTTATGGTGATCATACTTATGAAATTATTAGACATTTTTACACAAATGATACTTATTTAGACCTCCATTATTATGATAATTCATGATTATGCGCAATCATGCTTATGCGGGCCTCTATCCTTACAAGATGATCATCCTTATGGATATGAAAAATAATGTTTTCATGCAAGGATATAATGTTCCTTATGAATCCATATTTACAATCTATTCAAGGTCGTCCTTACAAAATATTCAACTCATTCTTCAAAATATTTCATATTCTAAAAACTTAACCATTTTATAAGACTTATCAACTCATAATAATTAAATGTCATGAAGTAGTGGATTCATACTCATAGAAAATTCATACATGAATTTGTGAATAATTGTAAGCTCTTCTATAATATCATACACCCTGATAAAAAATATTACTCTAAGTTCCCAAAGTCTTTCACTATTTTTAGAGTCTTAAAAACATTTCAAAATCATAAACTGTTCATTTATATTATATGACCTTTACACAAGTTAGTTTAATTTACATATGACTCTCATGATTGTGTGTGATAAATCTTATGCAGATGAAAATTGACTCTTATATAGACTTTTCATTTGTTATTTTTTATAACATGGAAAAAATGAATCATACACAGATAATAAATGACTTGTATGCAAATTTTAAAGTCACTCATATGAAATATAAGTGAATCATACATATATGTGTCAATGAATCATATACACATGAATTTTCTTCAAAAACTTCAAACCTGCAATTCCAAAATATTCTCTCAATTCAGACCAGAGCTTCCTCAGACCATTTATAATCCTCTTCAATCAACTCAAATTGATTACAAACTCCATTCAATTTTTTTCTTCTTACTTGGTTAAACTTATCACCTTTTTTAACAATTTCATTTATATACATAACTTACAAATAAAACTTTCATCTTCCATCATGTGACTAAACCACCTTAAATCTAATATAATACATTCATTCTTCTTTTCATCAGAATTGGAAACATGAACCAACTTCAAAAAATAACTCTATACACATATTTACATCATGTATACTAATTCCTTCATTAAGAACAAATACAGTAATTACAAACACAAAATGGGTTCAAAAATCTCCCCCCTTTATATTTGTTGTCATATAAATTGAATCATCCAAAAATTCATCTCCCCCTAATTGATAATAATTACAAAGTACATGGTAGAGGATGGTATCAATTAAATATTAATAAGTTTCTCATCAATAATTCCACTCTAAGTCTAGTTGATCCATGATCAGTATTGAAAATAAGAGGGATTGATTTAGACATCAAATATATCCATTATTCCATAAATATTATGCCAACTCAATCAAAAAATATATATTGACTCATTCTAGGGTTGTTTATATGCCCTCAGGTTGAAACCAAATTATTCTAATTCATAATTTTGTTTTAGTTGGAATAACAACCTAATATCCTATATTCATCTCAATATAAAATTCATAAGCATTAAAAAACACATGTGGTAGGTTTTTAGAAATTATCCTTAATATCACCTTAAATTTTCTCAACTTTTTTATCATTGATTAAATAAAATTTTCCCCATTAATATTAGAATTGATTCTTGAGAAACTAGGTATGAGAGAGTAACAAGACATACCATTTGGTGATAATTTTCTAGTCTCTTTATATAATTCATATTTTCCTAAATTGAATGATTCTGGAAGATTTTCAAGGACTTCTACACATGTCTCCCCCTCAAAGTGAAACTCCATCTTTACTTTATCAAGGTATATATTTTATTATGATATTATTTAGAATACCAATTGATAGATATTACCATAATAATGAATTTCTAAAATATATAATAGTTATTCCATCTTACTTCTATTTATTAGTTATCTATTTGTGAAAAAACATCATCTATAATTACCTATAAGGAATACATAAAAATACAACACAAATGATTAATGAAATAATATGTAAATTCATTCTCATGAATGTGAGAATATTGGTTAAGAATCTATTCTTAACCAGTTTACTCTTTCTAATTTACCTATAATTCTGGATTAAATCTTCATGCATGAATTCCTTGATTTTTAAGAAATCTTGGGTAGCATGGGTACTTTTTCTTTCTTAGTTTTTTCTTTGTGTGAGGTGATCTCTATAACATGATCCATCAAGACACATGTATCACCTTTCAAAACTTTATGTTCATTAGTATTTCTACTTGGGATATTGTAATTATGAAATAATCCTTTGAGTGTTGCCCATCCTTCTTTCACATCTGACATAACTTCCTCTGAGATCTTATGTTATTAGTATTTGATAAAATCTCATTAAATTTGGAATATTAATCATATATAATATTTTATTTTACTTTAGATTTTTACTTTAATTATTTTATTTCCATTTATTTTTATTTTTCCAAATTAACTGGATTGATTTTCATACACTCCTTAGTAATATGTTAGCCTTTTGGTTCTTCCACATAGCTTCTCATGAATGTTCTTCACCAAATCAGTCATATTTCTTTTATCTTGGACTAATTTTTTATTCAATTAAATATTTTTTCCATTAATATATCTATAAATGTATTTGTTTCATCTATCCATGTTATGTACCTTTCTTTCATAATTTAATAGGCTAATCATTTTTGGTTTTTATCCCCTTTTTATCTTTCCGTTCTTGTTTTGAAAAAAAAAATCTCATTTTTTTATTTCCCAAATATAACCTTCTTATAAATCCTACTAACTTATTGGGAATTATTTGGTCAATATATTACTTATTTTATTTCTTTCCCAATGTGGAATTTCCTTTCTTCTTTGTATGCTCTTTATTTTCTATTTTTGGTCTTCTCTTATTATCTTCATTTGATAAATTCTGGGTGAATTTATTGTAATATACTTACTCCCTATAAAAAATATAGTTAAAAGCCTCACATATATATATCCAATGATTTTAAATTTGTTTTAGGAATATATATTTTTCCTGTACATCAATGATATAAAGTTCTCAACATGAGTATTCCTGGAGATGGATACTCCTCTTGCATCGGATCCCTCTTCGTCTTTCATCACTTCCTCTACTACTGTTGGCTTCCCTAATCTGGTTTCTCCTAGGTTTTTTACTTATGTGGGTGTTTCTCTACCTTTTAAGGTGTTCATTTGGGTCACCAATGGTGAGGGAAATGAAAAATCCTTCAAGGAAGCTCTTTGTGGCATGAAGGTGGCCTCAGCATGTGGTGTGGTGCCTTCTTCTGATGCGGCTTTCAACCTGTGTATCCCTTTGATCATGGTTAAACCAAGGGTTGTAGGCAAGGTGGATGGTTTCCTTACCATGGAGATATTGGATAATGAACTTCAGAATTCTAAAACCATCCATGAATTCTCTCTGGTGTCCCACTTTGGTCACCATAAGCAGCCTCTCATCTTCTTCAAGGATTTTTTTTATTCTTAGGGTCTGAGCCTCATAGAAATTGTCTTCAAGCTTTCCCAAGTGGCCTTCTGCATTCATATCTTTTCTAAGACATTGTCAAGTATTAGGCTAGGTATGATTGGTAGTGTGGGTTGTGGAGATTCTCCTTGTCTCATTGGTCATGGGGCTTTCATTTTGGTAAGGAGTCTCCCTCAGTGGTGGTTTGGATCAACATGCTTCAACTGACATTACCCATACACAATCCAGTGATCCTAAAATTTGTGGGTGACTCCATGAGCTTGTTTATCTATTATGATTATTGTACTGAGTGTCTCTAAGCTGTGTTGAATCATCGGATTTGTGTGGAAATCGATCTTTATGTGGGTTTGACTTTGCGTTTTCTATTGTGGTATGGTGAAGGATTTAAATGGGGGAAAAGTATTTTCTATAAATCCTCTTCCATATTTTATGTGGTTTTTGGTTTGTATGGGCATTCATTGGTGGCCTGTTATAGGAAGCAGTCAAAGCTTTGAGTGCCTAGTTCTAGTTTCTAGGGCATCTATCATGGAATCCCTTCATCCTTGGCGGTGGAGACAGTGGTGGAGGTTACTATTGAGGTGATGATTTTAAATTTAAATTCTTTGGGTGGTCCCCATGTGCCTTCTGCTTCTATCCATGTATGTATTTAGTCTATGGGGGATCTTTCCTCGGGATCCTTATCATACATTGTGGATTTGATCTCATTGTCTCATGCCTTCATTGGTTCCAATAGGGTGCCTTCTATCATCGGTCCTTCCATGGTGGTATCAATGGAGACTTGGGAGCAGTGTGATATTATGGAATTCCCTCTTCTGCTTTCTCCCAGGGCCTTATCTTCCTATTCCTTACCTTTTCTAATCTCATCCCAACTCTCCTTGTATTTCTTCCATCACTCTCTGCTTATCAGTCCTACGTCCACCACCAAGAGCTTTCCTCTGATGGAGTCGATTCCATAGGGTGTGGTGATGGAGATTTAGTTCTATTGGGATTATCTGTAATACCTATTTTTGGTTTCCCTATTTCATGGGGAGTCGTCTTTAAGCTCCCCTTAGCCTCCCCCATCCACCTAGCTCTCCAACTTTGAGGACTTGGAGGGTCCTTTTAAAAGGAAGTTCTTATCATCGAAGCAGGTTCTTCCTGAAGGGGTCTATGACCTGAACACTCATTCTAAGTCCAAGGAATATGGTTTTCTCTTCTCTATTCCATCATTCAGTTCCTCTTACCAAAAGGTTAGGAAACCGTATGTTTAATTCTCTCCCTGGTTATTTTGGATGCCCAAGATCTGGGAGCCCAAGCGAAATGCACCTTCATGACCTCTAAATCAAGGAAGCACCAGTCTTCTCTTGTTTACATTCTCAAACCCATGAAGAACCCAATAAAGATTCCCTATTTTGGTAATAAAATGGGATGCTTTATGCCCTAGAATGGGTCCCCATTAAATTATCACATCTATATGTGTTGGAAGAAAAAATTTCTAGTGGGAGTGATCAGTCTGAGGGCATAGTGCATCAATATGAATATCTCATGTGGTGGAAGTGAGGTTTTGTTCACCTTTTTATATTCTAGTACTGAGTTTCAAGGGATGTTTGAACTTTGGATTTTTTTTTGTTTCCTTTCAACCGGGTAGCATACCTTGGTTTATAGGGGGTGATTTTAATGCAATTGTGGATTCTTAAGAGAAGAGGGGTGGCACTTCCATTTATAAAAGTGGCATGCAGTACTTACAATCATTCCTCTCTTATGTAGGTATTTTGGATTTGGGATTCATTGGTAATAAGTTTACCTGGTTCAAAAACCACATGGGTCTCAGTCGTATCTAGAGACAGCATTATAGATTCCTTTCGAACCTCAAAGTTTTAGATTACTTCCCTCTGACTATAGTTACTCATCTATCATGCTCCCTTCATAATAATGCTTCATTTCTTGTGGAACTTTGTAGGGATGATTCTAGGAACCACGCCTTCCACTATTCCAGTTTTTGGCATTAGTTTTAGGGTTTCATGCAAATTCTAAAAGACTCGTAACTCTAAGAGGTGACTAGGAGTTCCTGGTGTGTCCTTTCAAACCATATTAATCATTTAAAAAAAGGAAATTCAAGTATGGTTGGATGAGAATCCTCATGAAATTATTAGGGTGGAAAAATCCAAGAGAACATTGAAAATTTGGAGGAAGAGTTACAATCCAGATGGGATGAGAAAAAATTCACTATTCTTTGTAATAAATTCATTTTTCTTACTAATAATATTCTTGATATGGAGAGATATTATAGGCCTACGTCTCGAGATATATTGATTAAAGAGGACAATTGTAACAGTGCCTTCTTCATGCATGCTTGAAGTAGAAGAGGATCATGAGACTCAACATCAATTTTGGTAATGGAGTTTACACGTCTCATGTGGAGGCCGATGGTAGGATGGAACTTGAAAATTTTGAAGGTATTGTATTTGGGGTATGACTTTAAAGGATGGAGACTCTACATTTTGATGAGAGGGATGAGGACTTGTTAGGGTGTATTCTACATATGATAGAGGAGTCAGACAATGCTAGCTTTATGTCTATTATTTATGAGGAAAATATTAAATATACATTCCTTTTTATGCCTCAGGATAGCATACCTGGCTCAGATGGTTTCCTAGGGTCCTTTTATGTGGTATCATGGGATGTTGTTGGTCCTTATGTGGTGAAATATATGAAATATTTCTTTCATGGTGGTGACCTTAATAGTAGTGGTTGTGCCACCAAGGTGTTTCTTTTACCAAAAACCAGGGATCTCACTAGCCTCAATCATTATAGGCTGATTTTATTGTGTAATGTGTTGTATAAAATCATGGAAAGTCTTATTTCAAGAAGGATGAGTGGTGTGATTCCAAGGCCAGTTTCAAGGGAACAACATGGGTTTGTCAAAGGTCAGAACTTCCAATGGGCAGTGGGTATTGCTAAAGAGATGGAGAATTAAATTAATAAAATATAAATGGGTTAAAAATTCATCTTTTAGGTGGATATAGATATGTCTTACGAAAAAATGGAATGGAGTTTCATGATTAGGGTGATGAGGAGGTTGGGTTCTGAGGATTGGTTCTGTGACCTACACTTCAGTTGCTACTCTTCCCCATGGATTTCAATTTCTCTTATTGGGAAAGGATTTGGTTTCTTTAAAACTATTCCTAGATTACAACAGGGGGACCCTCTATCACCAAACCTCTTCATATTGTCCTTAGATGCCCAATCCCATAATTTTCATAAAGCCATGGAGAATGGAAGGTTGTTGTTGTATCATGGTCAGAACGGAAAGGATGGAATTTCACACCTTATGTTTGTCAAAAATGTTCTGATTTTCATTAATGGTAGGTAGAGATCCTTGCTTGGACTCATAGAGATTATGTCCTCATATGGTAGTTTGAGTGGAAAAGGTATCAATTCAATGAAAATACATGTCTATATTTCTAAAAAAAATTGGGTCTGCATTATAAGAATATTCAGGATATTTGGGGATATTAGAGGAAGAGATTCCAAGTGTTGTATCTTTTTATACCAATATCCTATGGTTGTATCAAGAACCAATTCTTTGATAACATCATAAACAAAGTGTTGGGGGTATTTTGAACTAGAAATATAAGTTCTCAAATTTAGTGGGAGAGTTACCATGATCAACAGTGTACTTACATCTATCCTGATGCACATCTTATCGATTATTAAACCCCCTAAGGGGACCCTTGTGAGGATGGATAAGATTATGAAAGCATTTTTATGGGCTTTCATTTCTTTTTTCATAGTTACTAGGCATATAGCCTTTGGTTCTTTCTTTCTATTCATCCCCATTTATACAATGATCAGTTTTCATTCCATGACTTCATTGCATCATGGTTTCATGGTTCAGGGAACAATGATATGAAAAATAGGATCTGAGTTGTTATCCTTTCATCCATTTTTTGGAACCTTTGGGAGGTGACAAATCAAGCTATATTGGGATCCCACCACTCTCTCTTGTATCAATGGATGAGGATGAAGACTTTAATATTTTATTTGGGCTCATTTCTCACAGGTGGCCAATCCTCGCTCACATTCAGCAATTTTTTCAACAATCCTTACTTGTATGGACTGTTTGGAGGTCCAAGTGGTTGTTGGATCAATTTTAGTTCTCTCATCATCAGTTTGAAGCTTAATGTGTATGGTTACTTCATTAATGTGTTGATGAGAGGTGGGGGATCCTCTATAACATGAGTGTCTCAGTTCTCGTGGGGTTTAGTGTGTTTTATGGATTGGGTAACTCCCTAGGTGCAGAGGTGTGGGCTCTCCACACTGGCCTCATGGTTTGCAGGAGTTTTTATTTTCATGTTAGTGAGGTTGAATCGGACTTTGAAGTTCTTGGTAAGATGGTTTAGGTAAAATAGGAGGTTCTTTGGGATTTGAGTTACTTGATCAGAGGCTGATTTTGTTGCGGATGCACTTTCCCGCATTGGGAGGTCAGATGTGTCGCTCGATGTTTTTTATAGTTTGGGTTCACTTCCCTTAAAGTGTAAGGTTTTTACCCAAAGGGATTCCCTTGGCCTACATCACTTTTTCCCCATGAGTTCCCTCTATGTATTCCAGTTTCCTCTTTTATTTCTCTTTATTTTTAATAAAAAAATAACTAGTCAGTCAATGAGATATGTTTTCATGATTAATGTGTTTGGTTTAATTTTTAGTCAACATGTCATTTTGTTCTTTATGAAAGAAGTGGTGATTGTTGGAATATTTTTCTGTAAATATCGGATTTCATTCTTGATAAGGAAATCCTCCATTTACATGTGATGGTTATTAAAGTGTTCATAAAGTCCAAAACTTGTTATAATTGTACTTAGAGATGGTACTATGTTTATAAAATGAATAAATAATCCAATTATGCGTGTGAATGGATAATCATCATGTTTATATAAATATTAGGAAGAGTTATAGAGAAGGGGATTCAAAATGTTGATATTTTTTGGAAGTTTATTATTTGTGGTGGATTGAAGAATATTTGAGAATTCATTTATTTATGGTGGAATTGTAATTTCACTTAGTATTCTACTAAGTGTTTATATTTGTGTTACAAAAAAACTATGCCAAGCTTAGTCCCAATCATCCCCCTAGATCAAAGGGTAGTATACCTCAAACTATTGGTGATCATATCTAAGTTATAAGGCACACAGGTGCATGCATAGAGACCATCTACAATATATGGGAAGGTAGGAATTGATGAAGGATGTGGTTAGCCTCTATCATGTATGAAGTCATAGGAGGATGTAGGGAGACCACTCGCACCCCTCAAACTTGATCACTTGTAGGGATGAGAAAACATTTTTTATTAAGTAGTGTAATTCCAAGAAAAAGTTTGATGTCTAACAAATTTTACATAATTAACTATTCACCAATCATTAAAAATTCATAAAAAACAATGGTGATTCAGGTTTATATGTAATGATGTCATTCAGCTAAATTATTTTAAGAACCTGGATCTTCTTTTTAGGTATGTTTTTCTTTTCTGGTTGTTTTTGAGAAAAAGATGAGTTTCTAGAAATTTCAGGAGTACACGCCATGTACTTATAAGTACACGCCATGTACCTAGTTGCTGCGAGTGACCGTTTACTGGCCGTGTAATAGCCGAGTACATGGCCGTGTGTAGTGACCTGGAGATCGCCTAAAGTGGAGGCTAGAAAAGTCAAGTACACATCGTGTACTTTTAAAGAACAAATCATGTACTTTATTTTTATTTCATTAAACGGACTTGGGTAGCATCTAATGGAAAGAACCATCTTCTTCTCAACCTATCTCATCCGAGAACGAACGAGACTATTGGATCTTCACCGAACCCCCAACTTGTTGTCTGTTCCTTAATTTGAACTCTATCGGTTGCGTTTGAATCGCATCAGTGAGTTATTCCTTCTACCATAACCTCATTTCCTAATTTCTCCTCTTTCACAAGATATCCTTGGTTGAACGTTTTTATAATTTTTTAGATCTACGGAGTTATAGGTCGATTCAAGGACTGAATTTCATGTATATCGATATCACGATGCTGAGGTAGGTGGTTTGTGCCTTTCTGTAGTTATTCCATGAGTTATATGTGCAAAAGTGCCCAATACCCTTATTCAAGGTATTGCGTGTTTATAGGTGTTAGCCTTGTTATTCCCCGTTATGCCTTTTTTGTTTAGATAGAGGTTAATTGTTTATGAATAGGGTTCACTTTTCCATTCTATGGATATGTTTTCCATGTTTTCTTGTTTTGACCATTTGGTCTAGCTTTGCCTATTTGGTTGATACTTTGTTTTCCATGCCTAGTATTTGTAGGATGGAGTGATTTTATCTGACATGTTGTGAGATACTGTATACTATTTAGCCAAGTAGTTCATGAGTTTTACTTTGTCTTACACATATCATTTTTGCATGATTAACTTACACAGGGCTATGGTAACCTGGTGTAATAGACCATAGGGAGAATGGACATTGAGGGCTTCTCCAGAGTGTCTGTTTTATTGTTACTTTGTGAGACCATAGGGAGGATGGACTTTGTGCTCCCTCATAGTGTATGTAGTTTTCTCTATATGGGCCACAGGGGGAATTGGACATTGAGTGCTTCCTCGTAGTTCCTATTAGTTACCGATATGAGACCACAGGGGGAATTGACGGTGAGTGCTTCTTTAGAGTGTCTTTGCTAAAGCTAAACTAGAGGGGTTATACTATGAGTACTTCCTTGAGGGTTTCTTGTATTGTTTGGTTGAACCATAGGGGTTAGGTTGTGAGTAATTTCTAGAGGGTTACCTACTTTTTATTGGTTTCTCCTGATATATAAAAATGAATGCAATTGAAATTTTAGGACTATTACTATGTGTACTTCCTTGTTTACTGCTTCATTTTGTTTATTGCCAGCCATATATATTCACTGACTATTAAGAACAGATATTTGGGTGGTTTCCTACCGGGATTAGTCTCAAATCCTATTTGGGTCATGATTTTGGGCCCAAATAGATTATATTATTGCAGGTTTAGATAAGAGAAAGTGACCTTATACTTCAGGTACTTGATTGTTGTGGAGCTGGGGAGCATGGGACCAAGCTGAGGCTTGCGATGTTGTGGAACTATTTACTTGTTTTTCTTTTATACTTTGGTTTAGTACTATATTCCAGAATTATGAATTGTTTGGATTCTTTCCTAGACATATGTATCTTGCATCATTTATATATATGTACTCCATTTGTTATTACTTCCTTTGTTTATTTATTGCATGTTTTACTACTTCTATTGTTATTATATTTTTTACTTCTATTGTGTTACTCTACCAATGAGGGAATAGTTTCCTCACTATCACACCCAAGGCCCTCACTACTAGTCAGTATCTTCTGTTATTCGGGTAAATGTGCTTGAGGCCATGTGACCAACCGGGTAAGGGGTGCCTCTGGGCAGCACCTGGAACCAAGACATTACAAAGCGGTATCAGAGGAATTATTTTCTTCTTGACTTATTGTTTGGAGCCTATAGCTAGTTATAGGAAGGAATAGGTAGTTGGTAATAAGTTGTTCCCAGGATTAGCTAATGAATGAATAGGGAAAATCCAATTTACCTTAGTTATTTCAATTTTTTCTGGTTTTTCAATTTTACAGTTGATTTGATTTCACTGTTGGGTGATTCACATATATTGTGCTATTATCATTGATGTTATTGAGGTTCTATTTCTGTTACAACCTGATGAGATGAGGGTATTCCATCTAATGAATCATATAGAAACTTTCTAGAGATCACATTTCATGCATTCTTTCCATTCCATTTAGGGTGTATTAGTGATTTCATGTTGTTATGATATATGTTGTGCTAGATATGCATATTTTTGTGATGGATGCCTTGATAAAATACCTACTTTTTTATAAGGTATTGGTTTGTGTAAGGTTTTTTTTGAATGGACACCAAAATTTGGTTCTTGAGGTGTTATAGGACCTCATGGACTGGAATTTGGTAGATCATTGCTCTATTATGTTTATATATAACAAGTATAAGATACCAAGATTTGATTCGTAGGGAGTATGGGCCCTCACGGATTGGAATTTGGAACCTTAATGTTTATTTCAGTGTTTTTCTGGGTTTCAAAGTAGTTTCTGAGGCATATTGTTTGGAATAACCTAAAATACATGGTATATAATGATAAATACACGCCATGTGTCCTTATATTCAGGAAGGAATTGTTTTTCTTAAGTACACAATGTGTACTGTATGTACACATCATGTAGTCTCTAACCGTGTCACTGGCTATGTGGGAAGAGACATGGGGTTGGGAAATATTTGGTGGAAGACACTGTGTTCCTGATGTACATGTCGTGTTGTGAAGACCATGTGTCCACCCGTGTGACTAACGACATAGATAGAGAGAACTTAATTTATACACATTGTGTTAATCTTGAACATGTCATGTAGTGTAACCCATGTATATGACTATATAGTGAACAACACAGGTCGGTGAAATATTTCTAGTACATACTGTGTTTGGCAGAAACACGCCGTGTAGAGTCAACCGTGTAACCGTCCATGTAACTAACAACACGGGTCAGGGAAGTTCGTCTGGTACAAGTTGTGTCTAGAACTAACACAATGTGTAGTCTTGTTCTAGGGAAACCGTATGGCCTATCCATGTAGAAGAAATTGGGCAGGGAAAGAGGATTCAATTACACGCCATGTATTAGTTAAACATGATGTGTGTTTGGGGTGTTACACGACCTAGGTTGGAAAAAGTACATTCCCATGTGAAGGCTTAAGGGAATACTCTTTGTAGAAATTTTACACGCCATGTATCTATGTTTCGAAAAACTTGAATGATTTCTTTCTCTTGTTCCCTTTTTACACTTCTAAGTTCTAGTCCCTGTTAATCTTGATCTAAGGTGTGCACTTGACCTTTAAGAGTCATGCCACCAAGACGTCCTCCAGTTTTCTTCCAGTTATAGGGCAGTGATCAGACACTGGATATGGCTCATCAGGGACTACCAGTAGATCCTCCAGTTGTTCTCGTCTTGGCATCAGCCGTCATTCCGGACCCAGGTGCTGACGCAAAATTTCGAGAGGGATTTATGAGGTTTATTCAGACCTTCTAAGGAGTTCCTAATCATGCCCCTTCTATGGTAGAGTTGATGCGGGTTTTCTAGCAACAACATCCTTCCACCTTCACAAGGGAAGGAGGACCTCAGGCTGTAGATTCATGGTTAGAAGCCATGCTTTCTATCTTTGAGCATCTAGAGACATCTCCAGAGAATAGGGTGAAGATATCTATGTATATGCTTCAAGATTCTTCCAAGAGATGGTGGGATGTGATCTCACAGGCAGGATGCTAGCAAGTTATTTCTTGGGATGAGTTCCAGCATTCCTTTTATGAATACTTCTACTCAGATACTTTGAGGGTCGATCGAGCATGAGAGTTAGTGAGTGTAGAGCAGAGTACTCATTCAGTTATGGAGTATTCTTATCGCTTCATAGAGCTATATAACTTCATGCCTATTCTAGGAGGTGATGAGTTATTCCTATCAATGAAGTTTGAGGATGGTATCAGGCACGATATCCAATATCAGGTGAACATCATCAGTTTGAATTCCATCACTTCTATAGTCAACCAAGCTCTAATCATGGATCGAAATCTAAGGGATTATGTAGTGGGGAGCCAGGGCGGTTCGACATCTGGAGTTGGTATCCCTCCTACTGACAGCAGTAAGCACCGTAAGGAGTCTACACACAGGGATCTGAGGAGGTGGGACACTTCTTTTGGTAGCCAGGTGGCATGATACCAGTGCTGGAAGAGCGATCATACAAGGACACATTTCCCAAGAGACCTAGTGGAGTTCTATTCAAGTAGAAAGATGGGACAACTTTAGCATTTTTGTCAGTTTCTCTCACCGGCAGCTGGTGATAGGGGTTCTTATATGACTCCCCGTTCAAGACCAGCACGACCAGTTTCTCATCAGTCAGTGAATTGGAGCTCTTCCAGTCATTTAGGAAGAGGTGGAGGTCACGACCGTGGTATTCAGTCACCAGGACTTCCGCAATAATAGGGTGGATCAGTTCAGGGTGGTTAGACAGGGTCATAGGGCTATAGTGCAGGTCATAATTTTTCAATGGAGCAGACACAGTAGGAGTAGGATCCAGGACCCTCTACAGTTCGAGGTACGGTCCTAATTTCCTCAGTTTTAGCTTTTTCTCTTTTCGATATAGGGGCTTCCCATAGCTTTATATATGTTTTCATTGTGAATATCCTTGGGATTTGTATCTTTTACTAATATCTTGACGCTAGAAACACCATTGGGGATAAGAACGTCTAGTATACGTCAGTGCAATGAGTGCCCTCTCGAGGTTGGTGGGTGTCACTTCCTATGGTAACTTTATTTCCTAGAGATGATAGCATATAATTTCATTCTCATAATGGATTGGTTAGTTCCCTTCTAGGAAGTTGTCGATTTCTATCGTCGTAGGGTGAGTTTCACATCACCAGATGGTAGATCGTTTCTTTATAAGGACAAGTGGGATTTCTTGGCGAGCAGAGTAGGACCCGAGCATCATGGGTTGGGAGGAGTTATAGCCCAGATTTCTAGTCCATATTTGGATGACCAGGGGACTTCATAGAAGGACTTTCCTCTATTTGTGGATCATTTTAGGGATGTCTTTTTAGAGGAATTTTCAAGTTTTCCTCCAGAGAAATAGGTGGAATTTTTTATTGAGATCATACTAGGAGCGGCACCAGTGTACATCCCTCCTTATAGGATGGATACACCAGAGTTGCAGGAGCTCAAGAAGAAGTTGGAAAAGTTGCAGGCAAAGGGTTTCATCTAACCCAGTACTTCTCTTTGTGGTTCACCTGTCTTGTTAGAGAAAAAGGAAGACGGTACCCTCAGACTTTGTGTGGATTATCAGAAATTGAACCAGTTGATGGTCAAGAACCAATATCCATTGCCGAGAATTGATGATCTCTTTGATTATCTCTGTGTATCCCAGGTTTTCTCGAAGATTGAATTGATATCTGGTTACCATTAGTTGCGCAATAGACCATCAGATGTACCTCTTACAGCCTTCTGGAGCAGGTATGGTCTATACGATTATGTGTTTATGTCGTTCGGTCTCACGAATGCACATTCAATTTTCATGGAACTGATGAACCGAGTGTTCCGTCCATATTTGGATTCTTTCGAGGTGGTCTTCATGGAATATATCTTGGTGTACTCTCACACTCGACACGACCATGCCACACATCTTGAGATAGTTTTGAGTACACTAAGAGAGCATCAGTTATATGCTAAGCTCTCAAAATTCCACTTTTGGATGGACTATATTCACTTCTTGGGTCATGTTATCTTAGAGACAAGAGTATCAGTTGACCCAGAGAAAGTGAGAGTAGTAGTTTCCTATGACCAGCTGAAGAATTTATTTGAGGCATAGATTTTTCTAGGGCTGGCTTGTTACTACAGGCATTTTATACAGGAATTTCCATGATTAGCAGCACCACTGAAGGGCCTAACTAAGAAGGGTGTGAAGTACTTTTGGTCATATTCTTGCGAGTCATCCTTTGAGGAGATGAAAGGTAGGTTTAATTTAGCACTGATACAAGTATTTCCAGAGTCGGGAAAGAGCTATAATATTTACTATGATGGATCAGGTATTGGGCTGGGAGCAGTGCTTATGCAGGGAAAAGGGTTCTTTGCGTATAGGTCTCAGTAGTTGAGGCCACATGAGAGAAATTACCTGATGCATGATCTCAAGTTGTCTAAATTTGTTCATGTTTTACACTGTTGGGGACACTAGCTGTTGGGAGAGAATTTTGTGGTTTTCACCAACCAAAAAAGTCTCAAGTATATCTTCACTCATCATGACCTAAATTTGAGACAGCGAAGGTGGTTGAGTATCTTTATTCTTTTTACCTTGAGCTTACATACATTCCTAGGAAGGGAAACGAAGTGGATGATCCGTTGAGAAGGATAATTCATATACATATAGTTCAAGAGGCTAGAAGTGAGTGGAAGCTTATAGCTTTGTTCTCTGAGATGCATTTTTAGGTGCATAACAGATAGGGGCAGACATTTCTATCTTCTGTAGGTGTTACCTCTACTCTTCTTGATCGAGTGTGAATGAGGCATCTACCAGATTCTAAAGGCCTAGTCCTACGGGAGAGTGTGTTAGGAGATAACCCCATTCTTGGATAGAAAATAGGCGAGGATGAGATATTTCATTTTCATTGGTGCGTATGGGTGTCAATAGGCATACGCGAGGAGCTGATGTGGGACTTTCATTCCTCAGTTTGGGTAGTTCATCCTGGTGTCATGAAGATGTATTGAAATCTACACCATTAGTATTGGTGTCCAGGTATGAAGATAGATGTTGATGGGTTTTTCATGAGATGTTCCACCAATCAGTAGGTTAAGGCAGAGCATCAGTGACTAGCAGGGCTTTTGTAGTAGTTACCCATTCCCGAGTGGGAATGGAATGATGTCGTGATGAACTTTGTGAAGGGTTTACTGAGATCGCCTTGAGGGAATGATGTAGTTTGGGTTGTCATTAACAAACTCACAAAGGTTTCTCACTTCTTGCTGATCGAGGAGACCTTCAGTGTTGATGAACTAGGACGGTTGTACATCTAAGAGATTGTACATCTACATGGGGTTTCACACTCCATTTTTTCAGATAGGGATGCTCGTTTTACTTCTTGGTTCTAGAAGAGAATTCAGAGGGCTTTGGGTATACAGGTGCTTCTGGGTACAGCTTACCATCCTCAGACAGATGGCCAGTACGATTGTATGATTCAAGATCTTAAGGAGATGCTTCAAGCATGAATCTTGGATTTTGGAGGTTCTTGGGAGAAGCACTTACCTCTTGTGAAGTTTTCCTACAATAAGAGTTTTCAATTAACTATTCAGATAGCACCTTTTGAGGCTTTATACGATAGGCCATGATGATCACCCTTATGCTGGATTGAGGCCGGAGAGGCAGCTATACTATGACCTTGTCTTGTCCAGGAGACAACAGAGTAGATAGAGTTGATTCAGAAGAGGATGGCTACAGCATAGTCACGACATAAGTCTTATGCTGATCGACGGAGATGACCTCTGGTGTTCAAGGTCATAGATCAGTTTTTTCTATGTGTCACACCAAGGTTGGGATATAGGAGGATTAGAATACAGGGAAATATTTTTCTGATTTATGTCGGACCATTTGAGGTTTTTGAGAGAGTCGGTCTGGTTGCCTATCAGTTGTAGTTACCTTAGAGGTACTGGGTTATGCATGACATCTTTTACGTTTCTCAGCTTCAGCATTACTTCTAAAACTTGTCTCATGTTTTTCAACTTGAGGAGGTTGAGCTTGAGGTGGATGCCTTGTTTGAGGAGCATCCTATCCGGATTTTTTATCAAATTGAGAAGGTTCTTTGTGGCCGGTTTGTTCCTCTGGTATGAGTGTTATGGCAGCACGGGTGAGTACAGGATGAGAATTGGGAGAGGGAGGCTGATGTACGATCGTAGTGGCCAATACTGTTTGAGGATTCTTCTTCTACGACTCCTTGCTAGGTAAATTCAGGGATGAATTTAAGGGGGGAATTTTGTAAGAACTCAGATCTTCTTTTCAGGTATGTATTTATTTTCTGGTTGTTTTTGAGAAAAAGTGGAGTTTCTAGAAATTTTAGGAGTACATTCCGTGTACTTATAAGTACATGCCATCTACTTGGTTGCTACAGGTGACCATGTATTGGCCGTGTAATGGCCGAGTGCATGCCCATGTGTGGTTACCTGGAGACCGCCTAAAGTAGAGGCCGGAAAAGTCAAGTACACATTGTGTACTTTTAAAGAACATGTCATGTACTTTATTTTTATTTCATTAAATAGACTGAGGTCATGTCTGATGGACAGAACCATATTATTCTTGACCTATCGCATCCAGGAGCAAACAAGACTACCAAATCTTCACTGATCCTCTGACTTGTTGTCTGTTATCTGATCCAAACTCCTTCAGTTGTGTTGGAATCTCATCGGTGAGTTCTTCCTTCTTCTAGAACCTCATTTCATGATTTCTCCTCTTTCATGAGATATCCTCAGTTGAATGTTTTTAGAATTTTTTTAGATCTATGGAATTCTAGGGAGATTCAAGGCGTGAGGTTCAAGTATATCAATCTCATGACACTGAGGTAGGTGTTTTGTGCCATTCTATAGTTATTCCTTGATTTATATGTGCAAAAGTTCCCAATACCCTTGTTCGGGGTATTGCATGTTTATGGGTGTTAGCCCTGTTATTTCCTGCTATGCCTTGTTTTTTTGGATAGAGGTTAATTGTTTTTGAATAGGGTTAACATTTCCATACTATGGATGTTTTCCCATGTTTTCATGTTTTGACTGTTTGGTCTAGCTTTGCATGTTAGGCTGCTGCTTTGTTTTTAATGCCTAGTATTGTTAGGATGGAGTGATTTTATCTGACTTGTTGTGAGATACTTTAGACTATGTATCCAAGTAGTTATTGAGGTTTAATTTGGCTACTACATATCTTTTGTGCATGATTAACTTACACATGGCTGTGGGAACCTAGTGTAGTAGACCATAGGGAGAATGGATATTGAGGGCTTCTCCAGAGTGTTTGTTTTACTGTTACATTGCGAGACCATATGGGGGATGGACTTTTTTCTTCATCGGGGTGTTTATAGTTTCCTTGATATGGTCCATTGGGGGAATTGGACATTGATTTCTTCCTCAGAGTGCCTAGTAGTTACCGATACAAGACCACAGGGGGAATTGACGGTGATTACTTCCTCAGAGTGTCTTTGCTAAAGTTGAAACATATGGGTTAGACTGTGAGTACTTCCTAGAGAGTTTCTTGTATTGTTTGGTTGAACCATAGGGTTTAGGCTATGAGTACTTCCCAGAAATTTACCTAATTTTGATTGGTTTCTTTTGATATATAAAAATGAATTTAATTGAAATTATAGGACTGTTACTATGTGTACTTCCTTGTTTACTGCTTCATTTTGTTTATTGCCTGCCATATATATTCACTAACTGTTAGGCACAGATCTTTGGGTGGTTACCTACTGGGATTAGTATCACACCCTATTTGGGTCATGCTTTTGGGCCCAAATATATTATATTGTTGCAAGTCTAAATAAGGTCAAGCGCCCTTATACTTCAGGTACTTTATTCTTGTGGAGTTGGGGAGCATGGGACCAAGTTGAGGATTGTGATGCAGTGGAGCTGTTTACCTTTTTTATTTTGTACTTTGGTTTAGTGTTGTATTCTAGCATTGTGAATTGTTTGGATACTTTCCTAGACATATTTATTATGAATCATTTATATATATGTACTCCATTTGTTATTACTTTCGCTGTTTATTTATTTCATGTTTTACTGCTTCCGCTATTATTATCTGTTTTACTTCTGCTGTGTTACTCTGCCAATGAGGGAATAGTTTCCCCAATATCACACCCAAGTCCCTCACTGCAAGCCAAAAACCTATGGAATTCAGGTAAATTCTCTTGAGGCCATGTGACCATCCGGGTACGGGGCGCCTCTGGGCGGCACCCAGAACCGAGAAGTTATAATTATGGTCAAACTCAATCATTAAAAAACCCTAGAACTCCCACTGATTTCTCTTCTCTATATGTTGATCAACCATAAACAATGATGTTCAACTTCATTAGGTTTCCTATGTATTAAGATTGACTATGAGGTGCACGTGATAGATTGACCATGATCCTTTGACCTACCATAATAAGTCCATTACTTGAATGTGATCTTGGTATTATCTACCATATAAAGAATAGGTCCTAACATAAGTGATGAGCTAAACTGACTATATGAGTTGGAATGAAATATATAAAGAGTGTGTAGGATATGTAGTATGAACAAGCTATAATCTACCATCATCTAAGTATAAACTAGACACATAAACACTAAGATACTATGAAGTATTGTCAACCACAAATGTGATGATCAACTGTATGATGTGTTGATCAAACATATTGACATATTGGTAGGTCTATATTTCAAAATAATATAACATGATTAAAAAAGAGTATCTAAAATGATTTCATATAGTTGTTCATACATGATTGTTAGGAGCTTGATGTTGTTAATAATGTATGAAATAATGATTCTTCATATAGTTTTTATGCCATGGTAAATAAACAGATAAGTTTCAAAATTTGAATCCAATAAATAAATAACGTATACATGAGTGTATGAAATAATGTTACATGCAATAAAGAAATCCATATGAGTATTGAAACACATTGAAGGTATAAATTATGCATTTAATGTATTATTTTATGTTCTAAATAACATGATAAGACCCAAGAATTTTGGGCATTTAAAATGGGTTTTAAATGAGGGGTTATAATTCAGGATCTGTTGAATGAATTAAAACAGGGGAAAATAACATCTTGTATTTATATGTAGTTAAAGAGAAGATATTATGGGAGTTCAGATCTGAATTTTTGAGTTTTTAAATTCAACTATTTTTACCTATTTTATTATGATTTGTGAAGACTGGAATAATAGTATATAGTGGTGAAATGTAGATTCTTGTAGAATGAGATAATGACTGTGTTTAAGACTTGAGTATTATTTGAGATAAATCACAAATCACTTCGTGAAAATTATAATAGTTGAAGAAACATATATATAAAGGAGAGAGAAGGAATATGAGAACTCATATTACTCAAGATCTAGTGAAGAAATTCAAGAACAGTAATGTTGGTGATGTTCATAATGGTTTTACACAATCATACATGTTTTTCTAGCCTACATATGGAGGAATATCAATTCACAGTTAGTGAAAAATAAACCCGAATCACATCAAGGTCTTTTATCATTGGATTAAAACTGAATGAGGTTGTAACTCCATTGTATATCTAGTTGTTGAAGAATTATTGTTTGGGTGTATAACCAACTACTATTTTTCTGGGATTTTGGAGTATAACGAGTTCCTATTGTATCCACTTAAATATTTAATGGAGAATTCATGTTGGGGGTATAACCAAAATGTCAGAGAGTAAGATTTTCATCTGAATCTTGTAAATATTTTGTGCATATATATTTTATTAAATTACTACACATGCGGTGAGTCTATGAGAAATCATTAAGTGGATAGATAAATTTAACTAGTTCAGGTGGTTGAATTTAAAAGGAGGAGAATTCATAAAAATAATTGAACTGATTCACCTGCCCCACCCCCATCCCCCCACCTTCATGGACAATCCATCTTGGGGTTCTATAAGTGTTATATGAGCTGGGTACCCTCTTAAAATAAAATAAATTTTCTTTTTTAGGAATAGAGAATCAAAAATATTTGAACATACAAGGTGTTATAATAATTAATGTTACAATCTACCATATTTTTAGGAATATGATATTTCCATATCTCTTTACACTTGTCCTATAAGTCATATATTCAACTGCTATGGATTTTTCACTTGTTTTTTTAAGGTTATATAATGATTAATACTGATAAAAAGAATAAATAAATGGATGAAAAGGAAAAAGATTACATATTTATGTCCTTGTTGGGTAATTTTTATACCAAATTCATGGGTTTCCAGACAATAAAGGGAATTCAAGGAAAATTGAGGAGAAACTACAATGGAAACATCAAAGTAAATGAATCCAAATTGAAAGTCTGTTGGATTAGGTTTAAATACTTAAAAATGTTCGATGATGAGAATATAGATGGCATATGAGCCTTATCCCAGTTGGTAAGGACTTCGTAAGTGCATCCAAGCGACCAGGGATCAAATCTAGGTAGAGGCAGAATTTACGGGGGGGTATTGTAGCAGGACTGTAGAAGTACTATAGCAGGTACTGTAGCAGGACTGTGCATTACTGTAGCAGGTACTGTAGCGGGAATTATAGCAGTTATTGTTTGGAACTATAGCAGCCGGGAATATGCCCCTGTTTGGGCCTTCGAGCCACCGATTTGGTCCCTGAGTCCTTTAAGGCCTTCAAGCCACCTAGGCCTTTGGGTCAATAAGTCCTTAGGGCCACCTCAAGTCCTTCGGGCCACCTTTAAGTGTAGATGAAAACTAGACAACCTACAAGGAACAAGCTCTACAAAGAGAATGAGCAAGGAGATTTCACCATAGCAGAAGCTAAACGGATTGCAAGAATGAGAGGGTATGGAACCTGCCATCGGGACAAGCCTGTGCATGCATGGGAATGCCTAGCCGAACATCCATACGAATGTGGAGAGCTGATTTCATGATGAAGATGTTGGGGAGGAGAAGTTTCAAGTAGTGAGTCTGGGTTGTATGTAATGCTTGAGGCCTACGGGCAATGAATTCCTCTAAGGCCTACGGTCCATGTAATACTTACGCCTATGGGCCTTTTAAGGGTTCCACCTCACCCCTTGAAAGGTGTATTATCAAAAATCAATAAAAATGAAGGCCTTCGTGCCATTGGAGAGAATATAGATGATTATTTCACTAGGGTAAATGAAATTGTCAACAACGTCTAGGGTTTTGTTGAGAACCTAAAAGATTCCATCATTATTAAAAAACTGATGAGGAAATTTCTAAGTTGATTTGATTCAAAAATATTATCCATGGAATAAAGAGATAATTTGACATTAGATGACTTACATAACATGAAAATAGCTTATAAGACAAGGAAAATTTTTGCTTTCAAGAAGAAAGAAAATGATAATATTTCCTTTGAAGTAATGAGAACAGTAAAATTTAAAGAAGAATAGATTTTTCAAACACGAGATTCAGATATTGAGGCTGATGAAAGGATTAAGGAGATTATTTCTCTTATATTAGGAAGGCTCAAAAAGGTAAATGGAAAATAAAAATGAAAACAACTGCCAAAATGCTATAATTATACTCGCATTGGAATCTTTTACAATGATCGTCTAAATAAAAAAACTAATTAATCTGAATCTAATGAGGAAGGTGAGAATATTTGAAAATAGAAAAAGGATAAGAAGTATAAGAAGAAGTATTCTAACATTAAGAAATGAAATTTTATGAGAAATAATGAGAAACATAATTCATATTGAAGTAGTTCTTTAGATGATGAAATAAATTTCTTTTCTAAAGTTAAAAATGGGTTTTATTCATCAAGTAGTGATTATGATGGAGAATAATGGATAGATATGGAATTACAATTGAATTATGAGTTAGAATCATGTATTGAGGAAATTAAAAATATCATGATAGAATAGAAAAAATTACTAAAGAAGAAAAATATGTCTACTGAAGAAAAGAAATAACTAATCCAGATAGTATTAGTCTATGTTGATGATATCAGAACTTACAAGATAAAGGTGGTTGAGTAAGAAAATATATTGTGTGGTCTTTAAAAAATAAACTCATAAAAAATAATAGTTTTTTGAGACACAAGGAATTAGTGTCATAGTTCAGCATGATTTGAACATGGTCATAGAATATATCAACAAATCAATGTAGGTTAATTGTTAATCTTCTCACTCTATTTATATGAGTATTTCTAATAATTATGTAAAATCTAGTGCTTATGAATTTCAAGATAGATCTCCTATAACTGAAAGTACATGTCTCAAAAACAAACTTTTACAAGGTTGGGATAAGAAGGATATAGAGATAAATTATTTCCCATCAAAGGATGAAAATAAGCAAAAAAAATTGAAGTTTCATGAGTAAAATAAGGTTCAAAATAAAGAAATATTTCCCCAAAAAGATTCTAGATAAATTTACTATCAAGGTGGGAGATCACAATTAAAATGATATTATTAGTGGTGTGGAATGTATGGACATAAATACTATTCTTTAAAGTATAATATGACTTTTTTAGGAATAATACAAGAACCAAGGGAGGGATTTTATAGAAAAATGAGACCTAATTCACAAAGGAAACAATATGCGACTAGAACATTATAAAATATTTTCACTTAAAACACATTTTAGGTTCTACAATAAATATATGGAAGATGTTGTCAAGATGGTCATAGGGATGAAATTTGTATGAATAGGTTTCTAGGAAAAGGGTCATATTATATGAAGTGGAAATAAGTTTATAATTAAATAGGTGGGAATTCATTTATTACTGAGGCTATAAAGAAGTTAGGTGGAACTTTTGTGGTTGAAAATTTCAATAAAGAGTGACTAGTTTTTTTTTTGCTACATCAATTGAAATTGGTTAAACAATTATAGGAAGCTAGAAAAACATTCTCAGAAAAAATAGAAGGAAATTTCTCAAGAATATTAGATCAAGGTACATTATGATTTATCCATAAGTGGTAAAAACACAAAATAAGTTCCATAGATATGAGCAAGTTGGGAATGTATCAAAGGGATATATTAATATTCTGCCAACCCAAAAGGAAATCATGAAGAGAATAATTCATGCAAAAAGAAATTAAATAAATTTAGAATATAAGGTGAAGAAAACTACTATATATATATAAGTTTTTTAAGAAAATAATCCTATGATAAAACTAATTCAAGGTGTCAATAAAAATAAAAGTGATGAGATCGGAGGATCCAAGAAGTCTAGGTTGATATTAAATTCTCAATCTGAATGTTTATTCTAAATTAAGAGATAGGTACCTCCACATTCCCTATTATTTATTGTTTTTATGTTCAATAATATAAGGAATTCAAGGTTTTTTATGTCCTTACACACTATATAGAAAAGATAAGGTTATTTATGGAGTTTATTAACCTCCATGATAAATAAGAAGATGATTGAATCTTTTGTGGTGGATAAAACATGAAAGGAAGTGCTGAAATTTTGTTAATACTAATAAATATGGAATTTATGGATATCCTGGAAAACTTTAGAAGTGAGGTATATAGGTCACACTTAAAACCCTTTTTATGATTTTATATATCATATTTATTAAGGTGTGTTGGTTAATAAAAGAATGATATGGGAGGTTATGAATTTCACTTTAATTGTTTTGACAGTTTGTAGATGTGGGTGTAAGTTATATTCTTCATGATAAATATATCTCTAAATATCCCATAAAATGAGTTTATTAGTATAGTATAACATGCATGGTAGTGTATGGAAAACATAAAATATAATGAACCTTCCTTAAACATTACATATTCTAGTGACTTTAAATAAGAATTCTCTTACTTGCATTTCTACGGATATTTTAGGTTTATAACTTTAGAGAGTTATGTCATAACACTCAAATAAAAATCACATATATTAAAAAGTAGAAACTTCTGCTCAATATCCATTTTTTCTACCAAACAAAACATTAAAAAAAATTCTTTTCATGACATATCTTCACAAATTTTATATTGATCTCATCTTTTTCCCTAATCATCCTTAAATCTATATGAAAAAAATTTAAAATGTGGTATGAGTACAAAAAGATCATTAAAGGACATGAAAATAAGAAATCTATTAGTCCAGTGAAAAACATGAAAACAATGAAAACATTTTCTTAAAAACACACTTTTTTATCTGAAAATAGAATCATATTTCCTTTAAAAATATCATTATCTTACCTTTTGAAATCAAATGATTTCCATGAAAATTAATTAGCTAGAAAAAAATATTCATATAGATTACTTGGTAAATAAATATCATATAACCCTTAAAAAATCTTAAAATTGGATTCACTATATAACCATATTCCAAAATAAATCTTTGGAGAACATAATCATTACTCAATGCATTGAAGCGCTATCTGGGAACACTCATCATATAAGATATATAAGGCTCAATCATGAGCTATAATAGAGTTAAAACATTTTTATAAGATGTATCAGGATCACCTGTGAGATATAATGGGTCTCAACCCTTTGTAAACAATTTCCAAGGACCATATCATGAATAAAACCCTTGACAAACTATTTTAAACCTCTGTGCAAAACACTTTCGAATATCAAAATAGCCTTTTATTTTAAAAAAACATTTTTAATACCAAACTAACTTGAAAATGGGAAAGATGAATTTTATTTTAGGAAGACATGAAATCTTGTAAATTAATACAAACTTAAAATAATTGTTATAGTGGAGGGAAAATTCTTTTCCACCATATACATCAAAATAGTACATTCCTTTTGACTTTTTGTAAAGAAAGTAAAATTATTCCATAAAAAGATTACTTTGTGAATACATTTGTAAGAAAGTGACATAAAATTACCTTTATAATTATTTTATGTCCATAAAAATACTTTCATAATATAATTTTAAAAACATGTACATTGATGTTAAAGATTTTGAAAATAAATCATTATAATGTTTAAAATGAGGTTTTAAGTTAAAGTGTCTACTAACTCAAGTCTGACTCATCATAGATGTTATTTATCTTCCTAAATAATAATCTAATGTTAATTATTCACTTTATTTAGAACCTTTTTCAGGTTTATTATTTCTTTTATTTCATTTATTACCATGTCATATACAATTACTGAATCATTTAAGTTTATGTTAAATGTTTTGAAGATATTTGGTTCATAAGTCCAAAATGACTTTGCTAGATTGACTATGGTCAAAGTGGTAATTATTCTATAATATCTAAAATAATAATCATGGAATAATTATCAGTTTTATATATAAATTATACTTTTAAAACCAATCTTTAATGATAGTTATGAAAAATGAACTACATTACAATCATGGAGACGGAAGGTCGTACGTATGCATAAGTAACATTTCCATTTTTCAATGATCATTTTGGGAAGAATGTAAGTATTATTTTACCTATATTTAATTATAATTATATCCTAATACAATATTATTTTTTAAACATAATTATATGTATCATTCATGTGATGTGGTGATGAAAAACGAATCGCATCACTTTGTAGAGGTGGTAGTCCACACGTACACATGAATGATGTTATCATTTTCAGTGAATGGAAATGTGAGAAATTAGATAATATATGATCTTTTAATAATTATAAATATGTAAAAAATATCATATATATACATTAGTTCCATCATTATAACTAGCCATGAGATATGGTTATGGAAAATGAATTTCATCGGTTCACGAAGTGGTAGTCCTCCATACACACAAATGATCATTTTTTTACCCATTTTATGAAAGAGGATATAGATATAGGTTGTGAAATTATCATAAAAATACCTAATTATATAGAATATAATGGTTTTATTATTTTATAATGGTTAAATTATATTTTTAGGAGGTGAAATAAGAAATAAAACTAAAACATTTGGTTAATAACTATACCTCTACTTTGGAAAATCTCATTTTTTTACAACCTTAATAACTATAATATTGGTATTTTTATCTAAAATATTCCTATATAAAATTGGGATGGATATTAGTAAGGTATTTGGGCAGATATGTTCTGAAAAAAATGGGTTTTGAATTGTGATAAAATGAGAATAAGTGGTACCCTTTTACAAGAGAGGGGAGGGGAACTCTTGGAATTTTCTAAAATATTAATTTAATATAAATTAATTTTGATGTCTATATTATGGGTAAAAATACTCTCATACAATAAAATATGAATACTTTTGTATCACTTTTTTAGACTTATCTTTTTTTACCCTTCATTAACTTGTTTCACACTTACTGTTACAATAAGGTTTTTTACTCTTGAAGGATCAGAATAGTTTATATAAATGGAAAAATATCGCATAAATGGAACATGGATGATATTATCAACCATATAATAATCACTTGTATGTATCTAATATTTTTAGGAATTTTATATCATTTAATAAAATATTATTTATTATAAAATATCACTAATGTCAATTTTTTGAACCATTTATGAGTTTGACTTTAATACATCAAGAAAACAAATGAAATTAAAAAATATATTTTTTATTGGATCCCTAACTGGTTATATTAATCTATAAAATTCATGGATATCATTAATAATTTCAAACTTATATTTATTTTAATATTTTTGATATCATTTTTTTTATTTTATCATTAATTGAATAATTATTGTGTCACATGTGTGTAAAAACTTAAGGTAATATTTTATTTACTAAAAATTAAAAAATAAATTTCCATGATGAAGATAAATCATTTAGATTTCAAAATACTATTTTTAACAAAACATATCCACTAGTTATTCCCATGTTAAAATTTTTATATTTATTAAAAATAGGAGTGTGGTGTTTTTTACTTTTCTTTACATAAAATATTATAAAGTTCATAACCACATAAAAACAGAAAAAAATATACATATATTCAAAATTTGGTTGAATGTGGACTAAATATACTCTCTAATAAAACTTATTCAAGTTTTAGGTTCATTTTATATTCATTATCACACTAACAAAAATTACTAGGGTTACTATTCATATTGACCAAAAA
Source organism: Viscum album (assembly GCA_963277665.1). Taxonomy (NCBI): domain Eukaryota; kingdom Viridiplantae; phylum Streptophyta; class Magnoliopsida; order Santalales; family Viscaceae; genus Viscum; species Viscum album. Next base: position 1,447,958,189 of record OY728136.1, read on the forward strand.
AGAAACCTATTTACTAAATTTGGACCCAATAATTCCAAATATGGAATCCATTTTTCAATATTAAATTCATAAAAGTGGCAAGATTCAGTTTAATATTATACTAGAAAAACGTCATAAAAAATAGTTTTTCAGAAAAATTCCCATTTAAATATAAAAAAGTTTTTATAATAATAAGTATAAAATTCATTTTAAAAACCATAATTGGATTATTTTAAATCAAAAGTAAATAATGAAATTTTAATAATCAACAAAAATTAAATTTTTACTTATTATATACTTGAAAATAAATACAAATTTCAATAATAAAATCTATATTTTTTATTATTCACCAAAAAAACAATATTTGTAGAAAACTCTCAAAAAATAATATTTTGATAATTTTGAAATTATAATTTCAAAAATGAAATTTATTTTGTCAAAATAAAATCCTATATTTTAAAATTAATCTTTTAAATAAAACCTTATAAGAAAATAGTTTAATAAAATTATTTCTTTTTTTGATTTAAAAATTACTTAATATTTTTACAATGAATATAAATATATAATTAATTAATGAAAATGATTAATTATATCAGGACTAGGTTATTACAAATAAAACCTTGGTTGTGTCTTAATTGTTTTTTACACTGGGATAGCCCACGAAGACTTAGAGTAGACCAACTATAAGGCACTTTAATAATGGAACTATGTGGTATCATCCTTCTCTTAGATCTAAAAAGGGGGAAGATAATGTGAGTGCCGTAAAAACAAAAATAAAATATGATAATCCCCTTATATTGAACTTTTCATTTAATTTTCAATAATGGGGAGAAAGAAATGAGTTCACATGTTCACTTTAGAAATGGGTAGTTATATTAACAACAAACACAAAGGGGGAGATTGTTCTTCCCAACATGTTTAGTTTCATTTGTTATAAATATTTCAATATGTAAATCTGTTCTTGGTGAAATAATTGGTGATGGTTGGAATATTTTTATGGAAATAATGGATTTCATTCTTGATAAAGAAATCCTCACTTTACTTGCGATGATTTTTAAAATATTATTAAAGTCCAAAACATGTGCCAATTGTATTTGGAGAAGTCACTGTGTTTAAAACTTGAAGGGAGAAACCAGTTATGTGTATAGATGAAGAACCATCAAGATTGGATGAAAATTTAGAATAGTAATGTAGAAGGATATTTTTAATGTTAATATTTGGTGGAAGTTGGTTATTTGAGGTGGTTTAAATAATTTTTTGGTGGTATTTTATTTATGGTGTAATTTTCATTTCATATAAAATTTTACTAAATGTTTATTTTTTAGTTACCAAAAAATTAGGCTAATATTAAGCCTGGTCAGCCCCCTAGATCAAAGTCCATCCCATCTCAAATTGGTGAGTAGCATAGCTGAGTTACAGGGTGCATGGGTTCACGCATGGAAACCAACCATATCATTCGGTAAGGTAGGTGCATGTGAAGTAGGTGCTTATTCTCTATCATGCATGGAGGCATGGGAGGTTGTGGGTACACCACCAGCACTTCTAAGGCTTATTATGTTCTAGGTAGGAGGTGACATTGTTTATTAAGAAATGCAATACCAATAATAATTTTGATGTTGGATAAATTCCATGCATGTAATTGTTTACTCATCATTAAAAATTCATAAAAAATGATGGTTCACTACTTGTATATGGAATGAATTTATTCAGCTCAAGTTATGTCATATTCAACCATTGCAAACCCAAGCACTCGCACTGATTTCTTTTCATTGTTGTTTGACCAACTATAATCACTAATGATTGATTTATTGAGGTTTCTTGTGGATCATGATCGCCATGAGGTGCATAATATGGATCAATAGTGAACTTGTATCCTACAACAAGAAGGCCATGTATCGACCATGATCTAGGTATAAGATACCACATGAATTATAGGACCTACCATAAATGATGAGTTCAACCAATAATGTGAGTCAGAATTCAAGCTACTATGAGTGTGTTAGACTTTCCACATGAACAAGGCAAGACCTGCAGTGTGATTATGATGAAGTGGTTTCACAAAAACTGAGCTAATGTGAAGTATAATCGATTTCAATAATTGTGGGATCGTCAGTCATATGATATTTTCATCGATCTTATTGACATATTATCAAGTTGATCATTCAAAATGATATCACATTCCAGAAAAACATAGTATCTAAAATTATGACATGAAATTTTAAATACATGAGTGTGAGGAGCTTGAGTCACATTTAGAACACATGAAATAATGATTTGGTGTAAAGTTTTGATGCCTTGATAAATGAATAGAGAATACATATAATTCAAATCTATTTAATTCATAACCAATTCATGAGTTCATGCAATAAATATATTCACAAGAGTAGTGCAATACAGATAATGAATAAATTTTTCATGTTGCGTAATCTTTGATATTCCAAGAAGTGTAAGAATACTATATCATTTCATGCATTTAAAAATAGTTTTCAATTAGGAGTTAAAATTTTGGATACTTTGACCAAATTAAAATTGAAGGAAAATAAATTTTTTTCAATTATATATAATTAATAAGAATATATCATGGGGGTCTAAATTTTAATCTTTAATTATTTAAATTAAAATACTAATAAATATTATATTATAGTTTTTGAATAATATAATAATTGAATATATTTGTGAAATATATATTCATAAATAATGAGATGATGTTTTTGTTCAATCCTTGAGTACTATTTGAGAGAACTCACAAATCACTTAGAGAGAATTATAAGAGTTGATACAATATCTATATAAAGGAGAGAGAAGGAAGAGGAGAACCTGGATTATTCAAGATTTGGTAAAGAGTATAAAGACTAGTAGTGTAATTGATGTTCTTGAAGGTTGTATATGACTAGACCTATTGATCCAACCTTATTTTAGAGGAATATCTATTCACAATTGGTGAAGAAAAAACCTAGAGTGTGATGAGGTCTTTCTATGATTGGATCAAAAATGAAAGAGCTTGTGATTGGGGTGTATAACCAGTTACTGAAGAATTGAAGTTGGGGTGTATAACCTATTATTGTTTTCATATGTTTTTCATGTATAACCAGTTCCTTTTTTAATCACTTGTAGATTTAGTGGAGTATTTATATTGGGGGGTATAACCATACATAACAAAGAATATGATTTTTAGTGGAACCTTATAAATATGGTGTGCTGATATCTTTAATTTTATTACTTCACATGAGGTTAGGATATAATAAACCATTAAGTGCATTGAAAACTTTATGAAATTAAAGAATTTAATTTAAAAAGAGAATAATTCATAAAAATAAGACCATTAATTCACCCCCCTCCCCCCCAATGGTCAATCCGGCCTAGGGTTCTACATTTTATTTCACTCAACATTTCTCCCCCTTGATGTTGGATTTCCTTTTCTCATATAGGTTGACACATTATTCCAACAATCAGTTGTCATGTTCTAAAACTTGTTACAAAACCAATATAGACCCGCAAATCTTGATCTTTTCATTTTCATAGTAGTCTAGCCAGATTAGAGTGCTTATTATGTTTTGGGTTTTTTTCATTTTTTTAATATTCTTGTTTAGGGGAATAACTCCTTATATACATACTTCCAACCACATTATATGTAGTGGTGGTATTCTCACTATTTTTTATTATTCATATTTTCATAGATTTTGGTTTTAATCCTACACTATGAACAAAAATAGATTTATCACATTTAATTGATTGTAATGTGTATTGTACATTTTCTTGTAAGTTTGTTATATAATTATCATTAGATGATCTCATGATTTTTTTCCACTACATAAGGATCCTTTTTCATAGGAAATATTCTTATAATTACACGGTCTAGCGATTATCTTTTTATCTTATTGTGTAGACTCTGATTGATCTATTTCCAGATTCTACAATTTAACTTCAAGTTATAATAATTTCATATTGAGATTGTATTTATCATTCTAAATTATCTTTATTATATCTTTAAAATCCTTCTTGGTCTTCTCAAAATCATATTCATAAATTTTATTTTATTTCAGCATATGGTCAATCTCTTTAATATTCTTTCCCATGACCTCTAGTTGAGTATTTTTAATAGAAAATATCTATTTAAATGCATGGTTTCATTATTATATCATTTTCTTATATTATTATTTTTATTGACTTGTAGTAAGACACTCATTTTTAAAGATAGATAACTTCTCCTCAATCTTTGTGTTTATTGAATTTATGTATCTTACTTATTAAGAGAGCTTTAAATTCATTTTTACTCTCTATTAAAATAGTTTCTCTATTCTTGCTCTTTTATATTCAATATGTGTGATCTAATACTAAAAGTTTATAAAATACCCATATAAAAAAATTAATTGCCTATTTAGAAAATTTATCTAGGATGTACTTTAAAACATCAGTTGATCCATCCTATCAATTATTGAAATAATTATCTCTCCTACTTGTTCTTAGCACTTCTATAGGATAATTTTAATGAGATATGGTAAACTACATGAGGTGAATCTTTTTTCCAATTCCTTGGTAGTGATCTTAGCCCCAAAGTCTTCACCAACCATAAAAGACTTGTCTTATTTAGAATTAAATTATGGGGAATTAATATTTTCTCCCTTTTACATATAATGGTTACATTTTCTTCACTTGAATCCTTAAGAGGAATCTTATAATAAAATATATACTTCCACTTTTATTGCCTTCAAGTACTGGAGAGTCCTATTTATTTGATTATACCTTTCTCAACTTCTTTCCATATTTCTTCTTCATGTTCTTCATTGTCTTAGAAGACATATTTTTTACTATTTCTTTGATAGTTAATTCATAGGAATATTCAAATCTGTACACTATATAGACATTGAAAAGGGAAACTCAATTATTAAGAAAAAAAATAAATATAAGAGTCCAATAGTGGTGTGATCTTTTCTAATACCAATTGTAAGGACCGCATAGTGATGTGCCCAGTACTGAGAGGAGGGATGAATTGATGTTGGTATATTTTAACCAATTTAAAACTTTTTTCTTGTATTATTACTTCACATATTCAGGGATAGGATTCCTTATTATTATTATTTCTTTATTTATCTTAACTTTGGTTGGTATGTATGAAAATAAACATGAAAGAAACACAATAAGAACACTAGGGTTTGTTGATGAGCTTTATATCCCTAAAGATGACTATATCCCCAATGATACATGGTTGTTATCCCATGAACAATGATTACTTCATATAATCAAAAGAATCAGGGGTAAGGTTATGGACTTGGACTCATTATTCTGTCACCAACCAGATATAAAGTAATAAATGACTTGATATACTTTTTTATAAGAGAATATAATTTCACCTCATTAAATCAAGATCACCTATGTTAGCTCAAGTCCCTCATAGACAATAAAGATTTGATATTATTACTCAATTGAAATAATAAAGTGGGATAACTCAATCTTCCTAAGACTTCTATAGTATATAATGTTTTTAGGTTGGATCTCTCATCTTCTCAGCCTAAATAGCATTAGAAGCAGAGTAATATGGTAACTATTCTCTTCTTATACTTCTTAAATGCATAAATAATAGTACTGGATCTCTCTTCTTTTGATACTTCAAGTATGAAAAAGGAACATTATTGGTTCTTCCATATAATTACAAGATACTTATTATGGTTCTAACATTGTTTTTATCACTTTTATTTTTTTCTTTTAACTCACAGGATTTTTGTAGAAAGTTTTTGGTCAATATTCTTCATCTAATGCCTATTTTCTTTTTCTTATTTTTCTTTATATTCACCTCACTGCATGAATATGTTCCTTCAAATCAACATAAATCTTAGCATTCAAGTATGTGAAATATATCCATCAAAAATTAGTATCTTCATTCTTCCTTTTATTTAAATTATCTTTATAACCTAGTTAAAGACTCGAATTCCTTTCCACTCTCTAATCGCACAAAAATCGCTCCTTTTGGAATCCAAGTGTGTATTTGATTCATGATTCTTTCCTCCTAATTTTATGACAAAATTCTCTTCTTATAGATCTTATCCCTTTCTATATTATGAAAAAATCTCAATAATATCATGATATTTATTTCTTTTAAGATCAGTTTACTTATTTTCGATAGATTTAATTATCATTCCTCGTAATATAAATGTTCTAGATTCTCACCATTTTTTAAGGAAAAATGATCCTTATAGTAACTAAACTCTTATAAAGTTCATAAGGATAAAAACTAATGCTTACAAAATTATTAATCATGTTTACACATATGATACTTATGTTGATGATGCTTATGTGGGACTCTATGATTATAGGAATTCATGCCTATATGAATTCATGCTTATCCAGGCCTCCATCCTTATGAGATAATCATCCATATGGGTTTAAAAAATGATGCTTATGTATAAGGATGGGATGATCATTATGAAGACATCCTTATAGTCTATTCAAGATCATCCTTTCAAAAAATACAACTCATTATTTATAATATTTTTTATTCTAGAAACTCATCCATTTCATAAGACTTTAAAATGCATGTGAATTCAATATCATGAAGAAGTGGATTCATACCCACAGCAAAGTCATACTTTCATTTTTAAATTATCATAATCTCTCTCATAAATTCATACACCCTAATTCAAATAATTATGGCAAGTTCCCAAATTCATGCATCATTTCCAAAGTCATTCGCATTAGTGAAAAGTTGTACATGGATCACATAGATCAAAGGACCCTTACGCTGGTTGATGCAATTTACAAAGGACTCATACGCATGTGAATGATTAATCTTATATAGATTCAAACTAACTCATACATAGATCTTTCATTTATCAATTTTTATGGTAGAGTCCAAATGGATTGTACAAAGCTCATCAATAACTCACATGAAAGTGTGAAAGTCGCTCATACAAAACATAGATAGCTCATATGAAGACGTTTTAATAACTCATATACTTGTGAATTTTCTTCAAAAACATTAGACATACAATTCTATATTTTCTCTCAATTCAGACCAAAGCATTCTCAAACCATCTCCAAGCCTCCTCAATCAACTCAAATTGATTAAAAACCTCATTCAAATTTTCAATTATTACTTGACTAGACTTACAACTTTTTTTAACATTTTTATTATTGAAGAAAACTTCTAAATTCAACTTACATCTTCCATCACATGATTGAACCTCCTTGAATCAAATAGTATAACTTAATTCTTCTTTTAATTAGGATTTGGAACACCAACCAACTTATAAGAATCCCTTCATACATATATTGACATCGTGTATATTTCTTCTTTCATTGAAAATAAATACAAAAAACACAAACAAAAAATGGGTTCAATATCTTGCATATGATGCAATTGGTGGACACCAGTATAGAGATACATGTGTTTAATGGATATCGTTTCAGATCCCTTTGTAGCATAAGTGGCATTGATATTTTTCTAGAGGCATCTTTTTCATAAATATATGAACTCTAGAATTTATATTTATTATAAATTCTACAAATTCCCGTGGGTTTACACTTTGTGGATAAATGAATAGGGTTTAAATTCTACTCAGAGATTTTTTCTAAAATGTTTTAGAGTTTATCCAAAATGTTTTTTTGATGGATATTAACAAGTTATTTAATATGTTGTGATACACAATGAAGTTGATAATATCTTTCAAAAACAATTTGAAATATATCCAAAAGGATTTTCAGGTGTTTTTTCACAATTTATTGTATATGATACAATATAAGGTGAAATGACACTAAGTATATGAGTCTTTAGTGAAAGTGAGGTATTGAAGGAGATATGTCCTAAAGACCTCATATTACAGTTTATGATATATACATGTTATATATAACGACATGCATGATCCCATGGAATATTTTATTCCTAGGTATATGAATATCATAGTGTGTAATATAGTGATATTACACGTCTTCCTCTACTAAGTTGTATTATACAACTCGGTCATATCGTAAAGGATTATGATATCAGTTAATGTGATTAACAATGGTTTTCAAATATTAAGCATCAAAGTTTAATTTCTCTCCCATGTTGGTTATCATTAATAATGAATGTTTCATAAGATTAAATGTGATGGAGGAAGGACACATTCATGTGATGAATTCATTAATGGTCGAAGTTATTTACTCATTTGTTTTACAATACATGAGTAAATGTATAATACTAAAGGAGTGTCCTTGGGGTCTTAAATAAAGGAGTACGAAGGAAATTGTTTGGGTATGAGAACCTTGTGTTTCCCTATCCAATTATTTTTCATTCTCATAGCTCCCCTTCTCTTTATTTATTTACCTTGAGAGACACTATCATGGAATGAGATATGATAGGTTCATTCCCATGTGATAGGTGATTCAGCATCAACCGATGAATAAACTATAGAGGCAGGATTTATTTAACATCCTATAAGTGATCTATATCAAGAATATGGGATGAATTGAGTGGTTGGTTATCATCAATGAAAGTCAAAAAGTTGTTCATCATTTCAATTATTCATGGTTTTGGGTTTCAACCATGGTAGATTTTAGGTTCATGGGTTTTTAGCTATTTCCACTACATCGATTAAGTTTTAATCACTCCTAAGAGATCCTCTAGTTCATGCATGTAAAATGTGGATAATTGTTTTTCTATTTTAGTTATCCCCATAAATTTGGGTTATATCATGATCTTGGTTCTTATTAATCACCCTTATAATTAACTATAATAACAATTTTCATGTTTTGGTTGAAATTTTAGTTTTTTTCATATCCAAATATATATCTGAAATTAACATCAATCAGAATTTAATATGATTAATATATAAACCAAGATTAATAAATTCATACCCAAATCAAGATATATTAAAGAAATTAGTCACAATATGATCTTACTAAAAATTATTTCATACACAAATAATCTAAACATTGATAAATATATAAAATCCAGACCCTCAAATAATCCAAGTATAATGTTATCAACATAATGTATGGAAGAAGATAAAATCATTTTCATATAGGACATAATAATTTATATTATTTAAAATAAAAGGTTCAATTTCATGATAGGGATTTTTCCATGATATATTGGAATAAAAACAAAGTATTGAAGTGATTATAAAAAAATTAACACCATTCTATGACAAACCATGAGTTTTCATCACCACGGACCATGATATTTACATTAAAAAACTGACCAATATAAATATATTAAAGATATCACTATCTAAGAGATATACAAAGGAAGTGAAAGAAAAACATGATTTTTACACAAGAATAGGAAGGGGTAAAAGAAAGAAAAACCCTTTTCTTGGAATTCATAAATGTTTGAAACTAACAATTCTTGAATCTTCATCCTTATTCCTCTTCATTTTTCTCTTCTCTATTATCCTAAATTTTCTTTTTAAAATATCCCAATCTTTTTTTGAATCTCAATAAAAACTTTGAAAACCCTAGAACTTAATGAGTCAAGAAAACGTACCTAGTAAGAGTAAGCGCACAAGTACGATTTAAAAAAACAAATCCAACTGCATCTTGTATTAACAAATATGCTATGGTGTAATCACTAACTAATATTGGATTGTTTTTTGCATGGAAAATAGACTCGCATTAATATTTAATGTGTGTGTGTTACACTACAAGTCACAATTCACAAACTATACTTCTCTAGTATCTTTGTACTATTAGTTCAATCCCATACAATTTCTGAATTTTCATTCTCCTCCCAATTCTTCATTTCTCTCCTATCATTCTTGAATATGTCCCATTTTCTCTAACTTTGAGCACTTATAAAAATGTAGTATTTAATGAGATAAAAAAACAAATGAGAATAAATTAATAACTACAATTAAAAAAACTAACATAAAAAAATATAATTATATTTTGTATTAGTTAATCAACTATGGTTATATAACTAAATAAGATTGAATATTTGTTTTCACAAAAATTGAACTCGCACTCAGAATCAGAATATGTATATGTTACACCACAACTCACAACTCACAAAGTACAAATATCTGAAATCTCTTACCAAGCCCTAATGATTCCTAAATCCCCATCCTCTTCCCCTTATTCATTTTTATCTCATCCCTTATCTCAAATTTCATTTCTCCATCTACTGAATTACTATTACGTTATTAGTGTTTCATTTAAATTGATTTTCTCAATTATATATTCCTATTTGTTATCTTGTTTTGATTATCGATTATTTTAATATATTTTCATGCATGTAATGACTTTATTCAATGTTTTTGTGTGTTTATTCATGTAATTTTCATTTTTTTATTCACCCTACAATTTTTTCTTCATCTGATTTTTTCCTTTTTTTTATAAGAGGGCTCATCTAGGACTGTTGGTCTCTGAGATATAACAGCCTCCTATCTGCTCCATTATGTTTATTCAATGTACTTTTTTCCCTTATAAATTTTGATACAATCCATGTATTCCCTTTTCATCCTATCCTTTTTTTTCATTGTCATGACCCATCCTAAAGGGGTCTATTCCATGACTCTCCAACCCCACCTTCAATAAGATAAGGGCTGGTGACTAGCACTGAGAAGGAATATCACTAACATGGGAGGAATTGCCTATGTACCTGTATGCACACACACATCTCCAAGCCCAAAAATGCTAAAAGGTAAAACACTAAGTAAACCATGCATGCTCCTAAGACAACCACTAAGAGTAACAGTACAAAACTGAAAGAAAAGGGGGGAAGTATACAAGCCCAACAAAAGAAAAAGATATAAATAAGCAAGTACACAAGTCACTGGAAACTCATTGGTAGAAAACCCTACTTGAAGGGTAGGTGAAGGGAAGTTGGCTGAAGCCGTAGAAGTACACCTCGTCTGTCTGGTCTAACAAGGCACCACCTAGTCCTAGACTACTTATATCTCTATCAAAATTTTGTTCGTATTCATAATACATGACATGTTCAGGAAAACCCTGTGCATGGGTGAGTAAAACAGTACTTAGTAGGACGCCCCAAAACCAAAAATGAAAGACCAAAAAGATAAGTACACATGAATTTTTGACAGCTCACATAGGTATAAATCTATGACACTAAAATCAAGATTATCAAACATAGTCCACAAAACCCCTAATATCTATGTGACACTGAATCCGGATGAGACACTCAGTCCTGATGAGACACGTAGTCCCAGTGAGTCACATAGCCTCAAGGTTACTTATTCTTCAAGTCACATAGTCTTCAAGTCACATATTCTTCATATCACAGCCAACCATAGGATTTTTCTCTTAGTGCGCTTAATCTAGGGGAACCTACTCTTTAAGCCAACAGTCATAATGAAATTTCCAAAAAACCCACTTAAATTTTCTCAAAAGTACTTCCTTGTCACGAGGGTCCGAACACCGCAAACAGCTTATCAAACAGACATACGGTTTGGATGTTATGGGAATTTTAGTAAAAATGGGTCAACTGGGTCTGAGTCCAGTCCGACCCGGCCGGACCAACCTGACCTGACCTTACCCAGGGTCCATCGACCCTCCAGATCTAACCTAAACCACTGTGTCCAACTTGACCCGTCGGGGCCAGCCCGCTCCCGCTGGGGCCGACCCATTCTACTAGACCCATCCCACCCCGAATGGGCCTGACCCATTCTGTTCGCCCCGACTGTTGTCATCTCGGCCCATTATCTCCATCCCGGCCCACCTGATGTGGGTTGGTTCATTCCACTTAGATGCGGCAGATTTCATGTCCTGCCTCACCAACACAGTCGTCCAACAAGTCGATCTCTCCTCCTTCATGCAGTTTGTGGGACTATGTTCTATCCGGACGATGTAGTGCCATGCCATGTCAATGGTCCACACCGTCATGGCCAATCCTGGCCCAATCTCCCATAGTCGCCCATGGCCACACCATCACGGGCTTCTACCTCTTCTATCCATCAAGATGGTGGCCTCAGTCACCACCACTTGTGGCCCCATACCACAGTTTGTCCTGCCACCATGGTCTTATAGGACCGCAGGTCACTGCCGCTATTGGAAACCACGTCGGTGGCCGTCTACCTAGCTCGGCCATGTCGTCAGTCCAGTGCTGCTTTCACCACTGATCACTCTGTCGGTGGCCTCGTCTCGCGTTGCATCTATCATCGCACCTCCCTGGAATCTTTTAGGCTTCGGATTCTCAGTTTTGGGTTGTTGCACCACGAATCAAAGGCGTAACAACCACTCACTCTCAAGATCATAAAGAATGTGAAGAATGGGGGAAAAAGTGGAAGCACCAGAACAGTCGAAGAACGATCCAGGCCTTTGTTTTTGTTGGCATTATTTCATTCGTGTTAGCAGGACTATGAAGAATGAAAATAGTAATCACAAGGATCTAATTCTCATTTAATCTCTACAAGATAAGTCCCATTCAGCATGGATGATTGACCCACGGATCAACCTATTAGTTTATTGATCCACATTCATCATTTAGTAAGAAAGAATGGGGAAAAAGAAATCACATAGAAATAAAAACCCTACCTCAATGATTGGATCGATCGCTGATGAAGATCGATTCCTAAGTTCGTCATTCGTCATTTGTCAATCCACTGATACCTGCTCTGAATCAGATCATCGATCCTCCGATGTTCGTCGTCCCTCTCCAGTGAGGGGTTTCTCCAAATGACTTCCCTCTTTAGAGTCTTCCAGGGAATTTTCTCTAGGGTTATGAATCTAACCTTGTATCATTGTTAAACCATTAAATAGGGAAAATTAATTTCAACATTTCATCATTGCCACACTCTTTCATTTATGAAATAAAATGGGCTTACTCATCATTGCATCGTACCGTCGTTGCGTTTCTACGAGACGTTCAAAAAGAAATAAAATAAAATTCTTTGAGTTTATTTTATTTTTCTTTAAAATTTCCAAAAATTAACTTTTACCCCCAACTTGTGTCAGTCGAGGTTACGCCCCACCTAAGGTAAATTCTATATTCTAAACGTAGAAATGCACTTGGATTTTCAATCCGGGTACCTGTTTAGAAGTTATTAAAGTTTGAATTTAGTCACCTGAGCATTTTTAATTAACAACTGGACTTTATTGAAAGATTTATTCCTTGCACACTAAGCCTCGAAATGTCGTGTCATCTCAATGCCTAGTGTTGGAATTTTCTCAATTAATTTATAAAATAAAAATTTGGATAAAAATACGAGTCATTACATTCTCCCCACCATAGGATTTTACGTCCCTGAAAGCCAAAACAATGGATAATCAACAAAAAGGTGAGGGTATTGGACATGAATTTGAACCTCCCGATCCCAAGTACTCTCCTAGAGATTCTTTTGTTTCCACCAAATGTGCACTATAGGAATTGATCACCCATGAAGGATCTGATCATGTTGATCCTCTATCTCCATTGGGAACTTCACAAATGTCACCTCATCATCAATGTCCATATCACCCTAGTTGATGAAATGTAATGGATCATACATGTACCTCCTCAGTTGAGACATATGAAAGACATCATACACTTGATGCATCTGTAGGGATAGAGATAGGTGGTATGCCACCTCACCAACAATGCTCAGAATATGAAAAGGGCCAATGAATCTCAGAGAAGAATTATTGCCCGGGACAAATCTCCGCAATACCCATCGAGGTAGGACCCGAAGGAACACATGGTCTCCCTCCTCAAACTCCAAGGGCCTTTGTATCCTATCTACATAAAATTTATGCCTACTCTATGCAATCCTCTTATTCTCCTGGATGACATGAACCTTCTCAGTGGTAGCCCGTACCATCTCTGGACCCATGAGTGATGACTCCCCTATGTCTGTTCAGCATAGTGGTGACATGCATGGTCACCCATAAAATTCCTCTAATGATTCCATACCAATGGTGGAGTGCTATTTGTTGTTGTACACAAACTCCACCAGAGGTAGGTGATCCTCCCAACTATGACCAATGTTCAGGATACAAGCACATAGCATGTCCTCTAGAACCTGGATGGTCCTCTCTGTCTAGCCACCCATCTATGGATGATATGTCATGCTCAAGTGCAACTTTGTCCCGAACACCTCCTGCAATCCCCTCTACAACCAGTATGGGAAGTGAGAATCATGGTCTAAAATGACCATCGAAGGAACCCTGTGAAGACAAACTATCTTTTGAATATAGAGGCGTCCTAAGCCCTCTACCTAACCATACTCCCAGATGGGTACGAAGTGGGATGACTTGGCGAGTCAGTCAATGATCACCTAGATGATATCGTGTCCCCTGGACTTATGTGGTAAACCCATCATGAAGTCCATCGATATTTCATCCCACTTACACTTTGGCACCTCAAGTGGCTGAGCCAAGCCTACTGGAACCTAATGCTCTGCCTTCACTTGCTGACAGGTGAGGCACCGAGAAATGAACTCTGCCACTACCTTCTTCATCCTTAGACAACAAAACTAACATCATAGATCTTGATACATCTTTTCCACACCCAGATGTACTGCCAAAGGGGATGTGTGAAACTCCCTCCAAACCACCTCTCATAACACTACTGGTAAAACAGTGGGCCCTCTGAAAAGGATAATGTGCTCCCCACCAATCGAATATCCATTATGGGATTTCCCTATGGATAACTGAACATGTCAGGTCTCATATTAGACATCCCCAAGTTGTTCCTCTCTAACTCACTGTAATAGTGGATGAGTGCCAACCATCAACTTGAGGTAAGATGCTCCATCACCATCCACGAATGATATCAGCATCGCGGATAACTGCTCTGACACCTCACTCTGAAAATGCAATTCGGAACTCTTGTTGAGCGTGTCCACCACCACATTCCCCTTCCTAGAAGTTTAGAAAATCTCAAATTCATAATCTTGGAGGAAATCTAGCCACTGCCTCTATCTCAAGTTTAGGTCCTTCTAGGAAAATATATACTTGAGACTTTTTTGGTCAGAGTAGATGGTAAGCCACTCACCAATCAAGTAGTGCCACCACATTTCCAATGTGAATACCACTGCTTCAAGCTCAAGGTCATGGTTTATGTAGTTCTTCTCATGTTGCCTCAACTTTCGTGAACTTTAGGCAATAACTGCTTGCCCCTACATTAGGACACAACCCATTCTGATTCCTAATGCATCATAGAACACTACATACCCAACACCCTCCTTTGGTAGTCCCAAGAAGGGGGTTCTCGTCAACCTCCACCTTAGCCTCTGGAGACTCTTCTAGCACTTCTCTTTCCACATTAAGGGTTTCCCCTTTCACATAAAATTTGATAAGGGTGCTTCTACCCTAGAAAAGTCGGGCATGAACCTCTGATAGTATCCAGCCAAAACCAAGAAACCCTGCACCTCATTCACACTCCCAGGTGGCTCCCAATCAAGCACCACCTCTATCTTCGCCGGATCCACCACAACTCTTTCCTTCGAAATGAAAAGTCCTAGAAAGTGGACCTCCTAAATCCAAAATTGACACTTCGAGACATTCTCATAAAGTTATTTCTCTCAGAGTGTATCCAGGACCATCCTCAGGTGTTTCGCATGCTTCCCCTCAGATGCTGAGTACACCAGGATGTCATCAATGAAGGCCATGACGAACCGGTCAAGGTAAGGCTGTAAGATCCCGTTCATGAGTCCCATGAATGCTACTAGGGTGTTGCTCATGCCGAATAGCATCACCAAGTACTTGTATTGGCTATAACGAAATCTAAAGGATGTATTTGGTACATACTCATCCCGTACACGAAGCTGATAACACTACAAAAAACTATAATTTAGTGATGATTTTTTAGCAACATTTTTTAAAAACGTCACTAATTTAAAATTTTAACAACGTTTTTCAAGAAATGACTCTAATTTACTGACATTTTCTGAAAATATCACTAATTTAGCAACGTTTATTGAAAATGTTTCTAATTTAGAAACGTTTCCTAAAAAATGTCACTAATTTAGCAACGTTTCCTCATAAGCATCACTAAATTAGCAATGTTTCCTCAGAAGTGTCACTAAATTAGTGATGTTTTCTCAGAACCATTGCTAAATTAGCGACCTTTTATCAGAATCACTGCTAAATTAGAAACCTTTTCTCATAATCGTCTTTAATTTAGCTATATTTCCTAAAAAAATGTCATTAATTTAGCGACGTTTCCTCATAAGCTTTGCTAATTTAGCGATGTTTGCTCAGAAGCGTCGCTAAATTAGTTACGTTTCCTCAAAATCATTGCTAAATTAGTGACGTTTTCTCAGAAGTGTCACTAAATTAGCAACTTTTCTTAGAAGAATCACTAATTTAGTGGTGTTTGCTCAGAAACATTGCTAAATTAGCGGTGTTTCCTCAGATTCGACACTAATTTAGAGTCGTTTACTCAGAAACGTCAATAATTTGTAATGTTTCCTCAGAATCATTGCTAATTTAGCGAGGTTTTCTCAAAAGTCTCACTAAATTAGTGACGTTTCCTCGTAAGTATCGCTAAATTAGTGACGTTTTCTCAAAAACATCGATAAATTGGCAACATTTTAATGAAACGTTTGCTAATATATATATATATATTTCATTTCTCTGCATCGATGTAAATATATATTTAGATATATATATGTGTGTATGTGTGTGTGTGTTTGTGTATTAATATGTATAAACACATACACATATCTATAAACATATATATAAAAATATATATTTATATATAGCTCATTTCCCTGCATCGATATAGATATATATTTATATATATATATATATATATATATATTAATACATATAAACATATATACTAATATATAAATATACTTATATAAATATATATATATATATTTATATATATGCATATATTTATATATAAAAACACATATGTATTTTAAATTTAGTCACGCTTTTAAGAAAACGTGTCTATTTTAGTTAAATTTTTACCAGCGTTTTAAAACATATCTAATTATATGTGTGTGTGTGTATGAATTTATAATTATAATTATATATGTACACATATATATTTACACACATATATATAATATAAACAAATAAATAAACATAAAATATAAACATTTATATATAATATAAAACATAAACACAGATATATATATATATATACATATATAATATAAACACACACACACACATATATAAACACAAAATAAAAACATATAAAATATATATATATATATATATAATTGGATACAACCATAAAAGCAGCACACATGCAAAGACGAAAATATATATTTATATATTTATATATTTATATATTTATGTATTTCTATATTTCTATATTTCTATATTTATATATTTGTATATTTATATATTTATATATTTGTATATTTATATATTTCTATATTTCTCTATTTCTCTATTTCTCTATTTATATATTTATATAATTATCTATTTATCTATTTATCTATTTATTTATTTATATATTTATATAATTATCTATTTATCTATTTATATATTTATATATTTATATATTTATATATTTATATATTTATATATTTATATATTTATATATTTATATATTTATATATTTATATATTTATATATTTATATATTTATATATTTATATATTTATATATTTATATATTTATATATTTATATATTTATATATTTATATATTTATATATTTATATATTTATATATTTATATATTTATATATTTATATATTTATATATTTATATATTTATATATTTATATATTTATATATTTATATATTTATATATTTATATATGTATATATTTATGTATGTATATATGTATATATTTATGTATGTATATATTTATATATGTATATATTTATATATTTATATATTTATATATTTATATATTTATATATTTATATATTTATATATTTATATATTTATATATTTATATATTTATATATTTATATATTTATATATTTATATATTTATATATTTATATATTTATATATTTATATATTTATATATTTATATATTTATATATTTATATATTTATATATTTATATATTTATATATTTATATATTTATATATTTATATATTTATATATTTATATATTTATATATTTATATATTTATATATTTGTGCATGTGTGCGCGCGTAAATTTATAATTATAATTATATATATGTACGCATATATATTCACACACGCACATATATATTATATAAACATATAAATAAATATGAAATATAAACACACACACACATATATATAAACATAAAATATAAACATATGAACATATATATCCATATAATAAAATATAAACATATATATTGGTATTTAAAAATAAAATTTAAATATAAGCATATAAACATATATATATTTATATATTAATATATGTATATATGTATATCAATTTGTATATATAATATATTAATTTTTTAAATACTAATATATATATATATTATATTACAGTTATAAAACCAAAAAAAGTTCATGTTAGTTGGTCTGACTTTCTTGTGAGTAAGCGTGAGCTTAGTAGTTCGATTGTTGGTAGGTGCTTAATTTTTAAGCATTTGAGTACTGAGAGGGGGGTGAGTAGGTACTGAAGTGGGGAAAGGGAGATGGGGGAGTAGGTACTGGAGCGAGGAAAGGGATAGGGGGAGCGGGTACTGGAGCGTGATTCGGGCAAGGAAAGGGGGGCGGGGGAGCGGGGTATTGGAGCATGGCTAGGAGAGCGGGGTATTGGAGCGTGGCAGGGAGAGCGGGGGGGAGCGGGAGAGGGAGAGGGGGGTGAGCTGGGGGAGGAGCAGGAGAGGAAGAGGGAGAGGGAGAGGGGTGGGGTGATTTAGGGGGTACTGGAGCGGAAGAGAGGGTGAGGGAAAGGGAAAGGGAGAGGGACGGGGAAATAGAACGGGAGAGGGGCAGGGTGAGGAGGGTTTGGAAATTTTTTAAAATAATTTTAAACAAAAACTCATTCCTAAAAAAATCAAATATTCAAAAAAAACATACCGATGCTTTCTCAAAACGTCGATAAATGAGGTGTCATTTTTTGATGCTTCTAAAAAGTGTCAGTAAATGAGGTGTCACTAAATTAGTGACATTTCTTTACCAATGTTTTGCAAAAATGTCAGTAAATGAGGTGTCTCTAAATAGTGATTCTTATAAACATTTCTAATTTAGCGATGCTTATAAACATCGGTAATTGGCGACATTTATAGGTGTCGCTAAATTAGTGAAGTTTACAAGCATCGCTAAATTAGTGAGACCTCATTTAGCGATATTTTTAGGAAACATTGTTAAATGAATTAGCGATGCTTTAAAATGTCATTAATGAAAAAAAATGTCACTAAATGAGGTTTTTTTGCAGTGTTATATCCAGACCTAAGGTCTATCTTTGAGAACCACCTCACTCCCTTCAGCTGATCGAAGAGGTCGTCTATTCTTGGTAGTGGATATTTGTTCTTCACAGTCACCTGATTCAGACATCGGTAGTCCACGCACAGCCTCAATCTCCCTCCTGCCTTCTTATAAAACAATATTGGGGCTACCCAGGGTGAAACATTGAGCCTCACAGACATTCCTCTGCAGGTCCTCTAGTAGTACCCTCAACTCACAAAGATTCACAAGATTCATCTGATATTCTGGTGTGGATATTTATGCCATCTTGGGGTTCAGGTCAATGAATAAGTTAACCTCCCTGTGAGTAGGTAATCCTAGAACATCCTCAGGGAAGATGTCCTTGTACTCATCCACTACTGCAGGAAATTGGGGACTCCTCTCTTCCACCATACTGAGGGTAAGACTATCCAACTGGTGAGTAATTGGTTGTACCCTCCTATGATAAAGTCCATCCAACACTGAATGTGTTTCCTTTTCACCATTAAAGGAAAACTCAGTCCCATCTCTACGGACACACCACACTCTACGCCTAAAACAGTAAATCTGAGCATGGACTATAGATAACCAGTCCATACACATAATGACGTCGTAAGTCCTCAATTATGCTACTAGGATATCCCAGCTGAAACTCTCACCTCTAAGAGTAATCTCCCACTGTCGGTACCAGTGTGTGATCATCGAATCCCCACCCATAGGAGTCTCTAAACATAAGGATCGAGCCAATGGATCCACCAAAATTTTCAAGCTCTAAACAAGGTCTGTGGCAAAGAAAGAGTAAATAGAACCTATGTCTATAAGAACTACATCTAGGGTGGATAATACATAGATCATACCTCTAATCATCTCTAAAGCATCAGGATTATAGGCCTCTATCACATGAAGTTGGGCCCACCCCTGTCCACTTGCTCCCAGAGCCCATGGTGGACCACCTAGGGGTGGTGGTAATAGTACATCAAACCTCCACCCACCATCTAATGCTCTTCCCACTCCCCTACCATGTCTTCCACCATATATATCACCCTACTTGAACCTCTACCTCTACCTCGGAAGTCCCTCGACCATTTGCTGGTCGTCTTTGTGGCGAGTCGGGCAGTCAATAGCCAAGTGTCCCCAACCGCGACACGTGTAGCACAGCCTATCCCTCAACTGACTCCCACTACCCTAGGAGCCTCATACTGTCGAACCTATGTCCTGGAGTCATCCTATGGAGTGCTTGACCCACTTGGGTCTCTGTATCTCCTGTCGGCTACCCACTACTGAAGATTCAACTATATAGTGTCTGTTGGTAGCTCCCACCCTTGGCGCCTACTCTGCCAGAAATATCTCCATGAGAAGAGCTTGATCCAGTACCCCAGAATTATTTGGTATACTAAGTGATATCATTGACACCCTGATCTCCCAGTGTATCCCCTACTCAAAGGTCTTAACCTTGATAAATGGGTCTTTCACCATGTCGTGGAGTAGCGAAATAAGTCTGTGAATCTCGTCGAGTACTTTTCTACCATCTGAATTCCCTACTATAGGTGTAGGATATCATGTATATGTACTGAGTGTAACGTAGCATGTAAGAACTCCTCCCTAAATATTTTCTCAAAGTCTACCCAAGATAGAGTCGTCTCGTCATGTGTCTAGATCACTAAAGCTCTACCACCATCATGTTGATCCCTAAAGAAGGCTCGTGGCTAGGACTGTCATCTGTTCGGGCGGTGTCCTCACAATGGGGAAGTCATGTGTGACCACCTCTAGCCAATCCTCATCAACCTGGGGGCAGTATCACCCCTAAACTTAGGAGGTATATGCCTCTGGAACTCATGTAATGCACTGAGCCTACATTCTTCCTCTACTGGCAGTGCTAGTAGCAACTGTCGTTAGACTGGTGGTGGTATCACTAGTACACAACCTAGTGAGGATATCTTTGGTACTGGTCCCAACATCAATACCTCATATCTAGGTGTACCATATTCATGGTCACACAATATAATCCTGGCTGGTTGTCTATGGGGAGGCATCTTGAAACAGATCATGATGAACCATGGTCAATAGAATATACTGGGTGAGCTGACTCAAGAAGGACATAAGGACACACTCAAAAATACTATATGATGCATGTACCATTTATTTCCCTAAAACTAGTGTTTTCATGTACCAAGTTATAAAGAAGGTGTCCTGAGTCCTGGTGTATGGATACGTCATTCACCGCCCCAATACTGGAGTCCCTAGCCTGAAAGCTGAACTTGAAACACTTAACATTATTTCCCTCAAACCAATCTCATAGATTCCCAGTCCCAATGTGGAATTGAACCCCTGTGATACCACTCTATCATGACTTGTCCTAGAGGAATTTGTTTCATGACTCCCCAAGCCCACCTCTAATAGGCCAGGGGCTGGAGACTAGCACTGAGAAGGCATATCACTAACTTGGGAGGCATTGCCTATATACCTATACACACACACACACATACACATCTCTAAGCTCACAAATGACAAAATATAAAACACTATGTAAACCATTCATGCCAATAAGAAAACCACTAAGTGTAATAGTACAAAACTAAATGAAAAGGGGCCAGTATAAAATTCCAAAAAAAGAAAATCTATAAACAAGCAAGTACACAAGTCTCTGAAAACTCATTGGAAAAAATACTACCTGAAGGGTAGGTGAAGGGAAGTTTCCTGAATCCATAAGAGTACGCCTCGTCTGTCTGATCTCACTGGGTACCACCTAATTTTAGACCACCTATATCTCTATCAAAATGTTGATCATCTTCACAAGACACAACACGTGCGGGAAAAGCCCATGCAGGGGTGAGTAAAAAAGTACTCAGTAGGACGCCCTGAAACCATAAAGGAAAGACCACAAAGAAAATTAAACATGATGTATTGTTAGCTCACATAGGTATAAATCTATGACACTAAAATCAAGATTATCGCACATAGTCTACAAAACACCCAGTGTTGATGAGACACTTAGTCACGATGAGACACTTAGTCCTGATGAGTCACTCATTCCTGATGATGCACTCATTCCCAATGAGTCACTTAGTCCTGTTGAGACACTTATTCCTAGGGAGTCATGTATCCTCAAGGTCACATAGTCTTCAAGTCACATATTCTTCACTCACATAGTATCTACGTCACAGTCATCCATAGGATTCCGCTCTTAATGTGCTTGATTCAAGAGAACCTACTCCTCAAGAAAATGGTCATAAGTCAATTTCCATAAAACCCCACTTAGAGTATCTCAAAAGTATCGCCTCATCTTGAGGCTCCCAAATCTGAAAACGGGTCATCAAACGGACATACGGTTTGGAAGTTATGGTCATTTTAGTAAAAAGGGGTCGGTTGGGTTCGGTTCGACCGAACCCACAGAGCCCGGCCTGCCCTAGTTTGGCCCGGATCATTCTACCAGCCTGGACTGCCAACTCCAACCCATCCCACTTGATGCTGGCTAGTTCGATCCACCAAGATGTGGAATATGCCGCATCCTGCCTCACCAATGCATCCAGCCGATGAGCCAACCACTCCTCCCACATGCGGTCTGCGGGACCGCATGCCAACCGGATGACGCGACGCCTTGCCGTGTCACTGGTCCAAATCGGTGAGGCCTGTCCTAGCCACGACTCCTATCACTGCCCACGGCCACACTGTCGCGAGCTCCTTCCGTTGTTGGTTGTCGAGCTGGTGGCCTCCTTCGCCGCCACCCGCAATCCCCTACCGCAGGTTGTCCCGCCACCATGGGTTGTCCAGCCGTCGCGGTTTGTTCAGCCGCCGCGGGTTGTCCAGCCGTTGCGGTTTTTTCAGCCATTGTGGTTTTTCCATCTGTCGTGGTTTGTCTAGCCGCCACGGATTGTCCAGCCATCATGGGTTGTCCAACTGCCTTGGGTTGTGCCACCGTCGTGGGTTTTCCTGCCGTCACGGGTTGTCCTGCCACCGCGGTCCCATTGGACTGCCAGTCACCACCGCCACTAGCTTCCATGTTGACGACCGTCCATCAGGCTTTATCACACCGTGAGTCCAGTTCCACTTCCACTGCCAATTTCTCCGCTAGCAGCCTCATCTCATGTCTCACCAACCATTACACCTCTATAGCATCGTTTGGGCATCAATTTCTCAATTTTGGTTTGTTGCACCAAGAATTGAAGGTGAAACAACCGCTTGCTCTAAAGATCACGAAGAAGGAGAAGTACGGGGGGAAAGAAGAAGCACAGGAACACCTAAAGAATGATCCAGGCCTTTTTCATGTCGGCCTTAGTTCATTCTTGTTAACATTACCACAAAGAACAAAAATAACAATCACAAGGATCTAATTCCCGTTTAATCCCTGCAAGATAACTCCCATCCCACATGGACGATCGAACCGTGGATCAACCTGTTAGTGGGTTGATCCGCATTCGTCATTTATAAAGAAAGAGTGGGGAAAGATAAATCACATATAAATAAAACCCCTACCTCAAGGATTGGATCGATAGCTGACTAAGAGTGAGTCATGTGTCCTTTGTTCTTTAATCTACTGACTCCTACTCTGAATCCAATCGTCAATCCATCAGCGTTTGTCGCTGCTTTCCAATGAGGTGTTTTGACAATGACTTCCCTCTTCAAAGTCTTCCAAGTGATTTTATAAAAGGGTATGAATCTAACCTCATGTCCTTGTTAATCCATTAAATGGAGAAAATGAGTTTCAGAATTTCATCATTTCCACACTCTTTCATTTGTCAAAGAAAATGGTCTGACTAGTCGTTCTGTTACAGCGTTACTACATCACTATGAGACGTTCAAAAAGAAATAAAGTAAACTTCTTTAAGTTTATTTTATTTTTCTTTAAAGTGTTCAAAAATTAACTTTTACCCCCAACCTGAACTAGTCAAGGTTAGTCCCTACCTAAGGTAAAGTGGTTGTTCTGAACGTAATGGTGCCCTTATATTTTTGATTTGGGCACCTGTTTAGAAGTTATTAAAGTTCTAAGTTATCCACCTGAGCATTCTTAATTAACAACTTGACTTTATTCAAATATTTATTCTGGTCACATCGGGCCTTGGAATCTCGTGTCGTCTCAATGCCTGGTCTAGGAATTTTCTCAATTAATTTATAAAAAAAATTGAGAGAAATATGAGTAATTACATGTGTTACCCTTCCATATCCTCCAAATTCATTATTTAGGTTGCCTCTTTCACCTAGGTCATTCATGTTTCACTCATCTAGTGTGCTTCACCTACCTCACCAGTCAATTCACCTGGGAATTATCATTGTGTCGTACTATAATGAACTGACCCACTAGGTCCCACCTATCTAGTGGGTTGGGCCTCCATAGCCCCAAGTTTGGATTTATAGGTTAGGGTCTAGCGACAAGCATCGATAAGGCATAACATAAATGGGAGGCCTTTTCCTACTTTACACACGCACCCAACCGTCTCCATTAAATAGTGAAGAGGAATAATAAACTGGGTTGTAACATCTAGAGTAAAACCATTCATGTAATAACCTCTAGGAAATAAATCAGAATATAACATAATGTAACCAATTTTTAAAGGGTAAAAATACACACCCAACCAAAAATGAAGTCCCAAACTGAAAATAACTATAATAAATTAATATGAGAGATCTCAAATCTTGATCTCTAAGACAAACCACCATATACATTTTATAACATCCCAAGTTTTTAAAAGGAATGTATATGTTTTATGTCACATACATGAATTATTTTAAATTCATTTTTCATTTAATTTCTATCCTTACTTTTTTATAGGGGTTTTCCATGCATTCTGGTGGAAATGGTGGGTTTTCAAAATTTGGGCCAAACTGTGATCCCATTTCCAGATTTAAATTTTTTTTTCATTTATAACTACTTTATTTTTCAAAATTTTACATCCATTACACTTCCCAATTTTAATACTCTATTATATTAAACCCACCATATCTATTTGGACCTCATATGAATCCATAATAATGATAGATTTGGGTTTTTTATTAAGGTGTTGGGCCAGCCCGAAAGCTCATTTCCTACATTAAATATTTTTTTATTCTTTAATATATCAATAAATTTTTATGTTTTTTTGGTGATTCCAACTCTCACCTGATCCCACTCACCCAAGTAGATCCCACATTCTCTCCTTCCCCAATTTGGAGCCCAATTGAATCTCGAATAGGCAAAACATGTCTGTATTTTAGAAATTGCCCAGATGTAAATTGATCATTTCATAACTCCTTCTATTTTTACTATTTTTATCTTATTCTAGTTCTTACATGACATACATGGAATTATTAGAACAACACTTTCATTTATGGTTGTTTTGAAATTCAAATACTGGTGTATTTTGGTCGTTTTCTTTAAGATTTATTTGGGTAAGTGTTTCTCTCTTCATTTACTTCCTTCTCCTTAGAGTTTCCTCCATATTTCATGAATTTATAGAGTTTCCAAAAGTTAGGGTTCATACTTAGGGTTTTATTTGGGGTATTTTTAGTGAAATCTTATGGTTTAGGGTTTGTTTTCACTTCCTTGTGGTGCGGCGGAGGTGCAGTTGATGTTTCACACAAAGATTCAAGGGTTTTCAATCAAAAGGTAGGTGGTTCCATGTGTAAGAAATTTTTGATGAGTTAGCTTTCTTGATTTACTGGTTTCAATGTTCCTCATATGCTGCTTCTAGTGAAAAACCTGTTTTTATGTATTTTCTTAAACGTTTAATTTTATAGTTGCATTATGACTTGAAATTGGGTGCTTTTCATGGGTGACTCTTGGGATAATGTTTGGGTGTATTTTATAACACATGAAAGTGAATTATTGGTGTTTAAAGGGGATTAAAATTATTGTTTTTAATGCCTTAGTGTCATGTGGTCCTTGAAATGGGTTTTTTGAATGGGTTCAAGGTGTAAAATCATGTTGTACTTCTTGGAAGTGATTTATGAAAACGCGTGTTTTTCTTGTGTGTATTTTTTGGTGTTAATTGAGGTATTTTTATAACACTTAGGGGTAGTTTAATAATTTCTTTTAGGGCTGAAAATTCGGTTATGGATTGGTATTGGTATTATTTTTGAACTTAATGAGGTATTTGAAATGGGTTTTGTGTGTGAAGCATAGTTACACCCCTTGGGTTTGTTTTATGAAAATTGTGAATGGTTTGTTTGGTTAAACAAAGTGGGAAAAGGGTGTATATGTACTTTTCGGTGGGTGTGTTCACCTAATATAGTTTTTTTAAAGTTAAGGTAGTTATTTAAGATGTCAAATATTTTTTTAGAATGTTTTATAAAGTGTTGAGATGTTTTATCAAATGAAAAGAGAGTTGGGAAACATGGTTGTAGGCTGTTTTGTGTGAGTGTGTTGTGAAAAATGAATTTTTTTGATTAAAGAAGTATTATGTGATATTTTATTGGGTTGTTATGTGAGTTAGAATATCTTGGAATGGTTTTATAAAATTCTTTAAAGGATTTTTGTAAGTGTTAAAGAAATGTGAAAAGTGTTGTGGGCTATTTTTAGTGTGAGTGTGATTTCAAAATGTATTTGAATGAAAAAGTGGATTTTGTGACTTGAGTGATGTACATGTGGGATTTTTGGTTAACTTGTGATGTGTAAATTATATTTTCATTTTCAATGTATATTTATTAACTTGTTGAACTTGTTTGAGCACAAGGGGAAACCTGGGTATCTAGGTGGGTGGACGTGTACTAGTATGCTAGTGAATCTGTGGGGTTTGTTCTCAGTTTCACATAAAAAGATTGACACTTAAAACACTAACTAAAATATTATGATGATGATTGGGGAACACTAGGTTATATGTATGTTCCCTACTAGTGGCTCATGCACGATAATGGATATTGTGATGGTTACTCTCACCGAGATACGAGTTACGTGGGACCCACAACAAGCTAGTGCCTAGGGATTATTTTCTATTGCTTGTGCTCATTAGTTACTTTGTGATTACCATCATCATATGATATGGTTGGCTATAAAATTCAGTTTTTTTGACATTATTTTTTAAAATTGTTGATTCTTAATGATAGCCCACTTGAAAACTGTTTTAATTTTTAAGTTGCATCTTTTAGAAATTGTAACTAGCATTTCATGTTTGTAAAAACTTGAAATATTTTCATCTTTTAATGTTTATCACAGAGAATATCTTAGTGGTGTTATCCTAATTGGATTTTTATCACACCCTACTTACACATTTGTGTGTAATTAGACTTGGTTTTTTTTTGATGTCATAGGTTGGGTACAGTTTATAGTACCAGTGGTTCGGGTTTCTAGCAGGTTCTTAGTGGTGATGTCTTGTGGAGATGGCTTGAGGGCGGTGCCTCTTTCCATGAGGGTTCATGGGATATTTATTTTTGGTTTTTTGCCTTTATTATAGTCTTTTTGGGTTGTTTTAAACTATGTAATTCAGTCCTGAATTTTTGTAAAAGATTGTTTGGTTTCAAAAAATCTAGATTCGTTTTGTTGGATTCATTTGTTGTTTTAAGTTTATAAAATTGGGTAAATCATTCCCAATTTTTAGTTTATGATACCCGATCACTTGTGTTATCCCTTGGGGATCGGGAACACCCTTTGGGATATGTCGTGGGCTGGGTTTGGTGCCAGTTTTTGTGGCGACCAGATTTGGTTCATGACAAAATGGTATCATAGGAGGTTCAGGTTAACTCTTTGGGTCATGTTATTTGGGGAAGATTCGGGATAGTCTAGAGTTAGGATTTTCAAGACTTGGTATTCCAGTTATAGGGTAGCTTTCCTGATCACCACACCTCATGATGGGATTCAAGTTTCTAGGTTAAGTCTAGTTTTATTTAAGTCCTTTGGTTTTCTTGGTTTGATGATAATTAGGGGAAATGAAAAGAGAGTTGGGTTAATGGTCTCAGTGAGATCGCAAGGCCTGGAAAGCCATGTGGATATGGGAATATTCTCTATAACACACTCTATGATGGTTAAGTTATTGGAATATGGCCGCCAACCATATTTCCAAGTCACCCACTAAAACTAGTTTCCTCTCGCATTGTTTAGTGATCTTTAGTTTTGAAATCTTGTGACTTTGGTTTTAAAGTGACTTGGTTTTAAGAAGCGTAAATTTTTTGTGAAATGATTTTCAAATAAAGAGGGAATGTTTTGATTTATGAAATGGTGGAATTGAATTTTCATAATTGTTTTTAAATGTAAAATGGTGTGCTTACACCTCTTTTGAAAGTAGGAACTATATTGAAGTTGGTTTTGAAGAAGTGTTTCTAATAGAGTTTTATAAAAAATCAAAGGGTGTTTTAATGGGATGAGATGTTTTTAAATTGATGTGAATAACTTGAAAGTGAGTTCTTATCTAAATGGTTGTGTCTTTTTAAAATGTTTTGTAAGATGTGAATTGGAATTTTGATATCATGGTTAGCGGTTTTGAGAAAAAGGATGTGTTGGTTGACCATTTTGGTTTTGAAAAGTGGAAAGAATGTTTGTTTTAACTATTGGTATTTTCATTAATAACCACATGTATGGGGTTATATGGGAATATTGATGGTTGATGGCATGACTGGATGAGTGATGAGATGGATATGAGGAGGGCTCCCGGTGTGGCACAGAAACATGCATGTGTGAGGCCCATGGGGTACCATTGGTGGATACGCTAACTGCTGAACCGTTTTTTTTTCAAAGAAATGTTTTTAAAGAAAAATATTATGTCTTTATGAATTTTTTAGGATGTTTTATATTATGTGTTTTTGAAAATTTTTGATGTTGTGGGGTGTTTTTATTCAAAGAACCCCTTGTGTTTGAACTGTGTTTTGGGTTTGTGTTTGGTCGGTAAACTAGGTAGAAGGACCGGTTAGTAGTCTCTGCTGAGATATGTTTTGGGACACCTTTACGGTGGTTACCTTAATGTGTTTGGATATGGTTTGTGGGTTTTTTTGACCAATAGACCATATTTTTTGGGTCCTTGGGTTCTCTCATAGGATAAGGTACTTCCCCGTTAAGGTTTAATGGACAACTGATGTGAAACCCGGATTGTTTTGCCTTTGTAAAATCCTCAAGTTGATCAATATAAGGAATATTTTATCAATATTTGTTGATTGAGTATACACCCATTCCTTTCATTTATTTTTAGATCCTCTTGTAGTGTTATAGTTCTCATGGATGGTTGAAAGAGACCTTAGTTTATTAAGTTTCTTGATTCGTTGAAGGTGGAAGTGGTCTGGGGTTGTTAGTATGGATGAGTGTCTCGATGGTTTCTAAGAGGTCTTATAGGTTATTAACAGTTTCTTTGATGCAGGAGTTCATGTTAAACAACCAGTTTTGGGAATTTGGTCATGAGAGGCTATTGTGGCCACTTTCTGGTCTTGTGTGTTGTTTAGGAACTTGGCATAAGGTCATGTTTCATGTATTGTTTCTATCAGTCATAATGGACATGTTCAATGACGCCTTGTGATGTCATGTGCTCGTTTGAATATAAAGGTAAAGGTTGTGCAATCATATGAGAGTCTCTATTATGTTGGGAGTATTTCTCCCTTGGAAAAACATCAAAATCCTTTGTTTCAGAGGAAGGTGTTTATATGTGTCTTTTCCTTATGATGTTTCTCACCTGAAGGAACAAGGTGTGATGTGTGTGCATCTCCTAAGACCTTGTTTCAATGAAATTTTTGGATAGGTTAAAGTGGGTTTGGAATGTGTTATATCTTGGTAAACTTATCCAGAATTTTAGTGTATTTGTTTGTATCATTGGAAGAAGAAGTTCTGGTTAGGTGGTTTCCAAAGCCTAACTATGAGGATGAAGATGCTTCAATCATTTGATCTCCAGCCATAGGTCCTGGAGAGAAGATAGAACGTAGTCAGGGGAAATCCTAGGGTCGTTCAAACCCTTGTACAATGTCCTATCCTTTGTATGACTGATAGGAATAGTTTAAACCTCTGGTGTCATCATCTTGTTCTAGTTTTTCTTGTTTGGTGGTAGAGGTGGGAGGACCTCGTTTCCATGTTGTAGACTGAGTTCATACTTTCCCCATTTGGTTTTGACTAGGTATTTAGAGAAAGGTTTTAAGTTTGGATAGATAGGTTGAGAGCATGGTTTGTGAATGTTTAGTAGTGACCATACCCCAGAAAACCATGTAGATATAAGGATCCCCATGGTTAGCGCATGGTTTTCCAAACTGTGCGGACTAACCATGAGGTCGTCCCAACTCTTTAAATTTTGGGGTCTTTCTGTACTGGCTCATGCTTTTCAGTTAAGATGGTTGGTTCTTATGGTGGGGAGACACACTATGAGTCTTATATAAGTTCTTTAGTAAAGGTCTGATGGAACTCTACCCCTTGAACTAGGGAGTCCATTCAGGCCTCCCCTTGTTAGTGTCCTGAATCTGTCTCAGGAAAATTTAAGTTGTCTCTTATGGTGGGGAGCCCATTTGTGTCTCCCCATACTAGTAACTCAGATTGGTCCTTGATCTTGGAATGGTGGGAGGTAGTCTTGTTCAGAGCTATCAAACTACCAACATCTTTCTAGGGTAAATATTGGGATTGGAGAGTACCCAACGGTTTAGTTAAAGCAAACTAAGTGTAACATTTTTTGTTGTTGTTGTTCGTCAGGGTAGATTACTTGAGTCTTGTTCATATAGTATTTTAAGAGTTTCCTTTTGGGGATAAATTTTGATTATTCTTGATAATTTTAGTAAATTGCTGTAATTTTTGGTTTTTGAGAGTATTCATTCTTTAATTGATCACAAGAGGTGTTTTGGACTTTCAGGGGCAGACTGAACTTGGCGAAGGAGTACATTTCTAGTCTATCAGTTGGGTTTGGTTTTTGTTTTTGGCCTTGTTGTGGATTTTCGGGGGCGGAAAGTTTTATGGTGGGAAGAATTCTCACATAAATTACTTATTTAAAATTCATTTTTCATTTAATTTTCATCCTTTTTTATGGGGGTTTTCCATGCATTTTGGTGGAAATGGTGGTGTTTCAAAATTTGGGCCAAACTGTGATCCCATTTCTAGATTTTATTTTTTTTATAACTCCTTCATTTTTTAAAATTTTACACTCATTCCACTTTCCAATTTGAATACCCTGGTATATTAAAACCACTATATCCATTTGGATATCATATGAGTCCATAATAATGATGGATTTAGGTTTTTTATTAAGGTGTTGGGCTAGCCTGAAAGCTCATTTCCAGCATTAAATATATTTTTTTAATTATTTAATATCACATCCAATTTTTATGTTTTTTAGGTGATTATAACTCTCACCCAATACCACTTATCCAATTCACTTCACCATTCTATCCTCCCTCAATTTGGAGCTGAATTAAATCGAGAATATGGGTCAAACTTCTATAGATTTCATAAATCACCCAAATTTGAAAAGGTAAATTGATCCTTTCATAACTCCTTCTATTTTAACTCTTTTTCTCCCATTACAGTTCCTACATTACCTCCTCATAATTATTAGAGCCTAAATTTAATTTATGGTTGTTTTGAAATTCATATACTAGTGTATTTGGGTTGTTCTATTCAAGATTTATTTGGGTAAGTGTTTCTCTCTTCATTTTCTTCCTTCTCCTTAGGGTTTCCTCCCTCTTTCATGAATTTATAGATTGTACAAAAGTTAGGGTTCATACCTAGGGTTTTATTTGGGGTCTTTTTGGTTAAATATTATGTTTAGGGTTTGTTTTCACTTCATTGTGGTGCGGCGGAGGTACGGTTGAGGTTTCACACCAAGATTCAAGAGTTTTGACTCAAAAGGTAGGTGGTTCCATGTGTAAGAAATTTTTGATGAGTTATCTTGCTTTATTTTCTGGTTTTAATGTTCCTCATAAGCTTCTGGTGGTGAAAAAATCGTTTTTGGTGGATTTTCTTAAGCATTTAATTTTATAGTTTCATTATGGCTTGAAATTGGGTACTTTTCATGGGTGACTCTTAGGTTAATGTTTGGGCGTATTTTATAACACATAAAAGTGACTTATTGGTGTTTAAAGTGGCTTAATTTTTTTTGTTAATGATTTAGTGTCATTTGGGCCTTGAAATGGGGTTTTTGAATGGGTTCAAGGTGTAAAACCATGTTGTACTTCTTTGAAGTGATTTGTGAAAATGTTTGTTTTTCATGTGTGTCTTTTGTGATGTTAATTGAGGCATTTTTATAACACTTGGGGGTAGTTTAATAAATGTTTTTAGGGCTGATAATTATGTTGTGGATTGGTATTGGTGTTATTTTGGAATTGAATCAGGGATTTGAAATGATTTTTGTGTGCGAATCATAGTCACACCCCTTGGGTTTGTTTTATGAAAATTGTGAATGTTTTGTTTGGTTAAACAAAGTGGGAAAATGGTGTGTATTTACTATTTGGTGGATGTGTTCAACTAATATGGATTTTTTAAAGGTAAGGTAGTTATTTAATATGTCAAATATTTTTTTGAGAATATTTTATAAAGTGATTAAATGTTTTAGCAAATAGAAAGAGGGCTGTGAAACATGGTTGTGGGATGTTTTGTGTGAGTGTGTTGTGAAAAATGGATTTTATTGATGAAAGAATTATTATATGATATTTTAGTGGGATTTTATGTGATTTATAATGTCTTTGAATGGTTTTATAAAAAAAATTAAAGGATTTGTGGAAGTTTTAAATAAATGTGAAAAGTGTTGTGGGTTATTTTTTATGTGAGTATGATTTCAAAATGCATTTGAATGAAAAAGTGGATTTTGTGACTTGTGTGATGTGCATGTGGGATTTTTGGTGAATTTGTGATGTAGAAATGATATTTTCATGTGCAAAGTATATTTCTTAACTTGTTGAACCTGTTTGAGCACAAGGGGAAACCCAGGTATCTAGGTGGGTGGATGTGTACTAGTATTCTAGTAAATCTGTGGGGTTTGGCCTCAGTTTCACGTAGCAATATTGACACTTACAACACTAACTATAATATGACGATGATGATTAGGGATCACTAGTTTTTGGTTATGTTACCTACTAGTGGATCTTTTACGAGAACAGATATTTTGATGGTCACTCTCTGATGTGGCTCTATTTTTGCATAGTTTTTCCACATGTTTTTACTTAATTTTTAATGATTTAATTAATTATTTAATCACTTTATGCTAAATATTTTTACTTTTGTATTTTTATAATTAAATTTGTCAAATATAAATTTTTTTATAACATTTTATGTAATTATGGGCCCTTAAATAGTTGATTTATAAGTTCTTTGTTTTTAATAGAATTAATTTTCAATTTGTTTATTTAACCTATATTTGTTTATTTTATTTAATTTTTAATTATTAACAATTATTGAGTTTACTAATTAATTTACTTTTAATTTTTAAGTTTATACAACTTAGTTACGGCTTGCCAGACTACCGGTTGCTAAGCTACCGATAGCAGGGTTACATTTTCTCTACCGATAGCCAGGTCACTGGTATTGTCTATTGGTGACCTGCATTCTTTTCACTTACCGATAGCCTGTTTTTAGATGTATCGGTGACCTTTGTCACCGTTACTCTTTCCTACCGGTAGCTCCTATTTGACTATAATGGTTGCCTTTAATTTCTACCGGTGAGCTCTTTAATTTTATCAGTAGCGGTGAGTATTTAATCTATATAATCCTTTTTAATTAACTTAGACTTTGTTTTAATAATTAATCTTTTAACTTAGTTACTTTAGAATAAGTTAACTTTGTTAATTAATTTATTTAGTCATCCTGTTAGTCATGAAAGTATATAATTTGTGTTTTAAATTAAATAAAATGGTTTGCCCTTAATTTCATTAGTTCAATTAGTTAATTAATTAATTAATTAAGAGTTTTTAGACTTTAATTATATTATTTTATGTATGCAGATTGATTTTTAAATTCATTTTATAATTGTTTTAGTCTTCCGGTGAGGTAGATGAGCTCTAACGGTGACCTCGTGCCATTGTCTTTCCTCACCAATACTCTTTTCTCATCGATATAGCCCCTTCTATCAGTAGCCTTGTGTGTATCGATGACTCTTAATGCAGTGTATCGGTGACCTTGCTGTATCGGTGACCTTATCACCATTACCTTTTCCAAACTCTAATTGCATTAATATAATTTAGTTATTAATTTAATTTTATTTTAATCCATTAATATAAATTAACTTCATTAATTTAATAGTTTAGTTTTCTGCTTACAAGATTTAGGTTAGTTGCTAAAATAACATAATGTTTATTTTTAGTGCTAAATAATTAATTAACTTTGTTGTTTTAAACTTTTAAAATAAATTAAGTTTTATGCAGTTTAATTTCTTATTTCAATTAATTCTTTTTAATTTTGTTGTTTAAATTCTTTATTTAATTTTGTATTATTTAATCTTTCTAATAATTTAATTAGTTAATATTTTATTTTGTTTTAGTTTTGTTGAAATTTTAATTGTTTTAAATAAATTAATGATTTAACCATTTAATTATTAGTTTAATTATTTATTTATTTGAGTTTTAGTTCAATTTATTCCTGGTGGTGTTTTGTATATTTTTAGCTATCGGTAGCTCAACGTTACTCTCCTGTTGCACCCTATCGGTATCCTAGCTACTGATAGATGACCTCATTCCCCTTTCTTCCAACCTCAATGATACTTTTCCTCCTCATCGTTCCATCCATCTCTCCTGCCGATAGCCTTACCTGTACCTCACTATTTTATCGTGCCTACTGATAGCCCTCCTTTCCTATCTTCACTGATACCCACTAATTCCCAAACCTCACCGATAGACTATCCTCTGCTTCACTCCCCTCGCACGGCAACAACAAATCATCTCCCGCTTCACACATCCCGGCGCCTCCACTCTTTCACAGCACCTGCAAATCCAGACCCATCCTCATTTCACACTATTGGTTGCAAAACCCTCCTCAACCAGTCATCTCTTCTCCTCTGTTTCTCATCACCACGCATTAGAGGATTCGAGACGCCGCTTCTCAAGCTGAAGAGGGAGTCCTGCCGCGGGTCTGCTGCGTTGGATAGGAAGCACCCGCTGAAGTGAAGGATTCTGGCCGCACCACCTGCAGATTAAGCCAGAACGCCGCTGCTGTTGAATTCTACTTGTTGCCAGGGTTAAGAGGAGCTTGGACCCACAACACCGCTTTGCTGGAGCAAGGTCACATTGGCGTCGCTCTGTTGGATAAGGTCCACCGCCGATCTATTGGAGTAATTGATGTCCGTCATTTTGAGGAGCCGCGTGAAAGGTGAGAAGATGATGTTACGCTGCCGTGGGAAAGGGTGAACCGAGAATCGCCGGACTGCTGCTTTGAAGGAGGAGCTACTACTGTCCGTGGGTGAAGCTGTTGTTGTCCGCTGTTTTGAGGAGGCCAGTGCATGTTGCTGCTGGAGATGTCTGCCGCCAGAAGGAGAAGAGCAGGCTAGTGCATGTTGCCACAAGGAGGGGCTTTGAGTAGGAGTGTGTCGCTGGGGAAGAATCACCGCCCCACTTGTTGTTGCTAGCCACCGCATGAGTCGAACCAGGTCTGCCACTGCTGATCAGAGGGAGGAGGTCACTGCACCACCTGCTGAAGACGTTGCACCTGCTGGAGTTGCGCTAAGACCGCTGTTGTAGGGAGAGTCTGTGCTGCTGGAGCCGCGATGCCAAGGAGTTGATGCACCGGGTTCAAGGGAGTAAGAAGGAGATATTAAAAAAATATAATAATAATAAGTATAAAGAAATAATAACAAAATTAATATAAAACAAAAAGAAAAAAATAAAAATATAATAAAAGTAAGGTAAAAAAAGACAAAGAAAAGTAAAGAAAAGTTAAAAGTAAAAGCAACTTTATTAAGTCAAATGTATAATAGAATTTATTAAAGTTATAATTTAAACAATTGTAATTTTAATATATAAATTATAAATTAAAATATTAAAATAAATTAATAATAAATTTAAATAATAAATTAATGAATTATTAATAGTATAAATATATAATTTATAAAAATTATAAACAAACAATAAAATATACTTATTAATTTAAATATACTTAAAACATAAGTAATAATTCTAATTACAATAATAAAATAAACTAAATAATAAATTAATCGAGCAGTTTAATTTCTTTAATAGTAATAATTAAATTATTTATAAATTATAAAATATTATCTTATTTATTTATTTATTTATGTTTTTAATAACTTAGTTTTAAAAAAATTGATAAAATTAATAACTTAGTAATTATTTTATTAACTTAGTTGAATTAATAACTTTTTAGTAACTTACGTTTTACCATAGTTTTATTAAGTAAGTAATTATCAATTAACTAAAGTTAATTTGTAATGAGTAATATAACAATTTACCTAAAAAAATTATTATTTTTCTTTGCATCTCATTTATTTATTTTTCTATTCTATTTTATCTTTGCAGGTTCATTCAAGGGATTTAAACGCATCCAGGTGGATTCAACTAACTCATTGGGAGTTCAATTACAAGGGAAATTCTAGCGCGACGTGCTTGTCGCGAAAAAACACACCTTTTGCAGTACGTGGGTGAAGAACTTTTTGAAATTAGTGGAAGACGTGCGGTGACATGCAGCAATTGACAGGTGATACTTAAGAAGAGAAAGCAGAATATTTTGGGAGGGGGATTCATTCACTGAGACACACTCACTCAATGAACACACCAGTCTCGGAGCAGAACAGAGTACCTGGAGAAATTCTCAGAGAGCCGCTTTTCAGAGATCTGAGGGCCAGGAGTAGCAGTATTGATGCGAGCAGAGGGAGTTTTCTTTCTCTATTTTCCTTTAAATCTCTTCCTCTGTAATTTAATGACTTTTGTAATCGAGTTAGTGATAATTAAAAATATATTAGTTAGCTAAATTTTTATTTCGGGGATGAATTGAAGTTCTACTGGTTACTTTTAATTCTCATATAACTTAATCAATTCACTGAATTCAGTAAAGATCGGCGAGATTGATGCTGAGTTTATTCAATTATTTTTCACCACTAGTACTTAATTTCCAAAACTCCACAATCAAATCGGCGAGATTGATCATGGAAACATCTAAAAATAATAATCAATTCACAAATGATTCGGGACTTACGGCGAGTTCATCCTGTTGTCATTATCTTTTCAAACTTTTCACAGCTGATTTGTTTTGGAGTGGCGAACTCCAAAATCAATCAGCAGGTGTGACTTAACTCTTGGCGAGGGAGACAATTCACTCTTTTTATGGTGTTTCTAGGCAATAACTTTAAAGTGATTCGGAATACCTATTAAACCAGTAGAATGGAGACTTTTCCCCGAGCAATTTACTTGATTGTTCACTATCATCATTTTATATCTCTGTTTCTTACTTTTCTTAGTCTATTTCTTGATTTATAATAGTTTAAAATGAAAACTCAAAAATATTGTAGTGTTTCATTAGAGTACAATTTAAAAAAAAATATATAAAAAAAATATAAAATAAATAGAAAATCTATTCCACTGCTGACAACAGTGGGATCTTTTTGTAAGTTTTTAGAAGAATAGTGGTCAAATTCGCCTTCTCTGTGGGTTCGAACCTGATTGCCACGTATACTGTAGTTAGTAGGAATATAAATATTAAACATTTACCGGCTTCAACGACAGTACATGTCATGTTTTTGGTGCTGTTTTCGTGGAAGGAACGAGCCATTATTTTTCTAAAAATTGAAAAAAAAAACATATATAAAAAACACCCAAAAAAATTGAAAAAAATTAAAACTGTAAAAAAATATGCTTCATTTACTACTGTATTGCTATTGTTTCATGTATTGTTGAACTCCTGTTAGTTCTACTATTGTGATATTTTGAACTGTTATTACACTTTGCATAAGCACAAGAGAGCTCATTCTTACAGTAGAGTTTTCAAACATTGAATTTGATAAACATTCATCTGCTTTTTTAAAAAAACTTTGTAATGGAGAATCAGGATAATAGAGTTAATAAAAACATTAATGTGCCACAACCTGTAGTTTCAGACCTTTTTTACCTAGACTTAGGGAATTTCAAATTCTAATTGTATCAAGTAACCCATCCTGCGTTAGGTTAACCCTGAGGTCTAGGAACTATGAAATTAAGCAGTCTCACCTTTCTCAACTTCCTTCATTCAATGGTCTTCCAGGAGAGGATTCACTTAAGTTCATTAGATAGTTTTATAGTTATTTACAACAATTACCTCTGAGAGATCTTTGTGAGGACGAGTTTAGATTGAGGTTGTTTCTATTTTGTCTGAAGGGGAAGGCTAGGACTTGGTTTTAGAACTTAGATGAAGAAATTTTTGAGACCTGGGAAGAGGTGTTTACTGCCTTTATATCAAAATTATATCCTAGGAACACCACCTACGAGATTAGGCACATAATTACTGGGTTTGTCTAGGATGAGGGAGAGTTATTTCACAAGGCATGGGATAGGTTTAGAAGTCTCCTTAGACAAAGTCCCAATCACCAATTTTCTCCCTATCTACTCATGAAAACTTTCTATAATGCTCTCACCCCTTACAACCAAAATTTTGTTGACCAATTCTATGGGGGTGACTTTTCTGACACCACTGCTGATGAGCTGAAGAATGTATATGAAAAGCTTGCACAAAAATCTCAGTACAAGTGCTCTAGGAAGAGGGTCGTCCATAGAGGTGAAGACAATTCTCAGGGTACTGTTGTTAGTGATAGGGTCTTAAGGGAGTAATGTAATCATTGTGGGATGTTCGGTCACACTCATACTTGTTGTCCTAATTTTTATCTCACTGTAAATTTTGATGAGAGTGCCAAATTTGTAGATTTTAGAGCTAGGAACCAAGGAAAAATGATCAATACTTCAATCAGTACACTTCTAGTTATCAAAATAACCCAAATTTTTCCTAGAAAGAACAAGGTGTCATTAAACAAACCACTTCCCCTTACTACAAGTCACACCCTAAAATTTATAACTCAAACCAATTTGGGGATGAATCTTCTAATTCTCAAGGGGAGTTAAAGGGGTTGTTACAACAAGTTTTGGGAGAGATCAGTTCTTTTAGGAAGGAAATAGATGATAAGATTCACAATTTAGAACATCAAATAATTCAAATGGATAAGGATCAAGGTGATAAGGGAAATGGAAAGCTTCCCAACACTTCAATTCTTAATCCAAGAGAAAATATCATGGATATTACCACTAGATCTAGCCTTAAAAGAGAAGAACAAGTAAATCAACACTCTGGGAAAACTAAAACTGATGAAAAAACTGAATCTGGAAAGAAAAATATGCTTGAAACAATATCTGGGAATCTGGAAAACTTTGTTCAACCTGAATAGAATGTTGAATTTTCACCTAAAAAAGTTCAAGAACCTAGGAAAATGAAGTGGGAGTTAATTAAATAAGAAAAGAGAAACAATGGAATTGAGGATAAGGAAAATAATCAACCTGTACTTAAAAATTATGCCCTCCCATTCCCTTCCCAGAAAGAGTGAAGAAGAATAATAAACATGACTATTTGAGGTTTCTTAAAATGATTCACAACTTTAGTATCAACATGCCATTTGTAGAATCCTTAGATAAAATCCCTTCATATGTTGCTTTTACAAAAAGGTTTCTAAAACATAAAAATGATTGGAAGAAGTTGGACAAAGTTAATCTTAATGAGGAATGTAGTGAGATCTTGTTAAAGAAGTTTCCTCTAAAATTGAAAGATCCTGGTATCTTTATTATTCAATGAAAAATTGGAACAAGTGAGAAACTTAATTGTTTGTGTGAATTAGGAGCAAGTATCGATCTTATGTCGTACTCCCTGTTTAGAAGTTTGGGTCTTAGGTACTTGCAACAAACTTATGTTTTCCTTAAACTTGCTGATAGGTCACTCACACATCCGTCAGGGAGGGTGGATGATCTATTAGTGAGTGTATGAAAACTGACACTACCCACAGACTTCCTTATCTTAGATATGGAGTGTGATGAAAAACTTCAAATCATCTTAGGGAGACCTTTCCTTGCTACAGCTAGTGTTGTCATAGATGTGTCCAAGGGGAAACTCACTCTCCAAGCTATTGATGATGTGGAGGATTTTTCAATGTTTGAAAAGCCTCAACATGTGGCTGTTTGTGATTTGATATATGTTACTGAGAATCAATGTTTTAAAATTGAGGTTCGATATGAGTATGGTTCTTTTCCTCTTGAGGTCACAGAGTTTTGATTCCCCAGCCTATTGAAACTTTTCTTCAAGCTTCTATTCCGGTCCCACTCCTTCCTCTAGATGAGAAACATCTTCCCCTAGAACCCATTATATAAAGTGAGTCACATTATTGTCCTGAACTATCTCCACCCATTTTTTAAATTTTTCCTTATGAAGTCGATTGTCTAAGGTTTTTTGAAGTTGTAGAAAGTTATGGTCTGAGTCCTGATGAAAAACTAAATTGTGCCCATTATGAGCAAGTGTATTTTCTGGGAACTTTCATTTCTGATCAGTTTGATGTTGTTTGTGATGACTTCTAACCTGAACTTGAAATATTGACATCATTTGAGTTGTCTTTGGACATTGGGTACCACCTTTTGGAAGCTGAATATGACTCCTTCTTCTGAGAGTTTTCTGAGTTATCTTTTGTTCAAGTTGTACTGGGAATATTCGATGAAAATACTGAAGAGTTTGTTGATTTTTTTTCTTCTGATTCTGGGTTGGAGTTGTCCTCTAAGTGTGGGGGAATCCATGTCAGTATTACTGGTCAAATTGGTGATTTTCGTAGGAAGTTGTTGAACATTTTTAGAGCCGAGGAAGTGGTCTTTGGAGGAAAAAATGTGTTGGATGGTATATTAGCAACTGTTTTGTTAAAAGAACTTTTGGGAATATTTCTTGGATCCTTATATGAGAATGTTTTCGTTGATCATATTCTTGAATCATTTGATAATAGTGAAGTTCACATTAATAATAATTCATTCCCTTTAAATGATCATGGATAGAAATATCTAGGGAAATTGAGTCTAGCTGGTGACTTTAAACCTAGCGCTGCATGGGAGGTAACCCATGGTTTTTGTTTTGTTAATAAATAAAAAAAAATTAAATAAATAAAGTCTAACTGAAGACTTTAAATTCAGTGCTTCATGGGAGTCAACCCATGTTCTTTCTTTTGTGTTTACTTTTATTTCTGTTCTTGATTTACTTTGAATAAAGTCATGATGTGTTGCCTCTTGTATGTACTGCCTATGCTAGTTATTTGTCTCTGGATTACTTTATCTGTTTTTCAGGATGTTGCTGCTTGTGTTAATAATGGAGTGGAATTCCCATGATCATCTCTGGACAAGAACTTAGTCAGGGAAGTACTTTAACTTTTTTCATCTATTTCAGCTCCTGTTTTTTCTAATAAAATTTCTGCTCTTGTTTTTACTAAAAAATTCTGCTCGTTTTTTTTAAAAAAAAAATCTGCTACATTTTTGCTAAAGCTTTGCTACAAAAATTGCATATTTAAAAAACTTTTGTTGCATGTCACTGTGTAAATTTAAAAATCTGCATGTGCCTTTTGTTGTGAACTGAATTCATTGTTTAAAACCCGTTCACTGCATGACATTAAGTGTGGGGGGGGTACATGCTTGCTGGTAGTTGTGTTTTCATTGCATCTGATTAGTCTACAGGGTGTTTAGCGTGCATCTTTTTGTTATATTGAACATCCTTTTGAATCATACTTTGTTAAAATGATTAAACCCAAATAATTGTGAACCCACACCTTATATTATAATTTTGAGCTATATTGAACATCTTTGTCACTGGACTTAAATGTTTGTGTATACTTGCTAATGAACCTACTGTTTATTTATTCATTATGGCAAACAATTTTTTTTTTGAACTTCATTGAGACCCTTTATACATGTCATGTATCTACTTAATTGAAAATTTGTTTTGAACCTTAATTGATTAATTATTCTTCTCCATATTTATAAGTCAACTTTGGGGACAAAGTTGGGTTTTAAGTGTGGGGGAGGGGGTCAATTCTTGACTATGCTAAACTATGCTTAATTGAAAGCCCATAAATTTCCACTGCAACTTAAAACTTTTTGTTAAAAAATGGTTAAATTTTTTTCAAAATTCTTGCATAATTTTAGGCTTTTCATTTTTCTCAGTTGGGTCTTGCCTAGGGACAAGTTCTTTAATGGTATTTAAGAACTTCTTAGAGCCTGAAATTAATGAGTTTGGATGATTGTTGAGTGATCTTACTTAGTGATTTGATGGAAATTTGGTTTAGGAACTACTTATGAATGTGATTTGGGTCACATGTTTGTGGAATTATGATCATACCCTTTGGAACTGGAAATTTGATTATGATTCTAGGGGCATCATTCATCTTTTAATTATTAAAAGTAATTGCTTTAATGAGCCAATGTAAATGAATTTTATATAAATCTTTTGAAACTGGAGTAATTTGGGTGTTTGGGATCCCACGGTGAGTCTCTGAGACCCTAGATGTTGGGTGTGTTTCTGTTTACTATACACCCTCTGTACACTTTGAATAAGTGCATTGTATAGTGCTTATCACAATGATACATGGCTTGGGAAAAATAAATAAAGTATCTAGGGTCAAAAATGAGCTCATTAAGGTGAGGGGAATGATGAACGCTAGATAAAGAAGGGATCAGTTGGTTTATATGAGATTCATTTAGGTTGTATCATTGAGGTGATTCACAAAAAAACTATTTATTTTTGGAACCTAGATGAAAAAGTCAAAGTGTAGAGTTCATTGGTTAAGGTATTAATTCCATTGATATTTTATCCCCTGTCAATCTTGGATTTAGAACTTAAGCCTGATTTGAAGTTAATCACTAGGTTGTATCACATATGAGGCATGACATCTTCTTTAATGGATGGTCTTTGTGTTATTAATTATCCCTTGATTATTTGTTTTAAGAAACATTCATTAGAGTAATTAATTTTCTTAAAGCCTACTGTTATGCATCGTCCTCTGTTTTGAGTACTGGACATGTTACCTTTTGAACAAAACCATAAATACACTTTACTATTTTTCAAAGATAATAAAACATGGGATTGTTTGAGGAAAACAATGTTTAAGTGTGGGGGAATTTGATGTGGCTCTATTTTTGCATAGTTTTGCCACATCTTTTTACTTAATTTTTAATGATTTAATTAATTATTTAATCAATTTATGCTAAATATTTGTACTTTTATATTTTTATAATTAAATTTGTCAAATATTAATTTTTTTTATAACATTTTCTGTAATTATAGGCCCTTAAATAGTTGATTTATACCTTCTTTGTTTTTAATATAATTAATTTTAA
Source organism: Viscum album (assembly GCA_963277665.1). Taxonomy (NCBI): domain Eukaryota; kingdom Viridiplantae; phylum Streptophyta; class Magnoliopsida; order Santalales; family Viscaceae; genus Viscum; species Viscum album. Next base: position 1,448,001,536 of record OY728136.1, read on the forward strand.
ATTTGTTTATTTAACCTATATTTGTTTATCTAATTTAATTTTTTATTATTAACAATTATTGAGTTTGATAATTAATTTACTTTTAATTTTTAAGTTTATACAACTTAGTTACGGCTTTCCAGACTATCGGTAGCTAAGCTACCGATAGCAGGGTTACATTTGCTCTACTGGTAGCCAGGTTATCGATATTCTCTATCAGTGGCCTGCTTTCTTTTTGCTTACCGGTAGCTTGTTTTTAGATGTATCGATGACCTTTGTCACTGTTACTCTTTCCTACCGGTATCTCCTATTTAACTATAATGGTTGCCTTTAATTTCTACCAGTGAGATCTTTAATTTTATCAGTAGTTGTGAGTATTTAATCTATATAATCCTTTTTAATTAACTTAGACTTTTCTTTAATAATTAATCTTTTAACTTAATTACTTTAGAATAAGTTAACTTTGTTAATTAATTTATTTAGTCATCCTACTTGTCATGAAAGTATATAATTTGTGTTTTAACTTAAATAAAATGGTTCGCCCTTAATTTTATTAGTTCAATTAGTTAATTAATTAATTAATTAAGAGTTTTTAGACTTTAATTATATTATTTTATGTATGCAGATTGATTTTTAAATTCATTTTATAATTTTTTTAGTCTACAAGTGAGGTAGACGAGCTCTAACGGTGACCCCGCGCCATTTTCTTTCCTCACCGATACTCTTTTCTCACCAATATAGCCCCTTCTATTGATAGCCTTGTGTGTATCGGTGACTCTTAATGCAGTGTATCGGTGACCTTGCTGTATCGGTGACCTTGTCACTGTTACCTTTTCCAAACTCTAATTGCATTGATATAATTTAGTTATTAATTTAATTTTATTTTCATCAATTAATATAAATTAACTTCATTAATTTAATAGTTTAGTTTTCTGCTTAAAAGATTTAGGTTAGTTGTTAAAATAACATAATGTTTGTTTTTAGTGCTAAATAATTAATTAACTTTTTTGTTTTACACTTTTAAAACAAATTGAGTTTTATGCAATTTAATTTATTATTTCAATTAAATCTTTTTAATTTTTTGTTTAAATTCGTTCTTTAATTTTGTATTATTTAATATTTCTAATAATTTAATTAGTTAATATTTTAGTTTGTTTTAGTTTTGTTGAAATTTTAATTATTTTAAATAAATTAATGATTTAATCATTTAATTATTAGTTTAATTAAATCTTTATTTGAGTTTTAGTTCAATTAATGCCTCGTGGCGTTTTGTGTATTTGCAGCTACCGGTAGCTCAACGTTACTCTCTTGTTGCACCCTATCGGTATCCTAGCTACCGATAGATGACCTCACTGCCCTTTCTTCCAACCTCACTGATACTTTTCCTCCTCACTATTTCATCCATCTCTCCTACTGATAGCCTTACCCGTACCTCACTCTTTTATCCTCCCTACCGATAGCCCTCTTTTCCTATACTCACTGATACCCACTAATTCTCAAACCTCACCGATAGACTATCCTCTGCTTCACTCACCTCACACCGCAACAAAAAATCATCTCCCGCTTCACACATCCTGGCGCCTCCACTCTTTCACAGCACCTGCAAATCCAGACCCATCCCCATTTCACACTATCGGTTGCAAAACCCTCCTCAACCAGTCATCTCTTCTCCTCTGTTTCTCATCGCCACACACTAGAGGAGTCAAGACGTCACTGCTCAAGCCGAAGAGGGATTCCCTCCACGGGTCTGCTACGTTGGATAGGAAGCACCCGCTGGAGTGAAAGAGTCTTGTCGCACCACCTGCAGATGAAGCCAGATCACTGTTGCCGCTGAATTCTGTATGCTTCCAGGGTTAGGAGGAGCTTGGACCCACAACACTGCTTTGCTGGAGTAGGGTCACTATAGCATCGCTCTGTTGGAGAAGGGACACCGATGGTCTGTTGGAGTAATTGATGTCCTCTATTTTGAGGAGTCGTGTGAGAAGGTGAGAAGCCGACGTTGCGCTGCCGTGGGAGAGGAGGGTGAACCGAGAACCGTCGGACCGCTGCTTTGAAGGAGTAGTTGCTACTGTCCGCGGGTGAAGCTGCTGTTATCCGCTGTTTTGAGGAGGCTAATGCGTGTTGCTGTTGGAGATGTCTGTTGCCGGAAGGAGAAGAGTAGGCCAGTTCATGTCGCCGCAAGGAGGGGCTTTGAGTTGGAGTGCGCCACTGGGGAAGAATTGCAGCACCACTTGTTGTTGCTAGCCACCACATGAGTCGAACCAGGTCTGCCACTACTGATTAGAGGGAGGAGCCTACTGCACCACCTGCTGAAGACGCTGCACCTTCTGGAGTTGCGCCAAGACCACTACTGCAGGGAGAGTCCGCGCTGCTGGAGCCGCGGTGCCAAGGAGCTGTTGCGTCAGGTTTAAGGGAGGAAGAAGGAGATATTAAAAAATATATAAAAATAATAAGTATAAAGAAATAAAAAAATTAATATAAAACAAAAATAAAAAAATAAAAGTATAATAAAAGTAAGGTAAAAAAACACAAAGAAAAGTAAAGAAAAGTTAAAAGTAAAAGCAACTTTATTAAGTCAAATGTATAATAAGATTTATTAAATTTATAATTTAAACAATTGTAATTTTAATAGATAAATTATAAATTAAAATTTTGAACTAAATTAATAATAAATTTAAATAATAAATTAATGCATTATTAATAGTATAAATATATAATCTATAATAATTATAAAAAAACTATAAAATATACTTATTAATTTAAATATACTTAAAACTTAAGTAATAATTCTAATTAAAATAATAAAATAAACTAAATAATAAATTAATCGAGAAGTTTAATTTCTTTAATAGTAATAATTAAATTATTTATACATTATAAAATATTATCTTATTTATTTATTTATTTATGTTTTTAATAACTTAGTTTTAAAAAAAATTGATAAAATTAATAACTTAGTAATTATTTTTATTAACTTAGTTGAATTAATAACTTTTAATAACTTATGTTTTACCATAGTTTTATTAAGTAAGTAATTATCAATTAACTAAAGTTAATTTGTAACGAGTAATATAACAATTTACTTAAAAAAATTATTTTTCTTTGCATCTCATTTATTTATTTTCCTTTTCTATTTTATCTTTGCAGGTTCATTCAAGGGACTTAAACGCATCTAGGTGCATTCAAATAACTCAGTGGGAGTTAAGTTACAAGGGAAATTCTAGCGCGATGTGCTTGTCGTGAAAAAACACACCTTTTGCAGTACGTGGGTGAAGAACTTTTTGAAATCGGTGGAAGACGTGCGGTGACATGAAGCAGTTGAAAGTTGATACTTAAGCAGAGAAAGCAGCATATTTTGGGAGGGGGATTCATTCACCAATACACACTCACTCAATGAACACACCAATCTCGGAGCAGAGCAGAGTACCTGGAGCAATTCTCAGAGAGCCGCTTTTTGGAGATCCGAGGGCCAGGAGCAGTAGTATTGATGCAAGTAGAGGGATTTTTCTTCCTCTATTTTCCTTTAAATCTCTTCCTCTGTAATTGAATGACTTTTGTAATCTAGTTAGTGATAATGAACAATATATTAGTTAGCTAAATTTTTAGTTCGGGGATGAATTGAAGTTCTACTGGTTACTTTTATTTCTCATATCACTTAATCAATTCGTTGAATTCAGTAAAGATCGGCGAGATTGATGCTGAGTTCATTCAATTGCTTTTCACCACTAGTACTTAATATTAAAAACTCCACAATCAAATCAGCGAGATTGATCATGGAAACATCTAAAAAAATAATCAATTCACAAATGCTTTGGGACTTACGGCGAGTTCATCATGTTGTCATTATCTTTTCAAACTTTTCACAACTGATTTGTTTTGGAGTGGCAAACTCCAGAATCAGTCAGCCTGTGTGACTTAACTCTTGGCGAGTGAGAAAAGTCACTCTTTTTATAGTGGTTCTAGGCAATAACTTTAAAGTGATTCAGAATACCTATTAAACCTTTAGAATGGAGACTTTTCCCCGAGCAATTTACTTGATTGTTCACAATGAGCATTTTATATCTTTGTTTCTTACTTTTCTTAGTCTGTTTCTTGTTTCCTAATAGTTTAAAACGAAAACTCAAAAATATTGTAGTGTTTCATTAGAGTACAAATTTAAAAAATATATAAAAAAAATAGAAAATAAATAGAAAATCTATTCCACTGCTGACAACAGTGGGATCTTTTTGTAAGTTTTTAGAAGAATAGTGGTCAAATTTGCCTTCTCTGTGGGTTTGACCCTGCTTGCCACATATACTGTAGTTAGTAGAAATATAAATATTAAACTTTGACTGGCTTCAATGATAGTACAGGTCACTCTCACTGAAATACGAGGTACCTGGGACCCACAATGAGCTAGTGCCCAGGGGTTATTTCCTATTGCTTGTGCTCATTAGTTACTATGTTCTTACCTTCGGTATACGATATGGTTGGCTGGAAAATTCAGCAGTGTTGAAATTATTTTTTAAAAGTGTTGATTCTTAATGATATCCCACTTGAAAACTCTTTTAATTTTTAAGTTGCATCTTTTATAAATTGTAACTAGCATTTTCTGTTTATGAAAACTTGCACGATTTTTGTCTTTGAATGTTTATCACATGAAATCTCATAGTCTTGGTATCCTAATGGGATTTGGCTCACACCCTACTTACACCTATGGGTGTAAGTAGACTTGGTTTTTTTTATGTCGTGGGTTGGCTACAGTTTATAATGCCAGTGGTTCGGGTTTCTAGCACGTTCTTGGTGGTGATGTCTTGTGGAGATGGCTTGAGGGTGGTGCCTCTTGCCATGAGGGTTCATGGAATATTTCTTTTTGGTTTTGTAACATTTTTATAGTCTTTGTGAGTTGTTTTAAACTATGTAATTTAGTTCTGAATTTTTTTAAAAGATCGTTTGGTTTCAAAAAATCCAGATTTGTTTTATTGGATTCATTTGTTGTTTTAAGTTTATAAACTTGGGTAAATTGTTCCCAATTTTTAGTTTATGATAGCCAAGAACTTGTGCCAGCCCGTCGGGATCAGGAACGCCATTTGGGCCATGTCGTGGTCCTGGTTTGGTGCTGGTTTTGGTGGCAACCAGATTCAGTTCGTGACATTTGATAACTTATAAGATAAGCAACATTGATCTTAAACGAACAACTAAATATTGTTATTATGTTACCATTATAACGTAGTTGTTAAATTGAAAGGAATGAATAGTTTTAATGTTATTATGAAATCTAAAATGGTATTTCTCATTAATAATGTATTAATTAATGCTTATAAAATTAAGCACTTAATTTTAGTAAGGTCATTTTATACTTCAAATGAAATTTCTTCAAGATGATTTTTCTTGATTTGGTGAGTGCCCAATATAATTATTTTCTAGAACATTTAGAAATTTTATTTAGTTAAATAAATATAATTTTCAAAATCATAATTTTAAAATTATCTTATGTTGAAATTTTTAGAATTTTATGAAATGTTTGAATTCTCAATGAATCGTTAAAAATACCGATTATTATTGAAAATTGTATTTTATTTTAAAGTATTTACAAATTTAAATTATATTTTGGATTAGTTTTAAAATTTAATTTATTCCGTTTTTATTTAAAATAAAAAAATTGTGGTTTTTGAAATGGATTTTATACGTGAATTTAATGTAAAAACATTTTATGTTTAAAAAGGGTATTTCTCCCCAAAAAAAAATTTTTTTGTTGCGTTTTTTCGATTTAAATTTAAATAAAATGCTACAACTTCTGTATATTTAATTTTTAAAAATATATTTCTTATTTTTAATTATTAGTTCCAAATTTATTAAATATGTCACTTTATTTTTGGGCAATATAAATAGTAACCTTAGTAATATTTGTTACAATGATAAAGGGTAATTGAGGGTAATTAAGGGTAAAAATAAAATTATAAGGACTATAAAATGACCCCAATACTTTATCTGATTTTATTATATGTGTAAGTTTCATCCATAATCATTCAAGGTTTGAGTATATTGATTTTGGTTGATATTTTTAAGTGGTGATAACATTTGTAATATTTTATTTAAAAAAACCCAAACATGTCACACTCTTGTTTTTAATAAGTATAATATTTTTAATATGTATTTATCCAGATGATATATTCATCTATGAATAATAATTTAAAATATAATATATTTATCTTCAACATGATAATTTATTTTTAATTTTTAGTGAAGAAATAATTACCTTAAATTCTTTCACCACACAGATGTAGTAATTATTTAATTAATAGAAAAATCAAATAAATGATATTAAAAGTATTAAAATAAATATAATATGCGATAATAAATGTAATAAATGAATTTTATATATTAAATTTACATGTTAGGTATATATTAAAATATTTGGTTCTAATTTATCTTATTGTATTGATATTTTTAAAAGTCAAAGTAATGAATAGTGTCAAAATTGACATTAATGATATTTTAAAAAAATTATTAAATGATATAAAATTTCTAAAAATATTACATTTTACAAACTTATTAGGATAAGTTTTAAAATATCAACTATTATCCAATTATGGATTATTTGGAATTTTATAATAACAGTATTAACCCTTAAAGAGTAAAAATTAATGTTGTCATGATAAGAGTTAAAGGGGTTAAATAAGGGTTAAAACTAAATGATAAGGTTAATAAAGTGACATAAACTTATATAAAAATTATTTTATGAGAGTTTTTATAACTATCCTTATCTTATCTTCTAAATAACTCACTTTAGAAAAAAATTTAATTGAAATTTAATTTAAATTAAGTTAATATTTTGAAAAGAGTGTCCCTCCCCTCTCCTATTAAAGGACACATCTTCTTATCATTTATTCACACTTAAAATCCCATTTGGTTGGGAAAATATCTACTAATATAAATTTCTATAATACCTAAACTCTTTATATATGCATTATTTTTTTATAAAACCATCCTTAGTGGTTTGAAGGTGTTAATCAAAGGAGGTTTTCCAAAGAAGATTTATAGTTTTATCTTCTTATTTTAGTTTTGTTTCTTCTTCCAACTCCTTAAAATACTCTTCAACCATGATAAAATAATAAATAAAGTATCCTAAATATAATTATATGTTATTATTTTATTTTCATGACCCATATCCATATTTTCTTCCATCAAATGAGAAAATAATCCATCATTCGTGTGTACGGCAGACTACCGCCTCGAGAATCGAAGTAATTCATTTTCTGTCATTGTATCTTAACACTGGTTATAATGATAAAAATAAAGTTTCTATATGATATTAATGAAATATTTATCATTAATATAAGATAATATATCATTTATATTCTTACCTTTCCATTCACATAAAAATGATAATGGCATTCGTGTGTACGTGTATACTACCACCTCTACGAAGCAATGTGATTCGTTTTCATCACCACGTCACAATAATGATATATATAAGTATATTTACAGAATTAATATCATATTTAATATATAATTACCTTTTTTTAAATATAAAAATATATTTATCTTCTTTCTGTAATGATAGTTTTAAAATGGAAACGTTACTCATGCGTATGTACAGCCTACTGTCTCCATGATTGTAATGCAGTTCATTTTTCATTACCATATTTAATAATTTGATTTAAAAGTATAATTGATATATAAAAATTATATTTATTTAATTAATATTTTTCTATATATGATGCAATGATGACCTCTTTGACCATAGTAAACCTATTAAATCCATTTTGGATATAGGTACTGAATATCATCAAAATGTCCAACGTAAACTTAAATGGTTAAGTAATTGTATGTAACATAAAAATGAGTGATATAAAAGAAAAAATAAACATCAAAAGTTTTATTAATAAATTATATATTAACCTAATTTTATTATTTAGGAAGATAAATAATGTACGTGGCAAGTCTGACTCAAGGTAAGGGACCCTTTCACTAAAAAACTTCATTTCAAATGTTTTAATAATTTATTTTCTAAATATTTTTAATTCATGTACTTGTTTTTTTAAAAAATTTATCTATAAATTAATTTTTTAAAAAGTTAATTTTGAAATTTCTATCTAAGTATTTCGAAAAAGGAATCTTTTTAAGGTTTTGTGTAAGGTACATTCTTTAAAAAATCCTATTTTAATGCTTCTTTTTAAAAAAAATTTAAGGAATGTTTTTTAACTTATACGGAATGAGAATACTTTTCCAACTTTCATTATTCTTTAATGTTTTTAAGATTCCTTTAAAATATCACATGGTTATTTTAGAATAAAAAATTTTCCTTTTTATATAAGTAATTTTCTTTTTAAATAAGTAATTTTCCTTGAGGAATGTTTTTATGATGCTAGCATTCAAGTTTTATGATTAGGTTATGGTACTTGGGAATTGCTTATGATTATGGGTGGTTATTTTGTAAACAAAATATGGTTTATTTCATGATAGAAATAAAATGAATTAGTTATTTTGTAAGTTGACCATGATGGTTATTCCAAGAGTAGCTACAATGGTTACATCCAAGTATAACTGTGAGGGTTATTTTATGGTATCTATGAGGGTTACATCATATGGTTTTTGAGATTGTTGCAACATAATTAATTATGATAAGAAAATTATTCCCAAAGTTACATCTATGATTTATGTATGCTTTAGTGTTTTTTTAAATAAATCACACGTTTTCACAAGGTAATTTATTTAGTTTATATTCAAGGAAAAAATATATTACTTTTAAGTATAACTTTTTGAAAATGTTTTCATGAGTTATCCTGTTTTCATAGAAACCTATATGAATTTATTTTGCCTTTAATATTTATTATTAGATGTTTTATTGAAATATTTGGGTATAAATGTAATTTATTGGGTAAGAAAATGTTTATTTTGAGCCCAAAGTTTTTTTTTTGAAAAAGGAAACTTTTTATAAGTATTTATGGACTAATGTTTTGTTTCTTTATTTTTATATTTCTTAATGATATTTTTTTCATGTAAAAAATTTTTAAAAATTTTTTATATGATTTTATAGAATATTAGAGAAAAGTATGAGGTCAATATCATCTTTGTGAAGATATTTCATGAAAATAAAAAAAGTTTTATTTTAAAAGGTTTTCCTTTGGTGAAGAAAATGGATACTAAGTATAAGTTTCCATTTGTAATGTAGGGACTTACTATAAAATATTTTTCATAATTCTATAAAACCCTAAACCTAAAATATATTTGGTAAATCAAAGTTATTTCTAGATTTAAAATAACTAGAATACGTATTGTTTAAGGTTAGGTCCTCATAGTTGGTATTAGAGCGAGCTTTAGATAAATTTGGATATTATGATGTTTCTATGTGAGGTTATCTTAAGAGTTATGGATACCATCATTATTTTATAATTTTAAGTTTGATCATAAGATAAATTTCATAGAAATCCCTTATATGGATTTAAGTTATAAAATTTTAAGGTGACTAATCATATTTTTGGAGACTTTTTTTAAGGTAATTATGGGTTATTACTTTTTGGGATGAAAAATAAAAAGTATGTGGTAACCTTTAAGGTTAAACCATTTATTTAATGTTGAATATATTAAGGTTATTTTTATTATTTTTTAATATTTATTGGAATTATATAATAATTATATAGTTTTAGAAAAATGAAAACCCTCAAATCGATTGATAACCCATTGCATTTGGAAAGGCTGGGAGGCATGAACCCACAACTGAATGGTGATAAGTGTGCATCGCCTACCACTTTCCTATAAGATTTCCCAATTATTATGAATTTTTCATTTTATTTAAAAGATTTTATGAATGAATAATAATTTGATTTTAGGAACATATTTAATATCATATAGAATTCCATGGGATTAAAAATTTATTTAGTGATTAAGTGATTAATGTTATTTTGGAAGAAGAACACTATAATTTTGGGAATCATTACAGGAATATGGTAAAAAAATGATATGAGATTTTATTTGAGGAATAAATATTGAATTATTATTTTTTGGCTTCATGTTGTATGGAAATGATTTTCATATATTATATATTTCATGATTTGGGTATAAACATTTTGGTATGAGAGTAATTTATGTTATTTGGAGATATATATTAAAATTATATTGGAAGACTATGTGATCAAATCCTTCTGAATTTTGTATTTCAATCTTAGTTTGGATTATTTTGAGGAATTTTTTGGAAAGTTATTTATCAGATGATCTATGTTGAACTTTGGGTATTACTGTTAAATTTTGGATATTAAATTAGTTTTTCATCATATAACAGTTTATTATTTTTGGATAATTATCTTATATTATCCTAACCATTTTTGTTTTTGTTAATTTTTAAAGAAATGAGTAATATATTTTCATCCTTTTATGGATTTAGTTATCCATATAAGTTGATTCTAATTCTTCAGGAATGAAAAATTCATCTTAAATACTTATCATTTGGAGAAAAAGATGAGATTGTGGTGGAAAATTATTAAAGGGTAAAACTATACCAACCAAGTGAGTATATTGACTCATGTTCTTAAGTGTAATTTTTATTAATTCATTTTCCGATGTGGGATTTCAAAAAAAAAGTCAAACCTAAGTTACCGATTCCAAATTAAAAACTTCAGGGTTGAAATATAAAAAATTGGTGACAATTTCACATCCATATTTTTTAAATGAAATTCTATATTTGATAACGTACAAGATACATGACACCGAGCTTAAACAAACAACTAAATATTGTTATTATGTGATCATTATAACTTAGCCATTAAATTGGTGTAGATGAATAGTAGTAACTAAATTATGAAATATAAAATGGTCCTACTCATTAATAATGTTTTAACTAATTCTTATAAAATTAAGCACTTAATTTTAGTCCATTCATTTTATTCTTCAAATACACTTTCTTTAAGATGTTTTTTATTTCTCTTGTGAGCAAAAAATATAATTAATTTATAGAAATTTTTGGAATTTTATTTAATTAAAAATATATAATTTTTAAAATAATCCTATAAAAATTACCTTATGGTGAAATTTTTGGAGTTTTATGAAATATTTTATTTTTCAATGAATGGTGAAAAATATCGATTTTTATTAAAAAATGTATTTTTTTCAAGTATTTACAAATTAAAATTATATCTTTGATTCATTTTAAAATTTAATTTTTTCATTTTATTTAAAATAATATAATTATGGTTTTTTAAATGGATTTTATACTTTAATTTAGTATAAAAAAATGTTATGTTTAAAAGGGGTATTTCTTTGAAAAAAACCATTTTTCGTTGCGTTTTGCCGATTTAATTTTAAATTGAATGATGAAACTTATGTTTATTGAAATTTGAAAAATATATTCCATATTTGGAATCAAGAGGTCTAGATTTAGTAAATATATCACTTTTATTTTTGAACAATATGAATAGTAACATTAGTAATTTTTGTTACCACGGTAAAGAGTAAATCAGGTAATTAAGGGTAAAAATAAAATGATAAGGACTTCAAAATGACCCAAAAAAATTTCGTAGTTTTATTAGATGAATAATTTTATTCCATAATCATTCAAGGTTTGAATATATGGCATTTTTTCATTTTTAAGTGATTATGATATTTATAATATTTTATTTCAAGAAATTTCAAACATGTCACACTCTTGTTTTTAATAAGTACAATATTTTTAAAATGTGGTTATCTAAATGATATATTAGATTAAAAATATTAAATTTAAATATAATATATTTATATTAAACATGATAATTTATTTTTTATTTTTAGGTAATAAATAATTACCTTAAATTATTTTATAACACTTTTGGAATAATTATTTAATTAAATAAAAAATCAAATAAATGATATTAAAAATATTAAAATAAATATAATATGAGATAATTAATGTAATGAAAAAATTTTATAGATTACTTTTACATGATAAGGATGTATTAAAAGATTTTTTTTGAATTTATCTTGTTGTATTAATATTTTCAAAAGTCAAAGTAATTAATAGTGTCAAAACTGACATTAATGATATTTTAAAATAAATAATATTTTATTCAATGATATTAAATTCCTAAAAATATTAAATTTGTAAAAATTATTAGGATAAGGTTTAAAATGTGAACAATGATTCAATTATTTGTCTTGTTCATTTTATAGTAACAATATTGACCCTCAAAGAGTAAAAATCAAAGTTGTCATGGTAAGAGTTAAAAGGGTTAAATAAGGGTCAAAACTAAATAATAAGGGTAATAAAGTGACCTAAATTTATCTAAAAATTATTATATGAGATTATTTATACCCATAATCATATTATATTACAAATAAAACACTTTATATTCATTTTGAATTGAAAAATAATTTATATTAATTTAATATTTTGAGAAGCGTGCCCCTCCCCATCCTATAAATTGACACATCTTCTTCTCATTTATTCACAATTAAAAACCAATTTTTTATCAAATATCTTCCTAAATACCTAATATAATCCCTAAAATAATTCTAGAGGAATTATTTTTGGCATAACACCATCCTTAGTGGTTTTAATGTGTTAATCAAAGGAGGCTTTCCAAATAAGATGTATAGTTTTATCCTCTTGTTTTAGTTTTGTTTCTTCTTACAACTCCTTCAAATATTATTAAACCATGATAAAATAATAAATAATTTATCCTAAATATACTTAGATGTTATTATTTTATGTCCATGACCTATATCCATCTCTTCTTCTATTAAATGGGAAAATAATTCATCATTCGTGTGTACAAAGGACTACCGCCTTGCGAAACGATGTAATTCATTTTCCATCACTATATCTTAACACTTGTTATAATTATGGAATTAATGTTTATATATGATATTTATTAAATATTTATCATTATCATAATATAATATATCATTTACATTCTTACCTTTCCATGAATGAAAAAATGATAACGTCATTCGTTGGTACGTGTGGACTACCACCTCTAGGAAGTGATGTGATTCGTTTTCATCACTACATCACATGAATGAAATATATAAGTATATTTGAAGAACTAATATCATATTGAATATATTATTATCATTATTTAAGGATAAAATTATACTTACCTTCTTTCCATAATTATCTTTAAAAAATTGAAATGTTACTCATGCGTACGTACGACCTTCCATCTCTATGATTTTAATGTAGTTTGTTTTTCACAGCCATATTTAATTTATTTATTTAAAATTATAATTGATGAAGAAAAATGATAATTATTTCATGAATATTATTCTTGATATGATTCAATGATTAATTCTTTGACCATACTCGACCTACCAAATCCATTTTGGACTAAGGTATCGAATATCATCAAAACATCTGAAGTGAACTTAAATGATTAATTAATTGTATATAACATATAAATGATTGATATAAAAGAAATAATAAACATGAAAAAGGTTCTTAAGAAAGTATAAATTAACCTAATTTTACCATTCAGGAAGATAAACAATGTACGTGACAATTCAGACTCAAGGTAAGTGACTCTTTAACTAAAAAACTTCATTTTAAATGTTTTAATGATATTTTGTATAAATATTTATCTTTAATTTCCATGTTTTTTTAAAATTTATTTTTATGGAAATTAATTTTTTGAAAATTTTATTTTTTAATTTTTCTAAAATTATTTCAAAAATTAATATTTTAAAGTTTTATGTATGGTACATTCATTAAAAAATACTCTTCTAATGATTCTTTTTACAAAAGTCAAAAGGAATGTTTTTTAAAATTATACAGTATGAGCTTTTTTTTCTCACTTTCATGATGTTTTAATGTTTTGAAGTTTCTTTTATAATCTTACATGGTTATTTTCAAAGAATTTTTTTTCTTTTTTATGTGCACGGTTTTATTTTAAATAATTGATTTTCCTCAAGGAATGTTTTTATGATGAAAGCATTAATGTTTAGTGATTATGTTATGGTTCTTGGGGGTTTTTTATGATTAAGGTTGGTTCTGTTATGAATCAAATATTTTTGTTTTCATGATATACCTCTAATTCATTGGGTATGTCAAAAGTTTACCATGATGTTTATTCCAATTGTAACTGTGACGGTTACATCCAATTATAATTGTGAGGGTTATTTTATGGTAGCCATGAGGGTTACATCATATGTTAGATATGAGGGTTACAAAAATAATTAAGTATGTTAATAAAATTATTCCCTAATTTACCTATAGTATTTATTTATACCTGCTATGTTTTTTATAGAAATATCATGTTTTCACAGGGTAAGTTATTGAGTTTATGTTCAAGGGAAAGAATATGTTACTTTTATTTATAAATTTGTGAAAATATTTTCATTAGTTTATCATGTTTTCAAATAATTTTATATGAATTTATTTTTCCTTTAATATTTATTATGAAATGTGTTATGTAAATATTTGGGAAGAAAAGGTAATTTCTTGGGTAAAAAATATTTATTTTTAGCCCAAATTTTATTTTTGAAAAAGGAACATTTTTATAAGTATTTATGGACTAATTTTTCCTTTATTTATTTTTATGTCCATTAATAAGATTTTTTTACACATACCACATTCTTAAAATGTTTTTCATAGGATTTTAAGGAATATTAGGGACAGGGGTGAGGTCAAGATCAAATTTTTGAAGATATGTCATGAAAAGAAAATTTGTTTTACTTTAAAAGGGTTTCATTTGGTGAAAGAAATGTATATTGAGTATAATTGTCCACTTTTAATGTATGGATTTACATTGTAAGAGTTTATGATAATTCTATAAAACTATAAACCTAAAATATATTTGGGAAAAGAAAGTGATTTCTAATTTTAAAATAGCTAGAATATGCATTATTTAAGGTTGGGTCCTTATACAGTCTATGAACTTGAGTATCCTATAATCCACCAAAATCACCAATTATTTTTCCATTATCTTCATAAGACACGAAATATGTGGGAAAATATCATGTGGGGGTGAGTATATACATACCCAGTAGGATGCCCCAAAAATCAAAGGGGGATAAATAAAAGATATGATAGAAGTAGTCAGCTCGACCCAAAGAAATAGGGAAAATAAACCCAATAACATATATATATAGTCATAAAAGAAACCAAAATGAGAGAGAAAGGGGATATCCACCTCACAGTCTAACCCAGGTCAATTATTCTCCCAACATCTTCAAAAGGGTCTTGTCTCTAAATCCTAACTCTCATTTATCCAATAAGGTAACCATGTGGAGGACCCAAACCACACCACTATTCTTCATAGTATAGGGTACATAATCTCAAATAGATGACCCATGCCCTAGTGAATTAGGGGGTTCCACTCAGTTGGTAAAGGACCCCCACCCTAGTCTATTAAGGGGTGCCACTCAGTAGGTAGAGGGCATATTCCCTAGTGTATCAGGGGGTTCTACTCAGTAGGTAGAGGAATCACACCCTAGTGTGTTAGGGGGTGACACATAGTATAGTGCAAGGAGTATGGGGGTATATCCCTTAATGCAACAAGGGTTTTCCAACCCTATCCACTCTCTTATGATCTATACTAATCCCTTTCATCAATAAGTATTTTCTAAAGAAGTGTCACATGCCAAAATATGAGTCCATACAAAAGAGATATGAAAGGTGGAAGTTTTTCATAGGGGTAGATGGTGTTTATGGGTTCCATACGATATGTGGTCCCACTCTTTTTCATAGCTGTGTTCTTCTCTAGATGCGGCTCATAGGCCATCACACCTTACACGACATGTAAAGGGATAACACCGTGTGTCTCAGCCACTTGAGGCATGCCTGTGTGCTCCTGGTTGGGCCCCTAATTTTTAATTTGTGCCTGAGTACTATCCCATGAATGTGTACTCCTAGAGTACATTTCATTTCCTCCCTCATGGTATCCTTACCATGTGAATCTCACACATGGCCTAGAAACTTAGGGGGTCACATGACATGTGGGATCAGCCATATAGTGTGTGATCCTTAACTCCACCTGGATTAAAAGACCTTCATGTGTCTTCTATATCTAGCCTCACTAACATGATCCCCACCATTTTACAACCCAAAATCGAAGGTATTTTCTCTATATATCAATTTCGTCCCTCCAGTAGCTAGAAATTGGAAACTAGTCATTCACAAAAAAATATCACACCACCTGACTCCATCTACCTCTCAATCCCATCTATGCTCTAGATCTAGGATCCATGAAGCAAAACACTAAACTTGTGATTCTTCCAAATCCATCCTCAATTTTACAATCTATTTATCAAAAATTAAACTTCCATGAATCTAATGGTTCGATCATGGTTGAACCTGCCTCATAAAAGTCTAACCACGACCCCATAGTCCAACAATAAAGAACACGGAGAATGGAGAGGGGGTGAATCACATAAACAAAGTGAATCTATCATTGACCATGATTTCTTAGATAGGGATCATAAATCAAGGACTACCAAGTATGATAACATTTTCAACTAGGGAATAATTATACTAAATCAATATAATAAATTATTTATGGGGATCATGCAAATAAAAAATATCATAGATAAAAATAATATGAAATCCATGATTAATATTTTAATAAAAAGTGGAAAACCCCACAATGGAAAATCCCTACCTTGATAAAGTAATGATTATTGGTGAATAATTCATTCTCTAGTGAAGGAGAAGACCAAATGTGACCACTTCATCTCGATCAACCTCAATCAAATTAGCATTCATCATCCGATTTTGATTTGAAAATGAGGAAGAATATGAACCTCCTCTTAGATATCATAAGGGGTATGTGGATAACCCTTATAAAATTATCATAATATGGTATTTATATATGATTTTAATTAAGTAATTTAATAAAATAAATTATTTATTTATTTATTTATTTATTTTAATTAAATTCACCCACCAACAACTACCTCAAATGAACATCTAGTGATAACTAACCTTAGGTCGTTCCTAGGGTAAACCCTACGTTTCAGATTCAAACATGGTCTCATATTTCTAATCTGAGACTCTAATCAGTGGAAAACCCATTATTTCTAAAAAAACTATGCATGCATGATATTAATATGTTTAGTATTTTTATAATATTAATTTTTGGCTCACTTGGCCTCTATATCTTGCTTCGTCTTAGTGTCTGTCTTTGGAAATATTTTTTAATATATTTCAAAGTCTTACAAGGAAAAACGGGTCACTATATTATTCCCATTTCAAGTATTTTCATCCCTGAAAAGAACAATCTAAACAAAAAGGAGGGGATACTGAGCCCGAATCTAGCTCTCCTGATCCTAGGAGCTATCCTACATATTCCCATGCTACCATAGCACATGAACCAAGATAATGGTCCGTCCTCACAATATCCACTCTGGTCAATCCTTGATCACCACTAGGTACTCTACAAAGCTGGTTTCATCCTTGATGTCCAGCTCTCCCTATTCAATCACATGTGTGGGATCATACATGTATCTCCCCAGCTACGACACATGTAATACGTCATGTAACCACTCCAACTACAGTGGTAGAGCTAAGTGATAAGCAACCTTACCAACCCTCCACAAGATCTCAAACAACCTAATGAACCTTGCAGATATATTTCCTACCTAGATAAACCCCTACAATCCTCATCATGGGGAAACTCACAGGAAAACATGGTATCCCTACATTAACTTAAAGGGATAATGACATCAATCTGTTTAATATTTCTATCAACTTGGTGTTGTTCTTATACACTCATAGATCACTTGTTCTATGTCATTACCTGCACCATCTCTATCCCAATAATAGATACCTTTCCAATATTGATCCTGCATAAGGGTGACATGTAGGGTCTCCCATATAATGCCTCAAAAGGTTCCATGTTGATATTAAAGTGATAAATATTATTATAAGAAAACTATACCAATGGTAAGTGATCCTCCTATCTTAGACCAAAGTCTAACACACAAGATCTCAACATATCCTCCAACACCTGGATAGTTCACTCGTTATTCCTATTCGTACGAGGGTGAAACATGGTACTCATGTGTATCTGGGTCATGAATTCCTATTCCAAGACTCTCCAACACTATGACATGAACCATGCATCATGATTATAGAAAATCATCAAGGTTACCCCATGGAGTCATATGATCTCCCATATGTACAATTGTCCTAGACTCTCCATCAAACTCTTTTACCTGGTGGAAATGAAGTGTGACAAATTCTTAATTTGGTTAACTATCATCCAAATAACATAGAATTTGTTGTATACAGAATCCCTATCAAAAGTTACCTGGATATATCATCCCATTTCTACTCTGGGATATCAAGTGGCTTTTCCAAACTTTCCATAACTTGGTGTTCATCCTTCACATGTTGAAAAGTGAGACACTGAGAGAATAACTTGGCTATGATCTACCTCATTCCATCCCATTAAAACAACCACTGAACGTACTGATACATATTCCATATAATGGGATGTACAAAAAAGGTTAAGTGTGAAAATTACTCATCACCTACTATTACAACATTAATAGAAACACTATCCATCCTTGAAAAAGGATTATGTGCTCTACTCCTTCATAAAATCCATCTGGTGAATATCTTGAGGATATATGATCATGAAGAACCTCAAAGTTGATGTCTTCCAACTAGGAATCTCTCATATGCTGGAGAAGCATAGAATTCAACACCAGCAACTGAACATAAGCTGCACCCATATCCTCCACCAAGGTTAACATCAAAGAATCCAACTGCTCAGATTCCTCCTGCATTAAGTTAGAATAGGACTCCCCACTGAGGGAATCCTACACCATGTTTCTCTTCTCAAGATTATATACTATATTGAAGTCATAGTCCTATAATAACTCCAAACTTTGCCTCTATATTATGTTCAGATATCTCTATATAAAAAAAATACTTGAGACTCTCATGTTCTAAGCAAAAAAATCATCTCCTAGAAGATAGTGCATGCACATCTTTAGAGAAAAGACTACTGTTATCAACTCCAGGTCACGAGTCATGTAGTTCTTCTCATGGGGTCTCAAATGCCTCAACCCATATGTGATCATTACCTACCTTTTCATAAATACATGGTCAATAATTTATTTAGAATCATCAAAATACACTATCTATTCCATGACTTCATCTGGTAATCTCAATACATGAGTACTATCATCCTCAGACTCAACTGCTCAAAGGACCTTTAACACTTTTTGGTCTAGGTAAATGGCTTTCCTTTGCACATCAGGGTGGTAAAAAGGGATGAAATCTTGGATAATTCTTACATGAACCACCTATAGTACCTTATAAATCCAAGTAAACTTTTCACCTATGACACGCTCTTGGGTATATCCCAATAAATCACTACATCAATCTTTACTTGGTCCATAGCTAAACCACGCTCAAAAATTAAATGAATCAAAAAGTGAACCTCGTAGATCCAAAACTGGCACTTCAAGAGCTTACCATAAATCTAGTTCTCCCATAGTAATTCTATGACCATCCTCAAGTTATTTTCATGCTAGTCCTATTAATCATAGTAGATGAGTATATCATCAATGAAGTCAACCACAAATTGGTCCAAGTATAGATAGAAGATATCACTCATCCAATACATAAACATAGAATAGGAATTCATCACACCGAAAAGTATCACCATGAAATCATAATGTCCATAGAGATATTGGAATGCAAACTTTGGGATATTATCCTCACAAACCCTCAACTAGTGGTAACCCAACCTAAGATTGTTCTTAGAGAACCAACTCATATCTCATAAATAATAAAAGAGGTCATCAATATTTGGTAAGGTGTACTTATTCATTATTTTTATCTAGTTTAGGCAATGATAATCAACACAAATTCACAAGATCCCATCCACGTTTTCACAAAAAAAAACTGGACCTACCCAGGGGGATACATTGGGTTTGATGAAACCCTTCTCTCAAAGGTCCTATAACTATACCCTCATCTCCTGGAGCTCATTAGAGTCTATCTGATATGGTATTGAAGATATCAACAAGGTACTAGGGTGAAATTAAATGCATAATTCCATCTCCTAACTAGGAGGTAGTTCTAGAAAGTCCTCAGGGAAGACATCAATAATTTCCTCCACTACTGAAGGAATCAATATTCCTGAAGAGTCTACTGCACAAGGGGATGAAATTTCTAACTAATGTATGATGGGTTAAAACCACTTGATTTCAAGACCCACTTTCTCAATCATGATATCTCTCTCAACCATAAAAAATAATATTGTCCCATCTATTTGAAGACGTCTGAATCATCTATGGTGATAGTTGGTCTGGGCTCAAACCATGAAAAAATAGTCCATACAAAAGATAAAGTCATAATATTTCATCATGATGAGCAAGGGTTACCATGTGAAACTCTCTCCATGAAATGATAGATTGAACTTCTGATGGATAATCAATATCAAATAATTGAACCCAGACATAACCTTTAGAAAAATTTAATATGCTAAGATCTCAATAGGTTTATCTAGCTCTCACACAAGGGATATATAAATTAAGGATTGAATCACACCTATATCTATAAGTATTGGAGAAAGTGTATAATAAACATAGATCATACCTCATATCATCTCATGAGTTTTCAGGTCATAAACCTCCATGGCATGTAGCTACCGGCGGCCTTGTCTGCCATCTCCCTAAGCCTGGAATGGGCGTCTTGGTGGTGGTGGTGGTGGAAGTAGCTCATATCGTTACCCTCCACTAGCATCTCATCATCCTAGATCCCCACATTCCCCTCTTTTAGCTTTGCCTCCATGGGTCTTCCCTTACCATGCCTAGGAGAACCCTGATCACAGTGCTACCATTGTCGTGGTGGTCCATCTGATGCTTTACTTCCCTACTCATCATGTTGGATCAGGAAATCATGTGCCTTTTGATCTCATCCATCACATGAATATAATCTACCCTCTTCAGGATAACTTGGTCCTCTATGAGAACCTTGTTCTGTATATCCATGTGACTGAGACCGGCCATGGGAAGATATCCTACTCTGAGATCCTGAAAATTATCACCTGGTAGCTGCTGCAGATGACTCATCCCCATGACACCCACTGCCAGCTCCAACTGCATGGCCTCTCTTATATAGGAAGATCAATGGAACCATTTCCTACTTTAACACTCTTGTATAGGTGGGAATGCATAGGGGGGCCACACTATAATGTATTTATCTACAAATATCATGCTTGAACTTTTATTCCTAAAATTAAACATCATGCACCATGTTAAGGGAGTACCACCTAAGGTTAGTGAACCTTTTGGTATACTCAGAAACTGACATAATACCCTGCTACAAATCCAAAAGCTCCTTAATCTAAATTGAGTGAAAGCACAAGGGGTAGTAATCCTTATAGAACAACTACTAGAATTCAACCCATGAGAGCGTTGAATCATCATGAATCTTTATGGATAAACTCAACTAACACCCTGTTGGTCTATGAAAAATACTGGATATTAGTGAAACCATCTGATCAGTTGAGGTCTATACTAGCCTGAAGACAGACCATAAAATCAAACCAATCCTATTCTACTTGGGGATCTATCTCACCACAGAACCTTATCAACCTCTAGTACTGGAACTCATGGTGTGTGCTAAGCTTGCATGAATCCTTAGTATGATATTCTACTACAATATACTACTCTATAGGTGGGGTTCTACTACCTAACTTCCTAGAGGAAATATCTCATGAGATAGCCCTTGAATTGAGGCATCATCTCTCATCAAATCATCATCATGATCCTAAATCGGTAACCTGACTGGCTATCTTTGTAGAGGAATCCTGAAAGTGATCAAGACATATCAAAATAAGATGAGAATATATATGGGGATATGACTTGATAAGGATAGTCAAAAGACTCAATCCTATATGATTCATCTACCACTATTTCCTATAACCGATGTCTTAGTATTCCTAGTCAAAAATTAGGTAGTTAGAGTCCTGGTGAATGGATATGTTGGTCACTACATGAATAATGGGTTCCTTGGCCTAAAATCCAAACTTGATACACTTTGACACTATTTCTCTAAGTCCCATCCAATATTAATAAGGGGAAAACTCTAAACACCATATCAAGGAATTAACTACTCTAATACCACTACATAAAAACCCAACCCATCAAGGCCCACCGATCCAGTGGAATTATGGTCCACCATAACCCTAAGCCTGCCTCTATAGGCTAGGGGATATAACAAATTCCGAGATGACATAGCATAAATGGGAGGCCTTTGCTTAGTGTATGAGTAAGAATGCACCCAACCATCTCCATGAAATAGTATAAGGGAATAATAGAAAGGGTTAAAAAATATAGAGTAAAACCATTCATGAGATAACCTCTAGGGAATACATCAGAGTATGATAGAATACAACCAAAGTGTATAGGGGAAAAATACACACCCAACCTTAAAAAAACTAGAATAAATTAAGTTGAGATATTTTGACTCCTAATCTCCAAACCCAGCCACTGTATGTGGTTTATGCACCTGAGTATCCTATGCTCCACCAAAATTACCACTGATTTATTCCTCATCTGCATAAGACATGACACATGTGGGAAAATCCCATAAAGGGGTGAGTATATACATACCAAGTAGGATACCTTGAAAACCTATGAAGAGGAAATATAAGATACAACAAAAGTAGTTGGATTAACCCAAATTAAGAGGGAAATGAAACCCAACAACATATATATATATATATTCACATAAAAGAAACCCATATGAGAGAAAAAGGGTATCTCCATCTCATAGCACTACCCAAGTCGATGAGTCTTCTAATAGCTCTAAAGGGGTCCACATATAATGCCCCTAATCTTATATATTTGTCCATTAAACCATGTGGAGGACCCACAACTCACCACTTTGTTGAAATTCAAGGGGGTACAATCTCAAAAATAGGAACCATGCCCTAGTGCATTAGGGGGTGAAACTCAATAGGTATATGACCCACACCCTATCCAATCAGGGGGTCCACTCAGTAGGTAGAGGACCCATTTCCTAGTTAATTAGGGGGGTCCACTAATAATGTACAAAACCCATTCCTTAGTGTGTTAGGGGGTTCTACTCAGTAGGTAGAGGATCCATGCCCTAGCCCATCATGGGTTTCAATAAGTCTAGTGAAAAGAGTATTGGGGACACACCCACTAATGTAACGGGGGTGTTTCCCACCCAGACCTCTCTCTGATGATCCCACCTAATCACTTCCATCATCAAGTATTGCCTAAAGAATCATCATGCTTAGAACATTCCTCTTCATATCTTGAAATCTACTTTGAATTATACTATCACATTATATATGAAAAAATGTTTAGGATTTGATACACACGGGACAAAATATGAGTTCAGAATAATTGGATATGCAAGGTGGAAGTTTCTCATAGGGGGTAAATGGTATGTATGGGGTCTACATGGCATGTGGTACCACTCTTCTACTTATTCGTGTTCTTCTCTGTACATGGATCGGAGACCATGCCACCTTACACAACATGTAAGGGGGCCACACAAAATGTTTCATACACCCAAGGATTTCCTATTTGTTCTTGGTCATGATCATGTTTGATTGGTCATGTTGTGCACCTAGTCATGTATCTGGCCATGCCTAGGCCCTAGCCCATGCTTGTGTGCTCCCAGAGTACACAGCGTATATTTCTTCACGAGATCCTGGCCATGTGTAGCTAGCACACGGCCTATCCACCTAGTGAGGTTCACATGGTGTGTGGACCCAGAAATATGGTGTGTGATCCTCAACTCCACCTGAAACCTTATATTTGTAGCTAAAGGGGATACATGTTGTATGTTCTTTCAAATTACATAGTGTGTAGTCAGGAATTTTATAGATTCCTAACTTTCCTTCTCACATTTTACATATCAATCCTCACCACCACAATCCTTTATGATTGAACCCCATAAATCAAAGTTATTTATATCAGGTTTTTAATTTTATACCTTATATGGACAAAAATCATAAACTGATCATTTTCTTGAAGCCTGCATGAAGCTCGACATCATCTTCCGTTCGATCTCGTCGCCACTCTAGGTATTGTATCAACATAGAATCACCTATAACCTAAAATATATCCTAATCCATTTTTTATTTTCAAATCCATTCATCACATATGAAACTTCCATGAATCCAAGTTTTTATCATGCTCAAACTTTCCCTATAAAAGTCAAACCATGACCCCGTATACCAATGATAAAGAACAAAAAGAATGAATAGAGGATAAAGCGCATAAAAATTTGAATCTATAATTGTTCATTAATTATTGGATAGTGATCATAAATCATGTATTTCCAAGGGTTATAACATGTGTAACATGTGAATAATTATACTCGATCAATATATTCAATAATTTTTGCAGCTCATGTGAAGAATAATTATGGCAGATCAAAAGAAGATGAAATCCAGGATCAATATTTAAATAAAAATGGGTGTAAAACACAATTTCTTATCCTTACCTCATTATAGGATCAATATTTTGTGAATAAAACATTCACCCATGAAGGAGAATACCCTCTTAATCCACTACCACTAGATCCACCTTGATTAGATCATCGTTCATCAACCAATTTAGATGCTCCAACGAGGAACACTCTAAAATTCCTCTCAAATATCGTAATGGTTATGTGGATAAACCTTCGAAAATCATCATAATAGGGTATTTATATAGGATTTTAGTAATTTCATTTAATAAAACAAATAAATACATTGTTTATTTATTTTAATTAAATGCAACTTCCAACGGCTGCCTCAATCGAACATCCAGTCTCAACCAACCTTAGGTCATGCCTAGGGTAAACCCCACATTTTTTATTCAACCATGGTCTTAGATTTTTTATCCAAGTCCCCATTTAGGAGAAAATCCATTATTTCTAAAAAACTATGTGCATGTGATATTAATATATTTAATATGTTTATATTATCAATTCTAGGATCACCAGGCCTCACAATCATTCGATGTCTCAACACCTAACTTCAAAAATATTTTTTTAATATATTTAAAAGTATTAAAATAAAAAAATAGGGACACTAGATTCAAATTATCCTTAAAATTTTTATGGATATCCTCATTTGGTATGGTTTTATTAGAAGGAGAGAAGAGGATAATCCCTATGTTTTCCACTATGATTTTGAAAAGGGTGAAACATAACAGAGGTTTCTTCTTACTAGTTTCTCTCTAATTCTTGGAGTATAATCTCTTACAACTGTATTACTCATCCAATATATATTCAATGGAAATTTTAGTGTAAAATCAGAGCTGGACAATTATCTCACAAATGATAGAGTTTTTCAACTCATCTTTTAGATCATAACAAAATTTATTTATAGAAATATGGATCTGTAAGAGATTTCATTTCTATTATTTATGTTTGTTTTTGTATCCTTTGTATTAGTAATGTGTGTGTTTTCATCTAAGATTGAACGATGCTAACTCCACATGGTATAGTTCATCACCACTAATAGGATAAGCTTGGTCAGCCTCCTAGAATATCTTCTTTGGTTTTCTTTCTTGTATTCAAGTTTTTATCTAATATTTTTATTATTTTGGTAATATAAATTGTTTGGGGTGGTGTTATTGTCATGTGTGTGGGATCAATGTGATCCAATTCACATTATATATTGGTTCCCTTTATTGTTTTTCTTATCAATTTCTAAAATAATGTTAATCTATTGATCTGATAAATTTTTTCTAAACAATTTGATTTTTCTAATCACTTCACAACTAATAAAAATGAATTAGTGTATCTTGGTTGGTTATTAAGGATAGTCACACCAAAACTTCCATTAACAATTGATAAAAACTTCTTATGAAACATTAACAAAGTGGACTATGAAGTTTGAAATAGAAAAATTTTATGATAAAAATGATTTCATCCAATGGTGAATCAAGATAACCACTCTCTTAGATCATAATGAACTACTTTATGCTCTTTGTGAACCTAAAAAGAAGGTTACCACATTTCACCCTGATGAATATACTACTATTGCATATATTTATATCTCTAATGATGTTCTTAGAAAAGTATATAGTGTTATTTTGTTGTCTTTAAGTGATAAGGTTCTTATGGAAGTAACTTTTAAGTTTACTTCTAATGGTATCTTGTATAAATTAGAATCCATTTACATGAATAAATCTTTTCTTGAAAGGTTATATAAGAATATGGGACTTTACACCTTCAAGATGTGTCCTGGAACTATAGCTAGATCCCATCTTAATGATTTCAATAAAATATTATTGTATCTTTCTAACATATATGGTGAACTATGGTATTAGGAACAATATATAATTAGGTTAGCATCATTGGATGATTATTTCAATTTTGTAAAAGATTCAATGATGTTTGGTAGGGATACTCTGACTCATGAGGTGGTTAAATATTCTTTGTTATCCAAAGAACATCAAAAGAAAAGAATTTTTAAGAGTGAGGCTGAGTGTAAGAACCCATATTTCTCTATGTATGACCCTTTTTAAGTTGTGGTAAATTTCTTTGATCCTATTATTTTTTGTTTGAACCCTATTTGTCAAACCTTATTCTGGATGAATTTGTATTGAGAGAAAGAAGTAATAAGGCATCTTACCTACAAAGATTATGTATCGTAAGGCATTCCACTACAGCATGGAGATCAAGGTTGTGTCTTAGGGTCCTTGGAGAAGGATTTAGGTTCTAATTTCAATTATGAATAGTTTTTCCATGGAGGTAGGCTGCTATGTAGGCCCTTCCTTGGTGATTGAGCATTGCAGTGTGGAGAATCTTGGCTACGGTGTAGTGTTTTTAGGTGGTTCTTCCAAAATCATGGTAGTTGTTCCATGGGTATTGGGATATGGCATCACCACCTTTTATGTAAAATATGGAATGTGGAATGGTGTCCCTGGTTGTTCCATGGCATCTTCATGGGTTAACAGGATCTACGGCACAAAGCTATTCATGATCCTAAGACTTGGTTTGATCAGGAAGGTTATGGCATAGTCCCTTGTGCTATGTCATAGTCCTACCCAATTCATCATGTTCTAAGGAATAGTCTATGAGACTGACCCTGCTATTAGAGATGCTTATGTAATAGAAGAAACTCTGGTCTTCTCAAAAGAGATAGACTCATGGATAGATGAGAATGATAGAATTGCTTTTAGAAAATACAAAGAAGGTGACATGAACTCTGACACTTATCTGGAACTCCGAAAAAGAATGCTCATCTTTGTTGTTGAGGAATTCAAGAAGAATCCAAATTTCGACTTCAAATGTATTCCATGGCAGTGATCTCTTTTATGCTTTTGATGACTAAGAATCCTACCTTTCTCTCTCTCTTTTTTCTTGTGCTATGTTTTCTTCTGTCAGTTCTCTCTATCATGTAAAATTCTATTTTTCTTGCTCTGGGATTCTATTTGCTGGACACCTTGAATTGGCTTGCTTTTTGAAGCTGTTCGAAATCTATTTGCTGGAATATTTAGGCTCCTGATTGTTCTGGCCAACTTGGTTTTGTCAGCCATTACTTTTCTGTTGATCTTGCTGAACTCTTGGGTCTGCTCTGAGATTCTCAAGCCGAATTGTTTGTTAGATGATGACTTTTCTGAGCTACCTTGTTTCTGGCTGGATGTCTGGTTGCATGCACAGGCTTATGTTGATCTTCATTTCTACTGAACAACATTGGTTTTTTTCTATTTTTTTGCTATGTTCTAATGGGTTTACCCCAAGTTTTTTCTGGGTTCATGCCTTATTATGGCGGTTGTTCTTGCTGAGAACCTTGTTTTGTGATGGATGGTGATTATTTTTCATCATGGTGTTGTGCTGGAGTTTTTTTTTACCAGTTTTATGTAGATGGGATTAGATTACTATGATGAGTTTTTTGATGAAGACTGCATCTGTCTTAACACCGATAGAACATCTGGATGTCATTGAGATCAGGACTTCATCAAGGAGTATGACTTCGGGTGTCAAGGAGAACCAAGAGCATGGGGGCTGATGACTTCGGTCTCGCTTCACACATGGAGAGGGTCTCATCATCAAATCCTGCTTTTGGATGATTGATTGGTGAATAGTGGTGGGTACTAATTGGCAATCTTCAGTTAGGGGTTTTTCGCTGATGTGAGTACGATAGAATATCTGTTTTTCCCTTTAATTTTCAGTTGGTGTATGCTCATTACACCTCATGTGTACACTGTTTTTCCTTTCTATTTAATAAAATTTTTCAGGATATGGGTTGGGTGACCAGCTCATGTCTCAGATCATGTTTAAAAAAAACTCATTGAAATAAAATTACTAGTTAATTGATAACAAAATAAATTAACCAATTTTGAATAACATGTGAATTTCGATAAATGTTAAACATGGATTACTTGTTTGTGATTTTTTTAAAAAGTTTCCTGAGGTATTTTTCCACTATCTCTTGATATGTAGCATTGGTGATTCGTCCAAATACAATAGAATTTACCTCTTTTGATTGGTCACATTACCCCTTGGAGACATACACTCGAGGAAGGTTAAAGTGAATATATAATTATCTAAAGTCATAATGATATGAATGTTTAACCCTTGGTGAAATGAACTCTGAAAATATGTATTTGGTTCTATCATAGTCTAAGGGAATAAGGAGATGAATACTTACCCCTTGGAAATGTGTGTGGTGGAAAGACGTAGGTGGTCCTAGCATATTCTAAGGGCCCAATGAGATATTGTTACTTGAGACATGATACTAGAAATTTTTCCTAACATGGGGGATTATTCTAGAAATTTGGATGATTTTTTTTATAATTGGAGGACACACCACTCAACAGATATATTTTTTATGGAGATGAAGCAGGTTTGTCTTACCCTAGTTGTCAACTCAGAACTCGAGGGCCGACAGGGTTAGTTCATGTGTTGTATTTATTACTTAATTAATAACTCTTTTATCACTTCATTGTATTCACTATTTAATTAGACTAGATTTGTTTATACATCATTAGTGGTGTCATACTAAGGTTTACTCACACCCTGTTCGATCCATTGTCCAGTACCTGGGAAAATTCCATGGTTGTGGATATAAATAATTTCTAGGGGGCCTATATTGATTGATTATTATTTGGATGGGTTGAATCTTGGATACTGGGATGACATGGGGATTAGGAATGGGGTTTGGAGTCTTTCATCAAGTTTATTTAGTATTTATTTTGTATTACTTTCAGCATGTCATTTATTTATATTTAGCCTATCATTTCATTATTTGATAATTAAATGGATTTTATTATTTATCCTTTATCCAGCTATGATTTCTTACTGATTATCATTTTATTTATACTATTATTACTACTCTGTATCAAGGTTTATAGTCTCTCTGCAATATTCCTTACACCCTCACTACTGGTTGGAAGCTTCTGGCATATGGGGAGGTATTACTGAGGTCAAGTAACCACCCAGATCGATCATGTGAGAGAGTACCATGTTAGGTATATTATAAAGTGGTATTAGAGTTTTTAGGTTTATTTTATATTTCCTTACTATTTGGGAAATGTAGAAATTAGACTAGAATGTTTCAAGACTTGGTAATGAGCTTATTCATGGGAGTATCTAACCCATTTATGGGGGGGATCTGTGTGCGTAGGGATGGGATTGTTGTTCATGTTGTCTGCTTGTTACTTTTTTTATTATATTTCACCTTGGGTGATTCACTTTATGTGTGATGTTATTATTATTGATATTTTACTCATGTTCCAATATGGAATGAGATTAGTATGCATGAATCATGATAGGAATGCAGATATATATGTTAACATGAATTGTTCATGCTGGGGACATATATATTGCATATGACATCTCTCCCATATGAACTATGAAATGAAATCCATTGATATACCTGATAAATGGAATGAAAGAAACTATTATGTTATGCCAATTCACTTGTTAACCCAATCATAAAGATACCATGGGTGAGTGGTTCTATCTTATTTTTATCTCCTTTGGGGTTGGTCTCATTGTATATCATGTGTTCTAAGGCACATGTGGATATTTTCATAGAGAATTCATCCTATTAATTTTTGAATTGAGTGTTAGGGGAGTGGTAATCAGCATGATCCTAACACAACTGAGCTGAAACTTCCTGCAGATATGGATAACCATTTGGATGATTAGTTCTATGAATGATTTATAAGGGTCATGAGATCCATGGAGAGTGAGATTTTTTATGTCTGGAATTTGATGTGTGGGCTAATGAGAAAGTTACATCTATAGAATTTGCCTACATTCACTAGGGAGGGAGGACCCCAAGTAGTTGAGTTCTATATTTAGCCAATACATATAATGTTTAATCACCTTAATAAACCTATGAATATGACGTTAATCTTAATTATTATATGTTATTAGGATCAGCCAAGTGTTGTTGGGATATTCTAGAGAAATCATAGTAGCAAGATGAGTTATCTTGGAAGAATTTCAAAGAAATTTTCTTGAGCCACTTATAACTAGAGAGATTGAGGGATGAGAGGGATCATGAGTTCATGTACTTAACATAAGAGGGAATGTTAGTGATGGACTATACTGTATGATTCATCAACCTGCAGTTTTTTTCTCTGTCCCTGGAAATTGATGAGTTCACCAAGGTGATATGTTTCTAAGAAGGTATTCACAGCGAAATAAGGTCATAGATGAATGTTTTTCACCTAAGTAGATTTTTAGACATGAGAAACTAGTCTCTCATCACAAAAATGGAATCTGAAAAAGGTCTTGATTAGATATCATAAAGTTTCATCAAGTTGATCTAGGAACTTTACTTCTAGAAATTGGAAGAATCACTATGACAATTATCACTAGGGTAGTAGCAGGAAGAGAATATAGGGGAGTGGACACCTGTGTCAAAATCTTGGCATGTTAGAGTGATTCTAGTGTGTAAAGGGTGGCTATAATCACCCTTAGTTTCATTAACCCACTATGTAGTTCTATTCTTGTAGCGGTATGGGTCATCAACAAAGGTTTTGAAGGACCCCATAGTGGTAGAATAGTGTTAGGGGATCAAGACAGGTATCGGAGTTTGGGAAATACTCAACTACCCCTCAACGGACAAGTATTTGGAGTTCCACCATATGTTTAGGCCAAGATAGGGGATCTAGTACCTCAATACATGATAATTAGTACTAACCATAGGGATGAACATGGAGGAGTCAAAACAAATCCTAGGGAAGAGGGTAAATTCAACTACATTCCATTTAGTCTACTCTATCTATTTTAGATGTAGGACCTTCTACCATCATAGGTATGATTCTTTATCATCTACCCTAACTTTTTTTTGTTTGATATAGTTTAATCGCATTCCATTATATCTAGTAAATTGAAAAATGGTTTTGGATTTTTTTATGGAGAGTATGAATGGTGTTATGACCATTGATACACCATTGGGTGTGTAGTCAGAGCATATCAAAATCTATAAATAATTTCCTCTTGAGATTGGTGGATATCATTTACTTTTGGATATTTTTGTGCTTGAAATGATAGGATTAAATTTGATTCTATGTATGGATTGGTTAGTTTTTTACCAAGGACATAATGACTATTATCATAGTAGAATTATCATTATATTTATAGAAGGTGAGCCTATGCTCACCAGGGTGAGTGGGATCCTCAGGTTAGTCATGTGGGACCAATTCAGTATAGATTGGATTATCTCATGGCTCATATAGAAATCCTTGTTATGGATGATAGTGAAATTTCATATGATTCTTTTCCTCTGGTGATAAATAATTTTTAAAACGTTTTTTCTGAATATTATTCTAACTTTCCACTCAAGTGGCAGGTTAAGTTCACGATCGAGTTGGTGTTAGGAGATGAACCAGTTTCTATCATGCCTTATATATTGGCATCAATAGAGTTTCATGATTTGAAATTTCAATTGTAATATCTATAAGAAAAGGGATTCTCAAGTTCTAGTACATCTCAATGGGTTTCTCTCATACTTTTTTCCCAAAATTCTAATGTGATTTCGTGCTCATATATAGACTATTAGAGATTAAACCAGATGAAATTCAAGAACCCATGTCCCCTTCCATGCATCAATGATATCTTCAATTAGCCGAGAGATTCCAAGATCTTCTCTAATATTTAATTGAGTTTAAGGTGTCATAATTTGAGAGTGAGACTATCTAACATACCTACAGCTACTTTTAGGTTAAGTTATATCTTTTATGAGTTCATGGTGATGTTGTTCAGCCTGAAGAATGCGCTTGTGGTATTAATGGATCTGATGAATGAGATATTTCATCTGTTCCTAGATCATTTTTTGGTATTTTTCGTCAATACAATATTATTGTACTCCTAGACCACAGATGATCATGTACAACATCATGGAATCATCCTGATTACACTGAGATAGCATCAGTTTTATGCCAAACTATCTAAATGAAAATTATGGATGGATAGATTGAACTTCTTGGGTCATGTTATCTTAGAGGCTAGAGTGGATGTGAACCCAAATAAGGTTGCATCAATTGTATCATAGGATAAACCCAATAATGACTTTGAGATTAAAAGATTTTTGGGTCTAGAGGAATATTATCATCTCTTTATCCAGGACTTCTCCCATTTTGAAGCACCGATGTCTGGGCTGGCCAAGAAGGGGGAGAAGTTTATTTTGTCAAAATATTGTGAGATATGTTTCTAGGAGCTTAAGTTTAGGATAACCTATACACAAATCCTCACTTTTCCTGTTCCAGAAAAAGAATATACCATGTATTGTGACACATCAAGATTTGGACTCAGAGTAGTTCTAATGTAGGAGGACGAAGTGGTTGTTGATGGCTCTAGACAACTAGGGCCATGTGATAGGAATTACCCAACTCACTATTTATATATATCTTTGGTGGTACATTACCTAGATTTTGAAGATACTATCTGTTGGGATAGAGGTTTGTGATGTTCATGGACTATAAGATACTCAAGTACATATTTTCTCAGTAATACTGAAACCTTCGGTAGAGGAGGTGGGTCGAGTATATGAAGTATTTTAAGTTTGATCTAGCTTACACATTGGGAAAGAGAAATTTTGATTCCAATGATTTGATCTAGAAGATGCATATAGAGGTAGTATGGGAGTCTTGTAAGGAGTGGTGGCTGATGTAACTCTTTATAGACATGCATCTAGATGTTTAGAAGACCCTGGGATGAGTAGCTCTGACTTTGACATCTGTATTATCCATGCTTCTATACCGGATCATGGTAGATCAATTATCTAATCCAGAAGGATTAGCTCTAAGGGATATCTTATATGGTGGGATTCACCATTAGGATGGTCTCTTAGCAGTGGTGAAGTTCTTTTTATCAATGGTCATGCATGGTTTTCTACGGTCTTGCATGAAGATATGATAATGAAGTTTCATGATTCTAAATGGGAGGTACATCTAGGTATGAAGAAGATTTATTGTTATCTCCATAGACAATACTGGTGGTTATTGATGAAAAAGGAGATAGTAATTTTTTTGGTGAGATGTTTCACCTATCAGCATGTGAAGGGTGAGTATTGGAGACCTACTGGGATGTTGTATCCTCTACCCATTCTAGAATAAAAATGGGATGATTTTACTATGGACTATGTTATTGGATTACCTAGGACACCCAACAATAATGATGCATTATGGGGGATTTTGGATCTACTAGAAAAGGTATCACACTTCATGACTTTCAAGGTGACCTTCACCATGGATGATCTATATAGTCTCTATGTGTGGGAGATATTTTTGTTGCATGGTGTTATGAAGAGTATTATTTCAGATTAATATCCTTGTTTCACAACTCAATTCTTCCAAGATATTCATAATGCCTTAGGATATATGGTTCTTATAAGGATATCCAATCATCCTTAAATTGATGGCCAATATGAATAGATTATTTAGATCCTAGAGGATATGTTGTAATCCGGTGTTCTGGATTTTAGTGGTTCTTGATAATAGCATATGGCACTTGTCAAGTTCTCTTATAATAATATCATCTAGAAATCAATCCAAATGGATCTTTTTGAGTCTTTTTATAGACTACCATGTTGTTCACGTCATTTCTAGTTAGATGTGGGTGAGTTAATGCTTATTGGACCTAGTCTCATTCAATAGACTTTAGAGTAGGTTTATTTGATCAGGAAGTAGTTCGTGACTATAAAGAGACAGAAAAAATTGTATTCTAACCATCATAGATGACCTATGGAGTTTTATGTTGGTCATTGTGTTTTACTTAAGGTGTAGCTTAGGCTGGGAAAACACCGTATCAAGAAGAAAGGGAAGTTAGGGCCTAGGTTTTTCAGGCTGTTCAAGATAGTGGAAAGGGCCAGTCTAGTGGCAGACCATTTATCCCATCCACAGTGTTACAGATCCATGCATGACGTGTTTCACATTTCACAGCTTAAGTGATATCATCCTAACCCTTCTCACATTATATACATTGATGATTTCAAGCTGGATATTGATGTGTACTATAAGGATCATCTAATCTATATCATG
The DNA here is from genome assembly GCA_963277665.1 of Viscum album. NCBI lineage: Eukaryota > Viridiplantae > Streptophyta > Magnoliopsida > Santalales > Viscaceae > Viscum > Viscum album. Next base: position 1,448,035,895 of record OY728136.1, read on the forward strand.
GATTATAGTGAGAAGAATCTTTGGGGGAAGACTATACCTCTATTGTGAGTGTAGTGGAATCTTGGTTGTGTGAAAGAAAAAACATAGGATCATTATTTTAATATGAATACACAGTGTCCATACATGTTCATTAATACCCTACAGTAACGAGGTTTTAATAATTCATATTTCTTCAGGTACAACCCTCTTTAAATTTTGGTAAACCTTTTTAAGACTATTTTTTTTAGTTTGAACCTTGATTGTCAAGTCTTGGTCTATATAGATTTGTTCTGAGAGAAAATGGGAAGAAGATAATTGAGCTATAAGGATTCTACATCATTGAACCTTTAGATTCATTTTTAGGAATCCTACTATGGATTAGTGATCTAGGCTATGATGTAGGGTCCCATAAGAAGAATTTCAAGGCTTCTTATAATTATCTCATAGCTACACCATGGAGGTAGGTTATAGTGTAGGCCCTACCTTTTTGGTTAAGTATTGTGGTATGGATAATCCTATCATGACCTGACCCACCATGGACCATCTGGTCAGTGATAATATGAGTGTGACTACCCCAATCCCACCTCTAATAGGACAAGGGTTGGCGACCAGCACAATGTAGGCATATCACATACATGGGAGGCATTAGCCTAAATTATATGTATTCATGAACACATCTCCAAGCCTATAAAATTCTAATATTTAAAACCAAACAATTGATACCAATGAGGGGATTAAAATAAAACGTGAATCCTAGTACGAACCACAGTATTTCTATACCAATATTAGATTTATCTACTCCTAGTACACAAAGAACCCCAAACAAATGGATTGTCTTTTACATAATAAACAACATGTGTGGGAAACTCCGTTAAAGAGGTAAGTATAACAATACTCAGTAAGATTCCTCAAAATCACCAAGAATAAAGCATCAAGATAAATAGTAAACTCATCACAGGGGAATGTCAATCAGAAGTATGATACATATAGAAATACACATCTAGATATAATTAGGGTAGACACTATGTCTCAAGTTGTGGTCATAATTTTATTTCCAGAATAAGATTATTCTTGAGTGTTCATAGCAACACTTTCCTGAGAGAACTCACTGTGAAAATTTGATAGCACTGATGGCATCCATATGAGATTTCATTCTCATTGAGTCTATCCATGAAGAAGTACACACTAGAAGTACAAAGATATTGATAACCATATGGGGGGTCATGCCCAGGGCCATGGGGTATACTAATAATATAATCTGTATTAACCTTCTAAGTAGGGGATCAATGTATGTGTATGTTGGTCACACCAATTAATGGAACCCCACTTAGGAAAAAAGATGATAGAGGATCTCACCCAGGGCCATGGGGGGAACCAAGAACTCAATATAATACAAATACCTTAGAGGGGGGTCAAAATACTATATTAAAGACATAATTCCACACTATACCCTCATAGGTATTGAATGAGGGAATTCTCTCTAAGGAAACTAGTCCATAATAAAGAGAAAAGAGGCCCCAAACCTCCGTAGAGAAAGTACATGACATGTACTAGTGGTTACATTGCATGTATTTCTTCCCTAGGGTATTATTTTGTCCTTTACCTCTCAAACATCATGTTCCTAGAAGTGGATGTCATGTCCCATGAGGTACACGGCATGTAGAGGTCAGACAACTTATGCTAGTGTACACTTGGCCATGCCCATGTACTTTGGATTGTGCTCATGTATCAGGCTGTGTATGAGTACCCGAGGGTACATGATGAGTATCTAGGTTGAGTCACACTATGTGTGACATTTTTCCTATGGTGTGTGATACATTATTCTCCATATAAACCCTATCACTACATAAAGGTCCCCATACGGCGTGTATCTTTAGATTACACGCAGTGTAATGAGGTATTTTCCAGAACCCATGAATCTTCATGAATCTACCTCTTCTAATGTTGAAACCCACTATTTCTACCACTAATATCATTGTTAATCACAGATTTATTATTTTCAATCCATTCCATCATCAGTGTCTTAATTCCATCCATCCAATCCTCTTTGGAATCAGTCCTATAGCACCCCATTGTCATTGAAACACCCAACCACACACAAACATCTTTGATCCAGTTTGATCCAACATTTTCGCTATCATAACTAAATTCCATCACTTAATATCAAACCCAATCTGTGGTATCAATATTTTGTACTGAAGAATAGGTGTAAAATGATTTATTACTGGGTATTTGTTGAACTGTTATCCAAACCAAATGTCAATAATGAACACATAGAGAATGGTGGGATAAATTCACAAAACATACACATGAGGAATGAACCTCATCCATTGTTCAAATTTTAATTGATCCATTATTGTTCAAATGAAAAATAAATAAACTAATAATAAACGATAAAATAATTTCTCATATCCCAAAAGTAAACCATCACCCGCAACACAATAGATCCACAAAATCAATCTATTGGTTTATTTGATTTGCGTTTGTTGTGGGATAATCAATGGGGAAGAAATACACATAAAATAATTTCCTAACTTGATATTGGATTAGTCATTTATGAATAATGGGTATGTTCTATTGTCATTGGTGAGATCCACAAACTTCATCGGTGTACCGATTACCAAAGTAAGATCCAACTTCGTTCGTCCATGAGAGCTCCTCCACTAGATCCCCTCTAAAATTACAAGATTATGTAGACAAACTTTAAATTGGTTATAAATGTGTTTTTTATAAATTTCCATTAGGTTATAATTTTAAAATTAAATTATTAAATAAATATTTAATTTATTTAATTATTTCTCCCATGGTTTTGCCCAATCTAAAAACCCGATGTGCACAAGGATTATGTAGAGCCTAAGGTAAAACCTATATTTTAGACTCAACTACAGTCATGGATTTATGATTTGAGACTTCAATCAAAAGTTATTCCACTTTTTCATGAAAAATTTGTGCATGTGATATTAATATATTTAATATTTTTAAAATATCAATTTTGGGCTCTTCGAGCCTCAGAATTTTACATCATCTTAGTTTTTGGATCAAAAAAATTACTATATATATTCTAAATATTTACATGGAAAAAAATAGATATTTTAAATTCTTATCACCTAAAGTATTTTCATCCCAAAAAGTGAAAAATACTACTAAAAAAGATGTCAATACTAAACTCACATTTGGGTATCTCACTCCTAGGTTCTCTCCTAAAGATTCTCGTGTTGCCACCAGACATGCATAATGAGAATCACTCACCCACAGAGGAAATTGTACTAACAATCCTCAATATCTATCGAGTACTCCATAAAATTATCTTCATCATAGATTTCCATCTCACCCTATTCAACAACATGCAATGTGTCATGCATGTACCTCCTCAACTACGACATTTGGAAGATGTTGTGTACCCAGTATAACAACAGTGGTAGAGCCAAGTAGTACGTCACCTCACTGACTATGAATAGTATCTAGAAAGGGCCAATACATCTTGGAGATAGATTTTTACCCCTTACAAATCTCTTAAATCCACATAAAGTTGAGACCTTTAGGAACATGTGGTATCCTTACTCAAACTCTAAATCCATATATCATTGATCCTTATATGACTTCTGATGGCTCTGCACATTCTTCATCCACTCTTGAATGATCTGAAACTTCTCAATCGTGGCTTGCACCAACTCTGGGCCAATGAATGTTTAATATCCTAGATTATTCCAACATATTAGTGACCTGCAGGGTCTCCCATACAAGGCCTCTAATGGTTTCATACCAATGGTGGAATGGTAGCTATTTTTTTATGAAAAATATATCAATGGTAGGTGATCCTTCCAACTATGGACAAAGTCCAACATGTAATCTCGTATCATGTCCTATAGAACCTGAATGGTTCATTCATTATAGACATCATTATAGGGTTGAAACATTGTTCTCAAGCATAACTAAGTCCCAAAATCCACTTATAATCCTCTACATAATCACAATGTGAAGCAAGCATCGCATTCTGAAATAGCCATCGAGGGAACTCCAAGGAGCTGACCTATCTATTGAATGTAAATGCCTCCCAAGATCTCGACTGAACTCTACTCTTGAATAGATAGGAAGTGTACTAACTTGGTGAGTCATTCTATGATCACCTAGATGACATGATTTTATCTAGACATATTTGTTAACCCTATTATGAAGTCCATAGATGTACCATCCCAATTCCACTCAGAAAACTCAAGGGGTTGAGTTGAACCCATTGGAACCTAGTGTTCAGCTATCACCTGTTGAAAAGTGAGGCATCGAGAGACAAACTATGCAACACACTTCTTCATTCCTGACCACCAAAACTAACTCTGAAGGTCTTGGTATATATTTTTTACACCTATATGTACCACTAAAAGGGATATATGAAACTTCCTCATCACTACCTCCCACAACATCATCGGTACCATATTCCATCCTCTGAAAAGGATGATGTGCTCCTCATCTTCAAACAATACATCAGGAGAATGTCCAGTGGATATATGAGTATGCACAGTCTCACAGTCAGTATCTTCATACTGAGCCACCCTAACATGTTTTATAAGTGGTGGGGTGACAAAAATATATTGGAGGTAAGTTTCACCATTTTTCCCACTATGAAAACTATAAATAGTCTTATTTCTCTCACTCCTAGGCTAACAAATTATAATTAGATCTCATACTAAGAGCATCTCCACTACATTCACCTTTACAAGAGTATAGACTATCTCAAAGTCATAATCCTGGAGGAACTCTATCCATCACCTCTATCTAAATTTAAGATACTTCTAAGAGAATATATACTTAATACTATTCTGGTCAAAGTAGATAATAAATAGATCACCCATAATACAGTTTTTGTCACATATTCAATGAAAATATCACCACTTCCAACTCAATATCTTGTGTCATGTAGTTATTCTCATGAGGTCTCAACTTCATAGACCTGTAGACACTCACAGCCTGCCTCAATATTATAAAACAACCAAGTCTGGTCCCTAAGGCATCACAAAACACTACGTACTCAACACCCACCTATGGAAATATCAATATAGGGCACACATCATCCTCTACTTCAAATATAGAAAATTATACTGGGACCTCTCTATTTAAATGAAAGGTTTACCCTTCTAGGTAAAATTAGTCAAAAGTGTCAATATCTTGGAGGAATTGGGCATGAATCTTCTATATTATCATTCCAAACCAAGGAATATTTTCACTTCTATCACATTCTTGGGTGGATCCTAAGATAACATTGCCTTGAACTTCTATGGGTTCACCTTTAAACCATAAAATTATGTGACATGTCTCAAAAAGTGGACCTCATGAATCCAAAACTGACACTTTGAGAGATTATTTTGAATCCAGATTCTTAGAGTATGTCCTAAAGCATCCTCAATTGTCTCACATGCTCCTCCTCATATGCTTGGTAAACTAAGATTCCACTAATGAAGAACACCATAATTCGTTCTAATAAAGGTTTAAATATTTGTTTCATGAGTCCCATGAATACTATTGGGTCACTTATCACACCAAAGGGAATCACCAAGTACTCATAGTGACCATAGAGACATCTAAATGTCCTCTTTGATATATCCTCATCCCGTACTCACAGTTGGTGATATCCTAATATGAGGTCTATATTCAAAAACCATCACACCTCTCTCAACTGATCGAAGAGGTCGTCGATCCTTGGTAGTGGATACTTATTCTTCATGGTCACTTGGTTCAAGCATCAATAATCCACACACAACCTCAAGATCTCATCATCCTTCTTGGTGAACAACAATGGATCTACCCAAGGTAAACACTGGGTCTCACAAATCCCTTCTTCTAAAAGTCCTCCAAATTCACCTTCAACTCATAAATCACTGCGAGATCCATCCAATAAGTTGGTACAGATACTAGTTCCATTTCGAGGAATAATTTAACATAAAAATATATCTATTAGTAGATATGTAATCCCAGTATTTCCTTAGGAAATATGTCCTTATACTCCTCCACCACTATAAGAAAGTGGTAGGTCATAACATCTACTACTCCAAGAGTCATTCTAGCTAACTGGTTAGTAATCGGATTCACTCTCATATGTATGATCTTTTCCTACTCTTCCTAGGTTTCCTTCTCACCCATGAAGGAAAACCTTATACCATTATCATAGACACACCACACCCTCCACTTGAAACATTCAATTTTTTTATGAACTGTGTATAGTCAATCCATTCCTAAGATAACAACATAAGGAATCATCGCTACCACAAGGAGATACCACAATAAACTCTCTCCTACAAGTGTCAGATCACACTATTATAAAAAGTGTGTGATCACTGAGTTGCCTCTGATAGGAGCCTCCAATCATAATGGTCAATATAAATGCTAAAATGGAATCTATAGGTCTCATACTAGGGATGTAGAAAGAAAGGAGTGGTTTGAGCCTATGTTTATAAAAACTATAGTTAAGGTAGAAAAGAAACAAATTGTACCTCTAATCATCCCAGGATCCTCTAGGTCATAGGCCTTCACTGCCTATAGCTATCATCTACCTTGTCCACTAGATCTCTAAGGCTAGAGGGGACCACCTAGGGTGATAGTGGAAATAAGTCAAACTATCAGCCACATAAAGCTATTCTCCCTACTCCTCTACCATATCTTACACCCTTCATACCTCCTTAATCCTTCCACTACCTCTTCATAGGTGGAATATCCATTGTCTCCATGTCATTTGTATGACAGGTTACACAATCACATGAAATATTCCCCCGTCCATAACATGAGTAGCACTGCCTCTCCCTAGGCAGACTGAAACCATCCTGAGATCCCTAAACCATAGATCCTCTATACTGAGATCACCTCCTAAAACATATCACATGCCTAGATCCATACTTTTATCATTAGATACTTATTGCTGAAGTCTCGGTTCTTTTGTTCACACCACTAGAACCCATTATTAGTGTCTTCTAAGCAAGAAATTTCTCTAATAACAATGCATGATCCATCACCCTAGCATAGGTAGAAATTCATATAGGTATTACACTGGCTAAAATGTATTTGTATAGACCTTTATCTATGGTCTAATACCAGAATATCTGATCATGTACCATATCCATCGGGTATCACAAGAGGTTGGTAAACCTTTACGAATACTCAACCACAATCGTGCTTTCCAAATGAAGTTGTAGAAGCTCCTAGATGCACAAAACCAACAATATAGCTGTAGAAAACTCTACTCTAAAAATTAACTAAAACTATATCCATGAAATAGTTTTCTCGCCATATGAAAGAAACACTAGGTTACACCATATCACTATGGATACATGAATAAAGTTCACTTCCGGGACCACCATCTAGTCTATAGGTGTCCTGAATAGGCAAAATACTCATGTAACTTGCTTGATGCAATCCTCAATTTTCTTGGGGTCTAGGTTGCCCCAAAACCTAAGGGGTCACTAACACTAAAATTCATGAAGCATGTTCATATTTTTTAACTCATCTAGTGGTACTAATAGTACCATATATTTTTAGATTGGTGGAGGTATGGATGGGAAACCACCTGAAGGTACCACCTCTTCAATAGGTCACTATATTGAATCCTTGTCACTAAGAGGATCTCCCTTGTGATATTGATACTAAATCATATCTGTAAAACATTATAGAGGCATCCTAAAATAGACATTATATACCAAGGTCAATGAGAATATCTGGGGAGTTGACTCAAGTAGGAAATGGAAACCACAACCTGTTCCTATATGATGCATGTACCAATGTTTTCTTTACAACCAGTGCCTATATGTATCGAGTCAATAAGTTGATGGTCAGAGTATTGGTGAATGGATACGTTAGACACTACACCAACATTAGATTCCTTGTTCAGAAATAAAAACTTGGAACACTTAACATTGTTTTCATTAAACCCAACCCAATATCACAGCTAGAAAAAACTCCAACTCTAATCCAAGGATGAAGTGCTCAAATACCACTTTGTCACGATCCATCCCATCGGGACCCTCTTGGTCAGTGATAAACCAAGTGTAACTACCCCAATCCTATCTCCAATAGGATAGGGGATAGTGACCAGTGCCAAGTAAGCATATCACACACATGGGAGGTATTTTCCTAAAGTACATATATTCACACACACACATCTTCAAGCCAATACAATGATGAAATGTAAAAATAAATAACTGATACCAATTCATGCATAAAATTTATCCCACTATCATGGTATTAAAATAAGTACTAGAAATAATAATGATTCAAATACAATCCCACCAAAACTTTAAAGAAGTATAACCTATTATAATGGGGACTATAGTGAATGTGACTCCTAGTATGAACCATGGTCAGTCGATCCTAATCTAAGATCCTTATGCTCTTGGTCCACCACAAACCTAGTCAAATGGACTATCATCTACATAATACATGATACGTGTGGGTAGATCCGATGTAGGGGTGAGTATAAAAATACTTAATAGGACACCTATAAATCACCAAGAAAAAAACATTAAGATAAATAGTCACCTCATCACAAGGTCATGTCAATCAGAAGCATGATACATACATAAATACTTATCCAGATATACTCATGGTAGAAAATAAGACTCAAGTTAAGGTTATAACCACATTTACATACTATTATTTTTTAGTAACACTCACCCTAGGAGAACTCACACCATGAGTCTAATAGCAATGGTGGCATCCATCTGAGATTTCATTCTTATCGAGTCTCGCCATGAATAAGTATACACTGGAAGTCTGAAGATATCGATACAAATATAGGTAATAACACCTAGGTCTATGGGGTATTATAAAAACCCAGTATGGATTAATCCTATAATTAGGGGATAGACATCTGTGTATGTTGTTCATGCCAATTATTGGAACCCCACTTACAAAAGAAGATAATAGAGGATCCCACTCGGGGCTATGGGGGGGAACCAAGAAATCTATCTTAGAAAAATATCTTAGAGTGGATCACAATACTATGTTTAGGATGTAATGTCACACTATACCCTCATAGGTATGTAACAAGATAATATTCCCTAAGGAAATTAGTCCATACTAAAGAGAACAGGGGCCTCAACCTTCACTGGAGGAAGTACACAACGTGTACTAGGGGATACTGACTATTTTTTCATGAAACATCAAATTGTTCAAGTTTTTAAACTTTATTTATATTCTAATTAATACCCTAGGTTGTCTCTCAATGATCTTTGGAGGCTTAAAGTGTGTTTATTTAATAAAAATAACTAAAAGAGGGTGTAGTTTTGGAAAAAAATAAAAAATAAAATGATTTAATTAAAGAGTTTAATAGTTGACAAAAAATGGTGTTTTATAATAATGATAGAAGGGGGAAATTTCAATTTCATGACACATATTGGTTATCTAATTGTTCTTAAAATTACACATGGTTTAATGGAATCATTTTTTTGAGGGTAATCAAGATCTTAGTTCGCCTTATGCCTTTTAAAATGATGCATAAATAACCAACCCTTGACACAAAAATCACATTGTCAAGGTTTAAACATAAATAATGGAGTGAGGAATAAAAAATCATACTGAGATACTATTCATGTGACTATTAAAATGGATGTTTGTGTTGTACAATCAGAATAACTCAAGATTCCAACTTAAAATTTCAACCCAATTGATGTTGAAATGAAAAGTGTTTCACTTAATTATACCCAAAAAATTTATTCAAAGGAGAATCATGTTAAGATCAAAAATAAATGAAATTTTCCACATAGAAATTACACCAAACTAGTAGAATAATAAGTGTTGGAAATCTCTCTCGTAGTGTGTGTAGTTCCCTTCAAATGATCATCCATCTTTTAGATCACCATCGAGAGGAGGAGGAAGCTCAGGTGGATGTTCGCCTTCATCCTTGATTCACCTATAAGGATAGGGGACTATAGAACATCTAGGATAAGGAGATTAATACTTTTGTTATTAAAAATGGTAGATATTTTCCTCCTGATCAAACTTACAAATGAGTTTACCAAGGTGCCAATTTATAGGCAAAGTGGAAGGTGGTTTCTGGAACCCATATTTAGAGATACCACTTGGCCCATAGTTTTGGGAAAATGGAAAGTCTTATATCTCTTATGAAAAAAGCTAAAAACTTGTTTTTTCACCTCATGAATATATCCATCTAAAATTTGGCATCATTTTGTGGCCTATATCCTGAGATATGGCCAAATTATAGAAGTCACCTCAAGATTATAAACAGTGAAGATTCTCTAGAATAGTGGCATATTTTGGGCCTTAAAATGGAAGAATTGGGATTCCTAGTATTCCATGGAAATGTATAACACACGTTTGTTCATTCATATACCAATTTTCAGCCCAAATGGATTCATTTATCATCCGTAGTGTGCATTTTATTCCACATATGTGCTTGGAATCTTACACAGTTTGGGTCATTTTTCTTGAATTATGGGCTCTCCAAATCACCTCCTCCTATAATGTAATCATAAAAAAAATAAATTTTTATCTTTTCATAAGTGATAAAAATTAACTAATTGAACCAAATTTGATTTAAAATATGGTATTATATTTTTAATCTTCAATAAAAAATCAGTTAAACATAGTGGTATAAGGGTGGAAGTGAATAGTGAATCGCTACATGATCACACCCCCCACACCTAAACATTTACACTCTTTACAAAAATTAAAATTTACAAAAATAATACATTTATATATTCCTGAATTCTTGAAGATTTAACATTAAAATAAATTTAATTCATTATATCAATGTGATCAAATAAAAAACCACACCAAGGAGTTATTCTCAGTGATCATGGAAAAATATGTCTCATAAATTGTATCAGAATGAAATTCAAGGGGATGTATGATACTAGTCATTAAAATAAAATCACATTTTGACCATGTCACCAACTCTTCATGTGTGTGTGTGAAAACAATTTCATTATATTCTTTTCACTTTCTATCCAGTAAATATTAGATATTTTAAAAAAATTATACACACCTGATTCTTTCCACTAATCCTAGCCTACATCCTTTTCAATAAAATTTCAATACCCACTCACTTAAGTATTCCCAAAATTCAAAACATTAAGCTCCAAAGATATATATCCCCATATTTTTTATATTTAATTACTCCCATTGTTATTTATTTATTTTTGTTTTATTTTTTTATGGTTGTACAATAGTTGAATAATAGGTACACACACAGAGGTCAATATGGTATAATAATGAAACATATTATATAGAGAATGAACATATAAAAAAATAATTTTCAAATGCTAATAAATATTAAGATATCTTATATTTACCTTATATTTAGTAATAAATATTCACACTTTATGGTTAGGTACAGAGATGTGTGGAGGTGTTAAGTGGCATAATTTTCCCATAAACTATTAACACAGAGGGTAACAATCATCTCAATTGTTTCATAGGGATACAACCATTTATATAATCAACAAAAAACCAATTTACTTGAAATAAAATCACACTTCAATGTTAAATTAATACTGCAACTTACATTTCATCAGTGTAAGAAAACATTAAATAAAATTTAAATAAGGAAATTAATCATGAATTCCAATAATTTTCATGATTATGTGGGCATCAAAAAAATGAGTATTCCAGAAAAAAAGTGAAAAAAAAGTGGGGGAGTGAAAATACCAAGAAAAAAATCAAAAGAGGAAAAAAATGATGAAAATCCCAACTAACCCAAGAATGTACCCACCCACCCACCCACCCCCCCCCCTCCCCAAACCTAGAGTGTGTAGTGTCCTCACTGTAATAAAATAGAATGTTGTAAGGAATGATAAAACATGGAGGGTGTCACTCGTGGGTTGCTTCTTGAAGGTGGATTTCCTCCACTGGGGACTCTAAAATGGGTTCACAAAAGTGCTTTAGTCATTTCCTATTGATATTGAATGTTTGGTTGGTTTTTCATTTTTAACTTGTACAACACCAAATGGATAGACATTAGTAACAGTGCATGGGCCAAAACAATGGTAATAAAGCTTACCTAGGTGAAACTTAAACCTTAAAATGAAAATTATGACCTTTTTCTCAATGTGGAATTGACAATAAAGGATGAGGCCATCATGGGAAGCCTTGGTTCTATACATATAGATATGGGAGTTCTCATATGAGTCTCTTCACATTTCCTCTATCTCCTAAATCTAAAAATTCCTATTCACACCTATATTTAAGACATTTATATTACATTGTTTAACTACCAAATATGAATGGTTCTCAACCACTATAGGTAGGTTACAAGACATTACAAACACAATCCTATAGAGTTACATTCCTATTAGGGTTTTAAAAGTTGTATGGTGTTCTAAATGTGCATCATCCAAGCGTAAACTCCAATCTTTCCTATTGGGTTGTACCATTTTTTCTAAGATTCACTAAAATTCATAATTTGAAATTTATTCTTGTCTGTTAGTTTTGGGTTAATATGTAGTAGAGAATTTATGTGAAACTCCATACTTATAGAGTAAGTTTTTCATATTTCAATTATAAAACTGTGAAATCCGATCACTAATTATGAACTTAGAAATCCAAACCTGCTAAAAATATGAGATCTCACAAAGTTGACAACTAATAAATATTCATTGGTTCTAATAGCCTTTTCTTCCTCCCATTTAGAAACATAGTCAATATCTAATAATATGTATACAAATAAAAATTAATTTATAAAAGTACCCATGAATTCAATGCCTTGTGCATTGAAGATCTCACAAAATAACATGGGTAATTAGGTCATTTCATTCCTCTTGGAGATATTCCCAATTTGACACCATGTGCATGACTTAAAAAATCAATGAACATATCTAAAAAATGTTGTCCAATAAATTATAAATTCAAGGACCTTTCAAGTTGTAAATTTACATCCAAAGTGTCCCCTATAATCCAAAGTGTGGTAAAAGCTCAAAAAATAAGTGAATTCATGGTCGTAGACACATCGACAAACAACATAGTCACTACAAATTATCCCTAAGTATGGGACATCCTAAATGTACCATAATGACTCATGATAAAGTATTTCAGATTATGAATGGCTAAAATCTATGGTGACCCTAGATGCTTCCAAAAAAATCACAATGTCCACATACCAAGGGGTAAGGTCTACTACATCACAAAGGTGCTCGTCATGTAAGAATTATCTAATGAGAAGGTATGATTCAACATGGTGGTAAAATAGTGGGGAAATACTATTAATGTGATAAGAAAAAAAAATTATACTCCTTTGTTATCTTCAATCTCTAGGTTAAACTCATATAGGAGGAGCATCCACCATATGAGGTAGGGCTTAGCTTCATGTTTCTTAAGGAGAAATCGAAGGGCAATGTGATCAGAAAATAAAATTACATTTGACCCAAGAATATATGAATGGGATTTTTTCATGGAAAAAAAATATAAAGAAGTTATTTTTTAGTGTTCATGTAATTTTTCCTAGGCAGGTTTGAGGGTGTGCAAGGCATGTGCAATGATATGAGGAGCTCTCTCAACCCTTTGTAATAGAACTACCCCATCTTCAAAGTTAGAGGCATCACACATAAGTTATAAAGGGATATCCCACCTTGGTGGTTGGATTATGGGAGGTTATGTGGGACTCCTTTTTAGTGAATTGAATGAATCCTCATAATTTTTATCAAAAACGAACTCATAATCTTTATGTAACAATTGTGACAAAAGAAGCTTGATCTTACTAAAGTCTTTAATGAATAGGAGGTAAAAACCAATATGTCCCAAGAAAGATCACAGCTCATGAACACATTTTATAAATGGAAGGTGTGAAATTATTTTAATTTTTTATTTATAAACTTGAATTCCATTAATTGAAATAACATGCCCAAGAACAACCCCCTTCCCTATCATGAAATAGAATTTATTATAATTTAATTGGATAACTTTCTCAATGTAACAGCGGAGGATGGAACCTAGGTGTTTCAAAATATTATCAAAGTAAGAGGCATAAAATATTAAATCATCCATAAAAAATCCATACAATTATCAAGGTACTTAAAAAATATACTCAACATACAATGCTAAAAATTACCTGGAGCCTTACAACAACCAAATGGCATCCTACTATATGAAAATATTCTAAATAGATAGGTAAATTTTGTCTTTTTATTGATCCTCATGGGATATATGGATTTGAAAATAACCCAAATAGCCATCCAGGAAACTATAATGGTATTTAACAAACAATATTTATAACATTTGGTCAATGAAATATAGATTAAAGTGGTCCTTTTTCAGGGATTGATTTGGTCGATGGTAATCAATACAGACTCGCCAACTATTTTTCACATGTGTAGGAACCAATTCATTTCTTTCATTTGAAACTACCATTATTCATGTTTTCTTAGGAACAATTTGTACTAGGGTAACCCATTTACTATCAGATATGGTATAGATGATCCTAGTACTAGTAATTTACTAGCTACTAATTTTACCACTTCAATGATAGTGGGATTTAACCGACGTTGAGCTTTACTTATAGGTTTAGCCTCATCATCTAAAAGTATATGGTGCATGAAAATAGATAGTATAATCCTTGGAATATCATCCACTGTCCATCCTATCACCTTTTTACACTCTCTAAAAAGGTCAAGCAGTTTTGATTCATTATCTTGAGAGAGATCTTTTTCAAAAATAATGGTAAATTGTTCAATACCCTCAAGATATGCATATTTTAAATTTTATAGAAGTGGTTTTAATTCCAAAACTAGTGGTTTTTGGATTGAGGGAAGGGATTTTAGGGGAGTGAGGTCCATAAAACTATCTATCTGCACATATTTATTCTTTGTGGAAAGAGAATTAATGTAAATGATATTTTTATAATCATTTATGGTCATGGGTACCTCAAAATGAACAAAATAATCAATTAAAATAAAAAAATAACACTTTTTCAAACCCACACAACACTTGAAAGATGAATTATATCCCAAATCATGAAATATTGAAGAAGTGGAAAATGAATCAATGTATGGGTTGAGGAGAGAATGTTGTTTGTGTGTTTCATTAGAGATCACTTCCATATAATAGACAAGAAGAGTGGAGTGATATTTTACAAGGTGTTTTATATCATCAAGAATATTGAAACTTATATTTTCTCCCACAAACTCCATAGATAGAATACCATTGTTAAAATTTATGATTTTCTTTTTTTTAAATAAAGTTCATCCAAGTATGATAGGATCATTTCCTTAGGTCTGGGTATCTTCCATCTCAAGAATGTATAAGTCTGTAGGGAAGATGAAATTCTTCACTCTCACAAGTTCATCCTAGATCACTCGTATTGTATGTGTTGTAGTTCAGTTGAAAAGTTGAATGACAATTACTATTGGTTGAATCTCTACAACCTGTAGAGAAGTATAAAAAGAGTGAGGCATCACATTAATAAAATAATATAAATAAAGAATTGCATCAGAAAATAAAGTCTCCCCTATGGTGTAAGATATCATAAATTTTCTTGGATCCTTGAATTTGTTTGGAATTGTTTGTTGTATCAAGGATGATACATTCCTTCTAAGGTTGACTCTCTCATTCCCCTTCAATATTCATATCTATAGATGTAAAGTTCTTTAATAAATTTTGAATATCAAGGAATTCTTTTAACTATATTAACTTTAGGAATGTTAACTTGTACTTTTTTAAATGTATCCATGATCTATTTATCAATTTCATTATAAAGAAAGCTTGTATTTATATTGTATTTGGGGGAAGGTAATATTAATGGATTGTTTGGGGGAATATACAATGATAACTTTTTAACCCTTTTTAATTTTGTTTTTTTCACTTGAATATTTTAGGGTATAGAAAGAGAATTATTAGGAGTAGTACATACCTGATGTGTAGAATCACTGTAATTAGAAAGTTCTTTTCCACTATGAAGTGTGATGGAACATACATTACCTTTGTACTTGGGATTGCAAATAGGTTGGTATGGTAGTCATCTAGACCCTTCACTTGGGATTTCACCCATTTTGTTGTCTAATTAGACTAATTGATTTTTTAGGTCTTGTATGGATGCTTGGGTGGATTTTTGGAATTGGAGATTATTTTTAGACATTTTTTTCATCATGTCCTCAAGGATATGATTAGGTTTTGGAGGGGTTGTTCATTTGTGGTGGTTGAGGATTTCTGGGTGGTGGAGGAGGATAACTACTCTACCCCAGATGGTTACAAGATTGTTTAGGTTGGTTTGAATACCCCTTTTGTCTATAGGCTTGGTTGTATTTTCATCTAAAGTTGGATGGATAATATGGTTATTTCCTAATGGGTTGTTTATAGAGGTGGCCTAGGATTATTTCTTAACAACTACTAAAATATTATCTCAGTTGAGGGAATTAGTTAGAATAGTGGGTATTAGTGGCACATATACTGCAATGAATTAGAGGATGAGGTTTGGATTTACCTTGGGAAAGATCAAGTTGTCAGAGTAGGGTGCTTACCTATTTGAACTTTGTGTCCACATTCTTCTCAAATTCATAAATTTTCAATTCAAGGACACCTCTAATGGTACAATAAACATTGTATAAAACTATAGATTGTTTTGTTCCATGTTTTTTATGATATTTATTTTAGAGATTGGGGTCTTTTCCACTAGTTCACCACCTGTAGTAGTGTCAATCATATTACGATCGATTGGAATTAAAAATTCATAAAAGTATTGTATTAAAAGTTTCTTGCTTATTTTGCGGTGTGGAAAACTTTAAAAAATCCTTTTAAACCATTCCCAATATTAATGAAGTTTTTCCCCATTAGATTGTCTCATTGCAAAAATTTCTTTCCTTATGGTTGAAGTTCAAGAGGATAAGAAATATTTTTCAATAAAAATGTGTTTCATGTCCAGCCCACATCTAATTGGGAATTTAACATAGTATAGTTAGTATTTTGAAGTGCCTTCTAAAGAGAATGGGAATATGCTAAGCTTAACTAATTCTTCATTCACATTATCAAGTTTTATCATTGAACATATATTATGGAATTCCTTTAAGTGATTATGTGGTTATTCTCTAGCTAGTCCATGAAATTTTGTTAATAAGTGAATGATTCCAGATTTTAGTTCAAAATTAGGTGTTTTTCCTTGTATTTGAATGTATATGGGTTGGATCTCTACATCAGGCTAAATTAATTATTTTAATTTATAGCTATTTTCATTAAAATTATGAATTTTAATTTCTATCTTGATGTTGGTTTTATAATAATAATAAGAAGAAGGATTGAGAATAGTGTCGATGTTTTGTGTGTCCTCCTTCAAAGGATTGTTCGGTGCTTCTTAGTGTTGATAACGCAAGATCCAATCTAGTTCATGTTTGAAATGAAGTAGTTACTTTGATAAAGATCGCATTATGAACAAGTAATAAAAAAGTAATATTCTATAAACCAACTTAAAAAAGTGAATTAAGAAAATAATCCCATAGATATTTACAAAATACACAATGTTCTTATAAAAAATACACACTAAAAAATCACTCCCTAACAACGACGCCAAAATTTGACCACATTATCATGACATGTAAAATTGATTAATTTTTTATATTCAATTTATAGTATAGGTAAGACCATATTTTATCTCTTAAGGATCAATTTATGTTTAAAGTTCATGTATTTAATAAAAAAATCTAAAATATAGGAGTGGTTTTGAAAAAAAAATTAAAAATAAAGTGACTTAATTAAAGAGTTTAATAGTTCAAAAACAAAGATAGTGTTTTTATAATAATGATATAAGAAGGTAATTTATAGTTTATTA
Source organism: Viscum album (assembly GCA_963277665.1). NCBI lineage: Eukaryota > Viridiplantae > Streptophyta > Magnoliopsida > Santalales > Viscaceae > Viscum > Viscum album. Next base: position 1,448,053,620 of record OY728136.1, read on the forward strand.
CACATATTTTTTAGTTAATTATTATAAAAATTACACATGGTTTAATGGAATCCTTTGGTTGAGGGTAATAAAGATCTCGATTCCCCTCATCCCTTTTAAAATGATGCACAAAGAACCAGGCCCCGACACAACAATCATGTTGTCAAGGTTTGTAAAAAAATGATGGAATGATGGATTCTAAAGCATACTAAAATCCCATGAATGTGAATGTGAAAAAATATTCTTATTTTTTCCAATCATAACAACCCAATATTCTCACTTGAAATCTCAACTCAATCAGTGTTGAAATGAAAAGTGTTTCACTTAATTATACCAAAAAAATGAATTTGAAGGAGAATCATGTTAATATAAAACATAAATAAAATGTTCCAAACATAAATTACACCAAACCAGTAGGATAAAAAGTTTATAAACCCCTTCTCTAAGTGTGTGTATCTCCCTCAAAATGGTCATCCACCATTTAGCTCACCATAGAGAGGAGGAGGAGGCTTGGGTGGAACTTCACCTTCATATTTAACCCCTTTATGATGATAGGGCCCTACAAAACTTCTAAGATGAGTAGAGTAATCCTTTGGGTCTTCAAAATGGCATATTTTTTCCCCTGGTTGAACTTAAAAATGGGGTTTCTAAGTTTCCAATTTATAAGTAATGTGGAAGGTGGTTTTGCGAACCCAGATTTCAAGATACCACTTAGCCTATGGTTCTGGGTGACCATAAAGTCTTATCACACTTTGAAAAAAACTAAAAAGTTGTTACCCTACCTATTTAATATCTCCATTGAAAATTTTGAATCATTTGGTGTCTTATATCTTTATATATGGCCAAAATATAAAAGTGATATTGAGACTATGAACAGTGAAGATTCTCTCTAATGATGGCACATTTTGGGCCTCAAAATGGATGAATTGTGATTCATGGACTTTTATAAAAATTTATCCCACCCTATTTTTCATTTATCCCCCAATTTTTTCCCAATTGGATGCATTAATCAACCGTAGTATGAATTTTAGTCTATATATGTGATTGGGATCTTATGTTGTTTGGCACGTTTTGCTTGAATTTCACCATGGGCTCTCCAAATAGCCTCCTCCTATAATTTAATAATAAAAAAAATTAATATTTACCTTTTTTATAGTGATAAAAAATCAATTAATTGAACCAAATTTGAAGTTCAATTTGTTATTATATTTTAAATTTTCAATACAAAATCAGTTTAATAAAGTGATATAAGGGTGGAAATGAATAGTGAATCGCTATGGGGTTAAGTGCACGACGTTTCTTGCTTCTCAAGGTATACATGTATCCTTTATTTCTCATATGGAATGTTCTTATAAGTACACATTGTTTCCCATGGGGTACACGGTGTGTAGATATCCACCAGCATGTGCCCATGTACACCTAGTCTAGCCCGTGTCTGAGGTCATGTCTGACTACCCAAGGGTACACAGTGAGTCTCCAAGTCAAGTCACATTTGTGTGATACATTATTCTCCATGGAAATAATAGCACTGCTTTAAGGTCCCCACATAGAATGTATCTCTGTATTACACACCGTGTAATGTGGGATTTTCCAAAACCAGCGAATCTTGATACGTCTGCCTCTTCCACTGCTGTCACCCATGATTTTTTACCCTAATATCACTGTTAAGAGTGTATCTATGATCATAGAGCCCTCCCATTACTGTTATATATATTCCATCCATCTAATATACTTGGGAATTGTTCATGTAGCACTTCACTATCACTATAATTCCCAACCACAAACGAACATATCTAATCTGGTCTGATCCATCGTCATCGCTGTCGTAGCTCAATTCCATCACTGAATCTCGAACCAAATCCATAGTATCAATCTATTGTACTGAATAACATGTGTGAAGTGATTTATTACTGAGTATTTTTCAAACTTTTGGCCAAACTGAAGTTCAACGATGAACGCACGGAGAAAAGTGGGAGAAATACACAAAACATACACATAATGAATGAACCTTGGTCATTGTTCAGATTGGACTCAATCTATTTTCATTAGAAGAATGAATGAATAAACCAATAATAAATATTAAAATAATTTCCCAAATCCTAGAAGTAAATCCACACCCACTACACGATCAATCCCAAATCATTTTTTTGGTTGATTAGATTTTTGTTGATCATGGGATAATCAATGGGGAAGAAATTGAGATAAAATAACATCCAACCTCAAGCTTGGATTGATCGTTGATAGAGAATATTTCTTTTCCATCATCATTGGTGAGATCTACAAACTCTGTCAGTGTACCGATTTCCAAAGCAAGATATGACGTTGTTATTCCATGAGAGTTCTTGCACCAGCTCCCCTCTCAAATTACATGATTGTGAAGCCAAACCTAAAATTTGGTTATAAATGGTTTTTATATATATCCATTAGGTTAGGAATTTAAAATTAAATAATTAAATAAATATTTAATTTATTTAATTATTTCTCCCATAGTGGCATCCAAGCCAAAAAACCAGATGCGCACAAGGATTATATCGTACCTAGTGTAAAAGCTACATTCCGGATACAATGGTGGTCTCATATTTCTGATCTAACACTATTCTAGAGTTATTCCACTTTTTCAGAAAAACTATTTACATATGATATTATTATTTTTAATATTTTTTAAATATCAATTTTGGCCACACCCAGTCCCAAAATTTCATATCGTCTCAGCACCTGGATCCTAAAATATTACTAGATATATTCTAAGGATTTACATGAAAAAATAGAGATGTTACAAATACCAACTATTGTGTAGGTTTTTTGGGATGTTTTTCCAAAATAGAGGTAGCTGCGTCATGCAGCTTAGGATGAGTAGTAGCCTACCTTCATGGAAAATGTGGTCTGAGGTGTGTTGTCCTTGGCTATGATGTGTTTTCTACCTTAGTTAATAGGATCTAAGGTGCAGACCTAGTAGTGATCCTAGGATGTGGTTTGACCGGGAAGGTTGTGGCATGGTCCCTTGTGATATGTTGTAGTCTTACCTGAGTTATCTTGTTATACAGTGTGGTATAATAGGATACATCATGATCATATTTTTCTCAGAATATCTATAAATAATATGAATCCCCCCAAAAAAAAATTTGATCCCACGTTATCTTCTCAAACCATAGGTTCCCCAAAGATCCTTTCAAAAGACTTTAAAGCCCCTTCAGATCAAATTGAGCTTCTCCTTTATAAGGATCAATCCTTGGTGATCCAAGAATTATGGTGGAAGCCTCAAAGTGTCATCCTTGAACCAAAAGTATGATTCATCAGACCTTTGTGTTTCAATACTGGGATTGGAAGGAATGGGGATCTGATCATTGCAGGAAACATTGAGGTTTTTTTAATTTCGAATCTTTTTTTGAGGTGGGTGGTATATAATATCTCCCTTTTTCTTGTATGGGTTCCTCTAGTATTTTCAATAAGTATGATTGTGTCATCATGTCATGCACACGAGCTAACTAAATTGGTAATCCTTTGCCTTGATGAGAATTTAGATGTTGAGACCTCCTAAGGATCTCATTGGATATTGTGGTGTTGTGACCAGGCTTGTGGCCACCCGAGAGGTGTGCACACCCCTTTAACTTGTGTTAAATGGGTGGAATTCATAATGTGAATCTAGCATAACATGTTCTTTAATAAATAATTGTAAACTTTTATGGTTTGATATCAGTAATTCATCCTAATGTAGGAGAATCTACTCATTGACATAAATTGACTAGTTAATTGATAACGAGATAAATTAACCAATTTGGAATGACATATGAATTGTGATAAATGTTACACTTGTCTTGATTATATGTGATTTTACTAACAGGTTTCCTGAGGGATTGATCCACTATCTCTTGAGATGTGGCACTGGTGATTCATCCTGGTGTTGTAGAATTAACCACTTGTGATTGATAACATTACCCCTTGGAAACGTGTGCTCAGGGAATATATAAGTGGTTCTATCATAGTCTAAGGTCCTGATGAGATTAATAATTACCCCTTGGTGATGTTCACTCTAAGAAGAAGTATGTAGTTCTAGCATAATATAAGGTCCTATTGAGATAAATACTTACCCCTTGGAAACATGTTCTCTGGGAAGACATAAGTGATCCTAGCATAGTATATGGGACAAGTGGGATATGGTTACTTGAGATGTGATACTGTAAATTTTTACCATCATAAGAGAATCCTCCAATGGTTTGGGTGATCCATCCTAATAACAGGAGGAAATGCCACTCGAAAGAGACATCTAGGATGGAGTCAAAGCAAGTTTGAATGACTCTGGGTGTCAACCCAGAACTCAAGGATCATTAGGGTTAGTTCATTTATTTTATTGATTAATTAATTAATACTGATGTTATTGTTTCATTTAATGAAATATTTTCTTAGAAAATATTTGTTTAGACGTCATTGTTGGTGGCCAACTGAGTTGTGCCCACACTTGTTTGGTCTGTCGTTCGATACCTGAGAAGATTTCATGGTTGTAGGTATAGATAAGGGAAAGGGGCCATGTATTTATTGATTTTCTGATGGATGGGTTGGATCTTGGAGATGATATCAATATGGGGATTGGTATTGGGGTTTGTATTCTTTTATTGACTCTATTTATTCTTTTTCTTTATGAATTTTGGCATGTCATTGGTTTTCATTCATCATGTCATTGCATTATTCAATTATTACATTGATTTTATTATTTTTCCTTTATCTAGTTGTGATTTCTTGTTGATTATCATTATTATTTTCTCTATTATTGTTATTTTTTACTAGGGGTTATAGTATCTCCACAATATTCCTTACACCTTCACCGGTAGTCGGAAGCCTCTGGTATACAGGGAGGCGCACCTAATGTCATGTAACCAACCGACACAGTCAACCGAGGGAGTACTAGGTCGAGGAAGTTATATTGAGGGTTTGAACATTAGAGGTGGGAGTGAGCATAGGGATAAGTGGAAAGAGAGGGTCCAATCCATGAAACATAGATCTAAATCCAAGAATAAAGAATCGAAGAATAGGGTGTTAAAATGATTCTATTGTAAACAACCTGGGCACATGAAAAGAAATTATCCTAACAATAAAAATGAGCATAGTGAAAATAGTAATGGTAATTCCATATTTGTTAAATAGAATTTTGATATGCATGATGTGTTTAATGTTTCTGACCATTCTCTCTCTTAGGAGTGGATCCTGGACTTAGGATGCTCTCTTCACATGTGTCCTAATAGGGAGAGCTTCACTGAGTTAAGGGAGAGTGAATTAGGAAATGTCTACCTAGGAAATAATAAGATATATTGCATTATTTGTATAGGTTATATGTCTTTGTAACTTCATAATGGTCCAGTTAAAACTTAAAAATAGGTTAGGTGGGTACCCAAACTTATAAGAAACCTCATTTCCATTTGAATCCAAGATCAAAAGGGGTATACTTTCTGCTCTGATTTTAGTAGTCTGATAGTTAATTTTGGTTCCCTTACTATGATGAAGTGAACTCTATTGAATGGATTATATATCTTAGATGGTTAGAATCACATGAAACAACTAAATTTTTATAATTTCCCAGTATTTGATAATACTACCCTATGGAACAGGAGACTCGAGAAAGTGAGTGTTAAGGTTCTTGATGAACATAGAAAGAAAATCCTATTGACCAATGTAAATCATGGTAGTTTACCTTTTTGTGATGAATGTGTGTATGGTATGTCTTGTTGGAAATGTATTGCCTCTTCAATACTCTATAAATCTTATTGATTTATATTCTCACAAATATCCTTGTTTCTTTTCTAATAAAGTTTCTTTAAGTATTTTTCAAGAATATATATATCATTACTATGTGTATCTTTTTGATGGAATACAATGTTATGGGATGTGTTCTAAAAATACTATTCATACCCTACATTTGGTGAATGAATGTATGGATCAACATACCTACTCTGAATAGTAAACATATGGATTAGAAATCCTATGTTTGAATAAATTTATGGAATAAAAAACTAATGTTGAAGACTGGAATCATTGTTCATACCCTATTTTCATAGAATGAATGTATGGATAAGGAACCCTAAATTATGCAAAGTAACCCTACACTACACAATAAAACCCTACACTATACAAAGGAACCCTATGTTATGCAAATAAACTCTACATTATGCAAAGGAACCATATGCTACGTAGTTGAACTCTACATTTGTCCTGGTCAACAATAGTTCTTAATTTTAATGTATTTTCCATGTATTTTTCAATGTTATTTATAGAAGATTAAATATGATCTGTGACCAATTCAAATTTCGTATTCAATAGGAGTAAATCACTCCTACTTATAATGGAATATACAAGTCTCCTAAATTATTCGAATTTGAATATTTGTGATCTTTCGGGTGATATTTGTGGATTTACTCAACTGAAAGAAAGTTTTTTGTTATATATATGAACTAGGTATTTTTGAAAAATATGTGTGATACTTGATACATATACAAATCTTTGTTTTGTGAATATCTTTCTATAGAACTGATTCAAAGAACAAAGGAATGTGTTATTTACAAAAGCAGCTATGCTTTGAAGATATATTTTTCAACCTCATATTGCTTTAACTACTACTGATTATTTGTTGCTATTTCTTTTGAAGATCATTTTAAATAATAATCTCTTAAAATGTATTCTTACTTAAAGAAATTAATATTTGAAGAAGAAGATCCATTTACTATCAGTTTCTACTATAACTGTGAAGTTCAAACTGTTCCATTTAACAAATCAAACCCTTTTGATTTATTAGAGTTTCGACTACTCAGAATCAGTTGTGGATGAAGTGCCAAATTATTGGACTAAGATATGGATAAATGGTTCCCTATAAAAGATCCATAAGGCACTATTTATATTTTTTAAAAGGTTTCAAATGCCTACACTCAGTTTTGTATTTGAAGGTCTTGTGATAAGAGGGCCTTTCTAGTGAAAATCACCAAGCTCATAGAGAGAGTATTGGCGGAGTGGACTAGGGGATATTTGTGCCCCAAACCACTATAAAAACTATTTTGTTATTATTTTTTATTTATCTTCTACTCAAATACTTATAATATGTAACCTTGTGTATCTGCATAAATCACAAAGAGATTTAAAATCCAGAACATGTCAAGATTGTCGAAAAGACACAATTCACCCCCCCCCCTCTTCTGTATCTTTGTACTATTCTGACCTAACAATTGGTATCAAAGGAAATATTTTTTGATAAATTATATAAATCTCTAGTAATATTAATAGAATAAGGACTATACAAAGAATATGTCAATGGATGATCTGAAATAAGGTATGTTTATTATTCGAGCTCCATATTTTAATGGTGACAATTATGGATGTTGGAAATCACACATAATCATATACCTGAAGAATCTAGGATTCAGATTCTTTTCAATGAAAATCACTCCTTATGTAATTATTGAGAAATTAGAGACTTGGGATGCTGCAGTAGAATCTAAATATGAAATCAACTCAAATGTAATGAATGATATCATTTGTGGACTTGGTCCTGAAGAATTTAATCATGTATCACAGTGCCCCAATACCAATGAAATTTGGAAGACAATCACTATTTCATATGAAGGAATAGACAATATCATAAAAATTAGGTATGTTACTGAAAAACTAAAGTTTGAAACCTTTATAATGCTTTATGGTGAAATAATTACTCAAATGAATGGATGTTTAATAGAAATTGTAAAAAATATTACTACCTTGGGAGATTCAATTTCACAATCAGATCAATCACTCAAATTACTTAGAGTACTACCCACAAAATGGAATGTCATATCTGGAGCTATTCAACAATCATCACCTATAAATAATTTGACTATGAAGGAACTAATTGGAACATTGATGATATGTGAAGTGGAAAGGAAAGATAAAGCTAAAGATCAAAAGATAGTGAAAAGGGAAAATACTGATCTCAAAGTAACATCTCATAAGCATGACATAAAATCAAAACAAGATGTTATAACAGACAAAAATTCAAATTCCTCATACTCTGAAAAGGAAATGGCTCTTCTAGCCATAAAGTTTAGAAAATTATACAAGAAGAAAAGAGGATTTATAAAATCCTTTAATAAGGATGAAAAGGAACTGAGAGAAGTAAGATGTTATGGATGTAAAAATATGGGCCACATCAAACCTAATTTCCCCTAATTGAAAGATGAAAGAAGAAAGATAGAAAATAAATATCAAAAGAAATCTGATTAAGAACGTAAATAGAAGAGATCTATGAAATATATATAGAGTGTTTTTGAAGACTCCAGAATCTCTTCAAAATCTAATTCATAGAAAGAGCCACAAAATCTCAAAGCTAATATGTACTTAATATCTAAAGAATAATAATAGGTACAATCCTATTACTCTTCTACCTCTAATTGTAATATCTGCTCAAATAGTAAATTGGTTGCTTACTATTCAATTCTAGAAGAGAAATATCATTCTTTAATTAAGAAATAAAATTTAATTAAAAATATTCACAATTTTGTTTTAGGTGAAAGAAACACTATGATAAAACAACATCAAGAATTAATTGAAAAATTCAATTCATCTGCGTCAAACTATATTGTTCATTAAAGAAGGACAAAAGAATTATAAGATAAAGTAGAATCTTATAAAAATGAGGTTATTATTTTAAATAAAGTATAAAAAACTTTGAATGATATTCTTGTAAAAAATTTTATTAAAATAGAAAATTATGGAATAGGAAAAAAGGATGAAAAATCAATAAGATACAAAAAAAATTGTGCCCAATTCTAAAAGTGCTACCTACTACTACTGTAGAATAAAAAGACATTTCACTAATAAATATTATTTAATAAATCCTCAAATAATTGGTATTAAAAAGGATTTTATTTCCAAAAACATGTCTAAAGCAAGTAATATAAATTTTAGAAAAATGAGGCAAATTTGGATTCCCATGTCCTTGCTTGCTGGCACAGCTAGACCCAAGAAAATATGGGTATCAAAACAAGCAAATGTTTAAATGATTTTTCTATACAAAGAACACAAGAAAAAAAATGTTATATGGTACATGGATAGTGGCTACTCCAGACACATGAGTGGAGACTATTCTAACTTTCATGCACTCACAAAAACAAAAGGAGATCTAGTCACCTTTGGATACAATGAAAAAAGGAAATATTGTTGTAACTGAATCAGTTAGAGATCCAAAGTCAATCCCAATAAAAAAATTATTGTATGTAAAATGGATAAAGAAAAACTTGATAAGTATTTATAAACTTTACGATGATGGATTTTATGTTGATTTATCTAACAATTCATGCTCAGTCTTTAAAGATAAACTGCTTAAATTTATAGCACCAAGAACTGAAAATGTTTATACTTTGGATCTCAATTACTTATGTAAACAGAAAGTTAATTCTTTAACTAATAATAAAAATGAGTCATGGATATATTGTAGTATAATTGGAAATTTAAATATATATTCTTTACCTTAATTATCTAAGAAATAATTAATTTCTGATTTTCTAAGTCTTAAGTTTGATAATGATAGATTTTGTGATACATGTCAAATTGGAAAACAACATAAATCATATTTCAAACCAATTAAAAAAATTTATACATCTAAACCATTAGAAATTATCCATATGGATTTGTTTAGACCATCAAGAGTATAAGTTTTGGTTGGTAAATTATATGTTTATGTTTTAGTTTATGATTTTTCAAGATTTACATGGGTTTATTTTCTAAAACTCAAAAGTGAGGTATTCACTTTTTTTGAAATATTTTGAAAATTTTTTCAAAATAAAATGGATTTTAAAATAATTTAATTGATAAGTGATCATGGTGAATAATTTTAGAATCAATAATTCAATTCCTTTTGTTCAAATTAAGGTATTAAACACACCTTTTTTACACCAAGAACACCTCAACAAAATGGGATTGTTGAAAGAAGAAACATAACTATTCAAAAAATGGAAAGGACCATGCTGAATGAATATAGTCTTCCAACCTATCTTTGGGAATAATTTGTAAGCACATCTTTCTATATCATGAATAGATTTTTAATAAGACAAATTATTAAAAATAAACCCTATGAAATTTGGTATAATAGAAAACCTAAATTAACTACTTTAAAGTATTTGGATGTAAGGTTTATATCTTAAATACTAAGGAAAACCTTGGTAAATTCGACCCAAAAGCTAATGAAGGAATATTTATAGGATATTTTTCTACTTCTAAAGCCTATAGAGTACTTAATAAAAAACTCGAGGATTGTTGAAGAATTAGTTCATATGAATTTTGATGAAACTGAACCTTTCATTAAAAAGAAAGGTCAAAATCATGAAATTACTGACTCAATTTACAACATGAGACTTGAATCACCTAAAAATAGTTTTGAAAATAAAATAAATAAAATTCAACCTAGTTTAGAAGAACATGAAACTGAAGAACCTGAAAGTGTCTTACCTAGAAAATCTAGAAATTTAAAGGACCATCCTTTAGAAACTATTATAGTAAACCTAAACACATGAGTTATGACTAAAAGAAATGTAGAAAACCTAGAAAAATTTTCTACATTTCTATCTCAGTTAGAACCTAATTATATTGAAGAATATTTAGATGATGAAATTTTTTTATTATTTATGCAAGAAGAGCTAAATCAATTCATTAGAAATAAAGTTTTGGAATTAGTAGATAGACCATCCAATTATTCAGTAATATGAACTAAATGGATCTTTGGAAATAACAGGATGATCAAGGGATCATAAATAGAAACATAGTAATATTAGTAGAAAAAATGATATAATCAAGAATAAGGAATAGATTATGATGAAACCTTTGCACCTGTAGAAAGATTAGAAACCATCCAATTCATTTTAGCATATACATCTCATATTTTTTTAAATTATATCATATGGATATAAAATATACCTTTTTAAATGGATATTTAATTGAGTAATTTTATGTTGAACAACCCCTAGTCTTTAATACCCTCATAAAAAAAATTCTAAACTTACTAAATCTCTTTATGGTCTTAAACAAGCTCCTAGATCTTGGTATTAAATATTAAGATTCTTTTTTATGGAAAGGGATTTTATGTGGGGTTAGTAAATCCTACTATTTTTAAGAAAATTGTTTGTTCTAATATTTTATTAGTAAAAATTTATGTTGATGATATTATTTTCAGTTCAACGAATAAAAATCTTTGTAATTATTTTTCAAATCTAATGAAAAAAATAATTTGAAATGATTTTGATGGTAGAATTAAATTTCTTTCTTAGGATTTCAAATTTATCAAAATGATTATGGAAATTTATTAAATCAAAGTAAATATATTATTGATTTATTGGAAAATTTGGACTAGAAAAGAGTAAGACTTATATAACTCCCCTAATTTAAAACTTGATTTGGATGAAGTTGGAAAACCATTTGAAAACAAGATATACAAAGGTATAATTGGAAGTTTACTATATCTTACTGATAGCAAACCAAACATAATTTTTTTTGTATGTTTATGTGTTATATTTTAGTTAAAACTAAAATAATACCATCTTACTACTGTTAAAAGAATTTTTAGATATTTAAAAGGAACTATTTTTTAATCTATTCTTTATACAAAAACCTCTAACATTAATTTGATTTCATATTCAGGTGATAAATTAAGAGGATATAGATTAGATAAAAAAAGTAACTCAGGAACCTGTCACTTTTTAGGAAAATATTTAGTATCATGGTTGACTAAGAAACAACACTCAGTTGCTCTATCAACAGTTGAGGCAGAATATGTGTTTGATGGTAGTTGTTGTGCACAAGTGTTGTAACATCCCCAACCTGGGTGCCACTAAATCAGTGCCCCGAGCTGGGCTGTCACATGACCTCAAGCACACCTCCCTGTATACCGGAGGTTTCTAACTAGCAGCGAGGGTCTAATAGGTATTGTGGGGAGATTATACCCTTTTTACCAGGGTAATCCATGGTATAACACAACATAAATAGAGTAAACAATAGGAAAAAATCAATAACATGCATAGTCAAACATCTCCCAAATTGAGTAAAAACCACAAGCAATAGTAAATATGGCATTTCATGCTACAATGCCAAGTGAACAAAACCCAAAATAAAAAAAACAACAGAATACCCAAAATGGTCCTGGTTCCAAGTATGGAACCTCATCCATGCATGTTCCATGTCTGAATCAACTCCCAAGCATAGGGCCTTTACCCTTATCCTGACCTGTAAGCATGAAATCTACTTAGGTACCCAACGGCAGCCTGAGAAGGCAGTGAGTACAACTCAATAGGCCACCACCAATAGTGTCTGTAAATATCTAGTCTAATAGATAGTGCATGCAAGTATAAATAAATAACAATCAAAGGAAAGATAATTCGAGGGCCACTAGTTAACAATCACTACTTAGCTATACTAACCAAGGTTACAACTCATTTTGTCTCATTTATTACTAGTTCATCATCAATCACACAAGGTTCATGGAATTTTTTATTTTTCATAAGGAAATAAATAGGTCCTTAACTCACCAGGGATAACATATCACAAAATCATAATATCCTCAACTCGAAGCCTCAGTCTAGGTGGAATGAAACCATTAGAATAATAGAGCTTTTTTTCCTTCTATAACCTATGCATTGTTGGTGGAGTTAGCGCATCAGTCCAACTCAACCCGTGGGAAGAGCCTCAGTCCTTTATCTCACACCTCAAGCTAAGTGAACATTATTATCCATCCATTCACCATACACAAACCATATAGCAACCAAAAAAAACTAATACAGAAAACAGTCATAATCCATAACAATCAACATGGTAAATGATATTCTTCCATATCCCATTAACACATTTTCTATTTACATCACTTATCTCATTTATCTCGATTCTCATTCTCAAGCCTAGCTTACTAAGCATATTCAAGAATTCCCTTATATCAACCAATTACACATATTCATAAGCCTAAAACCCCGACCATAATTAACTAATACCTCATTTGGACTTCAATTAAGAATATCACATACTCAACAAGGACTCTACATGATCACACAACAACCTAGAACTTACATTGCTAATTCTAGGTTCGTAAGGTATCAGTGCACCCCATGGATGGCCATACAAAGGTCAATTCATCCTTTATGTGTCCCATGGGGACCATGAGGGTTTCCATTCATCATTTAGACATTCATTATATAAAATATCATCAAAGGATAAAAATCACAATAAGGGGTAACCAATAAATAAACCCAAGCATGCACAAATATCAAATGAAACTATGGGATATAACTTATAGACCACCAACCTTGAATCTGTTGAAAAATTATTCCTCAATCGAAGCCTTAGATCCCAAATCAAACAACCCTTGAATCCTCAACCTATATATCATCAAAAAAAGGTTTTTAGATATTTGAAAGGATATGGGATAAAGATGCAAACCCTAATCAAGAAGAGGAATAAAAAAGGAGATTATACTTACCCAGATCTTCAATTCGTAACTAACAACACTCCAAACAACCTAAAGATGAGGGAGAATCACCCTTGTAAGATATTAGGAGATATTACTAATCACTAGGGTTGCAAGGGGGAATAAAGGGAGAAATATTTATTTGGGGTTAAAAATACCATAATGGAATTTTTTTTAAATTTCTCAACTTTACTAGGTTGCACGGTTTATCTACACAGTTTTCCAAACCATATGAAAAATATGGGAGAACTACTATCCCAAAATCCCCCTTTTGCATGGTTTCTTGTGAATTTATTATGGTTATCTTAACTATGTGATAACCATGTTCAACCCTCTATCCAAGGCTACATGGTTACCTAGAATGCTCCACACAGTTTGCACTAACTATGTGAAAATCGTGCAACATACCCAGAAAACTCTTTTTTCCTCCTCTTTCATGATTCGAACCCCAGAAACACCCATGAGTCTTCACATGAACTTTAGGAAACACTCATTTGACCATAATAAAGGAATTAAACTGAAACATAAACAAAAAATACCATAAGATAAATTATAGGATCTTAAAACATCCCCCACCATAGGATGGATCATCCTCAAGCCACTCTTCCTGAGCATCATTGAGATTATGAAGCAAAGAGATCGGGCCATTGGGTCCGCATATCTAATTATCGCTCCCAAGTTTCTTCCTGAATGTTTCTACATTGTCATATAACGTGAAAAAAAGGCACAACCTTTCCTAGAAAGACCTTATCATAGTGATCCACGATACAAACCGAATGATCCTTAAAGGATACATCAGGCTCAAGTTCAATATCATCAGCATTTATCACATGAGATGGAATAGTCTGATACTGTTGGAGTTTTGAAACATGAAAAACATCATGAATTCCACTATACCATTTTGGAAGAGCTAATTGGTAAGCCACCAGTCTGATCCTCTCCACAATGTCAAACAGCCCCACATACCTGGGTGTTAACTTTCACTATTTCTGGATTCAATGGTGACCCAACCTTTGCGACACCTAAAGAAACACACTATCACCTACCATAAACTAGAGAGGTCTAAAATGTCAATATGCATATGAATTATTCCCACTCTTCACTATTTCCATCCGCTTCTGAATCAACCAAACCTTTTCAGATGTCTCCTATATGAGACTCAGTCTTAACAACTTAGACTCCCCAGATTCTAACCAACACAATAGATATCTACATGGCCTCCCATAGAGTTCCTCAAAAGGAACTATCTGAATTGTAGCCTAAAAACTATTGTTTTAAGAAAAATCAAAAAGTGGTAAATGATTTTCCAATGAACCACCAAAATCCAGGACATAAGATCTCAACATGTCCTCTAATACCTAAATCATACGTTCAGACTGCCCATCTATCTGCTAGTGATAAGTCGTACTCAAAAACACTTGGGTACCAAGAACCTTCTATATCCCCTTCCAAAATCATGATGTGAAAAGTGGATCATGATCCAAAACTATGGTTATTAGAACACCATGCATCCACACTATATCTCAAACATATAACTCACCCAACTGGTCGACTATATAAGTTTCTTAGATCAGTAAGAAATACTCCACTTTAGTTAGCCGATCCATAATCACCCAGATTGCTTCATTATTCTGAGGCATCCTCAGAAGGACCACTAAAAAATACATCTTTAAATCATTCAACTTCCATTAAATAATATAAAATGACTATAACAAATCACCTATATGATGATGCACCTCCTTCACCTGTTGATAGGTAAGGCATCGTGCCACAAAACCCACAACCTCTTTCATCATTCCCAGCCACCAATACTGCTGATGAAGATCACGATAAATTTTAGTCAAGATGAGATATACTAACCAGTTTAATACATGGAACTCATGCATCAAATCTTCATGCGCACCCACCGGTACCACAACACTACCCTGAATATAGACAACTCCATCAGCACTAACATACCAACTATAAGGTGACACTCCACTTTTAACTCTTTCCTTCACTGATAAACACTCTGGATCCTCTAGATGACTCTCCTTGACCCAACTCAAAAGCATATACTCAATTGATAGAGATGAAAGTGTCATTTGTCTGTGACTATCCTACACCTCTAGGTTCATCTTAACAAACAAAGCCATAATTTTCCATTTAGAGTTGGATTCTTGAACCACCTTATTCTGAGTCTTGTAGCTCAGAGAATCTACAACACTATTCTCTTTCTCAGGTGTGTAAACCAACTCAAAATAGAAGGATTTCAGGTAATCAACCCACCTTAATTATAAAATATTTGAATCCCACTAATAAAAAATGTACTTAATAATTTTATGATCAGTAAACACCATGAACTTCTCTCCCAACAAGTAGTACATCCAACACTTTAAGGAATAAACCACAGAAGCTAGCTCGAGATCATGGGTAGGATAATTTCTTTGATGAGGCCTCAAATATCTGGACCCATAAGATAAAACCCAATCATCCTACATCAAAACTTCCCCAAGTCCCACACTGGATGCATCACCCAAAAAGGTGTAGTTCTTACCAGTTTTAAGTAGGATCAGAATCATTGCGGTAGTCAACTGCTTCTTATATTCTTTAAAATTAGTCTCTCATGCCTCTGACCACTCAAACTTAACACCCTTATGGGTTAATATTGAGAGTGTTTCTTCCAAATGAGATAAATCCCTAATGAACCTCCAGTAATAACCATAAAAATACAGAAAACTTTGAACATCAGAAACATTCTTGGGCTGCTTCCAAGACACCAAATCCCACACCTTCTCTGTATTCACTGACACACCTAACTTAGAAATGATATGTACCAAGAAATTAACTTTATCAATACAAAACTAAAATTTTGATAGCTTGGTGTAAAGCCTATACTCACTTAGTGTACTCAAGACGATGTCAAGATGTTTGGAATGATCCTCAAGAGTTCGTGAGTACGATAAGATTTTATCAACAAAGAAAACCACAAAATGATCCAGATAGGGGTGAAATATATGATTCATTAGCACCATAAACACAGCCAGTGCATTGTTCAACCTGAACAACATCACCAAAAATTCATACAACCTATACCTACTCTAAAAAGGTGTCAGTGATACGTCATAATTTATCACCCTCAACTGATGGTATCTTGATCTCAAATAGTCTTATAGAACACTAAATCACCCCTCAGTTGGTCAAATAGCTCATAAATTCTAAGAATAGGGTATCAGTTCTTAACTATCGTCTAATTCAACTTCTTGTAATTGAAACATATCTGCAATGTCCCATTAGCCTTATTAGAAAATAGAACGGGTGATCCCCATGGAGACGTGATAGGTTTAATGAACCCCTTTCACTCCAACTCTTCCAACTAAGCCTTAAGCTCTTGGAGTTCACCCAGCACCATTCGATATGGAGGAATAAAAATTGGTTCTTCACCTGGAAGAAACTTGATTGTGAACTCCACATCCCTTTCGGGTGGTAGTCCCAAGAAATCATTAGGAAGCACATTCTTAAATTGAACCACCATATAAGGAAAGACATGTTTCTCCACCTCTCCATCATCAAGAATAAGGCATGCCTCTTGGGTTGTGAGTTCCCCCAATTATTAAAAAACTGGCCCTGCATGTCCTGCTCGTACATCCCACTCACTACAAAATACATAAGTGTATTCATCAGAATATTTGAATGTTACCCTATGATAGTAATAGTTGATATGGGCCTAATACAACACTAGCCAGTCCATACCCAAAAATCAAGTCAAAACTTGACATCTCAAGGACAAACGGGTTCCATAGAAAATGATAACCACCAACCTCTACATTGTCTGATATCCTCATCTCGCACCCCCAATGGAGTATCAATTAACATAACCCCACACACTTATTCCATATCTAGGACCAACACAGACACAAACTATGCAGAGATAAAAGAGTGTGTGGAACCTGTGTCAAATAGAGCATTTTCAAGTGTGGAATCTATAATAATCGTACCTCAAATGGTAGAAGGCCCATCCTCACCACCTCAAGGTATAGACTGAACTATGTGAATATGGAATATCACTTTACCCTAGGATCTAGCCTGAGAACCCTACACTACACTGCCTTGTTGGTGTGGATGGTATCATCCTAGAGTTCCATGTACACCACCCCTACCGGTATGGCTAGTGGAGCTCCAACTACCTACCTGATACGGGGGTGATTAATCCCCTACTCTCACTCAGTATTTTCCTTTGAATCTCATCCATTCTCGGCTACTAAGGGTTCCTGTAGAACCTCTGTATATGTCCCAACCTTTCACATGACTAGCACTCAACTGGTGATCGGGGACACTAACCCCGCATGTGCCCTAGCTACCACACTGATAGTAGAAAACTTGATCACCACCCTAAGAATATTCCCCTATCTTCTGATTATTCTTCACACTTTCTCCTTGTTGGAAACTTCCAAAAATATGCTTCCTTCCCTAAGAGGTTGTACCATATGTCTTACCAGTTGGCACCCCAAGTTCGCCTCCTGAAGCTCCCTTTAGGTTACCTTATGAGATAAGGGCATGGTCCACTACCTTTGCAAACCTCTTTAGAGGGAATATGTTCACATGGGACTAAATCTCATGTATAAGCCCATACTAGAATAGTTTTCCATCATTTCATCATCTCCATCCATCATTGGGATGAATCGGTGCAAGTCTATGAAATGGATAGCATAATCCATTACTGACACAGCCCCCTGATTCAAACTCATAAACTCTATAGTTTTCTCCTTCCTCAAGGTTTTTGGGTAATAATGTTCTATAAACTTATCCTAGAAATCCTTCCACCCCATTCCTTCAGTCTACTCCATCTGAACCATAATATCCCACCAATATTTGGCCTTCCCTCTTAACATGTAGGCCACTAACTTGACTCGCTTCTCAATGGGAGTTTCCATATGATCAAGAATATTCTAGATAGACTCTATCCAAAACTCTTCTACCTCTGGCCCACCCTCTCTGGTAAAGGTAGGAGGGTGCTATAGATGAAGATCCCTAGTCATCTCAAACATACTCAGCACAACCCACCATGAGTTTCATTCCATCATCTATATAAAATGAGAAATATTCTCACAAAACTGCTCATCCTTAATATCTTGAACCACTGAATCCTGTTGCACCACTACTAGGGTACCATTCTCAGCAAGATCCTCTTGTCACCCAACCAGAACATGTCTTCATGGAGGTATTTCTCTACAATTCCAAACATGAGATTTAGAATACAAAACATAAATCTTACACAAATATAAAGGAATGATCTTCATTAGCCAATAACAAATCATTTCACGTACACCACACAAACAGGTCTAATCAAACCCAGCACATTACCCTCAACCATCCCCACCAAGGTCATGGCTAACATGATATAACTAACTCACAAAACTACAAGACTTACCTTCTACACCATTTCAAAACTATTCTCACATCACAACTTACTCCAATAAAATTTCATTTCACATACCACTCCTTATCATGTATAATTACTTAATTATAATTTGACATTTTTCTCCCCTTTTAACCCATTTGTATTATTTATTTATATACAATTTTGACCACTTTTAATAAATTCAAATGCATTCTACCCTTTATGTCCCACACACTCATCCCATGTGTGTGTGCCTAAGATAATGCATGTCACTTATATACATAGGTTCCTAGAATGATGCATGAATGCACAACCTGATGACATTCTGATCACGAGAAAAATATCATAAATAATCATATCACACCACATGTGCATCACCCAATGGTGAAATATCATCAAATGTAACAACAAACAACAAGAATAACAATTCCCACCCTATGTGACTTGGGTTTTCCCCCATACTTGGTTTAGCTACTCCCAGGAACAAGCTCATTACCAAGGCCCGACATTGTCCTAATATCTTATCTACCATCCCTAAATAGTAAGAAAGAGAAAATAACACCTATTATACCACTTTGTAATGTACCCGGCTTGGGTTCCACTAAATCGGTGCCCCGAGCTAGGTTGTCACATGACCTCAAGTGTGCTTCCCCATACACCATAGGTTGCTGACTAGTAGCAAGAGTCTAATAGGTCATGTGGGGAGACTATACCCTCTTTAATAGAGAAATCCATAGAATAACACAATATAAATAGTGTAAAAAATAGGAAACAACCAATAACATGCATAGTCAAACATCTCCCAAATTGGGTAAAAAATTTAATCAATAGTAAATATGTCATGTTATGCTACAATTCCAAGTGAACAAAACCCAAAAAAAAAGACAAACAACAGAATCCCCAAAATGGTCCGGACTCCAAGTCTAGAACCTCTTCCACGTATGTTCCATGTCCAACTCAACTCCCTATCATAGATCCCTTTCCCTTATCCTGACCTACAAGGATGAAATCTTCTCGGGTACCCAACGGTGGCCTGAGCAGGGTGTGATTACAACTCAGTAGGCCACCACCAATGGTTTCTAAAAATATCCAATCTAACAAATAATGAATGAAATTATAAATAAATAACAATAAAATAAAAGAAAATTTGTGGGCCAGTAGTTAACAATTTCTACTTAGCTATACTAACCAAGGTTTTAACTCATTATGTATCATTTATTACTAGTTTATCATCAATAATGCAAGGTTCGTGGAATTTTTCATGTTTTATAATGGAATAAATAGGTCTCTATCTCACTAGGGATAACATATCACAACATCACAATATACTCACCTCGAATCCTCGGTCCGGGTGGAATGAAACCGTTAGAAGAATAGAGCTTCGTCCCCTTCCCTGACCTGTGCATTGTGGGTGGAGTTAGAGCGTCAGTCCAACTTGACCCATGGGAGGAGCCTCAGTCCTTTATCCCACACCTCAAGCCATGTGCGCATGATTATCCATACATTCACCACACACAAACCATATATCAACCAAACACAACCAATATATACAAAAATCATAATCCATAATAATCAATATGGAAAATAATAGTGTGCTATATCCCATTAACACATTTTCCATTTACATCACTTAACCCATTTATCCTGATTCCCATTATCAAGCCTAGATCACTAAGCATATTCAAGAATTCCCTTGTATCAACCCAATACACATATTCATAAGCCTCATAACCTAACCATAATTAACAAATACCTTGTTTGGACTTCTATTAAGAATATCACATACTCAATAAGGGATATAAATGATCACATAACAACCTATAACTTACATATCTAATTCTAGGTCAGGAAGGTATTGGCGCACCCCATAGGGGCCCTATAAAGGTAAAGTCATCCTCTATGTGTCCCATGGGGACCATGAGGGTTTCCATTCATCATTTAGACATTAATTATGTCAAATATCACAAAAGGATCAAATTAACAACAAGGGGTAACCAATAAATAAACCCAATCATTCACAAATCTCAAATGAAACTATAAGATATAACTTGTAGACCACCTACCATGAATCTGTTGACAAACGCTCCCTAAATCAAAGCCTTATATCCCAAATCAACCAACCCTTGAATACTTAACCTAGATCTCACCAAAAAATTGGGATTTAGATCTTCATAGGATATGGGAGAAAGATGTAAACCCTATTCAAGAAGAGGAAGAAAAATGATATTAGACTTACCCGGATCTTTGATTCGTAACTGATGGCACTCCAAACAACCAAGATATGAGGGAGAATAACCCTTGAAAGCTCTTGGGAGCTCTTCCTCGTGACTAGGGTTTCAAGGGGGGAAGGAGGAAATCTTGAGGTGGGGTTAAAAATCTTGTAAAGAAATTTTTGTAAATTTCTCAACTTTACTCAGCTGCATAGTTTACCCGCACAGTTTTCCAAACCATGTGAAAACCGTGAAAGAGCCACTATCCCAAAATCCCCCTTTCACACGGTTTCCTAGGAATTTCACACGGTTAGCTTAATCATGTGATAACCATGTTCAAGCCACTATCCAAGGATGCATGGTAACCTAGGATGCTCTGCACGGTTTTCACTAACCATGCAACATGCCCAAAAAACTCCTTTTTCCTTTCCTCCTATTTCATGATCCAAACCCCCGGAACACCCCCCGAACCTTTGCATGAACTTTTGGAAACACTTATTTTACCAAAATAAACGAATTAAACTAAAACATAAACAAAAACATACCTTAATAAAAAAATATAGGATCTTACAAGTGTTGTGTATGAAACACACTCTGCTACATTTTAGACTAAATTTTAATAATATTCATAAATTATGTGATAATACCAGTACAATAAATATTTTAAAAAAACTATAAGTCATTATAGGACTAAGAATAATGATATAAGACATCATTTTATAAGATGTCATGTTCTTAAAAAGGATATATCTTTAGAATTCGTAAATACCAAATATTAATTAGCTCATATTTTTACTAAACCACTTTATACTATAAGTTTTGATTTTATTAAAGAGGATTTGGGGATATTTAATTTTAAATAAATGTTTCTTAATTTATTTTAATTAATTTCTATATAAATTATTTTTATTTAGTAATTGTTTTTTTGTTTTTTTTTTGACTTTGGTTTTAAACCATGTGTTTTAAAAATTAAAAATTTTAATGATTACCCTGCTTAATCAGCACACGAAACCAGACCACATTACTAAACTATCAGTCATCTCCTACTCTCATTCTTAATCCTTCATGACCCTTCAGATTATAAAGCATCTATCATTCCAATTTTTTGAAACCTTAACCTTTGAACCTTCAATCCTCAAAACTTCGATAATGGAAAATTTAGGCAGAGTTGATGAAGTTGGTCTGGGTGAGCCCATCCACCAGCATGTGGTGTATCAAATATTTCTTCAATTAAATGTAATAGATTTTGATTGATTAAATCAAATAAATATTTTTTTGAAAAATTTAATTAGATTTCAAGGGTTGGTGTTTATTTTTGAAGAAATAAATACACCTTTTGTATTTGAAATTGAAGTAAAATAGTTTTATAGAAATGCTTCATTCAGTTTCAGATATGATGAAGATACGGTTGTCTCTAATATTTACCACAGTGAATTTTCTACTTATTCATCACAAATATCTAAGAAGTTGTCTTGTACCCATGAGAGGTAATATCATTTTGATTTAATAAATATAGGATGTGAAAATTTTAAATCAAGGGATATAATGTCATCTCTATTCAAAAAAACAACTGTTAAGAGGATGATGACAAAAGACCTCTATGTTGATCAAAAGGTATTAATAAAGTTTATTCGGCCAGCAATTATATATAGAACTTCTGATTTGGAAAAAGTTTTGTATCATGATATGTAAATAGCTAAGAAGTTGATCAATGGATATAATTTCATCTCTATTCAAAAAAACAACTGTTAAGAGGATGATGAAAAAATACCTCTATGTTGATCAAAAGGTATTAATAAAGTTTATTCGGTCAGAAATTATATAGAGAACTTATGATTTGGAAAAAGTTTTGTCTCTAATATTTTTTACAGTGAATTTTCTACTTATTCATCACAGATAGATAAGAAGTTGTCTTGTCCCCATGAGAGGTAATATCATTTTGATTTAATAAATATAAGATGTGAAAATTTTAAATCAATGGATATAATGTCATCTATATTCAAAAAAACAAATGTTAAGAGGATGATGACAAAAGACCTCTATGTTGATCAAAAGGTCTTAATAAAGTTTATTCGGTCAGCAATTATATAGAGAACTTCTGATTTGGAAAAAGTTTTGTATCATGATATGTAAATTCTATTTTTTTTCTAAATAATATCTAGCTTAATTTCAGTTGGTATATGCTAAGTTACATGCATAATTTCTATCATAAATAAGAAAGAATGGATTTCTATCCCTATGGAAGGATTCTTTCTCTCTTATTACTCAGATTGGTAAAAGTAAGATACATCTAATTAGGTAATAGATTCCATCATAGTAATATTTTTACTATTGGAATAGTAAGGAAATTAGGATATTCCAAGAGAAGTTCTTGTGTTGGTCTGTTAATCATTAGAATAGAAGAACAAGAAAGGATTATGGTTACTACTCAGGGGAAGAAAAGATTGTTATCATCTATTGGTTGTGTTACACCTAGACCTAAGGAATAAGATGAATCAAGAGTTGAATAGGCTGGTCTTTCTCAAAGTAGAAGGATATCAGTTAACATTTATGAGGTTGTGGATGATGCTGAAGAAGAGGAAAAAGAAAGAGTTGAGCATGTGGCTCAAGTGGATGAGAATGTTGAACAAGACACTTGAAGGGGAGATCAACTTAGGAAAGTACTCCCTATTTATAGTGGAGCCTCCCCTTTAATATATCTCTTTTTGTTTTTGATTCTATATATTCAGAGGTTTCTACATTAAGATGAAGGAAATAAGGGCTTGAAACTATAGTTTCTAAGGAATATCCAAGGATATCATTAATAGAGGATGAACAACCTTCAAAAGTACTTTCTACTAAGTCTTATTAATCTTTTAATAGAAATAATGAATCTCTAATCCATAAATACAATCAATTAGATGAATATAACTTTTCCCCGAGATAAGAATTATAATATAAAAATAATAAAGTGAAAGATC
The DNA here is from genome assembly GCA_963277665.1 of Viscum album. Classification (NCBI taxonomy): domain Eukaryota; kingdom Viridiplantae; phylum Streptophyta; class Magnoliopsida; order Santalales; family Viscaceae; genus Viscum; species Viscum album. The sequence continues at coordinate 1,448,077,605 of OY728136.1, forward strand.
TCATAATTTAAATTGTTCCTTGAGCTGAGTTTGAGGCACTTCAGACTCAATTTAGGGATATTCAAGAAACTCTTGTTTCTATGGGTGATATTGAATATTTTATTAGGACTTTAACTGGTGATTTAGAAACGTTAAAAGAAGAATTTGTTAAAAATATTATTTTTATGAGCTGAAGCAATTGTCGAGGAGAGAGTTTTAGTATAAGGCCCTAGCCTTAAACATTATGTAATCTTGAGTTAAGTTAAGAATTCACATTAAGGATATTTTTAGGTTTAGAGTTTTAGATAATTAGGTCATAACTATTACATTACATTTCAAAAAAATTAAAGTAGACACTTCTAATAAGTTTCCATTTTTTTCATAAAATAAAACTCTTAAAAAAAGTAACATGTCTAGTTCCATGTTTTAAACAACATGACTTTTCCGTGATCCCATCCTTGACTTTATTCATCTTTATATCCTGTGAAAAACATTTCAAAACATGGGACGAGCATAAAAATCTCAGTAAGGGTTATAAAATAAGGAAAGGAAACATTAACCCATCAATAAATACAAATCAATGAAAACATACCTTTTAATCATAACGTACCTCATGAAATCATAAGATTTATAAATAACACATAGAAAACATAAATCATAAAGGTAACTTGTGGAATCCATAACATACTTATGTTTTAGCTTTCACAGCTATGTAGGGAGTTACATTTAGAATACCAATCACAGTATATTCCCTAAATCTCTTAGGAGAAACATTCATATTTACCTCTGTCATGTTACCCAATGTATTGAAGATATATCTCAGGCTCACCCACCCTAGGTTTATCACGGAACCACTCATATGCCTAAACAATTCTCATGAACCATAACATATTCATAACACATAAAACAAATATAAAGGAAAGATAAAATTTCTACATTTCAATCACAATATATCATTTAAATATATTGACATAACAAATCCATTATCAAAACCATTTTCAATACCAAAATATATAAAAGAGTATATGGAATTTATTTTCCTTTAAAAAACACTACGACTTGTTAAGGAATCCAAAGATCAAATAATGCTCATGGAAGTGGAAAGGTTGTTGTCACTACGTATGTTAAAAAGAAACATTCTTTTTGTCATTTAGTAAAATGCATCGTAGAGAAAATATTCCCTTTGAATTAAAATAAAATTCAATGGTGTCTATACACTATATAAACAAAGTTGTGTATAAAACAAAATATGCCTTAATAAAAGGAGATAGAGATGAAGTCCCTTACAAAGATCATTTTGTAAATAAAATAGATCAATTATGTGTATTCACTATAAGTACACATAAATCATTTATAAATACCAGATAGTATATAAAAAATTCATTTCTCACATATTCATATCATTACATAATAAAGAAGTAGATGATTAACCCAAATAATGAAAATTGGGTTAATAAGTTCCCTAACAAAAATTTGATAGCCTAACGGCGTCACTTACAAATTCAGAAAATGAGTTGATGAGAGAAAAAAATGGTATATCATCACTTGGGCATAAAATTTATAGCAATAAGGATATATAATAACATATCCCAACATAAGAATATGTAAATTAAAAGACATAACAAAAATAAGTCTTTTAAAAGGAGGAGGGTGAAAGGTTCCCTTACCGATTTGGTAACTTACGAAACATACACCCCATGAAAGAAGGATCATACAATGAAGATGTAAATAACCATAAATTAAAGTATATTATAGAAATAATATAATCATGGGAAGTATATACACCACACAAAATTAAATAGTGGCAAATATAGCATGAATCTCATGGGAATAAAAAGTGAGATGAAAACTCTTACCACATTGTAATCAATCGGGTCGTATGACCAAAAGTTAATAACCAAAAAATGAATCAAAGAATATCATGAATATAAATGGAATCATGATAATATATATCAAATTTAAGTACAAAATACACCACATGTAATAAATAAGTGGTGAACAATAGAAATCTCATGAAATTAAAAGTGAGATTAGTAACCCCTTACCTTGTGTCCGACTTGACCCGTTCATTCATTAATATCCTGAATAATAAACTAAAGTTAATTTATAATTGATTAAGAACCTTTTTCAAGTTTATTATTCCTTTTATATCACTTATTACCATGTTATAAACATTATGTAATCATTTAAGTTAATAATGGTTGTTTTGTCGATATTTGAGTCAAAAATGAACTTCTTATAATTACAAATTGTTCATGTGGTCAAAGATCCATTATCTCCAGAATTATATTCATGATTTAGATATTATATATATCATATATATCCAGTATATATATGTATTTATAATAGTACATAACATTTGAAGATAATAAATGAAATGCACCGTTTATGGAGACGGTAAGTCGTACATACGCATGAACGATACTTTCATTTCTATTTCATGTTTTAATGGAATAAAAACTTAATGATACATAGGTATATTATTATTACAGTATAATATCATATATAATTTCATTAAATCCATCCTTTATACATCCCATGTATGGCATGAATGATTTATATCACTTTGAGGGGGCGGTAGTCTGCACTTCCTCAAATGAAATTATCGTATTTAACCACTATGGAAACCATAAGGGTATTATATAAATGAAAAATAAATAAGAATAGAACCAATATAAATATAATATATATCACATATAAATATAGTTCCATATTAATGTCCACCATAAGAGGTGGTAGGAGAAGATTGAACAATCATTGTTTCATGAGGCAGTAGTTTTTCATCCACAGAAACAGTATGTTCTTTACCCATTAGATGGAGGTGTGTGTAAGTGTAGTTAGAATAATTATCATAACAGAAACCTGGTATATTTATGATACTTTTTTTGTTATAAAATAAATGAATAAAAAGATTTTAGGGGGTTGGATAAGTAAAATAAAATAAAAGAACTTAAGAGAAGACGTTACCTTTAAATCGGGTATCTCCCTTTGGTTTGAACAAAAATATTTAATTGAATTGCCTTATGCCTAGGGGAAGGCTTCTAGGAGGAGTAGATTGATGTAAGAAGATTAATTGTGCAGAGTTTGGACGAGCCAATGGGCTTGAGAAGTGTGAGGAATGGGTTATAAGTGAGGGCTTTTTATAACGGGGAGGAGGGGCTCTTTAGAAATATTTAAAAATATTATTTTATTATATAATAATTTTCGGTTTATAAAGGTCCAAAACTTATTAAATTTGAATATAATATGACTCATGTTTGAAATAAAATCATGTAATATTAATTGGATAGGTTTTCGATATTGTTTTCATCTTTATAATCTTATTTATTTAAATCATTCATTAATGAGGTAAACACTACATCATTATTGTGTCATAAATAATTTTATTTATTTGATGTCTAAAAATTATAGAAAAAATATCATGATGTAGGAAAACTTTTTATATTTTAAATTAATATTTATAGTTGAAGATATAACTTATATAACCCCATGTAATAATTGATTTACTAAAAGATATATGTTTAAGTCATTTTTGTCTTTACTTTAAATTAATTAATTTAAAGTGTCATTATCACTCCCACGTGGCTTCATGGGGTCCCAAAATCGACCCAAGGATGACCATGGTCGGAAATGTATCAAAAAATAGGATTAGGATAAAGGTTAGGATAATTTAATATTATTATTATAATATTTTTTACCCTTATTTACCAGATTAACCCTTTAACCAAGGTAAATAAAATTTTTACTGAAGTAAATATTCATAATGTCTAAAAATAAAAGTTACATATTTACACAATTTGGAACTCCTGACTCCAAATATGGAATTCATTTTTCCAAATTCAAAACACATAATTGACAGAAATTAATTTAAAATTAATTCCCGCTGTTAAAACAAAAAGCGTGTTTTTAAAAATAATAACTATCAAAATATTGACACTTATTTATGTCTAATTTTAAAGTGAAATTACATCCAATGACCAAAATTAGATTAAATTTTAATAAAATAATATAATTAAGCTTTAAAACTGTAATGACCCGACTCTTTGGAAAATGTACAGATCATTATTTTTTCTTTCAAACCTTTCCTTTAAGCTTATTTAATGTGTGTAATGTTCTAAGGAAGGTCCGAGTAGCGTTCGGGGTTTGTTCGGAGCCCGGGAGGTTGAGAAATGGACTTGTAGATAGGGGTGCACGGCCTGCGCACGGTTTGGATAAACCGTGCGGCCTTTGGTCTAGAAGCAGGGAGGTGCGCACGGTTTGCACATGGTTTGGGTAAACCGTGCGCCTAAACCATGCGACCCTTTTTTATGGAGGCAGGGAAGTGTGCACGGATTGCGCATTGTTTGGTAAACCGTGCGCCTAAACTGTGCAACCCAGATCTGGGTAAATTTACCTTTTTCTCTTAATTAATTTATAAGTCTTATGAGCCTTTCCTTCTTCCTCTAGCGGACAGAACCAGAGGAGAACCCCTCTTTGAGTTCCAAACCCTCCTCTCACTCTTCTCTTGGTGGAGCCTTCATCCGGAGTCTGATTCTTGATCCTTCAGAAGCATTGGAAGGGTCAAGGTAAGGCTAACCTCAGGCACCCTTCCTTCATCAGAAAATCTTGCCTTCCATCTTGTTATTTTGATGCAGGATCATATGCCCTATTTCTAGGGCGTTGGACTGGAACTCAGATCTCTTCAAATCTACTGCGAATCTGAGGTTGATATCAAGAGAGCCTACACCTACAGCTCTAAGGTAGGTGGTCATGTGGTTTCCATTTTGTGTTTTCACCTTATTGAGTTATTGTTGTCATGCCATGGTTTTTATTTCGCCAAACCCCATATTTATAATGACTTATTCATATCTAAATGACCTGTGTGGTATAAGAGTGATGAATCCAACCTTTTTAGGGTGTTTGGATTTCTTATGGACCGGGAGTGGTCAACCATAGGTGTTATGCCTTGATAATTGGCCCTTCTTCACCTTTGAACCTTAACGATATGTCTTGAAAGGTCATTTTCCATGTTGGTAAAATGAGATGACTTTGTTAGAGTTTGTATAGAATGAGAGAGCCTGAACCCCTTTAATGAATTGAAATGTATGTATGCCATTGCTTTGATTATGTGATATTATAATATGGATATGCCTTGCATTGCTAATATGATATGATATAAGATGGTTTGCCTTGCATAATGTGATGTTAATGGTTATCCTTTGCTGTGTTGACATGCTTGTGATAACTCATGTGTGGGCGGAGGCATTCTTACCCATGCTAGATGAATCTCCGTGTGTTGGGCGGGAGGCATTCTTACCCTGTGCCAGATAAATCTTAGTTCTTGAGGACGAGAGGCATGTTTAACTCGTGCCCATGTAACCTTTATGGGTGGGAGACATTTCTACCCCATGCCAGCTAAAGTGATTGAGGATGAGAGGCATTTATACCTCGTGCCCATAAAACCTTTACGGGTGGGAGGCATTTCTACCCCACACCAGTTACAGTGCTTGTGAACAAGAGGCATTCATACCTCAGGCTAGAGATGATTATTACAGATGTGAGAAGCATGGATGAGAGGCATGTTTACCTCATGCCAATGATAACCTATACCTATGTACATATACCTCTGGTGATCGTTCAGTTTACCAGCCATGAGCTGAAGCAGGTAGACCCGCCAGGTGTCCTTCCAGAACCTGAGCGATAGGGTTGTTTATTTACTTTTCTTTACTTACTTGCAGTCTATTACTCACTTTGCTTGCGAACACCTATTTGGATTACACGTAGACATCGTTGATGGTGGCCTACTGAGACTTGTCTCACACCCTACCTGGGTGGCCTCTTAGGCACCCATGTAGACTTCACTGCTGCAGGTACTAGAAGGGGCAAAGGTCCAGCTTTAGGTTGTTGATACATGTATGTTCTAGCTGGAGATCCAGAGCAGAGGATCGATCTTGGATAGAGATGCTCATGGACTAATTTTGTTTCTTTTTGTATTACTGTATAGCATGCTTTCCATCTACTTCCATTGTATTAGCATGCCATGCATTCATTTTGTATCAGACACTGCCTCTGTGGATTTTGTATATCTATCAGGGTTTTCTTAACTTCTGTTGTTTGGTTGTATGTTTCTCCTTTTTCTCCTGTTTTTCCATTGGTTGTGCTTCCGCTATTTCTATTACTTTTCTGTTATTCCGCTGTGTACTCTGATATGGGGGTACAGTCTCCCCACTGACTTACCATTACACCCCCACTGCTAGTCGGCAGCCCCTGGCCTATGGGGAGACGAGCCAGGGGTTATGTGGCCAACTGAGTTTTGGGCTTGGGTTGAGGGGCAGCCGGGTCCGGGACGTCACAAAGTGGTATCAGGGGTTTTCTTTCTTTCTTGATTTAGTATTTGGCGATGACAGAATTGGAGACCGGGAATGTGTAGGGACTTAGCCATGAGTCGTTCTTGGGTGTCGCGAACCCATGTACGGGGTATGGGCCAAGTTTCCTATCTTAGGTTGTTGTTGATTCTACTATTTACTGTTGATATCGTTTCATCTTTGGGTGCTTCACATGTTTTGTGATGTTATTGAGATTTGCAATTTTGAAATTTGGATTTCATGGTTCGAACCAATGAAATGAGGGTTATGAATTAAATCATGCATCACGATAGGCACAATATGATTAGGCCATGCATATTTCCATGCCACGTTTAAATTTTCAGCGATCATTGCCTGTTGTTTATTTTCATGCCTTGATAGTATGTGTGCAACTGTGCGAACCTTTCATGCATGTTGTGAATTGGGGAATGATGTGATTTTAAGTGGGTGTCACTCTTTGGTTCATAAGGTGTATGGGCCCTTATGGATCAGAAAATGACATTCCAACTAAACCAATCATTTGATTTAAAGGAAATTTAAATGATTGATTAGCACAAGTAAATAAGGAATGACATCCATGTGTGTGTCATCTTTCAGTTCATGAGGAGTATGGGCCCTTATGGGATGGGAAATGCCATATCGCCAGACTGAGTTAAATTGGAAAAGTTGCAGGCCTTACTAAGAATTCCTATGGGTATGGATAGGTGAACTTAGGGGTAGGAAGGCTTAGTACCTGTCCTAGCTTCAAGAGTTCAGCCTTTAATTTTTTTTGGTTCCTTCTTTTGAGACGTTCGTTTGGAATTGTAGAACTATACCTCCGAGACGTCCTCGAGTCACACGTGCTGAAGGCGCCGATGATCACATTCCTGAGGTGGTGGGCCTGGAGCTACCAGTTGATCTTCTTTTCGAGCCACTTGTGGCTCATATTTCTATTCCTGAGATGGGAGCTGATGCCCAGTTTCGTGAGAACTTCTTGTGTATGATGCAGAGTATGCAAGGTGGAGTGCGAACTTCCCCGAGTATGGAAGATTTGACCCGTGAGTTTCAGTCGCAACACCCTCCTACATTTACGGGAGATGGAAGACCACTAGCTGCAGAGTCCTGGTTGGAAGGTATTCTGACCATCTTCGATCACCTTGAGACGCCTCCAGAGCGAAGGGTCAATCTCGCAGCTTATATGCTACGTGGTTCAGCCAGGAGGTGGTGGGATGTCATCACCCAGTCGGGACAGCAGAGAGATATGATCTAGACTGATTTCCAGACCGTCTTCTACTATTATTTCTTTCCACAAACTTTGAGGGATGATAGAGCTGGGGAGTTTATGAATCTACAACAAGGGACCATGATAGTCATGGAATATTCGTCCTGTTTCACTGAGTTACAGCATTTTTCTCCTACACTAGATACTGATGATCTCACGACCACTAGGCGTTTTGAGGATGGGTTGTGTTACACCATCCAGTCACAGGTTAACGTGTTTAGGTTGATGACCATTTCAGAGATTGTTAATCAAGTGCTGATCATAGAGAGGAACTTGAGAGAAGCAGACTGTGTGAACCAGGGCGGTTTGACACCGAAGGGTTCTAGTGGATCTGCTTCTGGGAAGAAGCGGCGTTTTGAGGAATCTCACGGTGTTAGTGGTGTTCAGACCCTTTCTCAGGTGGTACTCCTATCTGTCACCAATGTAGGGTGCCTGGACATATGAAGAGGCAGTGTACGCGAAACCCAGTGGAGTGTAGAGGTTGTGGTAGTATGGGCCATCTCCACCGCTTCTGCAGGACTTTTCCCCCAGGGTCCAGTGAGCAGGGATCTTTACCTACTCCATGATCTGGCGCTAGATCGGCAGGATCACGTCAGTCAGGCGACTAGAATACCACCAGTCGATCAGGCCATGGTGGCAGTCAAGGTAAAGGTAATCAGGTGTATGACTCTCAGCACCATCAGGGTAGGTCTGCTCAAGGTATCCAGGCTGTAACTCATGGTCGTGGTGCTGGAAAGTTGTATGCAGTCGAGCCTATGCTGCAGGAGCAGTACGCCCGACCATCTACTGTAGGGGGTATGATTCTAGTTGCCTCTACGTTATTATCTTCTTTTTTTGATTCAGACGCTTCTCACTCTTTTATATAGGAGGTTATTATCAGAAGTTTTGGCCTCGATGTTGAGTCATGTCATGGTATGATCACGTTAGATACCCCATTGGGTATCCATTCAGAGGGCGTTCGTCATTGTCAGAATTTTCCAATAGAGGTGGGCGATTACCTTTTCATGTGGAACCTGTATGTTTTGGACAGGTTTTGATGTAATAATCAGGATGGACTGGTTAGTTCCCTATAGATCCCGGATTGACTTCTATTGTCGGAGGGTGTCGTTTACATCACCATAGGGTGACACGCATATGAATAAGGTATAATGGGATCTTAGTATGACACGAGTAGGACCGGAACACCAAAGTTTAGGTGGTGTCACGGCACAGGTTTCCGGTCTTTATCTCGATGACCAAGGGTTACAACCCTCTATTTATCCTCCGGTTGTGGCACATTTTAGTGATGTCTTTCCTGATGATTTCTCTAGTCTACCTCAAGTGCGAGAGGTGGAGTTTAATATTGAGATTATACCAGGAGCAGCACTAGTGACCATTCCTCCTTATAGAAAGGCACCTAAGGAACTTCGGGAGCTTAAGAGTCAGCTGGAGGACCTAGAAGAAAAATTATTTATACGTCCCAGTACTTCTCCTTGGGGATCACCGGTTCTATTTTCTAAGAAGGTAGATGGTACCCTTCTTCTTTGTGTGGATTATCGTAAGTTGAATCAGCTGACTATTAAGAATCGGTATCCTTTACCTCAAATTGACGACCTCTTCGATCAGCTCTGAGGAGAGAAGGTGTTTTCAAAGATAGATTTGAGTTCAGGCTATCACCAGGTGCGTGTTAGGACTTCGGACATACCTCGCACGGTGTTCAAGAGCAGGTATGGTCTCTATGAGTACCTAGTCATGCTGTTTGGGCTTACAAATTTACCTGTAGTGTTTATGGATCTTATAAATCAGATTTTTCACTAGTACCTTGATTCTTTTGTGGTTGTATTCTTGTAAGATATCTTAGTCTATTCACGCTCGAGACAGGACCATGCAACCCATCTTTAGATCGTGCTGAATACACTAAGAGAGCATCAACTTTATTCTAATCTCAGTAAATGCCACTTTTGGATAGACAATGTTCACTTCATGGGTCACATTATTTCTTAGCCTGGAGTTTCAGTTGACCCTGAGAAGGTGAGTGTTGTAATTTCCTGGGAGCATCCCAAGAATGTCTTTGATATCAGGATTTTCTTGGGGGTTGTTGGAAATTATAGGGGGTTCATTAAGGACTGTTCACACCTAGCATCACTGCTTACAACTTTGACCAAAAATGGGGTGAGATTCAATTGGTCAGAACCTTGTGAAGTAGCTTTTCAGGAGCTGAAGGGCAGACTAACTTTATAACTGATACTGATCTTGTCGGAGCCAGGCAGAGTTTATACGGTCTTTTACGACACTTCAGTTATTGGTCTTGGAGCTGTCTTGATGTAGGACGATTGAGTCATTGCATATGGTTCTCTTCAGTTAAATCCTCATGAATTAAATTATCTGATGCACGACCTCGAGCTCGCAGTGGTTGTACATGCCTTACACTATTGGAGACACTATTTGTTGGAAGAGCACTTTGTGGTATACACTAACCACAAAAGCCTCAAATATATCTTCACTCAGCGGGATATAAATATCAGGCAATGCAGGTGGGTCGAGTACCTGCAATCCTTTGATTTCGAACTAGCCTACACTTCTGGGAAAGGAAATTCAGTAGCCAATGCACTGAGTCGGAAAACTGAGTCGCAAGTGGTTTGGGAATCTAATGAGGAGTGGAAGCTGATGGCCCTATTTTCGGAGATGCACGTTGAGGTTCAGGAGGGTCAGGATCAGACTATTCTCTCAGCCTTAGCGGTGACATCGACTCTTTTGGAATGGGTCAGGGCTAGACAATTATCAGATCTGGAAGGCCTTGTTCTACGAGAAATTGTCGCTGATGATGCCTTTACAGATTGGATCATGGATGAGGGTGATACTTTATTGTTCCGTGGGTGTTTATGGGTCCCAGAAGACATCATAGAGGAGCTGATGAGATATTTCCACACCTCAGTATGGGCAGTTCACCCAGGCATCACCAAAATGTATTGTGATTTGTGACGATAGTACTGGTGGCCTAGCATGAAACAGGAGATAGCTGGTTTTATCACGCGTTGTTCCACCTATCAGCAGGTGAAGGTGGAGCACCTCGTTCTGTTGTCTCAGACAGAGATCCTCATTTTACATCTCAGTTCTGGCAGGGTTTACAGAAGGCCTTGGTTACGTAGGTACTTTTGAGCACAGCCTATCACCCACAGACTGACGGACAGACCGAGTGGACTATACAGGTACTAGAGGATATGTTACGTGCCTGTGTTCTTGATTTTGGAGGTTCATGGTAGAAACACATTCCTCTTGTTGAGTTCAATTATAACAATAGCTTCCAGGATACCATTGAGATAGCTCCCTATGAAGCCTTATATGGTAGGCCTTGTCGCTTGCCTTTATGTTGGCTTGAAGCAGGGGAGGCAGCTATTCTAGGACCATGTCTTGTACAGGAGACTACGGAGCAGATACAGTTTATTAGGAAGCATATGCAAACAGCTCAGTCTAGATAGTAGTCCTATGCTAACAAGCACCGACGACCTCTTGAGTTCGAGGTTGGGGACCGGGTTTTCTTGAAGGTCTCACCCAGTTTGGGGCAAAGACCTATACAGAAGCAGGGTAAGCTTTCACTGAGGTTCGTAGGACCCTTTGAGGTGGTGAAGCGAATCGGTCCAGTAGCTTACCAGCTTGCACTTCCGCAGAGATATCAGGTCATGCATGATGTTTTTCATGTATCTCAGCTACGCCGGTACTTTTGAGATCCGACTCATGTTTTTCAGCCTGATGAGTTTGAACTGGATATGGATGCTTCCTTCGAGGAATATCCGATGCAAATAGTTGAACAGGTCATGAAGACACTCTGTGGCAGGTCTGTTCCTCTTGTACGGGTACTTTGGCAGCATGGTCGGGTACAGGACGAGACCTGGGAGCGAGAGGCTGATGTACATTCTCAATGGCCAGAGCTTTTCATTGATGACACCTCAGTACCCTTGTAAGGCCAACTCGGGGACAAGTTGCTTTAAGGAGGGGAGGTTGCAACGATCTGACCCTTTGTAAAAGGTACGGATCATTAGTTTTTCTTTCTAACCTTTTCTTTAAGCCTGTTTAATGTGTGTAATGTTCTAAGGAAGGTCCGGGTAGCGTCCGGGGTTTGTTCGGAGCTCTGGAAGTTGAGAAATGGAATTTCAGACAGGGGCACACAGCCTACGCATGGCTTGCGCACGGTTTGGATAAACTGTGTGGCCTTTAGTCTGGAAGCATGGAGGTGCGCACAGTTTGCGCATGGTTTGGGTAAATCGTGCACCTAAACCGTGCGACCCTTTTCCTGGAGGCAAGGAAGTGCGCACGGTTTTTGCACGGTTTTGTAAACCGTGTTCTTAAACCGTGCAACCCATATCTGGGTAAATTTACCTTTTTGACCTTAATTAATTTATAATTCTTATGAGCCTTTCCTTCTTCCTCCAGTGGACAGAACCATAGGAGAACCCCTCTTTGAGTTCCAAACCCTCCTCTCACTCTTCTCTTGGTAGAGCCTTCATCCGGAGTCCGATTCTTGATCTGTCGGAAGCATTGGAAGGGCCAAGGTAAGTCTAACCTCACACACCCTTCCTTAATTGAAAAATCTTTCCTTCCGTCATATTATTTTGATGCAGGCTCATATTCCCTATTTCCAGGTCTTTAGACTGGAACTCAGATCTCTTCCAATCTACTGTGAATCTGAGGTTGATATCAAGCGAGCCTACGCCTACAGCTCTAAGGTAGGTGGTTACGTGGTTTCCATTTTTGGTTTTCGCCTTATTGAGTTATTGTTGTCGTGACATGGTTTTTCTTTCACCAAACCCTGTATTTATAATGACTGCTTCATATCTAAATGACATGTGTGGTATAAGAGTGATGAATCCAACCTTGTTAGGGTGTTTGTATTTATTATGGACCGGGAGTGGTCAACCATAGGTGTTATTCCTCGAGAATTATCCCTTTTTCACCTTTGAACCTTAACGATATATCTTGAAAGGGAATTTTCTATGTTAGGAAAATGAGATGACTTGGTTAGAGGTTGGGTAGGATGAGAGAGCCTGAACGCATTTAACGAATTGAAATGTATGTATGCCATTGCTTTTCTTATGTGATATTATAAGATGGATATGCCTTGAATTTCTAATGTGATATGATATAAGATGGTTTGCATTACATAATGTGATGTGAATGGTTATCCTTTTCTGTGTTGACATGCTTATGATAACCCATGTGTGGGCGGAGGAATTCTTACCCGTGCCAGATGAATCTTCGTGTGTTGGGCAGTAGGCATTCTTACCCCGTGCCAGATAAATCTCAGTGCTTGAGGACGAGAGGCATGTTTACCTCGTGCCCATGTAACCTTTATGGGTGAGAGGCATTTATTCCCCATGCCAGCTACAGTGATTGAGTACGAGAGGCATTTATACCTTGTGCCCATAAAACCTTTACTGGTGGGAGGCATTTCTACCCCATGCCAGTTACAGTGCTTGTGGATGAGAGGCATTCATACCTTGGGCCAGAGATGATTATTACAGATGTGAGAAGCATGGATGAGAGGCATGTTTAACTCATTCCAGTGATAACCTATAACTATGTACTTATACCTCTGGTGATCGTTCAGTTTACCAGCCATGAGCTGAAGCAGGTAGACCCGCCAGGTGTCCTTCCGGAACCTGAGCGGGAGGGTTGTTTATTTACTTTGTTTTACTTACTTTCAGTCTATTACTCACTTTTCTTGTGAACGCCTATTTTGATTACACATAGACATCATTGGTGGTGGCCTACCGAGACTTTTCTCACACCCTAACCGGACGGCCTCTTGGGCACCCGTGTAGACTTCACTGCTGCAGGTACTAGTAGGGGCAAAGTCCCAGCTTCAGGTTGTTGATACATGTATGTTTTAGATGGAGATCCAGAGCAAAGGATCTATCTTGGATAGAGATGCTCATGGAATACTTTTGTTTCTTTTTTTATTACTGTATAGCATGATTTCCATCTACTTCCATTGTTTCAGCATGCCATGCATTCATTTTATATCAGACACTACCTATGTGCTTTTGTATATCTATCAGGGTTTTCCTTATTTATGTTGTTTGGTTGTATGTTTCCCCTTTTTCTCCTATTTATCCATTGGTTGTGCTTCCGTTATTTCTATTACTTTTCTATTATTCTATTGTGTACTCTGACATGGGGGTACAGTCTCCCCCACTGACTTACTATTACACCCCCACTGCTAGTCGGCAGCCCCTGGCCTATGGGGAGACGAGCTAGGGGTTATGTGGCCAACTGGGCTTGGGGCTCGGGTTGAGGGGCATCTGGGTCCGGGACTTCACAAAAACTAATTAAAAATATAATCTAACCTCATAAATAAATTAGATTAAAATGCATTTTTTGAATTAAAATACAGTATTTTTCACTATTCATTAAAAATGAATTTTATCAGAAAAATACCAAAAAAATACCCAAAGTAAATTTTTATGTCTCGATTCTAAAGAAGAATTTTATTTTGTCAAATAGAACATATAAAAGCGTCCAAAACAATATTTAAAGAGGGTTTTCCATTAAAAAGCGGTAAATAATCCTTTTAATGAATATTAGAGTTATGCTTAAAATTGGATTCTTTCTTATTTTAAGCATCTAAAATTTATTGGATAATTGTAAAAACATTTAAGAAACATATTTAATTATAATATGGTTAGTTCTGTTCATTCTCACCAATACAATGGCTATGTGTTAACTACCATTTAAAATAATGATATTATATTAATATTTTTCAGTATAACTCAACATTGTGTGCAACATAAGATTTCAAAGAAAACTCGTTGTTGCGTATTAGGTACGCTATTTAACATAGCATCCCCTTTAAAGTAAAATTGATATTTAATTCAAAAAATTTAATAAATATGAAAATTTCATATTCTTTATTTTCTTGGGATGTTACATTCAGTCACTCAGAGAAATTAATCAAGCATCAACTTCTACTCAAAAACTTCTCCAGATCTGATTAGAATATTTGAGGCAATAACTCTTGTTTTATCTGATTTAAATGATAGACTACACACTCTACAGTGTTAAAGCACTACCATGCATGTTCTTTTGGATAATAAAAGAAGTATGATCAGTCAACTGAACTCTAGTGAATCTTGGTTAGGATCAGTTCTTCATCAATTGAAATATTAGTTGTCCATATTCATTCAGACTAAAGAATTGGTTAGTGAATTTGTAAAGGTAAATTTGGTTGATAGTTTGAGGATAGGTTATGACTCAATGAAGATGCTATATAAATGGACAGAAGTATTCAATAATCATTTTCAAATTTTGTTGGTGAAGTTTCATGATATACATGGTGCTTTCCTATCAACTCCTCATCCTGATGCACCCTCTCCCAAAATAGATTCAAATCCATCCCACCAGTCTGACCAAAGACCATCTTTTTAAAACATTTCTTAAGTTGATGGTGTAATGTAATCATTTTTTTCAAAAATATAGTTTTATATTTTACATTTTATTTATTATTATTATTTTTTCATCTCTACTACCAGATCACATGTATTATTTTTCTACTTAGTAGACTATAGCATTCACTTACTGTTCTTTGCAAAATTAAATGTGTTCTAATCCTTTTTCTTATACTTTATTTTTGATATCACAAGGGGGATAAATTTGGATAAACACCACATTATCAATTTAAGATTATATATTTCTTATCATCAAAATAATACTATGAAATCAAAATAATACTATGGAAAATTAATTTTCAAAACATCATTTGTTTTTAACTATTATTTTCTAAGTGTTTACAATTATTATGTTTTCAGTAAATTATTATGGGTTTTGTGATTATAAAAAAGGCATAGATTGTTTAGCATGTTTTATCTCAATAATAATCTATAAATCTTATTGATTTTGATGCTCAAAAATACCCTTGTTTGTTTTCTAATAATGTTTTTTTTAGAAATATATATATCATGACTATATGTATCTTTTTGACGAAATAAAAAGTTATGGGATGTGTTATGGAAACATTGTTCATACCATATGTTTAGTGAATGAACATGTGGATCAACATACCTATGCTAAATAGTAAATGTATGGATCAACAATCCTTCATTTAAATAAACATATGGAATAAAAAACAAATTTTGAAGACTAGAATCACTGTTCATACCATGTGTTTGGAGAATGAATGTATGGATAAGGAATCCTACGCTATGAAAAGGAACCCTTAAATCTGAAAAGGAAGCATGTGCTATACAAAGGAACCCTACTCTGCGCAAAGGAACTCTACATTGTGAAAAGTAACCCTACATTACACAAACAAACCATACACTACACAATTGAACTCTACGTTTGGCCTGGTCAACAATGGTTCTGAATTTTGAGGTATTTTCCTCCTATTTTTCAATGGTCTTTCCAAGAGATTAAATATTATATACATCCAATTCAAATTTATTATTCAAAAGGAGTAAATCACTCCTACTTCAAAGGGAAGTTACAACTCTCCAGAATGATTTGAATTTGAATATTTATGATCTGTCAGGTGATATTTTTGGATCTACTCAACCGAAATAAAACGGTATATTCTATGTATATATATGAATGGGGTGTTTTCAAAAAATAGGTTTGATAATAAATAAATATAAAACTATGTGTTTTTTGAATATATTTCTATAGAACTACTACAAAGAATAAAGGAATATTTTATTTACACAAGAGGCTACGCTTGGAAAATATTCTTTTCAACCTCATATTACTATAACTGCTACTGATTATTTTTTTCTATTCATATTAAAGATAATTTGAAACCAAGATCTATTCAAAGATTTTATTACTTAAATACATTAATCTTTGAATAAGAATATCCATTTACTATCATTTGATGTTGCAACTATGAAGTTCAACCTGTTCCATTCAACAAATCAAACTCTTTTGATTTATTGGAGTTTCGATTGCTCAGACTTAGTCATTGATGAATTGTAAGATTTTTAGACTAAGATATGGATAAACGTTTCTATTTAAAAGAACTAGAATTATCTATTTAGCCTTTTTGTTAATGTGTCAACTACCTGCACTCAGTTTTGGATTTTAAGGTCTTTTGATAAGAGGACTTTTCTAGTGAAAACCACCAAGCTCGCAAATAGAGCATTGGTGGAGTGTACTATGAGATCTTTGTGCCCCAAACCACTATAAAAATTGTTGTGTTATTATTTTCTCCTTATTCGCTACTTAACTACTTACAATGAAAAACGTTTCATATCTGCATAAATCACAAAGATATTTAAAAACTAGAATATTTCAATATTATCAAAAAGACACAATTCACCCCCCTGTGTATCTTTGTATTATTCCGACCTAATAATTGGTATCAAAGGTGGTATTTTTTGATAAATCAGATAAATTTATAGAAATACTAAAAGAATAAGGACTATACAAAGTAGATGTCAATGGATGATCCAAAAGAAGGTATTTCTATTATTCGAGCTCCATATTTTAATGGTGATAACTATGGATGATGGAAATCATGCATGATCATCTACCCAAAGAATCTAGGATTCAGAGTCTATTAAATGATTATCACTCCTTATGTAAATCTTGAGAAAATATAGACTTGGGATGTTGTGATATAATCTGAATATGGCATCAAATCAAAGGCAATGAATGTTATCATCAGTGAACTTGGTCTTAATGAATTTAATCGTGTATCGTAGTTCCTTACTACCTATGAAATGTGGCATACAATCACTATTTCATATGAAGGAATGGAAAATATCATACAAATGAGGTATGCTATTACAAAACTATATTTTGGAACCTTTAAAATGCTTGATGGCGAAATAATTACTCAAATGAATGGATGGTTAACAGAAATAGTCAATAATATTATTGCCTTGGGGGATTCAATTTCACAATTAGATCAAGTGTTGAAAGTACTTAGATTACTACCCACAAAATGGAATGGCATGTCTGTATTTATTCAACAATCATCACCTCTCAATAATTTGACCATGAAGGAACTAACTGGAACATTGATGGTGTACAAAGTAGAAATGAAAGATGAAGCTGAAGATCACAAGATAGAAAAAAGATAAAATATTTCTATCAAAGTAATATCTCAGAATCATGATAGAAAATCCAAACAAGACGTTAAAATAGACAAAAATTAAAATTCCTCATACTTTGAAATATAATTGGATCAGCTAGCCATAAAGTTTAGCAAATTCTACAAGAAGAAAAGAGGCTTTAGAAAATTCTTTAAGAAGAATAAAAAGGAACCTAGAGAAGTAAGATGTTACGAATGAAAAAATATGGGTCACATCAAACCTGGTTTCCCCCAATTGAAAGAAAAAATAATAAGGATAGAAAAGAAATATTAGAAGAAAGATGATTATGAATTTAAAGATAAGAGAAATATGAAAGCTACAAGGAGTGTATCTGAAGACTCCAACAGCTCTTCAAAATCTGATTTATAGAAAGAGACACAAAATATCAAATCCAATATATGCTTTATAGATAAGTAATAAGAAGAGGTACGATCATATTAATCTTCTACCTCTGACTCCAATAGCTACTCAAATAGTAAATCAGTTGCTCACTATTCAATTCTAGAAGAGAAATATGATTCTTTAATTAAGAAACCCAAGTCACTGAAAAATATTCACAATGTTGTTTTAGATGAAAGAGACACTATTCTAAAACAACATCAAGAACTAATTGAAAAATTCAATTCATCTATGTCAAACTGTATTGTTTATGAAATAAGAATAAAAGAATTATAGGATGAAGTAGAATCTTATAAAAGTGATTATAGTGTTTTAACTAAAGGAGAAAAAAATCTAAATTAGATTCTTGGAAATAATGTTATTAAAAAGGAAAATATTAAATAGGAAGAAAGAGTGAAAAATCAAAAATACACCAAAAATATTTTGTGCCTAATTCTAAAAGTGATACTTGTAACTACTGTGGAATAAAAGTACATCACACTAGTAACTGTTACTTAATAAATCCTCAAATGAGTGGTATTAATGATGATTTTATTTCCAAAAAAACATTTCTAAAGCAAGTAATATAAATTTGGGAAAAATGTGGCAGATATGGATTCCCGGATCATTTCTTTCTAACACGGATGGACCCAAGAAAATATGGGTACCAAAAAAAATATTTAAATGCTTTTAAAGAAAAATACCATAGGAACAAAAATTATATATGGTATATGGATAGTGGCTTCTCTAGACACATGATTGGATACTCTTCCAACTTTAATGCACTCGCAAAAATGGAAGTAGGACTAGTTACCTTTGAAGATAATGCAAAAGGAAATATTGCTAGAATTTAATCAGTTGGAGATCCAAATTCAATCTCAATCAATAAAGTATTGTATGTACAAGGTCTAAAGTACAACTTGATAAGTATTTCTCATCTTTGTGGTGATGGATTTTATGTTGATTTATCTAAGAATTCCTACTCAGTCTTTAAAGATAAACTACATAAATTTAGATCACCAAGAACTGAAAATGTTTATACTTTGGATCTCAATTCCTTCTGGAAATAAAAATTGAATTGTTTGAATTATGAGAAAAATGAGTCATGAATCTGGTATAGGAGACTTGGAAATTGAAATATATATTCTTTACATAAATTATCTAAGAAATAATTAATTTTTGATTTTCCTAGTCTTAATTTTGATAATGATAGATTTTGTGATGCATGTTAAATTGGAAAACAACATAAATCATCTTTCAAACCAATTAAAAAAATTGCTACATCTAAATCATTAGACCTTATCCATATGGAATTGTTTAGACCATTAAGAGTAGAAAGTTTGGTTGGTAAATTATATGTTTATGTTTTATTTGATGATTTTTTAATATTTACTTGGGTTTATTTTCTAAAACTAAAATGTGAGGTATTCGCTATTTTTGAAAGATTTTGAAAAATTGTTCAAAATAAAAAGTATTTTAAAATAATTTCATTGATAAGTGGTCATGGTGGAGAATTTTAGAATCAAGTATTTAATTATTTTTGCTTAAATCTAGGAATTAAACACACCTTTTCTACACCAACAACACCTCAAAAAAATGGGATTTTTGAAAGAAGAAATAGAACTATTTAAGAAATTACAAGGATCATGTTGAATGAATATAGCCTTACAACCTATCTTTGAGAAGAAGATGCAAGCACAACTTTCTATATCAGGAATAGGGTTTTAATAAGACCTATTATTAAAAATAAACCCTATGAACTTTAGAATAATATAAAACCTAAAGTAACTATATTAAAGTATTTGGATGCAAGGTTTATATAATGAATACCAAGGAAAACCTTGGTAAATTCAACCCAAAAGTTGATGAAGGAATATCTCTAGGATATTCTTCTATTTTTCAAGCCTATAGAGTACTTAATAAAAAGGCAAGGATTTTTTAAGAATCGGTTCATATTAAGTTTGATGAAATTAACCCTTTCATTAAAAAGACACATCAAACTGATGAAATTACTAACTCGTTTGAAAACATGAGACTTGAATCACTTGAAACCAATTTGGAAAATAAAATAAACAAAAGTTAGTCTGGTTTAGAAGAACCAAAAAGTGTCTTACCTATACATTCTAGAACCTTAAAGGACTATCCTTTATAAACTGTTATAGGAAACCTAGACACAGGAGTTAGGACTAGAAGAAATTTAGGAAACCTAGCCAATTTTTTTTCCTTTCTATCTTAGTAGAACCTAATTCTATTGAAGAAGCTTTAGATGAATAAAATTTGTTATTAACTATGAAAAAAGACCTAAATCAATTCAATAGAAATAAAGATTTAGAATTAGTAGATAGACCATCCAATTATCCATTATAGGAACTAAATGGATCTTTAGAAATAATAGGATGATCAAGGGATCATAACTAGAAACAAAGAAATATTAGTAGAAAAAAGATATAATCAAGAAGAAAGAATAGATTACGATGAAACCTTTTCTCCTGTATCTAGACTAGAAACCATCAGAATCCTTTTAGCCTATACATCTCATATGAATTTTAAATTATATCATATAGATGTAAAATCTAACTTTTTAAATGTATATTTAATGGAGGAAGTTTATGTTGAACATCCCCTAGTTTTGAAGACCCTCATAAACAAAATTATTTTTTTAAACTTACTAACTCTCTTTATGGTCTTAAACAAGAACTTAGAGCTTGGTATGAATGATTAATATCCTTTTTGTTGGAAAATGGATTTTTTGTTGGATTAGTAGATCCTACACTTTTTAATAAATCAATTTTTTCTAATATTTTATTAGTATAAATTTATGTTGATGATGTTATTTTAGGTTCAACAAATAAAAAACTATGTAATGATTTTTCAAATCTAATGCAAAAAGAATTTGAAGTGAGTATGATAAGAGAATTAAATTTCTTTTTAGGATTTCAAATTTATCAAAAAGAATATGGAAATTTTTTAAATCAATGTAAATATATTATTGATTTATTAAAAATATTTGGACTAGAAAACAGTAAGACTTATACAACTCTCATGTGTACTAATGTAAAAATTTATTTGGATGAGGCCGCAAATCTTTCCCTTTTCTTTTTTTTCATGTATTTGTTTTATTTATTTATTTTAGTTTTCATTTGTAATATAAATTTCTAATAAATTTATGCATGGTTTTTATTTTTGTGTTTTATTTCACCCAACATAAAGAGTTATGATTGTCAGTTTACTATATCTTACTGCTAACAGACCAGACATAATTTTTTTTGTATGTTTATGTACTAGATTTCAGTTAAACCCAAAAGAAGCTCATCTTACTATTCTTAAAATAATTTTTAGATATTTAAATGAAACTATTTTTCAATATTTTCTTTATCCACAAACCTATTACTTTAATTTTATTTCATATTCAGATGATGACTTTGGAAGATGTATATTAGATAGAAAAGTAATTTAGGAATCTGTCACTTTTTAGGAAAATCTTTAGTATCATAGTCAAGTAAGAAATAACACTCATTTTATCTATCAACATATGAGGCAGAATATGTGTGTTATGGAAGTTATTGTGCACAATTATTGTGGATGAAACATACTCTACTATATTTTGGAGTAAATTTTAATAATATTCATATTTTATGTGATAATACTAGTGAAATAAATATTTCAAAAAATCCTATAAGTCACTCTAGGACTAAGCATAATGATATAAGGAATCATTTTCTAGGAGATCATGATCTTAAAAATGATATATCTTTATAATTTGTAAATACTGAATATCAATTAGAAGATATTTTTACTAAATCACTTTCCATTGTAAGTTTTGATTTTATTAAGGGGAATTTAAGGATATTTAATTTTAAATAAATGTTTATTAATTTATTTTAATTAATTTCTCTATCAATTATTTTTATTTAGAAATTATTCGTTTATTTGTTTAAATATTTTTTTTTACTTTGGTTTTAAACTATGTGTTTTCAAAATTAAAAATTTTAATGATTACCATACATAATCATCAAGAAAAACCATACCACGTCACTAAACCATCATACATCCCCCACTCTCATTCTTACTCCTTTATGACCCTTAGGATTACAAATCATCTCACATTCCGGTTTTTTGAAACCCTAACCTTTGAACCTTGAATCCTCAAACCTTCGGCAATGGAAACTTCAGGTAGAGTTTATAAAGTTGGTCCGAGTGAGCCAATCGCCAGTATGTGGTGTTTCGAAAAGTTCTTCAAGACAAGGTAATAGATTTCATTTTGTTAAATCAAAAAAATATGTTATTGAAAAACACAATTAGATTTCAAGGGTTGGTGTTTATTTTTTTAGAAACTAATATGCCTTTTGTGATTGAAATTGAAGTAAAATAGTTTTATAGAAATGCTTCATTCAATTTTAGAGATGATGAAGATACTGTTGTCTCTAAGATTTACCACAGTGAATTTTCTATTTCTTCATTGAAAATAGCTAAGCAGTTGGCTTGTCCCCGTGAGGGAAAATCTCATTTCTATTTAATAAATATAGGATATGAAAATTTTAAATCAAAAGATATAATGTCATCTCTATTCAAAATAAAAACTATCAAGAAGATAATGGAAAAAGACCTCTATGTTGATCAAAAGGTCTTAATAAAGTTTATTCATTCAGCAATTATCTCGAGAACTGCTGAGTTGAAAAACGTTTTGTATCATGTTATGTATATTCTATTTTTGTTTTGAATAATATAAATCTGAATTTCAGTTGGTATATTCCAAGATACATGCATCATTGTTGTCATAAAGAATCCAAAATGTCTTTTTATCCCTATGTAAGGATTCTTTCTCTCTTTTTACACGGATTGGGAAAAATATGAGACATCTAATTAGGTAAGAGATGTCATCATAGTAATATTTTGAATGGTGGAATATTAAGGAAATTAGGATATTTCTAGAGCAATTATCATATCTTTATGTTAACCATTGTAATAGAAGAACAAGAAAGGATGATGGATACTGCTCAGGGGGAGCAGAGATTGTTACCATATGTTGGTTGTGTTAGACCCAGACCTGAGGAATAAGTTGAATCAAGAGTTGAAGAGGCTAGTATTTCTCAAAGGAGAAGAATATCAGTTAACATTTATGAGGTTGTGGATGAGACTGAATAAGAGGAATAATAAAGAGTTGAGCATGTGGCTCAAGTGGCTGAAAATGTTGAGTAAAAAGCTCTATGGGAAGATCAACTTAGGGAAGTTGTCCCTATTTCTAGTGGATCCTCCCCTGTTAATCTATCTCTTATTGTTCCTAATTCTGAAGATGCAGAGGTTTCTGCATTAAGAGAAAGGATAGAAGGTATTGAAACTATAGTTTCTAAGGAAGATCCAAGGATGGAGTTAGTGGAGGATGAAAAACCTTCTAGAGCACTTTTTACTGAGTCTTATAACTCCTTGAATAGAAATACTAAAGCTCTGATCCATAAATACAATCAATTAAATGAACAGAACTTATCCCTGAGATAATAATTATAAGCTGAAAAGAAGAAAGCGGAAGATCTCAGAAGTTAAACTATGCCTCGAGCTAAGTTTGAGGAACTTCAGACTCAATTTAGGTATATTAATGAAACTCTTATTTTCATGGGTGATATTGAAGATTTTATCAAGACTTTAACTAGTGAGTTAGGAATGTTAAAAGAATAATCTGTTAATAAATCTGATTTTGATGAGTTGAAGAAATTTTTGGGGAGAGAGTTTCATTCTCTTAGAGAAATTTTTCAAGCATCAACTTCTACTCAACAAACTTATTCAGATCTGATTAGAATATTTGAGGTAATAACTCATGTTTTATCTGATTTAAATGACAGAGTGCGCACTCTACAATGTGACAGTACTCCCCTAAATGTTCTTTTGGATAATCAAAGAAGTGTGATCAGTCAACTAACCACCAGTGAATCTTGGTTAAGACCATTTCTTCATCAATTGAAAGATCAATTGTCCACATTCATTCAGACTAAAGAATTAGTTAATGAATTTGTAAAGGTAAATTTGGTTGAAAGTTTGAGGATAGGTTTGGACTCAAGGAAGATGCTGTAACAATAGATATAAGTATTCAACAATCATTTTCAGAGTTTTTTTGTGAAGTTAAATGATATACATGGTATCTTCCTATCAACTCCTCATCCTGTTGCACCCTCTCCCAATGGAGATTCAGATCCATCCCACCAGTTTGACCAAAGCCCATCATTTTAAAACATTTCTTAATTTGATGGTGGAATGTAATATTTTTTTTAGAAATTTACCTTTATCTTTTAAATTGTCTTTATTATTATTATTTGTTCATCTCTACTTTTGGATTACAAGTATTATTTTTCTACTTAGTATATTATAACATTCATTTATTGTTATGTGAAAAATTAAATGTGTTTTAATCCTTTTTCTTATGCTTTCTTTTTGATATCACAAAAAGGGGGAGAAATTTGGGAAAACATAACATTATCAATTTAAGATTATTTGTTCCTTATCATTGAAATAATGCTGTGAAATCAAAATAATACAGTGAAAATTTAATTTTCAAAAAATCAATTATTTTTAACTATTATTTTCTTAGTGTTTACAATTCTTATATTTTTAGTAAAATATTATGGGTTTTATGATCATCAAAAAGGTAGATATTGTTGGGAATATATTGTCTCAATAATACTCTATAAATCTTATTGATTTTGATGCTCACAAATACCCTGGTTTATTTTCTAATAAATCTACTTTAAGTATTTTTTAGGAATATATATATTATGACTATATATATCTTTTTGGCGGAATTCAAAATTACGGGATGTGTTCTAGAAACATTGTTCATACCCTATGTTTGGTAAATGAATGTATGGATCAAAATCCATACACTAAATAGTAAACATATGGATCAAAAACCCTACGTTTGAATAATAAATTTGAATAAAAACCCAATGTTAAAGGCTGGAATCACTGTTTATACCTTGCGTTTGGAAAATGAACATATGGATAAGGAACCCTACGCTATAAAAAGGAACCCTACACTATGCAAAGGAACCCTACGCTATGAAAAGGAACCCTATGATATGAAAATAAACCCTATGCTATGCAAATAAACCTTACATTATCCAAAGGAACCATACACTACACAATTGAACTTTACGTTTGGCCTGGTCAACAATGATTCTTAATTTTGAGGTATTTTCTGCATGTTTTGCAACAGTCTTGGAAGAAGATTAAATATGATATATGACCAATTAAAAGCTTTTATTCAATAGTATTAAATCAATCCTAATTATAATGGAATTTATGAATCTTTTGAACGATTTGAATTTGAATATTTGTGATCCGTCATGCGATATTTGTGGACCTACTCAACCGAAAGAAAGTTGTATGTTCTATATATATATATATGAATGGATTATTTTCAAAAAATATGTGTGATACTCGATACATATAAAACTATGTGTTTTGTGAATATCTTTATACAGAACTACTGTAAAGAACAAAGGACTCTGTTATTTACAAAAGAGGCTACACTTTGAAGATATACTTTTCAACCTCATACTGCTCAAATTGCTGCTTATTATTTGTTGTTATTCATATTGAAGATCATTTGCAACTAGAATCTCTTCAAAGATTTTCTTACTTAAATAATTTCATCTTTGAATAAAAAGATCCATTTACTATCAGTTGCTACTTCAACTGTGAAGTTCAACCTATTCCATTCAACAAATCAAACTCTTTTGATTTATTGAAGTTTGACTGCTCGGACTCAGTCGTGGATGAAGTGTCAACTTCTTAGACTAAGCTGTAGATAACTGGTTCCCTATAAAATAACCAAAATGATTTATTTATCCTTGTTTTAAATGTGTCAACCTCCTACACTTAGTTATGGATTTAAAGATCTTTTGATAAGATGACCTTTCTAATAAAAATCACCAAGCTTGCATAGAGAGTATTAGTGGAGTTGACTAGGCAATCTTTATGCCCCGAACCACTATAAAAATTGTTGCGTTCTTGTTTTCTGTTTATCCACTACTCAAATACTTACAATATAGAATGATACATATCTATATAATTTGTAAAGAGATTTAAAATTCAGAATCTTTCAAGATTATCAAAAAGACACAATTCACCCCCTCTTATGTGTCTTTGTATTATTCCGACCTAACATGTCTCTGCGGGTGAGTTTTAGTAAGTCGTCGTACAAATATAGAAGCCCTATTGAGTGTGTTCACTCTGATCTTTGGGGTCCCTTAAAGACTACTTCCCCTGGTGGAGGTTATTACTTTGTCACATTTATAGACATTACTCCCAAAAGATCTAGATTTACATATTTAAATACAAATCGGATACCTTTTAGGCTTTCAAGAATTGTAAAACTAGTGTAGATATTGAATCTAATAAGAAACTTAAGGCAATAAGAACTGATAATGGTTTGGAATATTTTTCCACTGAATTCTTTGAGTTTTGTAGCTCTGAGGGTATCTATAAATACCAGACTATTGTGGAAACCCCATAACAAAATGGGTTAGCTAAGAGAATGAATGAGACTATTATAGAAAGGGTGAGATGCATGATTTATCATTATAATTTATCTAAGTCCTTCAAGGTTGAGGCTTTCACTATGACAGTATACCTCATTAACCATTTCCCATCCTCTATTAATGCATTTAAAACATCGGAATAACTCATGATAGGAAATCCACCTAGTCTTGTTCACCTTAGAGTGTTTGGATCCACATCTTATGCACATTCTAGGAATGATAAGTTAGAACCTAAGGATATCAAGTGCATCTTAGTAGGTTATCCAGAGGGTGTTAAGGGTTACATGTTGTGGATAGACAAACTACGATATCAAAAATGCATCATCAGCCATGATGTTGTGATTCGTGAGTCTAGTTGGACGAAAGTCAAGACTGTAGAGTCTTATGAGGCTGTTACACCTCAACCCTTGGGTGTTGAAGTTAATTCAGTGTCTAGAGTCCAGATAAAACCTTAGTATGTGGGTGTAGATTCTTCCCCACAAGCTCAAAGTGAATCTGAGCCTGATTCTGGCTTTGAACTAGAGGTCGAGGGAGGTGATCTTAGTGAGTACTAGTTAACTCGAGATGGAGTTAGGAGGACTATTGGACCTCCTGCTCGGTTCATCTATGTCGACATTGTTGTGTATGCTTTTAATGTTGTTCAAGATATAAACAATTATAAACCACAAGATTTCAAGAAAGTCTTAAAATCCAAAGAATCTTGGCAGTGGTTGACTGGCATGAATGATGATATGACCTCTCTTCTTAAGAACAATACTTAGGTTGCTG
The DNA here is from genome assembly GCA_963277665.1 of Viscum album. Classification (NCBI taxonomy): domain Eukaryota; kingdom Viridiplantae; phylum Streptophyta; class Magnoliopsida; order Santalales; family Viscaceae; genus Viscum; species Viscum album. The sequence continues at coordinate 1,448,104,930 of OY728136.1, forward strand.
TGAAAAACCCCTTAAATGAAAAAATAATCGATTGCAAATGGATTTTTAAGAAGAAAGAAGATAACACTAGGGAGGTAAAAATCAAGTATAAATCTAGTTTAGTTGTTAAGGGGTTCCTTCAATGTGGGGAAATTGACTATGGTGGGATTTTTCCCTTGATGTTAAACATTCATCTATTCGGATAATGATTACTTTTCTTGCTAAGAATGATTTCCATATTGAACTGTTTGATGTTAAAACTACATTTTTACATTAAAAAATGGATGAAATGATTCATATGAGGCTTCCTAAAGGATTTTCAAAAGATTTCAAAATGAATCAAGTTTGTCTTTTACAAAATTCTATGCGGTTTGGATCAATCTTCAAGGTAGTGGTCTAAACAATTTGATTATTTAATGATTGAAAATGGTTTTAACAAAAGTTAATTTGATGCATGTGTTTATTTTAATCATGTTAATCATGACATGATTTACTTTCTTTTATATGTTGATGGAAGGCATGTTATCTGTAGAAACATGAGGCTAATTAGTCATATCAAATTCCAACTCAATTCTGTTTTTGAAATGAAATATTTGGGAAATGAAAAACAAATTTTGGGAATGGAAATCATATGGCGTAGAAAGGATAAAAACTTATATCTATCACAACATGATTATTTTAAAAAACTTTTAAAATGTTATTTTTTTAAGTACATTAAGCCATTTTGCATACCCCTGGGCCAACACTTTAAGTTGTACTTAAATCAGTTCCCTGTTGGTGATGTCGAGGTAGATTTCATGAGTAAGATCGCTTAAGCTAATGTAGTTGGGAGTCTTATGTATGCAATGGTTTGTTCTAGATCAGATATTGCTTTTGTCATGTGTACTTTGAACAGGTTTATGGAAAAACCTAGGAAACTACACTGACATGCTCTGAAATGGATCCTAATGTATGCTTATATGTCTTCTGATTTATGCATTTGATACAATAAAAATTATAGAAACTCGTGCATCAATTGTTGGTTTTTTCCCTTGCTTGTGGTGGTCTTGTTTCATAGAAATGTAATATGTAGTCAGTAGTTATACTATCTACCACTGAGGCTAAATAGATCACTTTAACTGAATCCATTAAAGAATCTATTTGGTTAAAATGTCTAATTATCAAGTTTTTTTTATTTGTTACTAGTGTAGTTGTACACTGTGATAGTCAATCTGCTATACATTTGTCTAAAAACTATGTTTTTCATAGTAGATCAAAGCATATATACATTAGGATTTATTTTATCAGAGAAATTATTGAATCAGGGATTGTGTGTGTCGCAATGATAAACACTGGGGATAACCCAGCTGATAGTCTGACTAATGTCGTGCCCCTGTCTAAGTTTAAGCATTAATTGAATATAATTAATTTGGTCCTATTTCAATAGTATAAGTTGCAAGAACGTCATCAGTAAATCCTTTTAATTGCAAGGTGGAGATTTTTTGAATTGCTACCGCATTTTTAGTGTTGCGTTTAAATTGATTTTCGCAATTACATGTCTGTTTGTTCTCTTGTTTCGGCCCTTGATTGGTCTGATATCTTTCCATGCATGCATGGCCATGTTTCACTATTTACGTGTGTTTATTCGTGGCATTTCCATTTTTTTATTCTCCCTACAAGTTATTTTTCATCCAGGTTTTTTATTTTCTTTTTATAAGCGAGCAAATTCGAGACCGTTGATCTCTGAGATCTAATGACCCCCTTTGCATGCTCTTTTGTTTGTTTGGTGTGCTTCTTGCCCATCGCAGTTTTGAGACGATCCGCATCTCGACTTCGTGGCCTATCATGTTGTGTCGTGTGCCCCTAAGAGCTACTCCGTGTCCGTTATTCGAACGACCTCTTTAATCCGGGTTGTTCCTGTGTCGCTCATCTGATGCGCCTCACCAACCTCGCTAGTCGCTTTGCCTGGTCATCATCATTGTGTTGTGCCTTCATCCTACAACATTTGTTGGACATCCTCATTAGGTCTGGTTTTACTTGGTGAGAGAGGAGAAAAACTCCTATATTTTCCATTGAGATTTTGAAGATGAAGAAGATGAACTGAGGTTTCAGCCTGCAGGTTACTCCCTGATGCTCTAAGTTCTAATCCCCTGCCACTGGATTACTTGTCCGGTGGAGATTGCATCGTGGAATCAGAGCTGGACGATCATCACACCAAGTTTGGAGGATGGTGACTCACCTGTTTAGTCGTAATCGAATTTCAATATAGAAATTTGGATTTGTAAGCGACTTCATTTCCTTTCTTGATGTCTGTCGTTATATCATTTATGCTAGGTTCGTGCGTGAGCCCGTCTAGGAGTGGATGGTCCTAACTCCTCATGAAGGAGTTCATCACCGCCACCAAGTTTAACTTGGTCAACCCCCTCAGATAGCTTCTTTAGTTTTCTTTCTTACTGTGAATTAATAATTCCTTTTTTTTGTTAATTAAATGCATGTTTTATTTACCTATTTCTATTGAGTTTGTTTTACGCAGCAGGGAAAGGAGAACCGCCCATTCCCTCTCCACTGACCACATGTCCCGATGCCTCGCCCCTCCAACTGTACAGAGCAGCGCATTTAGGGGGTTTTTTTTGTGCGGTGGTTCAAGGATACAGAAAATCGACTTGAGGCTTCAAGAAGTTGACAAGGGCAGCATCCTCTCTCACGCACAGCAGCTTCACCAAACGCAGCGGAAATCGTCTCGGCGGAGAGGGAGAAAGGGGGCTCCCCGATTCGACCGAGGAGGCGAGAGCTGCCGCGATCTCCGGTCATCTTCTCAGGCGAGGTGGGTGTCGGCGGTGATTCGCGGCAGCGCAGTTAATTCCCTTGGTGGCATGTCACGGTGACGGAATGACAGCCACAACAGCGGTTCCAAATCTGGTATGGGATTAGGGTTCAGGTCGGAGAATCCAATTCACTCCAGATCTGGACAACAACGATGCTGCAAGATGAACTTGGAGGTTGCAGAAGAGTTCTTGCAACCGGTCTTGGTCCCACCAGAGTTGTAGCTTGGCGGCAGATTGTTTGAGATGGGTTGTGACCTGGACAACGAAGACGGGCCTGAAGATTTTGATTGCTGCTTGCCGCAGCATGGAGGCATCATCTAAAGGTGAAGCCGACCCCTAGATCTGGCTATGTCCTGCTGGGCTCGTGTTCCTGGTGCCCCGTTGATGCAACACACGATGGATGTTCACGAGCGGCAGCGCATCTGAACAGATGCGGAGTTCTTGGAATGGTGCAGCAGCGCTGAATTCACGCGGTGATGCCAAATTCGGACAGTGCACCTGGAGGACTTAGAATTGTTGACAAAAATGCCCAGCACTTGGCATGAGTTTTTTTGCTTGGACAAAGGTTATACCGAACCCCTGGTAAGGGGGGTCTCGGCCTGATACTTATGTTTGTCAGTCGTTCTTCATCCTTTATGTGTTGTTGTTGTTATGGTTCACATTCATTGTACTCCTTTGTTCTTTCATAGTGAAAAACCATGATGATCCTGCCCCATGCACGTAGGCCTATGGCCGAAGCACGTAAATCCTTTGTGTCCCTTTTACTGCTTTACTTTTCCGCATTTATTTGACCTGTAAAATGCTGAATGTTCACTTCTTGAATATTAATTCAAATTCTGATTTTGAATTTGATTTATTGATTTTAGAAGCTGTTTTTTTTACCCTTGTTGTGCCTCGGTTTGTCACTGCTGCTGCTACTTTTGATTCTGGAAATATATGTGGGATTCTGGAATTTTAATTCTCATTGTTGTTTGATTCTAGTTTTAGATGAATCAATGTGTTCGGAATTGTTGCATTCTGTTTTATGAGAATTAAATGCAAAGTTGATGTAATTGTCCACTGCCTTGTGATTTGTTCACCCGCTGAATTCATTTGATTATGTTCATTTTATGTTATGGAATTGCAAGTCAAACATTATTTGATTATCAGTTTGCATGTAATAAACCGTTAATAAACACCGTTTTCACGTTTCGGATTTTGACGAACCAAAACACCCAATAGTTCTTGGGCTATTATGTGGGGACTACCTCTCGCGCAGGGGCGCTTCCCGCAACAAAGTGGTATCAGAGCCTAATTGGGTTTAATTTTTGCTTTTTTAAAATTTGAAATTGTTTGTTAGTTTGCTTTCAAATGATTTGTTAGTGGCTTTTACATGTTGCAGCATGCTTTGTTGTTTCATTTAGCTAGGTCGTTAGCTCTCTTGGGTTGTAATTTCATTCTGCTGCTGGTAGTTTGATTCCTCGTTGTTTGCTTTCCATTTTCCTTTATCTTTCTGAGCCTCAAAGATACCTCTTGGTAGTTGCTACCTATGTGTGTCTATGGTTTCGGGGTATGAATGGGTAATTTGTGAGGTTTGCCTATGTTTGAGAGTTGGTTAACAGTAAGGGTTTGGTCGGATCTTGTGCCTCTAGTGTCTGCCTTTTGCCTAGGAGATGAGCTTATGTTAGCTCCGTTGTGTTCCTCCGCATCCTTTAGGACTGTTTGGCTCCGGGTATGGTCCCGTTGCGAGTTCGGTGTTTAGGTTTGGGTAGCTTGTGGGTACAGTGTCGTTTGGTTGGCCACCAAGCCTCTTTGTTTACTGTTCGATCCTATTTAGCGGCTTTGTTTGGTTTCCTGGGAACCGTGTGCCGTTAGTAAGTCTAGACTAGGATGTGTGGCCCTTTAGTGGCTTGTTTTCCCCTAGTTTCTAGCTGGATCCCAATCTTTATTCTCGAGTTTTAGAGCTGTCATAGGATGTTGGGACTGCTTGCATGTGTCCTTGCAGTTTCCCCTTTGTGTGAGGATGTCTCCTTTTGGCTTTTGTTTAGGCAGTTGTCTCCTATAGTGGAGATTCCGAATCCATTCGGTTGAGGATCTTATGGTGCCTTGCATCGAAAGTCCAGGCGGCGTGTCTCAGTTTTAAATCCGACGGTTCTTGGTCCTTTGGTCCTGATATGCTTTTCTGGGTTCAGGTGGAAACTCTTTTGGGTTGTTTCGTTTACTATGTTTGCTTCCCCTCTCCGCGTTGCTCCTGTTGCTGCCTCTAGCCTTAAGAGAGTGGCCTGGAAATTTGCTCTGAGCTTGTTCCTCTAGTATGTCCTGGTTTTGGGCTGGTTTCTCTAGGTTGTGACCCGTTACGAGTGGTGATTGGGTCTGGGCAGTGTTTAGAGTGACAGTGTCATGTGAATAGGTTCGGTGACGATCGGGCTTCATGGCGGTTCTGTCGGGATCTCTTTAGCGATATTAGGCGGTTCCTAGATATCGTTAGGAAGCTAGACTGAGATGGGTTTTCTTGGTCGGTAGCGTGCTGCCCTTGGATCGTTGGTGTTCTCGTGGGTCTAGAGTTTGCCCTTAGGGCTCTTGGGACTGCATGGGATTTGCAGTGCAACCTTGTTGTTGAGGAACCTCTCTTATTGGCTCGGTTTTAGGCAGTGTCTTCTCCTCAGGTGGAGGGTTTCTGGGTCTGTCTTAGATTCAGGTTGTGTGAGCGATTGGCTTGCCTTTGAGCTTTGTGTCTTTTGCTGCTTGTTTGCTCTTACCTGTTTTATTTCCGAGTTGCATTCTATATGAATTTCTTTGAGTTTTGTTTTGCCATGTTTTGTGTGAGGTTGGATACTGCTCTGTTTATTTGTGTTCTGTGGGCACAGGTGAGCTGATTCAGGGACCTGTTGGCATGTGATTTGCTGGTCCCGTCTTCCTTGTTGGCATCATCTCAGAGTGCAACTCAGGTAAGTACAGGTATGCGCTCTGTTTATGTTTAGAGCCATTTTTCTGAGCATGTTTAGTGGGTGTTTATAATATCATTCAACTTTGGGCGACATGTGTCACATTGATACATGGTTAGGGAGACTGTTTGGGTCATACCCCGTAGGTTGTTTTCCTTCTAGGATATGCTCAAGTTGATGATGTTAGGTGGTGCAGAATCATCATGTGGTTTACGTTTAATTTTCAAGTTGGAGAGTGGTGTTGTTGCATATTAAATTTGTTCATGCATTTAATTTCCAAGTTGGAGATTTGTGAATTAATAATTCCTTTTTTTTTGTTAATTAAATGCATGTTTTATTTACCTATTTCTGTTGAGTTTGTTTTACGCGGCAGGGAAAGGTTAACCGCCCATTCCCTCTCCACCGACCACGTGTCCCAATGCCTCGCCCCTCCAACTGTAGTGAGCAGCGCATTTAGGGGGGTTTTTTTTTGTGCGGCGGTTCAAGGATGCAGAAAATCGACTTGAGGCTTCAAGAAGTTGGCAAGGGCAGCATCCTCTCTCGTGCACAGCAGCTTCACCAAACGCAGCGGAAATCGTCTCGGCGGAGAGGGAGAAAGGGGGCTCCCCGATTCGACCGAGGAGGCGAGAGCTGCCGCGATCTTCGGTCATCTTCTCAGGCGAGGTGGGTGTCGGTGGTGATTTGCGGCAGCGCAGTTAATTCCCTTGGTGGCGTGTCACGGTGACGGAATGATAGCCACAACAGCGGTTCCAAATCTGGTATGGGATTAGGGTTCAGGTCGGAGAATCCAATTCACTCCAGATCTGGACAACAACGTGTTGTACCTCTCGAACCCCTCAAGGTTTTATTTTCATGATCACAATCACCCTCATATTTATCTAATCCTCTTTCAAGTGTTTTTGGATTGATAGGAATCAAATCAGGTGGCCAAGGAATTGGGCCAAGCAAGCTTAAGTGGCAAAGGAACACAAGTGGACTGAAAATCAGTCCACCGGCCAACCGGTGGCTTCACCACCGGTCGGCCGGTGGACCCTGGGAAGGATGCTGAGCCACTGCCATCTCACCGGCCAACCGGTGGCCAAGCACCGGCCAGCCGGTGTCACTCAGATTGAACAGGGTTTGCTACTGCCTCACCACCGGCCAGCCGGTGGCTCTGGCACCGGTCAGTCGGTGGTGCCTGGAAAAGAAGACTCAGCCACTGTCAAGGCACCGGCCAGCCGGTGGCCCTGCACCGGCCAGCCGGTAGCACTGGTCAAACTAGCCGTTGGCTTTGACCAGTCAACTCCAAAAGCCTCCCAACGGCTCCGAGGCCTTTTCCAACGGCTCCAAAGCCCTCCAACGGATACTTGAAGGTTCCTAGCCTATAAATAAAGGCCTAGGAAGCACCGGATGATCACCCAAGCCACCGGACACATTGTTGATCATTTTGGCGAAGCTCCGGCGGATTGTTCCAAGAGAACCTCAAGTGCTCCATCCATTTCCACATCCAAGAGCACCACTCAAGAAGCTTGGGAGAGCACACTACATCAACTCCATCATCCAATTGGCGCCCAAGTCTTCCCAATTACGGTTTTATTGTTTTATTTATTTTGAGCTTTAAAATTGGGTTTGTGCCTACAAACCCCAACCCTTTTCTCATCCCCTCTTTCTTTGGGTTCTCACACCACCACTAAGGTGTGAAGAGGTTTTCTCAAGCTTTTCCTTTAAAAGGCTTGTGTCTCGGTGAGCTAGTCTTCACCCGTAAAAAGACTAGTGGGTTCTTGCTAAACCATTAAAAGCAAGTGGGTTCTTGCTAAACCACAAAAGCAAGCTGTAATAGGTCCTAGTGCTACCTCAAAGCCTAGTGGGTTTCTTGCTAAAACCATTGAAAAGCAAGCGGTAGGAATCTCTCAACGGTTGAGTTGGGAGCGGAGACGTAGGCCGGGTTTTGGCCGAACTCCGTTATCAATTTTGTGTGTCTTGCCTCTTTACTTTCCGCTGCATTTTTAACTTTGATTTTAATTTGTTAATCTTTTTTTAAAAGGCAATTCACCCCCCCTCTTGCCATCATTCTCTTGTTTTTTCCGACCCAACAATTGGTATCAGAGGGAAATTTGAGTAATACCCTAACCCGGTTTCAAATTTAAGATCCATTAAGATGGCATCAACCTCTTTCGCCCCCGAGGGCCTCTCATTGGGTCGGGCTCCATTTTTTGATGGGACCGACTATAATTATTGGAAAACCCGCATGACCACCTTTTTGAGAAGTATAGGATATCCCATTTTTAAAATAGTCATGCAAGGTTACACTCTCTCTTCCCCCGACGAATCCAAATGGACCCCCGCCGATATTAAAAATTTTGAGCTTGATGGCAAAGCCATGAATGCTCTTCATTGCGGGTTAGATAGAAATGAATTTAATCGTATATCCACTTGCACCTCCGCACATGAAATTTGGAAGCTTTTAGAAGTGACCCATGAAGGCACTAATAAAGTCAAGGATACTAGATTAGATATGTATAGACAGGATTTTGAATCTTTTTCAATGCATCCAAATGAGTCTATTTCTGAAATGTTTACACGATTTACTGACGTGTGCAATGGGAGAAAGTCCCTTGGTGATGATGTTTCAGCTGAAACTATGGTGAAGAAGATCCTATGGATCCTACCAAGCAAATGGGCACCGAAGGTCACGGCGATTCAAGAAGCAAAAGACATCAAAAATATGCCGGTAGAGGAGCTCATCGGATCTCTCATGACTTATGAGATCACGATGAGGAGGCAAGCACAAAAGGAGGGCACACCAATCAAGACACCAAAGAATATTGCCCTCAAGGTTCAAAAAGAAGTAAGCTCATCTTCTTCCTCATCTCCTTCCTCATCTTCCTCATCATCAAGCGGCGACTCGGAAATGGAGAATCTCGCCCGCCAAATGCACAAATTCATGAAGATGCACAAGAAGAAGAAGAAATCCCGCAAGCATCGAAAGCAAGAACCCACCGCAAGATCCGAGCCCAAGGTGAAATGCTACGGGTGTGGCGAAAAGGGCCATTACAAGCCCGATTGCCCACTCAACAAGAAACGGGCCACGCAAAAGGAGAAAGGAAAGAAAAAGGTCCTCAAGGCCACATGGAGTGACACCTCCTCATCCGCCTCCTCCTCCTCGAGTGACCAAGGTACAAAATGCCTAATGGCATTCCATGAGGTAACATCTTCCGATTCCTCTTCCTCATGTTCTTCAAATTCCAATTCTTTAAATCATCTTTCTTATGAAGAACTCTCATTTGCTAGAGACCAATTAGAAAAAGGTTTTCATGAACTCTCTTCTAAATTTGTCGCGTTGAAAAAGTCTTTTAAAAAACTTTCCTCCGAAAAAGACCAACTTCTCAAAGAGAAGGAGGAACTCACCCTTAAAATCCAAAATTTTCCAAATGTTGATTCCATGGAATCAACCATCAAAGACCTTAGAGAGACCCTAGCTAAGTTCACCCAAGGGGAACAAAATTTGAACAATCTCCTAGGTTCCCAACGTATATCTAGAACCACCCAAGGGCTAGGATACACCAACCGAGCTTCCTCCTCCCATGCTCCAACTGTTTTTGTAAGGGGGAGCTCTAGCTTTAAATTTTGTAATTATTGCAAAAAACCCGGGCACCTTATTTATGAATGCAATTGCAAAAATGCCCGGTATGGTCAACCCAAAAGTTTTTTCTTTTCCGATGAGTTTTATAGGAGAAGACCCGCCATGAGGCAAGTGTGGATTGAAAAATCCCTCTTAGCGAGTCTCTCCGGGCCTAAAATCATCTCTTTCCAAAATCCCTCTCCCCGGTGACTTTTTGTTTTTATTTAGGAGGAGTTAGGATCTTTTAAGCTTTTTTGTAATTTCAAAATTTTCGATTCAAACTTTCAATTTCAACTCTTGGTTTCAAAATTTTCAATTCAAAATTTTTCATCTCAATTTTGATTCAAAACTTTCAATTCAAACTGTTATTCAATTTTCATTTCAAAATTTTCAACAATTGGTTCAAAATCTTGTTTTTCAAACATTTCCCTCAATCAAGTTTTATGCCCCATTCTATTTTGATAATCACAAAGGGGGAGAAATTTTTTGATTGATTGGGGGAGAATCATTTTCATCATGCTTAGTATTTCCTTTCAATTTCAGCATTTTACATTAATTGTTTTGGTGATTGTGATCATCAAAATAGGGGGAGATTGTTGTACCTCTCGAACCCCTCAAGGTTTTATTTTCATGATCACAATCACCCTCATATTTATCTAATCCTCTTTCAAGTGTTTTTGGATTGATAGGAATCAAATCAGGTGGCCAAGGAATTGGGCCAAGCAAGCTTAAGTGGCAAAGGAACACAAGTGGACTGAAAATCAGTCCACCGGCCAACCGGTGGCTTCACCACCGGTCGGCCGGTGGACCCTGGGAAGGATGCTGAGCCACTGCCATCTCACCGGCCAACCGGTGGCCAAGCACCGGCCAACCGGTGGCCAAGCACCGGCCAACCGGTGGCCAAGCACCGGCCAGCCGGTGTCACTCAGATTGAACAGGGTTTGCTACTGCCTCACCACCGGCCAGCCGGTGGCTCTGGCACCGGTCAGCCGGTGGTGCCTGGAAAAGAAGACTCAGCCACTGTCAAGGCACCGGCCAGCCGGTGGCCCTGCACCGGCCAGCCGGTAGCACTGGTCAAACTAGCCGTTGGCTTTGACCAGTCAACTCCAAAAGCCTCCCAACGGCTCCGAAGCCTTTTCCAACGGCTCCAAAGCCCTCCAACGGATACTTGAAGGTTCCTAGCCTATAAATAAAGGCCTAGGAAGCACCGGATGATCACCCAAGCCACCGGACACATTGTTGATCATTTTGGCGAAGCTCCGGCGGATTGTTCCAAGAGAACCTCAAGTGCTCCATCCATTTCCACATCCAAGAGCACCACTCAAGAAGCTTGGGAGAGCACACTACATCAACTCCATCATCCAATTGGCGCCCAAGTCTTCCCAATTACGGTTTTATTGTTTTATTTATTTTGAGCTTTAAAATTGGGTTTGTGCCTACAAACCCCAACCCTTTTCTCATCCCCTCTTTCTTTGGGTTCTCACACCACCACTAAGGTGTGAAGAGGTTTTCTCAAGCTTTTCCTTTAAAAGGCTTGTGTCTCGGTGAGCTAGTCTTCACCCGTAAAAAGACTAGTGGGTTCTTGCTAAACCATTAAAAGCAAGTGGGTTCTTGCTAAACCACAAAAGCAAGCTGTAATAGGTCCTAGTGCTACCTCAAAGCCTAGTGGGTTTCTTGCTAAAACCATTGAAAAGCAAGCGGTAGGAATCTCTCAACGGTTGAGTTGGGAGCGGAGACGTAGGCCGGGTTTTGGCCGAACTCCGTTATCAATTTTGTGTGTCTTGCCTCTTTACTTTCCGCTGCATTTTTAACTTTGATTTTAATTTGTTAATCTTTTTTTTAAAAGGCAATTCACCCCCCCTCTTGCCATCATTCTCTTGTTTTTTCCGACCCAACACAACGATGCTGCAAGATGAACTTGGAGGTTGCGGAAGAGTTCTTGCACCCGGTCTTGGTCCCACCAGAGTTGTAGCTGGGCGGCAAATTGTTTGAGATGGGTTGTGACCTGGACAACGAAGACGGGCCTGAAGATTTTGATTGCTGCTTGCCGCAGCATGGAGGCATCATCTAAAGGTGAAGCCGACCCTTGGATCTGGCTGTGTCCTGCTGGGCTCGTGTTCCTGGTGCCCCGTTGACGCAACACGCGATGGATGTTCATGAGCGGCAGCGCATCTGGACAGATGCGGAGTTCCTGGAATGGTGCAGCAGCGCTGAATTCAGTCGGTGATGCCAAATTCGGACAGTGCGCCTGGAGGACTCAGACTTGTTGACAAAAATGCCCAGCACTTGGCCTGAGTTTTTTTGTTTGGACAAAGGTTATACTGAACCCCTGGTAAGGGGGGTCTCGGCCTGATACTTATGTTTGTCGGTCGTTCTTCATCCTTTATGTGTTGCTGTTTTTATGGTTCACATTCATTGTACTCCTTTGTTCTTGCATAGTGAAAAACCATGATGATCCTGCCCCGTGCACGTAGGCTTATGGCCGAAGCACGTAAATCTTTTGTGTCCCTTTTACTGCTTTACTTTTCCGCATTTATTTGACCTGTAAAATGCTGAATGTTCGCTTCTTGAATATTAATTCAAATTCTGATTTTGAATTTGATTTATTGATTTTAGAAGCTGTTTTTTTTAGCCTTGTTGTGGCTCAGTTTGTCACTGCTGCTGCTACTTTTGATATATATGTGATTCTGGAATTATAATTCTCATTGTTGTTTGATTTTGGTTTTAGATGAATCAATGTGTTCAGAATTGTTGCATTCTGTTTTATGAGAATTAAATGCAAAGTTGATGTAATTGTCCACTGCCTTGTGATTTGTTCACCTGCTGAATTCATTTGATTATGTTCATTTGATGTTATGGAATTGCAAGTCGAACATTATTTGATTATCAGTTTGCATGTAATAAACTGTTAATAAACACCGTTTTCACGTTTCGGATTTTAACGAACCAAAACATCCAAATAGATCTGGGCTATTATATGGGGATTGACTCTCGCGCAGGGGCACTCCCCGCAACACTTACATTCGTGTTTGTATCTCCCAAAGCATATTATATTTTGGTGTCCTTTACTGCATTTCTTATCTATTCTCAAAAAGAACGCTCATCTATTAATCGGATTCACATTTTCTAAACAAAACAGTTTTTCTAATCACCTCACAACCCATAAAAACGCATCAGTGGATCTTGTCTGATTCTCGAGAACACCTCTCTCTTATTCTGTCTCTGAACTCTTTGAAAACATGATGTTGAATGAGATAAGAGGAAGAAACAGGACAACAATAAGCACACAACTACAATTAAAACAAACAAATCCAATTGCATCATGTATTAACTAATCTGCTATGGTAGCATCACTAAATGAGAGTTTGGATAGTTGCTGTCGCAGAAACTGAACTCGCATTCAGAATCAAAATATGCATACGCTACACCGCAAACCCCAACTCACAAACTACACATCTCTTGAATGGACTCACAAGCTACACATCTCTCGAATGTCGATCTGAGCCTCGAGTTTGCTCTTGCTTCCCATGCCTCCTCTTCGTGCGCTTTGATCTGGCTATTCGGCCTCTAGCAGTAATGGAACGTTTCTCCACGTGGTCCTCTGTGTTGCCACCGATCTTCTCCTTCTTGCTGGATGGTGACTCCGGCCATGGTGTGCGCCTGGCCGGGACAGTGATCTCCAGAGGAGGGTCAATCACCCACCTATCATAGGTGATAAGTGTTGTAAGCAGTTTTCAACAAATGATGTCAAACAGAGCCTTGTATTACAAATCACTTATGGTGAGTACAGTTGTACAAGTCTTTTCAGGTAGCTTATTGAAAAAAAAAACAAGACATACCTTGTTTAAGGGTAAGTTTGTCAGCATTACTTGGGTCATTAACATATTACATGTTTATAAGATTCAAGCATAGCATTATTTACCTGTGTTCAAAGCATAGCATTGCTTACCTTTAACTAGAACCCTATGTTATAATGGGAGACAAACTGAGCTAGTTATTGTGCATAACAAATGCAGAATCACTTCAGTGTTATTCTTAGCCTTGAAAAGGAAAACACTAAATGCTTTTGCTAAACATGCAAAACAAACGCAAGCTGGGAAAAAAGAAAAAACTAAAGTTTGTTAGGATTAGTAACAGTGGAGATGAATTTAATAATATGCGCAGGTTGGAACTGCGGGCTCTGAAAGCTTTTGCAGTGAATTAGGTGCACACCAAAACCACTTATAGCACTTACCACTTATGATAATTGTTTCTATACAAGTGAACCAGAATGGTTATTGAAAAAGTATTTTCTTGCCACTTATTTAAATGGTTTTAAAATGCACTTTAGAAACAAAACAAACACCAATTATTTTTTTCAAACTGCTTACCATTACTGATAAGTGCTAAAAGGAGTTTTCAAAAAGTGCTACCAAATGAAGCCTAAAACTCCTAAACAAAATAGAGTTGTTCAGAGAATGGATAAAATCAAGCTTCGCACCAACAAGCAACCTAAATATTTGTGGCCACTTCATGATATATAATCAACAATGTTACGACTTGGTCAATATTAAAGAAAACTATATATAAGCTAATGAAAACGATTTAGGTTCATTTGAATGCAGGTACTCACACTGAAACATGAGAAAAGAAACCTTGGGCCTTTTGCCTCGAATAAATCACAATGCAAAAAAAAATTGAAAAACAGCCAACTTCTTTAGAAGCCAAAAGTTGTTTCCATGCTAAAATTATTGTAGGAAGATGCAACCTTAACCAAAATATGCCAAGAAAACATAAAGGGCAGCAGCACATTTGCATCAATAGCTGGCCTACAAGTAACTGCCACACAAGCTAGACCATCAGATTAATCCTCCGGAACAAGTTAATCGCCAAAAAATAGAAATAACTAAAATATTTAAGCTCTTCTACTATTACTCAGAACAGCCTCATCCTGCTCAACTATCAAATAAATTCTTCATTTTGGAAAATAACAATTATTCAAATGCAAGCATTCTGCAACTCTCAATGGTATAAAGATTTAGAAACAACAAACTGGAAAGAGGAAAAACATGCAAATCCTAAACAACAAGAAGTGCATAAGAGGAAAACCAGTCAATTGTGTGGTTGATGTGATGCATAGGAAAGGCATTGAAAATGATTAAAGAGAGCTCACCCAGGAGGAAATTTGCTATCTGTACGAGCTTCAACACGAAGCCACCAGATCAAAACTTTATGTCCGCAGTTTCCCAGAGGTTCCACAACAGAAGGGTTCTTCAGCAGAGACAGCGGACTCTCAACATGTTTTGCAACCCCATCAAACGAATCAAGATCCTTAACCCAATCTGGCTTCTCTGCAAATTCATTCCAAAGCAACCTGGAATTAAGCACAAACTCAGCCCATTCGAACTTCTGGGGCAACACTATCGCCCTGTCATCAATATACATGGCAGTCTTCCCCTTGTATGGCAATGAATTGAAGATGTGCCAGCCAACCAGTTTATTAGATGAATTACAAGCAGGGCCTTGGATTGGATGCGGGGTGCTTAACTCATCCTCATTTTTGTGAACCATGGACAGAGATGAAGATGCATTCACATGACCAGAGTGAGCCACAATCCCAATTGAAACAGCCCCGATCCATTTCACCTTCTGGATCTCATCAAAGAGCTCCAAACTGTGCACGTTACTGTCATCCGCGAACACCAAAATCCCATCCAGTCGCTCTTCTCTTACAACTCTGCTCCAACAGGACACGCCATTGAAACAAAAACCAGAAAGCAGATGCATCAACTAAAGCAATATGGCGCAGTCAGGAAATCACCTCAAGGCATGAAGCCGCAATCGAGCCTCCAATCGATGGCGATCCTCCCAGGTTTTTGGCATCTGTTGCTGGAATCCAAGGTGGATGACGCGGATCCTGGACTTTGCCAGGATCTGGGCAGTCTCGTTGGTGGTCCCGTTGGCTTCCACTACGATCCAGATAACGTCGTACGGGGCGTTCATCAACCAATGCATCACGCCGGTCAAGTGAAGAGTCTGAAAGGTTCTTACGTAAGTAGGAGTGACGGCAATTAGGGGCCTCGGAGACTTGATCCCGTACTGAATCCGCTGCTCCATTTGTACTATCTTGATGATCCGGTGAGCTTTCAAGATTTCAGCTGGGTCCGGATGCGGCCAAGGCCGTATCAGGATCCCGTGCCGACCGACCACAACTCGGCTGCTGGCCCGGCGCGAGTCGGGAATCGCTTTGTTCGAATCGGGGTGGGACGTGAGGATTCCAGCGTCGGGGGGGAGGCGGAGCAGCGGGAAGGAGGCAGCGTAGAAGCCGGAGGTGGCAGCGTTATGGGAGGAGAATAGGAGGAAAAACACGATGCGGGAGAACCTGAAGCCGAGGACTAAGCTGATGAGGCAGCAAAGGCCGTGAAGGAAGAGCCAGAAAAGCGTCGCCGGTGGCTTCATCGCACCGTCAACGGAGGAATCCAGCGGGCCAGATGTTCTGAAGCTGTTGCTCCGCCTGTTGGCGTAGCTCTGGTGCAGCGCCGAGAGCTTCATCATCTCGATTCTCCACTATGCGGTCCAGTTCCAGACGCAGCGAGGGATTTCGAATTTGGAGTCGAAGTGGGAAGGAGGTTGGGGTGATGGTGGATGTAGGTTGTGGGTGGGGGGTTGTTGGGTTGAATGGGAAGATTTCTTTGGGTTTACGCCTCCGGAGAGTTTCGATTGATTCGATCTTCTTCTTCACCGGGGAAAGCGAGGCGACGACGGCGAAGGGGAGACCGACGCCGGACTGTGGGGGTTCAGAGGGGTCGCCTTCTTTCAACTCCGGTTCGCAGAATCGTCAAGCTCACTCTCAGCCCACGCAAATTGCGACGGTTCCAGCATTTTGCTGTCTGAAAGTTGATAAAATAATTTCATATATTTTTATTAATTTTAATATATTTTTTATCATTATATAATTATTTAATGATATTAAATTTCTTGATTTATATCTTGGATCCCTAATTATTTATTTATTTATTTATATTATTTATTTATTTTGGTTTTTGGTTTTTATCGTCCCGCTGTCAGAGGTCACTTGGGGTTCGGGTTTTGACCTATAATACTTTGGAATATTTTTATGAATATTTCCAAATTAAGACGCTAAATGGCTCAAGATTCTGGGGCTCGAAGAGTCTCAGTGCGGTTATATTAAAAATGTTAAATATATTTTATCACGAACGTGTAAATTCCTTGCGAACGTGGAATAACCCTCGAGCGGAGACTCAGATCGGAAATCTGAAACTACGGTAGAGTTCCAAATGTGGCGTTTACTCTAAATGCGACATAAAATTTGTTGGTGTCGAACCCCGGTTGGCGAATTGATGATATTAGTTTATTAAAATAAACTAATATCCCCCCACCGCCCTTTCACGTGTAGCAAAAGGAAAGGAGGAGCTCCCCCTTGAGCAACAATGACCCGAGACCGAACCGAAACGAGGAGGTGCCGTTGATTCCCGTTTTTGATGTCGATCGTCACCATATCGTGCTACAACGGTTCTCGAGTGTTGTTTTGAACCCGAAGTTTCAGCATTTCGCCACGGGCTAGGCGGATTTGAGTTTTACGTCTCGATCCCCCTTTTTATGCATTGTTTTTAGGTTTTTGAGCCCTTGGACGACTGTTAAGGGCCCCAGGTGGGTCGATCTGTGGGTTTCGGTGGAAATTGGGGTATTTCGGGCTGCTCGTAGGGAATTCCCGTTTGGAATTCTTCATCACACGGCGTGTGGTGTAGGGACACACGTCGTGTGTTCTTCCTGTTCGGGGAAGATGAACTTTTGAGGACTACATGTCGTGTACCAAGGGTACACACCATGTAGTGAGCCCGGGTCGTGTGGCCAAGAGACATGGTCAAACATGTCGTGTTAAGCGCTATGGTCATGTGAAAGTACACAACCAAAGACGTGAACACGGGGTGTCGTACACGGGCATGGGCTGAGGACACGACCAAAGGCCAAGTGAGGCGAGACATGTCGTGTACTACCTGTACACGCCATATAAGCCCACATGGTCAGCCAAGCCGTGCAGCAAAGGACACATCCAGGTGTTTTGGTGGGGTCACATGCCGTGTGGACCCTAGTACACGTCATGTACCTTTCTTGGGAACTTCTTCCAAGCGTGTCTCCTTTTTCGGGACTCAGATCCAGGCATGCGAGTAGCCTATCCTTAGCAGTTTTTTTTTTGCATAGAACACAAGTCTTTGTGGTGGCTTGTGGGACATGATGTGGTAGATTCAAGCATGACGCTGCACTAGCGGCGCTTAACTGTGGGAAGTGATCAGAGTGGATCACTAGTGAGATGTCGGGGTCGACACCCCTCCCTGTCACATCAAGATGCAGGTCCCCTATACTCTTAGGCTGGTAGAGCAGTGCTCCCCTACATTCAGGGTGTGAGTTTCTCATACCTCTTGAATCAGTAGAGACAGAACTCCCCTACAGTGAGTATAGGTATTCTACCCACGAAGTAGTTCTCCCGGGGTTGGTACTCCCCTGTCGTACCAGAGTGCGAGTCCCCCGTATCATTCGAGCAGTTGAAGGAGGAGCTCCCCTGTCACATCAGGGCGTGTTCCCTCCATACTCGTTATGCAGATAGAGTTGGTACTCCCATATGGTGTTAGGGTGCGGTCCTTTATCCATGGAGTTAGTATTCCCTTGTCGCACCAGGGCGCGGGTCCTCCATACACAATGTTTTGGCAGAGTCAGTACTCTCCTGTCGCACCAGGGTGCAAGTCCTTTATTCTGAGGCCATTACTCCCTTATCGTGTCAGGGTGCGGGTTCCCCTTTGCGACCAAATTCGGCCTATTATGATTTCTTCTTCCCTAGGATCTCCCAAGAGGTGATTTTGGCCCCTCTACCCCCCCAATGCGAATCGAAGCTATGAGAACGACGTTTGATATCCTCCTGATAAGAGTTCTTATTTGATTAAAAACTCATTTTGGGTTTTAAATGGAAAATTTCATTTTTGAAATGGGAGAATGTGATGAATTGTATTTTAAATCTACTTAAAATAAATTTCTCATTATTGATTTGTATTAGAGTACATGCATGCCTATGTACTTAGTGAGTTATTGGGATACCACTCTTTTGATGCTTTAAAACTGAAACAAAACCTAGCACAACAAGTTACATCCTGGATAGGATGGTGATGAGTTACCTTTGGCCAGTGGCAAAGGGATGTGTATATACACATATTTCTATGATTCACCTTCGAGTGTGTGAGGATCCCTTAGCCTGGAACTATCATACCTTTTGACATATGACCATGTCACTCGCTTATTTATATTTGAGATATAAATGTGTTTCAATTTTTGTAAACTATTTACCATGCCTTGTGAATTTATATAAACCGTTTTATATAAAATGCTTAAGTAATCCATTTGTTTAAAGTGTTTCCATCATTATAAATATAAAGCATGTTGTTTAAATATGCTTTTGAAAATTCATGTGTGTTTATTTAAAACTTAAATCTTTATTTGGTTAATTAAATGATGACATCTTTTATGGAATCCTTGGTGGGACCCTACTGGGCTTTTAGCTCATACCCTACATGTGCCTTTGGGTGTTTGTAGATTTTCTTCTTCCAGATTTGAGTAAGGGTAAAGCGCCACTTGGCGGTGGTAGTAGTTGTTGATCCTTGGTCTTGGTGAGTTGCATCCATTTGGACTTGGGAATTTATCCTGTTTTCTGGTAATTTTCTGTAATACATTGGGTTTTCATACCTATTTCACTTATGGTACACTTCTCTCTATGGAGTTTCTTTGTGTGCATACTGATTTGTTTATCTTGCTCACATTGCATTTGTGTAAAATTCGTTCCCACTTTCATATTGTATGATACCAAGTGCTTGTCTCCAACCCATGGGGATTGGGAATTCTCTTCAGGCCATGTCATATTTGGCTCAGTTATCGGGTTACCAGGGTACCCGGGCTGGTTCATGGCAAAGTGGTATAAGAGGATGTTGAGATTCTTTTTTATGTTAGTATGGAGTTGTGTAATCTTGTCAGGAACTTAGGAGGTAGTTACAACCGAGTGCCTAGTCATATCTCACCATAACGAACCTTAAGTCACCAGGGGTAGTTTTGGGAAAGATTCCTTGAGGATTAGTTCTAGTCTTTTCCCTACTTTTGGTTTGGATAGGTTGAAATCCAAATCTTATTTTTCTATCTATTGGGATTAATTTCCCTTGTTTCTCTATTTGAGTGGTTATCTGATGTCTTCAATGTTTTCTCTTGATGTTGTGTAGAATCATGCCTCCGAGAAGATGCCTGAATCGGATCCAGGAGGAAGCTGCTACTAAACCTTAGTGAACAAATCCTCTTGTGGACCCGAGTCTGGTTGAGGTGATTGTGTGTACTGTCCATGCTCCGAGACATGCACCACCACTAGTTCCCATTTAGGATATAGGTGTGGAACCTCAAAGGGATGTTATCTGTATTTGTTCTTAGGAGTTCCTTCACTAGAATCCACCAACATTTAAAGGCTCCAATTATCCTCAAGAGGATGAGGAATGTTTGAGCAAGATCAATCATTTGTTTGGGTTCTTGGAGATACCTGAGGAAATCAAGGTGAAGTGTATCACCTTTATACTGGAAGGACCGAGTAGGAGATGGTGAGACCAATGGTGATGACAAAGAATCATTAGGGATTAGAGTGGAAATAATTAAAGGTTCTTTTCACCGACCAGTTCTATCCAAATTTTATGTTGTTGGCCAAGGCCACTGATTTTTTAAAACTTGAGCAGGCTGACAAGACCATGAAAAAAATATGAAAACTGTTTTTCTGATCTTGTGTATTTTTCACTTGAGATAGTATCAAATGAGAATATGAAGGCTTGATGATTAGAGTTTGGACTACGATATGGTATTCATTCTCATGTTTTCTTGTTGAAGCTTCCTTCTTATGTTGATGTGCTGGATAGAGCTTTGATGGTTGAAATGGATATGGATAGAAAGTCAGGGTTGACAGGAGTTTCTTCTTCTCCTAGTGGCAGTGTGTTTTCCTCTAAGGAAAAGAGGATGCATAATGATTCACATGGTGGATCTCGATAGTAGGGTTTCTCTAAACCACCTTCAATGTTGGGCATAAGCCCTTTGATTCTCTACCAGTGTGGAATACCTGGGCATTATAAGTGGATTTTCACTAAGGCATCCAAGGTACGTGGCTTCTACAGATGATCAGGTCACCTGCAGAAGTTATTCCATGTATTTTCTTCTCCACATACAGGCACAAGATCATCATCACCTTATAAAACGATGGTGCAATCAAATGTTTCACATACAAAGGGGTTTCAACCACAAACATCTAGAATGAAGCTTCTTCACGTTGTGGAAGAGTCTCTAGAGGAAGCAGATACGGGTCTAGCGACTGTGAGAGGTACCATCATTATAACTTCATCATTAGTGACTACTTTATTTGATATCGGTGCATCTCATTTGTTTATTTCAACCCGTGTTATTAATATGATAAATATTTATACAGAGATTTTATCTTATATGATGGATATTACTCTACCCCTTGGAATGAAGAGAGAGAAGGGTCTCCATAGTCCTACTTGTGTTTTCTACTTATTTGAGGTCAAGCTTGCTTGGAGTTTTTTGGTTCTCAACATGAAACCTCTTAAAGTCATATTTGGGACAGATTGGATCATTGCCAATAAATCTTGGATTGATTGTTATCTTCAATGGGTCTCCTTTACTACACTTGATGGTGTATGTCGTATCTTTTAAGGAGAACAAGAACCAAGGTCGAGTGGAGTCAGACCTTCTTATCTCGAGTTGGGGAAGGTAATATCAGTGTTTTCCTTTGATCATGAGTGAGAGTATTTGAGCATCAATCTCCCTATAGCGATCGTTGAGTTTCTCAACGTGTTTTCTTCTGACTTCTTTGGGTTTCCATCAGTAAGGGAGGTATATTTCTCTATCAATTTAGTGCCCGGTACTTAACCAATATATATTAATTCTTACCACATGACACTAGATGAAATGAAAGAGTTGAAGACTCAGTTGGATGATCTTCTTGAGAAAGGATTTATATTCCTGAGTGTGTCACCTTGGGCGGTGTCATTTCTCTTCACTATGAAAGTTTGTGGTTCACTTCGCCTTTGGGTTGATTAACAAAAAATAAATCAAGTCATGGTAAATAAAACTTATCCATTACCAAGTATTTTTGATCTATTTGACCAGTTTAAAGGGGTGAAATGGTTCTTGAAGATTGATCTTCGATTTGGTTACCATCAATTGAGGATAAAAGAATATGAAGTTTAGAAAACTACCTTTTGGAGTAGGTATGACCATTATGATTACCTTTTCATGCCATTTGGTTTAACCAATTATCATGGAGTCTTTATGACTTTGATGAATGGGATTTTCCATGAATATCTTGATACCTTTGTGGTAGTATTTATGGATGACATCCTTATGTACTCTATATTTGAGGAGGATCATGTGTGACATCTAAGAACAATTATGGAATTTTTGATAAATCACTAACTTTATGCCAAACTGTCAAAATGTGATTTTTTGGATGGGGGAAGTGAATTTATTAGGATGCATGTTGTCGGAACATGGTATTTCAGTTGATCCTGAAGAAGTGAAGGCTATTATGACATGGTAGAAAACGTGAAATGTATTTTAGATTCAGATATTCTTAGGCTTAGTTGGGTATTATCTCTATATTGTTAAGGACTTCTCAAAGTTGGATTATACAATTTCTTGTCTAACTCAGAAGATAGAAAAGTTTTCTTGGGATGAAAAATGTCAGAGTTCTTTTGTTGAGATGAAATGTATTTTGACTACTGCATTGGTGTTGACTCTTCTAGAGGCTGATTAGGGCTATGTGATCTTATGTGATGTATCAGGTTTAGGTTTGGGCTATGTTCTTATGCATGGTGATCATGTAATTACTTATGGCTCTTGTCATATTAGGCCACACGAGAATAATTACATGACCCATGACCTTGAACTCGCAGCTGTGATGCACATGCTTAAAAGTTGGAGGCACTGCCTTTTTGGATAAAGGTTTACCGTGTTTTTATACCAAAAGATATTTAGTTATATCTTCTTTTAAAAATATTTAAATATATACCAGAGGAATTGGGTGGAACACCTGCAATATTTCAACTTTGACATATCCTATAACCTGGGGAAAGGTAATGCCATTGCAGATGCTTTGGGTAGGAAATTTCCAACCTAGGTAGTGAAAGAATCATTAGAGGAGGGGAACTTAATGATTATTTTTTCATAGTTTCATATTGTAGTCTAGGAATTAGGGGATGAGGTTTCTTTTTACAGTGTTCAGTTAAAATCCACTCTTCTTGAGATGATCCTTCAGGAGTAGTAGCTTGATGATGCGTTTTGTAGTATTAGAGACTCTCTTTATGGTGGGGAGACCATACCTGACTGGTCATTATCCACAGAGGGAATTCTATGCTATCAAAATCGCTTTATTGTTCCATTAACGGTAAGGAAAGCTTTGATGGGGGATTTTCATAACTCCTAGTGGTCAGTGCACCCATGAACCACGAATATGTTCTATGACATGGGACGATGATTCTAGGGCCAAGTATGAGATGCTACATTGCTGATTTTGTATCTATTTGTTATACATGCTAGTAGGTTAAGACCGAGCACCAGAAACCTTCAAGTTTGATTCAGCCACTTTCAGTGCCAACATGGAAGTAGGATGATATCTCTATAGAATTTGTGGTTGGGTTGTCATGTACCCAAATAAAGAAGAATGTGATATGGGTTGTGACTGATTGACTAACTAAATCAACTTGCTTTATACCCATTCATGATACAACTAAATTTGAGGACTTGGGAAATCTATATGTGAGATAGATTATTCATTTTCACAAAGTTCCATCTACTATAGTCTCTGAAAGGGATCCTTGTTTCACTTCTCGCTTTTGGGGAGGCCTTCAGGAGGCATTGAGATATCAGGTCTGTTTGAGTATGAAATACCATCTATAGTTGGATGACCAGATAAAAAGAGCTATACAGATTCTTGAGGACATGATACATGCCCTCATATTTGATTTTGGTGGAGCTTGGGATGATCATTTGGGGATGGTTTATTTTTCTGATAACAATATTTATCATTCTGTGATCAAAATGGATCCTTTTGAGGCCTTGTATGGCCAGCCTTGCAGATCTCTATTGTGTTGGTTAGGGATTGGTGAAAGTTCCTTGGTTGGACCGATCTTGGTTCAAGAGACGATAACAAATGTTTAGCTGATTTGTTAGAGAATGTTGAAGAAACAGAGCTGATATAAGTCTTATACTATTCATCATCACAAACTATTAGAATTTTTATTTGGTGATCATGTGCTCCTGAAAGTTTCACCCCGGTTGGGTTATCGATGACTTGGGAGGCAAGGGAAACATGCTCCTCACTTTGTGATACCTTTTGAGGTTGATTGAGAAGGTGGTAAAAGTGGATTAAAATTTATCACTTACACCACAACTGACGTCGATACATAACATGTTACATGTATCATATATTTAGAAGTATCTATCTGATCCATATTATGTTTTGAGTTGGAGTGATCTTGATGTTGAACCTGATTTATTTGTTACTGAACATCCAGTCAGGATAGTTGATTCTGAAATCAAGGTGCTTAGTGGGTGGTGGATACATTTTTTTATAGTTCTATGTTATCATGATTCTGATAGTCATGAGACATGGGATAGAGAGACACTGATGAGGGACCAGTGACATCATCTTTTTGGCATGCAAGCTTCTGAGTAGGATTTCTAGGGAAAAACATTTCTATGGTGGGGAGGTTGTAACATATTGTTATTATTTTCAATTATTCATAAACCCCTATGTTCCCACATATGAGAAACCATAAAAACCAGGAAAACCGAGGAAGTGAGGTTTTTCATGGCGCATGGTTTGCCTAAACCATGTGCCCCGCTAGAGCAAACCGTGAAAACCGAGGCAATGAGGTTTTTCATGGTTGGTGCATAGTTTAAAACCCATGTTCCCAAATATGAGAAACCATGAAACCCATTTAAAAGGGGAACATATCTAGGGTATACATTTTGGTCTAACCATGCGACCTTGCCCAGCTTACCACGCATACAGGAAATTATTAATCTAAAAATTATTTTAAAAATCACGAAACCCATATTTTAAGTTCCTGAAAGACCAAACTAAACTTATTACGATTTATTCTTCCCTAGGAGCTCCCAAGAGGTTATTTTTCCCCTATTCAACCCTCTATAAGCAAATTTATGCTAGGCGAACGATGTTTGATCTCCTCCCGATAAGATTTCTTCTCCCGTTCTCTTTCTCGCACTCTCTGTATTTTCCTCCCTAGGGTTTCATAGGTCTTCTTGTTAATGTAGGATATAATAACCCTTATTTTATATCTTGAATCAAGATTTGTTTCTTAGATATTTGTTGTCGATGTTCTTAATAGAATTTTCCAACTGGGGTTTGACATTTTGAGACCTCGTGTTTTAGAGGTAGGTGGTTCTATTATGATGCCCAACTTCTATTAACCCTAAATTGCTTGATTTAAATTCAATTAGTTTGATTTAAATTAATTTGTTAGATATAAATTCAATTGATTTTGTTTGGTTTATTAAAAACCCAATTACATTTAATTGAGTTTTGAAATTGAAAATTGGTATGAAATTGGGGAAAACCCCCAATTCCATTGAATTGGGGTGTAATTGTGAAATTGATGGAAATTTGTGAAAGCTAAATTGTGAAATTGATTTTATGGAATTGATTTAAAATTTTTATTTGGAAAAAATGTATTTAAATGATTTTTGATATAAACACATTGGTTTTATCTCAAAAAGGCATGATTTGATTAAAAACTCATTTTGTTTTTTAAATAGAAAATTGGCATTTTTTAAATGGGAGAATGGGATGAATTGTATTTTAATCATAATTAAAAAAATTTACCCATGATTGATTTGTATTAGAGAGCATTAAATCCTAGGTAGTTATTGATTTAGTAGGATAACACTCTTTTGACGCTTTACAACTAAAAAAAAATATAGTGCAGCATGTCACATCCCAAATGGGATGATGATGAGTAACCTTTAGCTGGTGTTAGAGAGATGTGTGTATACACATATTTACATGATTCACCTTTGAGTGTGTGATGATCCCTTATCCTAGAAATATTGTACCTTTTTTCATATGACCATATTTCTTGCTTGTTTAAATTTGACAAATAAATGTCTTCTAATGTTTGTAAACTATTTACTATTACTTGGTAATTTATATAAATTGTTTTATATACAATGTTTAATTAAGATATATTTAAAAGTATTTCCATAATTATAAATGTAAAACATGATTTTTTTAAACATGATTTTGAAATTCCATTCCTGTTTATTTAAAACTGAAATCTTTATTTGTTTAATTAAATGTTGACATATTTATGGAATCCTTGGTGAGACCCTATTAGGCTTTTTTCTCACACTATACCTATGAATTCAGGTGTTTGTAGATTTTATTATTACAGGTTTGAGTATGGGTAAGGTGCCACTTGGAGTTGGTAGCAGCTGTTGATCCTTGGGCTTGGTGAGTTTCATTCATTGGGACTTGGGTAGTTATCTTGTTTTCTAGTACATTGCTATAATACTTTGGGTTTTCATACTTGTTTGAATTTTGTTACACTTCTCCCTGTGAATTTTCTTTATGTGCATACTGACTTGTTTATCTTGTTTCATTTGTGTTTTTGGAAATTTGTTCCCACTTTCATATTATTTGATTCTAAGTGCTTGTTGTCAACTCATGGGGATCAAGAATGTCCTTGGGGCCACGTCAGACCCAACTCAGTTATCAGATTACCAGGGTACTTGGGTTGTTTTGTGACACCTCAACTGTGGGGTAGAGGTGATTTGCGAGTCCCTTCACTCTCTATTTAGAGATGATGCACGTGGTTAATGGTTTGGAGTAGTGTACCTTTGAAATTGTGTAGTGACGAGGGGTGGAACTCTCCACTTGGGTTTCTATGGGCTTGAGTTGGGCACAAGGAAGTGGTGATAGGACCTCTAGTGTTGGGTAGTAGAGTTTGAATTAGATAATTATTCTCTATGGAGTGTATCTCTTGAATGAGTGACATCAAGGCTCGTGGAGTGGGAATTCTCCCGGACGAGTGTTATTTTTTATCCTCAAGTAGAACACTATGGTGGGATGTGAGGTCGGAACCTCATGGGACTTGTAGTCTAAGATGATTATATCTAGGTGATTCTAGTAATCCTTGTGGTCATATCACATATCTTGACTAATAAACCATGTGGATATGATATAACTAGACATGTATAGAAGAGGAGTGGTCGAGATAGAGTTTCTTGTCTCTCTAGATTGGGTTCCCTTTGGCATGGGTTGAGAAAACTGTTGCCATTTGATTTTTCCCTTTTATTTTGGGGTTTTTGGGTGCCTAATGGGTATTGTTATACTCAACCCTATATGTGATTTTCCCACACATGTCATGTCTTGTGCAGATGAAAAACCTTTTAATAGAGTCCTAGGAGGACCCAGAGTAGGCAGAGCTTTGTGAGATAGACAGAATGAGGTGTATACCGGTGCTGGACTAAGGTGAGTTTTGGTGGTTCCATTTGACAGAATTCTTCTCCTTCTGAGTAGGTTGGACTCTTTTTTAGTTTTTTGTGGGCTTGTATTTTTACCTTTACACTTTCAATACTTTTTCTACACTCTGATTATGGGATAGATGTATGGATGGATTTTTGTTTATGTTTCTATTATCTCTACACTATTTCATGGAGATGTATGTGGGTGTGTTCATATAGGTACTATAGGCTAAGGCCTCTCATGTGCGTGATATTCCTACTTGGTGCTGGTTGCCAGCCCCTAACCTATTGGAGGAATATTTAGGGTAGTTGTGTCTCAGGCCTCGGTGGATCGGGTTGTGATAGAGTGGTATCAAAGGAGGTCCTCCCCCAAAATAAATATTTAAGAGTTTTCTAGTTTTGATCTTGGTTTGGGATTTATGGAGACAATGTAAAAGTATTTAGAGTTCATATTTTAAGCTAAGGACTCTAGTTTTGGTGCAGAGGCTGGCGTATCCATTCACCAAGACTCTGATAACCTGTTTGTTGATGCGATACATTTGGCCACTGGTCACAAGGAAATTTTGGTACATGCATAATATAAGATTGGGTTGTGGGTTCCATTTCATTCTTGAGTCAGATCCCTAGATATAATTTTTGATCATGACATGCATTGATTTTATTTTAGGATTCCACCACGATGACAACCAGGTAGGATTCCATGAAGGGATTGTGATAACGATCTGCCTAGTGATGAGGTTATTGAGTCAAAAGTTTTACTTCTAACTTTTCCATTCCTTTACTTTCAAAAATCAAAAAAACTTTCTTAAAACTTGTTTACTAAATTTTTATGTCCCAAGTATTTTAGTATGTTTTTATATAAAACATTTCATTTTACAATATATAGAAAAAGTTCTTATGTTCTTCCGATTATAAACTCTAGTCAGTCTGATATACTTACTTATCCTTAGTTAATATGATAATCTTTATAAGGATCAATTTGATGTATCAATACCATAATCAGTCCAATAGTCATGACTTTTGTCAGTACGATAAACAAGAAAAAAGTCTAACTTCTGGTCTAATTAAAGGTAGGTTTGATTAATCGGACTCATGATCAATATGATCATTATATTGAAGAATGTAAAGTTTATATTCATAATACATTAGAAAATTTTCATGTAGTATGAGGGAAGAATTAAAAGATATGATGAGAAAACTAAAAAGAAAAATAGTGGTGTTGATTTTGATACAACATCAACCGTACCTTCTAAAGTTCATTCAATTGAGAAAGTTGTCAAATCTTTGAGGAAGAATAAAGTTTTTGTTCAGTCAGATTCTAGTACATCAGGACATTCATAGAATGAGTTATCTAATCTTTCCAGAAGTATGAATAAGATTGTTGGAAATAAATACTTTCAATAATGATATAAGACATTTCATAAGGATAAAATTGATAAGAAATATTCTGAGGTCAATTTTTATGAATGTAAGAAAGATAGAAATATCTGACTAGATTGTCCAAAGATGAAAAAGATATATAATTTTACAATTCATCAGAAGGAAAGAACAACTTGCTGATATTTTTACTAAATACCTTAGTTCTGATACATTTGAATATATTAAATAGAATCTATAAATGATTAATGTTTAGTGATCATTCATATCTACTTCTTGTTTACCAATATACTTACACTAAATTACTTCTTTTCATAGGGGAAGTACATATGTTTTATTTTTTCCCCTAAAAATTTAGTTATTCTAATTTTTTTATCTAAATGAGTTTTCCATACTCAAAATTTTTATAAAAATTTTGGATTCATAATTCCTAATTTGTTTTTTGGACTCAGAAATTGTTATAAAATTTCCTGACTCAAAATCTGTAATAATTTTTTTTGAATTAAGATACTATCGTAGTCAGTTTTTCCTATTAAAAAAACTATAATAAAATTTTTTTAGAGATAAAACTATTGTAATCAGTTTTTTGTTAAAAACTATCATAATACTTTTATTTTACAAAAAACAATAAGAACATGTTAATCATACCAATGAAACTTTCTACTCTGAAAGGTACTCGTCTATTTTTTTTTCACTATTTCATTAATTTAGTTCACAATGGTTGTTGTTCTTGTTATTTTAGTTTTATAAAAACCTAGATTTATTTTTCAAAATTTTTAAAAAAATTCTTAATCAAAATTATCTACACTTAATTAATAGTATTAAAACATATAGAGTTAAAATATACTCTTAAAAATTTATTCTATTGAATTTTGGTCATCAGATTAGAAGGGTTTAAATCTCAACCATAGGTTTTCTTATGGAAGTTTAATTGTCTCCCCCAGTGCCTATATAAGGTTGGGTCACTCTATTTTCCCACATTGGTTTTTTAGAGTTTTTTATCCGGAGCTAATACACCATTCCAATTCCTCAATATGATAATATTCCTTTACATCTGATCACCGGTCTAAAATTTAGTTTCGATGACAACTAAGGAATACTATGCAGAGTGGTTTGATTTCAGGGAAAGGCTTATTGAGAGGTCATGGTTTGATAAATATGATTATACTCTCAATAAAATTATTCCTTTCCAAGGATGGGAGTTAGTCTGTGTAGAGAATCCAGATAAGGATTTTGACTTATATTATCTTGAGGTAGTTTCTGAATTTTATGCATCCATACAGTTTGTTAAGGAATATGGTAAGGGAAAAAGTTTACTTTACCATGTTTGGTAAATGGTACAAAATTTATTATAAAAGAGTTGTGGAGTTTGTTAGAGTCTCGTCTGATGGTGAATCCTACCTACCTTCAAAAAAGTTACCAAAATCTCTTGGAACTTTCGACAAGAATAATACCGAATCCTCTCTATTTGTGTATTATGAGAAAGTAAGAAAGGTTTCACATATGAAATTGGATAACATAATCATCTCTTTGTGTATGAAAGGGTTTATTATCCCTAGGAAAGGAGATATAGATACTCTTAAATTATCTGATGTTTTTGTACTTGATTCTCATGTGAACATGAGAAATATTGATATAGTAAAGTTTATCTTCATTACGGTATAAAATATTAAAACTTACTCAATCAAGAAGATGATAATAACATTTCTTTCATTTATCAGTAAGATGGTTATCAAGTGTATGAAGATTTTCAAAGTGAATAAAAAATCGTATCCAGTTAGGGAAAATATTTCCTTCATAAGTGAAGAAATTATGTATAGGATGAAGCTAGTGTTTGATTAAAAATAAAATAAGTTTGTAGAAAAATTTTATGAGGCTAATTATAATTCCCATTAATAAAATAATATGATAATAAGAAGAAAATAAAGGCTGAAAATTCTTCACCTGTAAATCAAAATAAGATAAATAAAATGTATAATGATTTTTTGAGAAAATAATGGCTCATAAAGCATAGAAGAATCTAGGGGATCCAGAATTCAGAATTGACCCTAAATAATCTAAAGTTTTGAAGATACAAATAATAAAACAAAATTAATAATAATAAAAAATAATAAAACAAAATATGAAAACAAAATAAAAGATTGCAAGAAGCCTTAATTTTGTAAATATTAATGAAAGGTTTTGAGATAGATTCTGAAAATCCTATACTTCTAACTTCCCACACCGATCAAATCATTCTAGAAGCCGTATTATCTTATTAATATTTTTTTATTCATACTGATATCCCTTCTGTGGAAGATAAGGTAAGTAGAAATGTTGATGTGGAAGAACCTATTCCAAATATTCATGAGAAACAATCAGAACTAGAATCATCTGGAAAAGGAGCTTTGAGAATGAAAAGGTAAATAGAAATAGAACTAGAAGAATTTGGATAAGGAAAAGAAGAAGAAGAAAAATATGGAGAGGAAGAATTAAAAGAAGAAAAAAAAATAATTTTAAGAGGAAGAAATATAGGAAGAGGTGGAATAATAATAATAATAGGAAGATGAAGATAAAAAATATGATGATGGTGAAGAAACACAATCAGATAAGGAATCATCGAAATCATCATATTCATCATATTTACCATAAAAATATGATAATGATATAAAATTAAAATGTTCTCAGGAAAAAGAGTCATCATAAAAGAATGAATAATAAGATCAACAATCAAAGATATTTTTTTTGATAAATCTGAATATAATAAAGATGTATAAATTATTAAAGTTTTAGATGATAAGAAAGTTTTATAGGATGTTATAAATAAAGGAAAAGAAGAAGATGTCAGAAAGAGCATGCCAAAACCTCCTTAACTTGAGCCCGATCAATCAGACTCTAAAGAAAATATTTCACAAAAAGGTGTTAAATTCATTTATCTATATTTGAAAAGATTAAAGAACCAGATCCCATATTTTCCTAATATTGAATCAAGGTGTAAGATTCTTTAGGAATATGTGAATGAAAAAATAGAGTCACTCAAGGTTTTGAAAAAAATAGTTATAAGGATTTAGATTGATTTGAAAGTTTTTCAAGAGAAATTCAAGACTCAAAAGTCCTCATATAATCAGATGGTGAAATGGACGGATCATATAGGTACTGATATTCGGGAGCATGATGATTAGTCTCTAGAGGTAAAGAAACTTATGTTATAATCGAATGAATCTTTCAAAAAATTATTCTCATATATGGTATTTAAAGTTAAGTTTGTTGAAGAACTCATAGATACTACTAACAAATGAACTAAGGATGTAAATGTTATGAAAGAAAATATTCGAGATATGTAGTTGGAAATGAGAATACTTAGATCATGTGAAGATGATTTGATTTTAATGAGATAATAAAATAAAGAGTTATCTAAGGAATAAAAAAGGCTAAAAACTCAAGACCATATGCAAGTAGAATGAATTGAAAATCTTGATAAATATCAACATGAGTTTAAGAAGATTAAGTCTTTTGTCAATAACCTGATGAAGAAAGAATGATTTCTTTTTCTTGGAAATCTTGATGTATTTTTGTAAAACATTTTTATTGTTAATGAGATAATTAATTTTAATCCAAATCTTATTTATTTAAATGTTTTCCAA
The DNA here is from genome assembly GCA_963277665.1 of Viscum album. Lineage (NCBI taxonomy): Eukaryota > Viridiplantae > Streptophyta > Magnoliopsida > Santalales > Viscaceae > Viscum > Viscum album. Next base: position 1,448,136,809 of record OY728136.1, read on the forward strand.
TTCTAAATGGTTAAATATTCTTTCATATTTACATGGATGATTAGTTAGTTCAATATTGTTTCTTATGTTATATTTTCAAACATTTCAGGAAACATCAGATTCTTTCCCATTCCTTTTTGAAAATCACAAAGTGGGAGAAAGATTTATAAGGAGAGAAATTTTTATCAAAGGGGATAATATTATATTAAGGGGTAGAATCTTTTATAAAGGGAGAGATGTTATAATAAAGGGGATAAGTTTTATTTTAGAAAGACATGTTCTAATAATTTATATCATATTCAAAAGATTTAAAAACTTAGGGGGAGTTAAGTTGTAAAGAATAACTTCATAGTTCTTAGAAGAATAAAGGACTATAATTTTTTCAAGTTATTTTTTCATTTAATTCTTATGGTTTGTGATTTAAAAAAGGTTAAGATTGTTGAGTTAGAATTTTTTACTTATTACTTTTCTATTCCTTTAGTTTTGGAAATCACAAACACTTTATTAAAACTTGTTGAATATCTTTTTATGTCCCAAGTATTTTAGTATTATTTTCTAGAAAACATCACTTTTTACTATAAATAGAAAAATTTATAATGTATTATGAATATAAACTTTACATTCTTCAATATGATCATCATATTGACCATGAGTCTGATTAAATGTACTTACCTTTAATCAGATCACGAGTTAGAATTTTTTCTTGTCTATGATACTGAAAAAAGTCATGACTATAGGATTGATTCAGAACCGATACATTAGACTGATCCTCATAAGGATTATCATAATGAAAAAGGATAATGAATTCTATCAAACTAACTAAAGTTTATAATCAGAAGAACATAAGAATTATTTCTATTGCAAGAAATACTTTTAGAATTGTAATGGTGCTAAAACAATACAACATCAGGCATTGAGTTATGCTAGAACATTACGAGATTTCATGTTCCAACTGTCCAAGGCTATTGAAACAAACTCATAAATATGAGCATTAGAGAAATGCCTTTAAATAGTCAGTCATTTGAAGAGTTTGGAGCAGATTTTTATTCACAACTGAAGTCGTCTAAAGTTTTCTCTGCATGAATATATCATTCCATAGACTTTGTAATACATTAGAGAGTTGACATTTATAAGTAATCCTTGTCAGGTTTTTTTTCCTTTAGAACACACTTGCTTTTATAATCACATTTGATCATTGTTACGACTAAGGGCTTATGGGGCTAGGAAGAGAGACACCGATCATCATATCGAGGGATTATTAGGATAGGAAGAAAAAGTTTATTTCGATCATTATATCAGGGACTTTAATGGTAAGGAAAGATAGAATTTACAATAATTATAAAACTATGGATATCTTTATTCAAGGTTATTTACTACCTTAATCTTAAGGTGCAAAGAGTTAAATATTTTAATATATCTTATAATTCATTCTTACTATTACTAGCTATTATATTTCTTATTTTTACAAGTTTCTATTCCACTTTGTATGTTATAGAAAGTTAGTCTTTATACTATTCTTTCTATACAATTGGTTTTATCGGTGTGATTTTGAATATGATGAAAAAAATACTTTGATATTAATTGGATCCATTATGATTCCTATATTTACTCTGATAATCAGACTAAGTCTGATTTTTATAAATTCACTTTAAGAGGAATTGTGTTTTGCCTATTTTAAAGGTTTTTTGAACTAAAATTCACCCCCCTCTTGTAAGTATAACCATCTAATTGAATCTTTTTATTATACAGAGCATTCTGTGCAGGGCACTGGTCTTGTGGTTGTACCTTTGGGTGGTCCGCAAGTTGATCCACCACCTATAAAGCCACAAGTTGTGCCGGTAGTTCAAGTCGAGGATGTGTGTAGGCTGAGTGTTATGCATGGGTTTTAGAGGTAGATACCTCTTAGGTATTGGGGTGATCTAGAACTCCAATCAGATGATGACTAGCTTGAGGTAGTCACATGCATTTCCGCCTTGTGAGGAAACCTATAAATTAAATGGTGGTCCTAGTAGTGAGTATTCTATAGGGCTCTATTGGGTGATGGTGAGGTCTAGTGATGTAGAACCATGACGAGTCAACGATCACCTGGATGAAGTTTGAGAAGCTCTTTGAGGAAGAGTTTTATCCAGACATGTTGAGATCAGTGCATATATAGGAGCTTCTATAGCTTTAAAAGGGTACCATGTTTGTGGTAGAGTACTCAATGAGGTTTAGAGACCTTTCACAATATTCCACGGATAGGGTTCAAGATTCATTTTTCTGGGCATAGAACTTTGAGTAGGGCCTCCACAGAGACATCCAAGCAAGTTTAATCTCCTTGTACCTTCCCTCTTATATAGGGGTGATGGAGCGAGCTCTAGTGATAGAGATATTTCTAGTAGAGAGTCGGGTGGGTGGAGTTGAAAGTGGTGATCTCGGGGATGAGTCCTCTACAATAGATGGAAGATGAAAGTTGATGGAATCATGGTGCATGAGGAATACGCATGCCCAAATTTAGACACATGGTTCTGCAGCACAGGATTTATACTAGGTATCTGGTCATCTGTAAGAGAGGTGGTGTTATACTTGCGAGGGATGGGGACATCTTATGCAGGATTGTCGAACCCACCGTGCTACTGAGAGGGAGAAATCCAATGGACCTCCATGGAGGAGGTATCATTTAGATCATGGAGTTTTGTATGATGGTAGACATGGATGAGGAGCATGGAGAGTAGTAGGATGTGGTAGATGGTTTGATATGTTTCCACCACCACCCCAAGCGGTCCTCGCTAGGCTTAAGGAGCTGGAGGATGGGGGTGAGGATAACTGCAGGCTATAGAGGAATATGACCTAGAGGATTTGATGATAACTAAAGGTATTATATCTATCATTGCTACTTTTTCATTAGTAATGTTAGACACAGTTGTGAGGTACTCTATTCTCTCCAATTCTATCTTGAGGATTATCCAGGGTGATGAGGGGTGTGGGTAGAGACCTGTAATGGTGATGTTTGATATAGATTCAGACTCACAAGGAATAGGGATGCATCCCCCACTAAGATGTGTTCTTTTGACATGATAAAAAACTATGATATAAAGTTAGTGCCTCCCAAATTATATAGTGTCAAGGTGTGGCAGATGAGTTCCTTTGAATTGTGTGTTCAGGGTGGGGTTACATGTTGGCATGTTGAAGTAGGCCCTGGAGTTACTAGTGGAGTCTTTATGCTTAACCCTTATACTAGAGGTTCCTACAGAAAGAATTTGTGACCAAACACTTCTATCGAAAGTGCGACCTGAATCTGGGAGGAGATTTCTTCACATATAATCCTTAATTAGTGATAGAGTGAGGCCCTATGATGACTCCCCATTGTGGATTGGTTGCCTAACATCCATGCTCAAATGATTTCTACTAGTGGGTGTGGTAGTGTTTCTAATTTGTGGGATAGAGTGTTTCCTCTATTTTAGAGGAGGGATCCCCGACCAAGAAAGATGAGCTAAAATATGGTCAGATACAACTTACTTTTATTAGATAGCTTGCATGACCTATAGAGCAGTAGTTCTATGAGATTTTGGTTTTATGTTGTAGTATTGGAGTTGAGTAAGTCTATCTGAGGAAATTCTAGGTTTAACTCCCCCACTAAGAGTTAGTATTATACGTAGTATATTACTCAAGGACTGCCTTGATATTTGTGTTAGAATATCGGTTGAATCCCATGGAGCTTCATGAGCTATGGTGCAGCTGGAGGTTATCATATGGAGGGCTTGGTAAGGCCTAATGTGTGCACTTGGGTAGCCCTGTGTTGTTCATTTGTACCCTTGTTTGTTCAATGTTGGAGTTGTATGAGATACACTTGAGGTTGTCATGGTGAAGTTCATCTAGGGGATGATGAGAACTAATGGGTTACATTATTATCTATATCGGGTTAGATAGGTGGTGTACTGCTAGACCCTATGGCTACAGATGGATCAGGTGCTTGGTGTTTTCCACCTATCATAGCTAAGGAGACATGTTCCCACTTTGTTGTAAAATGTGGACCTAATTTGAGTTGGACGTTGGGTGTAGTTTGGACTTTGTGGTTCCCTTGAGTATGTTCTTGCAGATATCACAAGAAGCCTTTGATGTGCTCACTAGCATGGGAGTCCCAGTGGAGAACTCAATTTTTCTCCTTCTACCTTGGCATTCACTTTTTAGGGATGAAAAGGTTTAATATGGGGAGAGTGTAGCAACTTAAGTTTTGACCTACAAGACGTTGGAATATTTCTAGAAATATTTACGAAGTCAGGTGTTAAGTCGGTGTAGTATTTTAGGGCCCGGAGAGGCTCAGTTCATTGATATTAAAAATATTTTATCATGCGCATGTAAATTCCTTGAGAATGTGGAATAACTTCTGAGTAGAGACTTGAATTGGAAATATGAGATTGTGGTTGAGTTCAGAATGTGGTGTTTACCCTAGGAACAACATAATATTTTTTGGAATCAGGAGCTCGGTAGAGGGCGTGTTGGTGGGCGAGTTGATGGAATTAGTTTATTAAAATAAACTAATATCATCCCCCACCCCCTTCTCATATGTATAAAAGTGATAGGAGGAGCTCCCCCTTGAGTGACGGACGACCCAAGGTCGAACCAAAGAGAGGAGGTGTAATGACCTGGACTATTATAAACAAAGTTCTCTTATGATTTAATGTTTTATTTATATCCAATTGGATTCAAAAGACCATTAAGAATCTTTATCATTGATAATATATCCCTTAAATAGTGACCACATGATTAGTATAAATATAGGGCTTTAACAAATCCAATTGACTCAGAAAAAGGAAGTGATGGACTCAACCAGTAGGATTGTACCCTATGAAGCCAATTTATCAGATCTTCCAAGGGATATAGAATCTTTGGGATTTTCCCTTAACTAATCCCAAGTTGAGATCCAACAACTTAAGCATGAGCAAAACCGTTTACAGAAGAAGTTCAAGCTCATCGAGATCATGACCCAAACCATGTTTTCCAAACGACCCCATGAAAGTCTCACCATCACACACCTTACTCTTAGGGCGTACTCTGGTGTATTAAAGAGATATGTATCAAGACCCTATCAAATTTATTATGTATATTATTTTGTAAAGAATAATGAATATATTTTTATTTTGATAATATAAAACACAAATAGTATTTTTGGGTAATATTTAATTAAATTAAGGAATTTATTTTGATGAATTAATGTATTTTTGAAATAAATAATATTTTAATTAAATATCATTATTAAATTATGTTTATAAATGATCATATACATTTTATGAAGTCAAATGTAATGTTTTATTAGGTTTCAAAAATTGTTATTTCCAAAAACCTGTCATTTTCAATAAATGTCGGTTATTATTTTGTTAAAGTGAAAATGAAAAAAATTATAAAATTAATTATATAAAATGAATATTATTTTTGTAATCATAATTTCAAAATAATCCAACAGTGATTTTTTCATAATTTTCTAAGACACTCGAATTTTCGGGTAACAATTAAATATCTTATAAATATATGGTGTGATTTATGACATCATAATGACACAAAAATGATGAAATAAATAGTACAATGGGTAATCTCAGCCAAATATATGTTTTCCCCTTAAAATAATGTGATTTTAAGTTTATTTTATTGATTTTATAAAACCATTATGAATCCTCCAAAACATATAATATATTTTTTGATTTTAAATTCATTTCTTTAAAAGTGTGACTCACCTCCACATATGAAAGGGTAATATTTTAATAAGTTTGGCCCTTTTCCTAATAAAATATATAAAAACACTTCCATTTTGAAGAAACCATGGGCAAAAACCATGGGAAGGTTTGTGGGTTTGAATATTTTATTATATAGAGTCCAAAACCTATATTTGTGAAACATTAAAGAATTCCCCTCTCATTTCCTATATAAACCCACCTAAGATCCCATTTCTCGTCACTCAAAATCCTTGGAACACATCCTTCCTCTTACCTCCTCTCTCTATAATCCTCCCAAGGTTCCTCAATCTCTTAATAGGACTCTTTCAAGCTTTTGGTGTCATACCCTAACTACAGGAAAAACAGGCTTTTACGACGGGATTAATTCCCGCCGCAAATAGTCCATCCCAGAGGTTATTTGCGACGAGATTTGGGGTCTCGTCGCAAAAAGTAATGCGTGGTTTGGCGTGGGTTGCATGCCAAAGCGTGGGAATGTTATTTTTATGTCGGTCGGAGGACATTTGGGATGGGTCCTGTCGCAAATACCGGTGGTGGTAAAATGGGTTTTTGCGATGAGATGTTGTCCCGTCGCAAAAAGTGTGTCAGCATGTCACTTTTTGCGATGGGGCCCATCACAAATACCCTTTTAACCATCGACAACAATTAATGTGGGAAAAGGTATTTGCGACGGGGTCCGTCGTAAAAAAAACCTTTTGCGACGGTGATCCCGTCGCAAATAGTCCCGTCGCAACTAATCTAACTATATATATCCCCTCCATTTTTCTTTCTCTTCCCCTCATTTCTCACTTCCTCTCTCTCTCTAAACTCTATTTTTAGAGTGAAAATTTCTCTGAGTTAGTTTTTTTTACGGAGAAGTTGTGAAGTTTCTTACATCAATAGGAGATCAAGTTTCAAGGTATTTATATTTTATTTAATTTAGTATTTATTTCATTTTTTTATATTAATTTTAATTATTGTTGATTAGTTGTAATTAAATTAGATTTAAATTGTTTTGTTATATGTATTTATTTGTAATAATAAATTGAAATTATTAATACTAATTCTTAATAATTAGTAATAATTAATAATTATTAACGAAAATTAGTATTGCCTATAAATAATTACTTGTAATTAGTAATTAGTAGTTGTAAATTGTAGTTATTAATATCAATTAATGCTAATTAGTAATAGTTATGTTTAATTAGTAATAGTTATGTTTAATTAGTAATAATTACTGGTAATTAGTAATAAATAGAAATAATTAGTAATAAATATGAATAATTAGTAATAAATAGAATAATTACTAATAAATATGTTTAATTAGTAATAAATATGAATAATTAGTAATAAATAGGAATAATTAGTAATAAATAGGAATAATTAGTAATAAATAATAATAAATAGTAATAAATAGTAATAAATAGTAATAATTAGTAATAATTAGTAATAATTAGTAACGATTAGTAATAATTAGGAATAAATATGAATAATTAGTAATAATTTGTAAAAATTATGAATAATTAGTAATAATTAGTAATAAATAGTAATAAATAGTAATATAGGAATAATTAGTAATAATTAGTAATAAATAGTAATAAATAGTAATAAATAGTAATAAATAGTAATAATTAGTAATAATTAGTAATAAATAGTAATAAATAGGAATAAATAGGAATAATTAGGAATAAATAGGAATAAATAGGAATAATTAGGAATAATTAGGAATAATTAGGAATAATTAGTAATAATTAGTAATAATTAGAAATAATTAGTAATAATTAGGAATAATTAGGAATAATTAGGAATAATTAGGAATAATTAGGAATAATTAGAAATAATTAGAAATAATTAGCAATAATTAGCAATAATTAGTAATAATTAGCAATAATTAGGAATAAATAGGAATAAATAGGAATAAATAGGAATAAATAGTAATAATTAGTATTAATTAGTAAAATTAGTAATAATTAGTAATAATTAGTAATAATTAGTAATAATTGGTAATAATTAGGAATAAATAGTAATAAATAGGAATAAATAGTAATAAATAGTAATAAATAGTAATAAATAGTAATAAATATTAATAAATAGTAATAAATAGTAATAAATAGAAATAAATAGTAATAAATAGGAACAATGAGGAAGAAAATTAATTGTAATAACTTGTAATAACTTGGCACAATTTCCAGTGGATTGATGTCACTCCTTTTGCTCAATGACTCTTCTCCTTTCAACTTTCACCGACTCAAAACATTATGAAAAGTATGCTTCTACGTATGTATATCCAATCTTATATGCACGATTTTTAATATGCATTTGTAGGACCACATTTTTCATAATGTTTTCAGGCGGTGACAGTTGCAAGAAAATGATTCATCGATGAAAAGGGGGCTCTTTTATCCGACGGCTCATTTACTTGCAACTTTATCACACTGAAATCACAATGAATAATCTACTCAGAGGTACGCATATTCATTCTCATGCATACGAGAATGAATATGTGTACCTCCGATCAAATTCTTCATTGTGATTTCTGTGTGAGAATGTTGCAAGTAAATGAGGCATCAGACAAAAGAGTAGCCGTCAATCCACTGGAAATTATGTCGCCCATAAGTAATGGTAATTATTAAGAAGTAGTTGTAATTATTTATCTTTTTTTTTTCAGATAGTGTTTTTATAATTTCAAATTATTCAAAAATAGAAATGATTTTATATTTTGTAGAATAATATGGAACAAGGAAGTCAACAACAATCATTATTAGATGATCATGCTTGGATAAATCAGCATAGAAATCCAAATGGTTATAGTTTAAATTCTGTATATTTTGAGGGCGTTGAAGCTTTCTTATCATTTGCCTCATCAAAATCAGAATATTTTTTAGAAGACACAATAAAGTGTCCTTGTAAAAAATGTGCTCTGAGAATGTTTGACACATTTGAAAAGGTTGGGGGACATCTCTTACGGTTTGGTTTTCAAACAGATTATGTTTTTTGGTATCAACACGGTGAACACAGTTCCAGAGAAGATACTAATAACTTGATTCTGGATCCATCACGGTTTCAAAATTTAGTACATGATGTTGCAGTTTCATCTGTTCAACAAACTAAAACTCAAGATGATATTGATTTAACTCCTGAGTTGGCACCATCTGAATTTTATGATTTGTTGAGGTCTTCTAAGGATGCATTATATCCTGGTTGCAAGATAAGAAAATTAGAAGCAGTTGCAAAATTTATGACTATTAAATCAGATAATGCAATATTAAACAACTGTTTTGATCAGATGTTTTCTTTGGTTAAAACACTGTTACCTGAAGGAAATGTGTTGCCTGCAAATTAATATGAGAGAAAGAGGCTGGTTCGTAATCTGGGCCTTAGTTATCAGAAGATTCATGCATGTCCATATGACTGCATCTTATATTCTGGTGAAAATGATTTGTTGGATAGTTGTCCCGGATGTGGACAATATAGGTATAAAGAAGCTCAACCAAGGAAGTATGGATCGATTCCAATAAAACAGTTGAGATATTTCCCCCTTACACCCAGGTTGCAGTGTTTATTTATGTCTCAAAACATAGTGTCAATGATGTCATGGAACAAAACCAAGATTTCAACTGATAAAAGTTTGAATCATCCATTTGATTGTGATTCATGGAAACATTTTGACCGTCTGCATCCGTCTTTTTTCCATATAAACCCAAAACGTGCGATTGGGTCTTTCTACTGATAGTTTTTGTCTGTTTGGTTCTTATGCTAGTCAGTATTCATGTTGGCCTATCTTTATAACTCCGTAAAATTTACCTATATGGATGTTGATGAAGGAGACCTACATCTTTTTTACCTTATTAATCCTAGGACATCTGAAAAATAATATTGATGTTTATTTGAAACCATTTATTAATGAGTTAAATGCATTGTAGAGTGATGGTGTTAGTACATATGATGTTGCTGTGAAACAAAATTTTATATTAAAAGTTGCATTAATGTGGACGATTAGTGACTTTCCGGAATATGAAATTTTATCTGGCTGGAGTACACATGGTTCGAAATCATGTCCTTACTGTATGAAAGACAACAAAGCCTTTATGCTCTTCAATGGAAAAAAACCTTTCTATTTTGACTCTCACCGCAGATTTCTTCCAATTGATCATCCTTTTTGGAGGAACAAATCTTATTTCAGAAGAGGTACAATTGAAAGGGATGAACCTCCAAAAATGATCTCAGGTACAGAGTTAAAATCAATTGTATTTTCATTACCTCCCATCACATTTGGGCCAATAGTAAACCAACAAAAAATTCATGGCTTTGGGAAAGAACATAATTGGATAAAATGAAGCATTTTTTGGGATCTTCCATATTGTTCTGATTTTTTGGTCCACCACATGTTGGATGTCATGAATATTGAGAAGAACTGTTTTGATAATTTATTTCATACAGTTTTGGATACACCAGGTAAGACCAAAAATACTGTAAAGGCACGATTAGATCTTTCCCAAATTTGCAGGAGAGCAGAACTTGAACTATTTTAAAATGTCAGATCATAGAGGTTAATGAATCCAAAATAATCTTATACACTATCCAAAGAGAGTCTCTTATTATTTTGTCAGTGGATTGTAGATTTGAGACTTCCAGATGGCTATGCTTCCAATTTGGGCAGATGTGTTAAGAATGGTTATATTACCAGATTAAAAAGTCATGATTGTCATGTTATAATGGAAAGATTTATGATGATTGTATTTAGATGTTTTTTGAATTCTATGATTTGGGATTCGATAACAGACATATCATATTTTTTCGAGACATTTGTGCAGTGACAACAGACTACGATGCGCTAAGAAAACTGGAAGAAGATTTTGCTGTAATTATATGTAAACTAGAAAAAATCTTTCCGTTGACATTCTTTGACTCAACGGAACATCTGATATTACATTTTCTACATAAAGCTAAATTTGGAGGTCCATTACAATTTCGATGGATGTACCCATTCGAGATATGCATGCAGAAATTGAAGAAAACAGTACGTAACAAAGGATCAGTTGAAGGCTCAATTACTGAAGCTTATTTGTAAAAGGAAATTTCTTTTTTTTTCTACTCTCATTATTTTGAATCTCAATATCCCTCAAAACATAATCGCATTGAAAAAACAAGTGGAATGTTAATGACGAAATGGAAAATAAATTATTAGTTTTTAATCAGACAAATTTGGGTTTCAGTGGAGTTCATGAACGATGGATTTCAGATGATGAACATCACAGAACTCATACATATGTTCTGCTCAACTGTGAAGAAATGAAATCATTTGTACTATGAGTGCTTTTATCACTTATTCTATAATTTATGTTACAGTATGTAAACTTATTTTATTTTTAGGTTATATAATAATCATATCAAGAAACAGTATGGTCCCGGAGAAAAGGAGGAAGACTTGATTCTCCTATTTAGATCCCGAAGAAGAAGTGATTGAGAAGGTATTGATGTTCAAAGCATCGGAGGAGGAGGAATCCAAAATGATGGGGAGGAAGCTAGATGTGTATCTTAATGAGTAACAACTTTCATGGATTGACAGTCAGGACTCGATTCTAGTAGGGGGTTTTAACAGAGGGGAAATCAGTGTTGTGGAGTACATTAAGACCTGGGATCAAATTGCTTCTGAGTTGGAGAAGATAATGCTGGAGGTTTCCGACCTTTAAGTTTAATCCTTATCATGGGAACTTTTTAGGGAGAGGAATTCAGGTAATCTTAAGTTTCTATTTAATGATTCAGTTTAAGCTGGCTATCTTGGTCAGGCGGTTTGGGAGGTTGGCTTGTGCGTGTTGTGTTTTCTTTTGGTTATTCCTATTTTTTGCCTTTGTTTGGAGGCTTGGTGCTTGTTTCCAGCTCTCTACTTGGACCTGCGCTGGAAGGGGATCAGAGCGCAAATTATTAAATGATGTGGGCCTTTTGGATTGGGAGTTTTGAGAGGGTATGGCTTGGCCATCAGTAACATGCCCATGCATTCTGTAGGGACTGCTTACCGGAGGGTCCTATGTTGGTGAAGGCTTCTTGTCATGGAATATTTGCTGGGGTGGGGCAGGTTTGGTAGTTGGTTATGGTTCTTTTCTTATTGTGTTTTTCTCTTTTGTTTATACTGTTTTTGTGGTTTCTCACTTTTTCCTTAAAAGTGTTTTGATAATAAAAAAGTAATTTTTAGTCAGTCATATCAAGAAACAACTTCCACAAATTACAACAGTTTCTCTTGAAGAACGCAGACAAAAAGTTTTTTCTCAATGGTTTCAAAAACTAGTAACACAAATTATTAATGGTTTAATATAAATTCCATTTATTATTTATTATATTGATAATTGTTTTACAAATTTTCAGGTGTCTCAACATGCTGATAAAATTGATTAGCGACTGTGTATTTTGAGTAACCCACCATCCAAAATGGTTAAATATTATAATGCATATGTGGTGAATGATTTTTGATTTCATAAACATGCATATGGGGAATAAAAAAAATGAACAGTGGAGTTTTCTTGAGAGGATCACATCACAGAGAATCTGAAGTTAACTTGTATGGCATTCTGGACGAAATTATTGAGCTGTGTTATCTAGGAAAAAATTACATAACGTTGTTTAAATGTTGGTGGTTGGATACTGAGAGAGGATTTTGTGTTCATCCGACTCATGGAATCATTGATATTAAATATAAAAGTCTTCCTGCAGTAAATGAACAATTTTTACTAGCACAATAGGCACATCAAATTTATTACGCAAATCAATGTGATACTTCAAGAGACTTGAGTGATTGGTGGAGCATAATAAAAATGAAATCTTGGGAAAATTAATTTACTCAAACTGAATGTGGTTTTGTTGAAGTGGAAGGAATTGAAAATTTTCAAGAGACTTCTCAAAATACATCTTTTTCACAAAGAGAAGTGAATATTGATGATGACACTCCACAATTAAGGATTGATAATGATGAATATGTTAATGATGTTACAAATGAATTTTAAATGATAAGAGATGATGAAAATGAAACTCATATGGATATTAATGATGGTGAGGAGGAAGATGAAGACATTGACATTGACAACTATGGATATAAGGATGAAGATGGACATTGACACAGTTAAATTATGGTTATAATCATAACTAATATATATCTATATATAATAGTTATTTTCAACTGTCTGCTAACAATAATAATTTTGTGTTTTAGATGGTTCCTGATCTATTTCGCGAGTTGCAGGAGGCTGAGCTACCTTTGGATGAGGGGGATTGTGGACCATCAGACCCTCAACCTACTGACGGTTCAGAGGGTATGTGGAGGGGGTGCAGTCTTGCGTGACTGATGATTCTTGACCCTATCCCCAAGCGACTTCCATGTCTTGGCTTCAATCCATGCACATAGAGGTATGGTAACCTGTATATTTTTGTTAGATTTCATTTATTTATTTATATATATACTAATTGTTTGATTATTTATTCCTTTTTCATAGTTTTACGCATATAGCTATTGGACATGGGAGTGATTTCTTGCGCAATTATTTTTCTCAGTCATGGATCACATGAGAACATATTCTCATTGATGTGCGGCATGACATGTTTAATCATTGGCTGGTACGTAAATAAATAATATTTATTTTGATATTTATTTTATTAATAACTTGATATTATAAATTATTTATAGGGTTTATGGTATCCCATCGATGATAGCATGCGTGATGCTATCCACGCGACATGGAAGGTGTCTATGCATGATCGTTTCCGTCAGTTTTTTCAAAATTTGAGAAGAACATCCATTAAGAAAGTAGGAGTGATAGAATTTGATGAGTCGTGTAGAGCCCACCAACCAGAGTACATTTCATCTCACATTTGGGATGGATTATGTTTACATTGGTTGGGTAGTGGATTTCAGAGGAGATCTTCAGTGGGACGGCAGAACCGGGGGAGACAGGAGGTGACACATCGAGCAGGTAGCCATACATTCAGTATGCACAAAGATCATCTGGTAAGTACATTTTTTAAATTTTTTATATAAATTTTAATATAAATAGTTTATTTTATATTTTTATAGGCAGTCGAGCATCCCGATATTATAGAGTTTGAAGTTTATCGGAGGATGTACAATGATCCAACCACTAGAGAGATTAGAGGTGATCGCCAACATCAGATTGTGGTTAGTATTTTTTTTAGTTTTAAAATTAACTATATATAAAATTTTCACAATTTTAATTTCAAATTGGAATTAAAGGAGTCATATGAGGCTGTGACCTCTCAGACACAGGCTGAGAGTCAGGACGAGATGACTGAGCAGACTAGTGCCCACCATTTCGATTAGGCAGCATGGATGCAGGCAACTCATTATAGCTTTGAGAAGGGATGAGTAGTTGGTATCAGCTCTTATTTGACTCCTGGTACTTATTATGGTACTGCTGTGATGCCAGAATCCAGCTTGAGAGGAGCTCGTGGAGAGGCATCATCTTCTGCCTCACAGTATCAGGAGCAGTTGCGAACTCAGACAGAGCTTATAAAGAGTTTGTAGAAGCAGCATGAAGAGATGTGTCAGTGACAGTAGCAACAACACTAGGAGGATATGCGTTGATGGTAGCAGCAGCAGTATCACGAGCAGATGGAGTACATGCGCCGTCTGACTCGTAGTTTAGGTATGGAGTTTCCTCCACCATTTCCTACAGCTCCTCCACCTCCTCTAGAAGATGACCCCCAGTGATATTTTTTTATGTTAAAAAAATTTGAATTCAAGATTTGTTGTAATATGAACTATTTACAGTTTCTGTCTTTTATATTAGTGCAAATATTGCATAATTTAATTTTTTTATTTTTAATATTTTTTATTTATTATTAGTATTATATTTTTTAATATTTGTTTATTTTACTAATAATAATAATAATAATTTATGATTTTTTTAATATTTTTTTTGTAAATATTGAGAATTTTAATAATTTTTTATTTTTTTATTATTTTAGTAATAATAATATTAATTTTTTATTAATCATAATTTTATTAAATATTTTTTTTGTATTATATTTTTTAATGTTTGTTTATTTTACTAATAATAATATTTTTTATTTTTTTATTATTTTAATAATAATAATATAATTTTTTCATTAATCATAATTTTATTAAATATTTTTTTATTATGTTTATTATTTGTGACATGACCTTTTGCGACGGGCTCCCGTCGCAAATACTAATTGTGACGGGCCCGTTGAAATTTTTTTTATATATATAATGTATATAATTGAAGGATTATTTACGATGGTCGCATCACAAAAGGTTTATTTATATATAATGTATATAATCAGAGGCTTATTTGTGATGGTCTTGTCGTAAAAAATTATATTTGCGATGCTGTTTTCTACAACGGGCTATTTGTGACGGGGCCCCGTCGCTAAAGCCTATTTGCAATGGGATCCCGTCGCAAATAGACCATCGCAAATACCTCTAATTCCAGTAGTGCCTTAAGGTAAGAGATCCTCTCCTTCTCACTTTTATTCAAGAATCTTCTCTATTTATGCCCTTTTATTTTTAATTATGATGGGGTATGTTTTAACACCTCCCCCATACCTCCTTTATGATGTCTAAATGATGACATACCCCTTTCTCTCTCATTAATCCATCTCAATTACACCCGTTACCATGCTGAAATTTCACAAGAGTTCTTTATTCCTATTCTTCAATCAAGTTTATTTATTATCATATGCATTCTATTTCCAATTCATAATTATGGTATATGTCTTTCTATATCCCTATTACTGCCCATTTTATGTCCAAATAATGACTGACCATTTTTATTCTCATTAACCCATTTTATGAATTTTTAAGCGACATCGTTAGGCTGCCAAAATTTCACTACAATTTTCCATTACAAAACAATTGTGTAGTGAATACCATACCCAATTCCTATCAAGGGTATTCAAATTTATACACTTATACCTATTTGATTTGGTACTTACATGTATGTATTCCAAACTCATTGATTTTGGAATAAAATATGATGATGGATAAATCCATGTGGCACACGTTGGATGTAATGCACCTGTTCACTTAGCGATCTTAACTATATCATCACACATGTTTATCAAGAAGCAAACACAATTGTAGATGGCCTGGCCAACATGAGAGTAAATTAAGACACCACCTGGTTTGAAGACTTCCCCAATACTCTTATTTCCTTTCATGAAAAAGATTATAATATGATCCCATATTTTAGACTCTTGTAAACTTTCTTTTAATAATATTTTTACTTTGTTCATTTTGGGAAAAGGCATCACCTTTAAAAAAAAAGAATGAATCCATGTTTTATGATCTATGTGGCACACTTAAGCATGAGATGTAAATGAAAGTGATAGGTTCTCCTAGAATTATATAGCACTCCAATGCATTGGGTAATGTTTAGTATCATGATACATCATGTTGGGATATGGTGTAAACCTTATTCCTTTATGGGACATTTTCTATTATGATGTCTTGGCAGTTAGCCTTGACCTATGATGCGGTGTTTTAAGTTTTTTCCACATTTATCATGTTGCCTTTATATTATCATGCTATAACATGTCTTATCATTCATGTTTATGATTCATACTCTTTTTATACTACTTGGTATTCCTATTTTCTAACACCTTTTACCATATGAATTGTTTATTACCTTACTGGGATTTATATCTTACCCCTTTCTTATGTATTTCCTTAGGTTATCCCATGTAGTTTTAAGTGAGATCATGTTAAATAAGTTTTCAATAAAGATATTGTATTCCATGTTTTAAGTTGTAATATAATATACCTAATTCCCAAAGACACTAATTTTTTTGATCTTTTGGGTTGAGTTAAGTGTAATTTTATGTAATAAATCATGTGTTAGTTTGTAATAAAATGAAGGGTTTTTATAGTTGGTATTTGAGGAAAGGTTTAGTTTTTTTTGGGATTAGGATTAAAAAACTCTAGAAAATGCCTTAGGGATAATACTAATTATAAGAAAACATCCCTAAATTTTGGTAACTATAGATTATGTGGTTTATCAAGTAAAAACATCCCAGTCTGGATAATATAAGTGAATGTGGTTCTGAAACAGATGTACCTAGGGGTAACAACTCAAACAAGGTGTCCTGGGAGGTAATCTAGTACACAAAAATGGGCCTTACTACGCACCTGGTTTGATATTCTCAGGGGATATGCTTTGGTAAATTCATGATCTCATTATGAACCATTATTAGTGGAGTAAACAAAATATTACCATAAGAGTATATATTAGGAAATAAATCATAGATGAAGTAGATTGAAGTCTAGAAATTCATAAGTTAAAAAAATATATGTAATTTATAAGTTATCCCTTTAATGTCTTTGAACTCCCCCTTTATGTGTTTAAATTTTAAATATACTCATCCATAATTTTCATTCTATTCTAACTAATGGATGAAAATAAGAGGAATCAGGTAAACGATCAATGTGAAGAGCAATGTGAGGACTGCCCCAATGAGATGCTCAACCCGATGGGAGAAGAAATCTCACACTTCATGATGACACTCTCTTAGCTAACTCAGGTTCGGAATAGAAACCTGGATTGGGAGGAGTGTCCAAATACCCCTAAGAGATAACAAGCCACAATCTAAAGCTTTGTATGATAAAGGACTCCAACTTTTAATGGGTCATTTAATCCCTTAATCGCATAATAGTGGATCAAATCCATTAAAAATAATTTCTCCATCCTTCAATGTTTTGAGAAATAGAAGTTTCTACTGGTTGTTTATTATATGGAAGGTGAAGCTAATTAGTAGTGGTCATTGATAAAAAATATGAACCCTAAGGAAGATATCAAAGCAATGGGTGGAAGGATTTTTAGAAAATATTTTTTGATAAATATTTTTCCTTTCACTCTCCGTCTTAAAATGGAAATGGATTTACCTTACCTCAAACAAAAATACGACAAATCTATCACTACTTATGAGAAAAACTTCACAAGACTTGCATGGTATGCCTCCAGCTTTTTCATTACCCTCAAATGCATGGATGACCAATTCTTTGGTGGGATAAATTCTATTCTATGAAAAGAACTATAAATCTGAGACTTTGATATCTATGAGGAAATTTCCATATGTTCCCTCAAATTCGAAATGGAGATCGACAAATCCTAGGGGTCCTGGGGATAAAAATTGGAAAGTGGAGTTTAATTATGGAAGTCTAATGGAGAAATATAATGGTAAAAAGAAATTTCAACTCCCCACTTGTCAAAGGTGTAGAAAGAAGCACCCCAGAAATAACTTAATGGGATGAGTAAATGATTTAGGTGTGGGAAGGAAGGAAGCCTATCCAACAATTATTGAAAGGAGAAACCCACTACTGCGATGAGGGAAAGGAATGATTCAATCAAACCTCAACATATTGTTCATTATTATAACTACAAGTAACTAGGTCACTTTTCAAAACAAATCACCAAGATAAGGGTTTTCATAGACAACCAGTAGCCTGTAAGTCAGTAAGGATAAGATTTTTCTATCACAACTACTGAGGTGGATCCCAAAAATGAAGTGGTGAAAGGTACACTAGTTATTCATTCAATAATATAGAATGTACTTTTGATTATAGTTCCACGCATTCCTTCATATCATGAAATTTTAGTAGAACCATCCAGACACTACCATAAAGCTTGGAAGTGGAGCTATCAGTGAAAACACCAAATGGGGAAATCATTGCATCCCAAGTATATAACTCCTCCCCTATTAAATTTTGTGGGATTTATTTCCCAGAAAACCTTATCATACTCCCTTTGGTGTAATTTTATGCAATTCTATGAATGGATTGGATTTCCTTGTATATAGCCAACATAAATTTCTATGAGAATTAAATCAATCTTCGTATTTCCAATCATCCTCATATTCTATAAAAATTCAAGGAGAAGGATGAATATTCTTTAGCACTATCATCTCAATCATGAATATTATTTTCCTATGAATAAGAATATCTAGCTCAAATGATTGAGTGTAAGGAAATGATCATCCTTAAAGACATTCCTATTGCATGGTAATACACTGATGTGTTTCCTGATGAATTCCCTGGGCTTCATCCTTGCTGCGAGGTCCAATTTTCAATTGAGATTATACCTGGGATGTTTCTAATATCCAAGACTCCGTATAGGATGACGGTTGTAGAACTTGAGGATCTAAAGAAAAAACTATAGAAGAATTTGGATAAAGGGTTTATATGCCCAAGTGATTTACCATGGGGTGCACCAGTCCTCTTAATTAAAAATAAGGATGGATCAATGAAACTTTTCATTGATTATCATGATATCAACAACATCATGATAAAGAAAAATTATCCTCTTCCTCAAATTGACGACTTGTTTGATCCGCTATATTGATCAAAATACTTATCCAAGATGGATCTATGGTCAGGATATTACCAACTTAGTGTGAAGAGGGAGGATATACCCAAGACTACGTTTCATATAATGTATGGTCACTATGAGTTCATAATGATGCCTTTTGGACTCAATAATGATCCATAAATCTTCATGGGCTTGATGAATAGAGTCTTTAGATATTACCTCAAAAAAATTTGGTAGTATTTATAGATGATATTATAATATACTCAAAAATTAAGGAGGAGCATGAGGAGTATTTAAGTATTGTGCTAAAGACCTTATGGAAGGAGAATATTTTTTCCAAGTATAGAAAATTTAAGTTCTAGTTGAATTAATCCTCTGTATTGGGAAATATCATCACAAGAAATGGGATATCTATGAACCCTTCAAAGACTGAATCAATTTAAGTATGGGAGAGACCAACATTTGTGATAGATATTCATAGTTTCCTTGGGTTATCAGGGTATTATCACCAATTTTTGAGAAATTTACCATGATTTTCAAACCCTCTTACCAACATAAATCATATGGGAGTAAAGTTTGATTGGAAGGATGAATGTGAAGAGAGATTCAAGGAGTTAAAAAGTAATCTTATGACTACCCCTGTTCTTACACTACCCTTAAGTGGATAAATTTTCATGGTATTCAACGATGCTTCAAAAAACATTTTGAGTTATGTGTTAATATAGAATGACAAAGTGATAGCCTATTCTTCAAGGTAGTTTAAGATTCACGAGCAGAACTACCCAACACATGATATGAAGTTGGCTGTAGTGATCTTCCGATTGAAAATTTTGTGGCATTATCTCTTTGGGGAGAAGTTTGAAATATATATGGATCATAAAAGCCTCAAGTATATATTCACACAAAAAGAGATAAATATATGCTAAAGAATATGGTTAGAGCTGATCAAAGACTATAACTACTCAATCCATTACCATCCTGGGAAAGTAAATAAAGTGGCAGACACTCTAAGCATAAAGGATTCAAAAATTCTATCATTGATGAAAATTGAGAGGTATCTAATCTTATTATATTTGGAAAGCATGGACATGCGAATCATAAAGGAATGAAAATCATCAATCCTTTCACAAATGATTGCTCAAATGTCTCTTCTGGAGAGGTTAAAGGATGCTCAAAGAGTTGATGTGGGAATTTAGAATAAAGTGGAAGCTATAAGGAAATGGAAATCCTTAAAGTTCAATGTTAATGATGAAGGATTTGTAAGATTTGGGTCAAGAATATGTGTACCATCAAATCCTAAGTTAAAGAAGTAACTGTTGGATGATGCACATAGCTCAACCTTCTCCATCCACCCAAGAATCACAAAGATGTATCAAGATCTATGAGAACACTATTGGTGGGACAATATGAATAAGGAGATCACGGAATATACATCAAGATGTATTTTATGTTAGAAATTGAAATCAGAAAGTCAAAAATCCAAGGGGATGATGCAACCATTACCCATACCTATATGGAAATGGGAAAAAGTCACAATGGACTTTGTCACTGGTCTTTGAAAGACATCAAGAGGGAATAACTCTCTATGGGTTTCGGTAGATCGTCTTACAAATATTGAAAACTTCATTGTGATATGAGAGGAATTCTCCCTGGACTTGCATGGATATACATCAGAGAAGTGGTTAGACTACATGGAGTACAACTATCAATTGTATCTGATCGATATCCAAGATTCACCTCCAAGTTTGAGAAAAGTCTTGAGCATAATATAAACACTAATTTGAAATTCATCACATATTATCACCCTAAAACTGATGGAAAATAAAAACTGATTATCAAGAAACTTGAGGACATGTTGAGAGCATGTTCAATTGACTTCAAAGGAGCATGGTATCAACATCTTCCTCTGGTCGAGTTCTCTTACAAAAAAAGTTTCCACTTGACCATCCAAATTACCTATTATGAATCCTTTTATGGGAAGAGGTGTCAGACACCTACATGTTGGGATGAAGTTGGGGAATGAAAAATGCTAGGTACTGAAATGGTGGAAAGGTTGAGACCATTAAACAAAACATCAAAGCTTCTCAGATTTTACATAAGATCTATGATGAAAATCATCTATGAGACCTAGAGTTTGATGTTAGAGACATGTTATTCCTCCACATATCTCCATAGAATAAATTTATGAGATTTGGGAAGAAGGTAAAGCTTAATCCAAGATACATAGACCCCTTTGAGATCCTTGATTTCATCAGAGTGGTGGCCTATCAACTTTCAATCCCATATAACCTATCTCAAGTTCATGATGTATTCCATTTATCACTCTTGAGTAAGTACATACTTGACCTCTCACATGTACTTAATCTAGAGGTGGTACCATTGGAGAATGATCTTTACTAAGAGGATAAGTCAGTGAAGATCTTAGATTTTAGAGAAAAATTTCTATGAAATAAGACAATGAACCTTGTCAAAGTGCTATGGAGAACAAAAGTTTTAAGAAGTAATGTGGGAAATAGAGGAAGTGATGAAACAAAATTACCCTTATCTGTTTTAAGGGGGTGAAATGAAAATTTTGAGGGAAAAATTTCTCAAGGGAGGAAGATTTTAATGACCAGAACTATTATAAATAAAATTCTCTTACGATTTAATGTTTTATTTATATCCAATTGGATTTAAAATACCTTTAAGAATCTTCACCATTGATAATATAGCTGTTAAATAGTGATCACATGATTAGTATAAATATAGAGCTTTAACAAATCCAATTGAATCAAACAAAGGAAGTGATGGCCTCATCTAGTAGGATTGTGCCCTATGAAGCCCATTTATTAGAGATTCTAAGGGAGATAGCATCTTTGGTATTTTCCCTTGACCAATCCCAAGTTGAGATCCAATAACTTAAGAATGAGAGAAACTGTTTATGGGAGAAGTTCAAGCTCATAGAGATCATGACCCAAACCATGTTTTCCAAATGACCCCATAAAAGTCTCACAATCATGCACCTTACTCATATAATATATACTAGTGTATTAAATGGACATGTATCAATACCTAAAAATTTATTATGTACATTATTTTGTACATTATTTAGATGGAAGTTGTTTCCACATTTCCCATGTTGCCTTTGTATTATCATACTATATCATATCTTATCATTCATTTTTATGATTCTTTATCTTTTTATGCCCCTTGGCATGCCTATTTTCTAGCATCTTTTACATTATTCCGCATTTATTCCCCTAATGGGGTTTATAGATCACCCCTTTCTTATGTATTTCTTCAGGTTATCCCATGTAGTTTTAAGTGCGATCATGTTAAAGAATTTTTCAATAATGATGTTATATTCCATGTTTTAAGTTGTAAAGAAATGTACCTAATTCCAAAAGAAACTAGACTTATTGATCTTTTGGGTTGAATTAATTGTAATTTTATGTGATAAATCACATGTTAATGTGTAATAAAGGGAAGTGTTATTATAGGAGGTGCTGTTTATTCTCGTTTTTAATACCGATCATCACCAGATCATGCTACAATGGTTCTTAAGCATTGTTTTATACCCTAAGCTTTGGTGTTTCTCTATAAGGTAGGTTGATTTTTAAGTCCCCATACTCTATTTTATTCATTTTTTTAAGGTTTTAGATCCCATAGATGACTACTAAGAACCCTGTGGGGGTCAATATGTGGGTTTAAGTGGAAATAGGGGTGTTTTGGGTAGCTTACAGAGAATTCTCATTTGGAATTCCCAATCATATAGTGTGTAGTGAAGGGTAACATGCCACGTGTTCTTACTATTTAGGGAAGATGAACTTTTGGGGACTACACGCTGTGTACCAAGGGTACACACCATGTAGTTATCCTAGGTTATGTGTCTAATGGATATGGCCAAGAATTCCATGTTAAGGGACACAATCATGTGAAAGTACATAGCCAGGGACACAAAAACAGGGTTACATACATGGGCACAGGTTGAGGACATAACCGAGGGCCGAGTTATGAGATACATGCCGTGTAATCCCGTATAGCCAGTTAATCCATGTTGTAGAAGATATGACCATGTTTTTTGGAAGGTTCACATACTATGTAGACACTAGTACACATTGTGTAAATTTCTTGGGAACCTCCTCCAAGCGTATCTCCTTATTCGGGCCTCAGGTTCAGTCATGCGAGTATCCTATCCTAAAAAGTTTTCCATATAGAATGTGATGATATCCTTCATGGTGGCTCATGGGACATGAAATGGTGTAATTAATTCATGATTGAGAACGAGCAGTGATTGACTGTGGGAAGTTATCAGAGTGGATCACTGGAGGAATATCAAGGTTAATACCCTTCCCTATCACATCAAGATACAAGTCCTCTAGATTCATAGGCTGGTAGAGTGGTTCTACCCTGATATTAGGGAATGGGTTTCCCATACTTCTCAGACCGATAGATAAGGAACTCCCACAAAGCAGGCATGAGTCCTCTACCCATGGAGTAGTTCTCCAAGGTTTAACAATCCCTTGTCGTACTAGGTTGTGGGTCCCCCATATCATTTTTGTAGTTGGAGATGATGTTCCACTGTCACATTAGGTCATGGTCCCTCCATACTCGTTGTTTGGATAGATTTGGTACTCCCCTATAGTGCCAGGGTGTAGGTCCTCTATCCATAGAGTTGGTACTCTCCTATCTCACTAGGGTATGAGCCTTCCATACATGATGTTCTAGCAGAGTCGGTACACCCTTTTCATAATAGGGTGTGGTTCTTATATTATGGGGTTAGTACTCCCCTGTCATGTTAGGGTGTGGGTTCCCCATTGTGATCATATAAGAAGATAAGAAACTCTCCTATACACAGGGTGTGGGTCCTCTATCTATAGAGTGGTACTCCCCCATCCTCAAGTAGCAGTGGGGAGTGGGTCCTCCATGATATTTGGAGCTCCTTCAGTTATGGAGCATAGTTTCAAGGAGAAAGCCCCTCCACTTGTTATGTGTGAAACTTGGTTAGGAGGTAGTTATCCCTTGAATCGGTGAGGTTCAGGCCTCTCCATATGGGTAATACAGAGGTTTCGCAGGATGTTTAGAAGTTAATAATCCCTCAGCAACAGTGAATTAGTGAGGTATAGGTCCCTCCAATATCTCTTTATAGAGGATTCACATGGTTCATGGTCTAGAGTAGTGCTCCCTCAAATGCGTGCAATGGTGAGGGTGGACCTCTCCACTTGGGTTCCTATGGTCTTTTGTAGGGCGCAAGGTAGTGGTGATATGACCTCTAATGATGGGCACTAGAGTTTGACCCAAAGAGTTATTCTCAATGGAGCTTATCTCTCAGATGAGTTCCATCTGGGATGGTAGGGCTTGTGGAGTGGGAATTATCCTGGATAAGCGTTATCTTTGAGCCTCAAGTAGAATCATGTGGCTGGCTATGAGGATGGGAACTCACGAGACTTGTAGTATAAGATGAGTATATCTGGGTGATTCTGTTATTCCTTATGGTGATGTCACATAACTTTATTGACACACCATGTTGAGATGATCTAATTAGACATGTATAACCAAGGAGTGGTCAAGATAGAGTTTCTTGTCTCTCTTGCTTGGGTTCCCTTTGAATTGGGTCAAGAGGAATGTTTCCTTTCAGTTTCTCTATTTTATTTTGGGGTTTTGGGGGGCCTAATGGTTATTTTTATACTTATTCCCACATGGTATTTTATCATACATTTCATGTCTTGTGCAGATGATAGACCATTCAAAGGAGTCCCAAGAGGATCCATAGCAGATGGAGCTTAGTGAGCTAGATAGACTGAGGTATAAACTGGTGATGGACCAAGGTGAGTTCTGGTGGTTGAATTTGAAAATATTCCCCTCCTTCTGAGAAGGTTAGAATATTTTTTAGTTTTTGGTGGGATTGTATTTTTTTATGCTTTAAGTAATTTTTCTATACTCTGATTGTGGGATAGATGTATGAATGCATTTATATTTTAGTTTTTACTATCTCTGCACTGTTTCATAGAGATATATATGGGTGTGTGTATACAGATACCATAGGCTAAGGCCTCCCATGTATGTGATATTCCTACTCAACACTAGTCACTAGCCCCTATCCTATTTGAGGTGGTCTTGGGGTAGTAATGGCTCGGGCCCTGATGGGTCAGGTTGTGACATCACATGATAAAGTTCTAACCTCAGGTGTCTTTCCTTTTAATAAAAAACAAAAAAATAATATATATTATTTTTTGTTTTTATCATCTAGGTAAATATAATTTAACATTGAAAGTTTAGTTAAAAATAAAAAATAATCCACACTTTTAAAAAGTTTCTGTGGTTAATGTTATAAATTTTTATTGATATGATCATTATCCATATGAAATTAATTCTAAACTTAACTCTTCACATGTCCAACTCTTCACATGTTTAACTCTTTATTTTATTCATAATTTCATCTATCCAAATAGGGAAAATATTTATTATTGGATTTTCTATTGAAATATTTATTAATCAAGACCGTTTATATTTACATTATATTTTATATATATGTCAATATTATAATGGAATAAAAACTCTTGGTTCTGTAATTATTTATACACATTATCTCTATTTATTTATATTTACATTGTGATTTTATTATCTTATTAATTAATAATCATTTTCACCTTCATTTAATATCATGATTTGTCTATAATAGACAACTAGGTTCTGATTTTTACATCCTTTGTGGTTTCAATTGGGGATTCGATCCTGTTTTTCTCAACACATTATCAATACAAGTTCTTCCCATCTTGAGAGGTTTTTCAAATCAATAAATTAATATTTTCTATAGTGACCCATACTTTTTATACATATACATTACATCTTATTAGATAGATATTCATTACATAACATTACAATCCACACCAGAATCATATAGGTATAATATACTTGGAAACTTGAACACATAAACAAATGGTTCATAAGCGTCTCTTATTAAGTTATTCATAAATAGAAACCTTCTTAGACATAACATACTTAATACCTTTTTTCAAAACAAAGGGAAAGGAAACATAAGAAAATGTGACCTCAGATGCCCAGTAAGGGTAAATAAGGGAGATATCAATGATCACTTAAATATAACATGAGCATAAGGGTACAAGAACATGAGAATAACATTTGAAAACCATACCCTGCATATAAAAGTATTTTAAGTGGGTTAATTATAAACAACTTATTTATGTTACTTTGATTACAATTACATGTATACAATTTGATATATACATGTGTTTATCTTACCATAATAATGTCTATACTTCTGCATCCACTATATTTATGGTAATTTCATTAGATTACACATCGTATCAAAAATTTATAGCAATTACAAGGATATAATGAGAAACTAGAGATACCATGAAATTAATTTTAAAGATATTTTCTATGTTCCAGATACATCATACTGACCAGATATAGATGATACGCGACAATCTGCTGATGGGGATCATAAGCATTCAGAGTTATTCTCATGAAGTTTGCACTTGGTGATCTCAAGTATATGAGATCATTATTACATATCTTCCAATATAAACATCACATATTTTAGGTTTTATTGGTTTTTCCTATCTATAGAAATATGTATCGGTCTCCTGACTTTATATCGTTATCAATGTACTCCATTTGATCGTGTGCTTTGATACAAGGAAAAAAATAATGACATTGAAGTTGTAAGATCCAAAAATTTTCTAGAGATGTCTCGAGCTTGGTTTTAGGTATTATTTTTACTTGTTTTAAGTATATTTTTCTTGGGTTTTATATTAGGTGTTTTTGGGTGAAAGTTGGGAAAATTTAAAGGAAGAAGGGAAGTGCACGGTTGGCACACTGTTTGACCAAACCGTGCGCCCTGACCCAATAAACCACACAACCCCTCATAGAGAGAGATTGCACGACTAGTGCATAGTTTTTCAAATAATTCACCCACTTATGTGAAACTTTGAATCCCTCTAGAAGAGGATCAATGTTTGGAAAATTATGTCCCCTTTCCCAGGAAACCATGAACATGTTTTTAATTAACCCTAAATTTAGATTTAAAATTTTTGAACCCTATATTTTAACACCAAATTGACCCTATCTCAACTATAATCTATTTCTCTCATTTTTGGAGGATCCTAGATGAATTACTAAGGCTTTTTACCTCCATTCATTACAATTCAAAGTCTAGATTTAAGATCTTCACCTCTCCTGGTAAGAAGATCTTATTCCATGTGGTTTCCTTATTCTCTCTTCATCTCTCCCTCATCTTTTGGAGGGATGTTATTCTCTATTTTGTTAGATATATATATAGATTTTTAGGATCTAGATCTAGGTTTTTTGGATCTAGATCTAGGATTTTAGTATCTTGATTCGTTGATTTTGGATCTAGGTTTCAGATCAAGATCTCCATTATTCATCACATTCTTGATCATTTTGCTTCAATTGGGGATTTATGTTGGTGATCATTGGTCAATAACTTCGAGGTAGGTGGTCTATTATTCAAATACCAAAGTATTGATTTCAATTAAATGTATGAAATTGTAGATTTTTTATTGTATGAATAGCAATTGATTTTTTTAAATTGAATTAATTAATTTGGTAAATTAATTAATTAATAAATTGTGAAATTGGGGATATTGAGATTGAGAATTGAATAATTAATTTTTTAATTAATTATAAGATATTGGGATTGTGAATTGAATAATTAATTGTTGAATTAATTATGGGATATTAGGATTTTGAATTGATTAATTAATTGTTGAATTAATTAATGGAGATTGTTGTTTTTATACAATTGATTAAATGAGATTAATTAATTTTTGAATTAATTAACGGGTTATTTTGATTGTGGAATTGAATCAATTAATTGTTTTTTTTGTTTTCATGCAATCGATTGAATTGGATTAAGTAATTGGTGAATTAATTAATGGAATGCTGTGATTGTGAAATGCAGTATTTTGATACTTTTGATTGTGTGATATTCTTGTGTGGGACATGGTGTGCTGCTTCCAAATCCCATAATGATAAATTGATTGATAAACATGTGTGGGAAATGATATACTACATCCAAATCCCATAGTGATAAATTGATTGATAAATGTGTGTGGGACATGATCTAATACTTCCAAATCCCATAATAATAAATTGTTTGATAGATGAGTGTGAGACACAGACTGCTACTTCAAAATCCCATGGGGGCCTAGGCATGTCGACTTAAACCCAAAATGTTGGAATTGGACCATGGTTCCAATTAGGTGTATTATAAATTGAAATGATATGGATTATGAAATCAAATTATTATAATGAATTTTGAAATGGTCATGTGATATGGTTTAGAATCTGGCATGGACCGAAGCAAGTATTGAAAGTTTGGGTGTCCTCAGGAACTAAATGGTTTATGTGGTTAAGTAAAGAGTAATTGAATAAATGTAACTACTTAATTTATTGCTTTTATTTATTCTTTATACAATTGCATACACTGTTTTGACTAGATATTGTTTTACATATTGTTAGTGGTGAACTAATGAGTTTTACTCACACACTACTCAGGCTGCTTAATCGGCACCCAAATAGATTTCATGTTTTTAGGATAGGTAAAGGGAAGGGTCCCTATATTAGATGGATAATTAAGGATGAATCTTGGATGAGGGAACTAGACATGGTTCAGGTCATGCTTGGGAGTTGTTAGTGTCTTTATTTATTTTATTTTTTTCATATTGATACTTGACATGTATTAGAATGGCATACCTATTGTTTAGTTTTGGATAGTGTATTTCCTATTTTGGTTATCATATGATATTTGTGTTATTCTGGTTATGGTTATATCATTTGGTTATTTCTATTTATTTCTGTTGTAGTGATACTTTTATAAAGAGGGTATTTTCTCCACATGATCAATATTACACCATAACTTCCAGTTGGAATCCTATAGAGTACGAGGAGGCATGCCTGAGGTCACATAGTGAACTAGCTCAGGGCACTGATGTGTAGATCCTGAGTTGGGATGTTACAAAGTGGTATCATAGGAGTTTATTTTATTTTATTTTTTCTTTATATTTGTTAAAGGTTTATTGAAGAATGGGATGAGTTGGGCCTTGGTTAAGAGCTCTTGAATGGGAGTATCTAACTCATGTACGAGGGTAAAATTCAAGTACCTAAGGTGGGATTTCTATTATTTATGTTTGTTTTTATAGTTGATGTTATTTCACCTTGGGTGATTCACTTGTTGTGTGATGTGATTATTGTTTCAAAATTTTTATCAAGATTTGAATCATAGCCTAGTATGACATGATAGTTGATTATGCATGCATTATTCTAGTCACTTGGGATTATTTTGTGGTATGCATCATATTAGGCATCCATAAAAAAACGGGTTTTGGGTAAGTTGTTGAAATTGAACTATTTTTTATTGCATGTGAAAGTGAACTAAAAATTGGTGTCTAATGAGAAACATTAATTTGATAATGTGTTTACCTATTGTTAACCATGACCTAGATGTAGGATGTTTAAGGTTAGTGAGAGCGCCCCAATTTTGACCATGTGGAGGAAAAAGGGGGAATGGCTTGATATGGCCTTTTATGAACCCCTTTTGTTAAATGTGTTAATTTTGTGTTATTTATCCTAATATGTGTGTTTGTAATTGTAGATATATGCCTCCAAAATGAATCTTGTTGATAAGAAAATAGGTGGACATGGTTGGAGATGCTCCTCTAGTAGTGGAACTTGAGGCACCGGTAGTGACAAGTGAGGAAGTTAGAGAGAACTTCCAATAGAACTTAGCTCAATTTATTAAATTCATGGAAAGTGACCTAGGGAGGGTTGTGAAAAGCATCTATGATCTAATAAAGGATTTCCAGTTGCATCACCCTCTAACTTTCACTAGAGAGCATGGACCTAAGGTAGCTGAATTCTATATTGAGTCAAACCTTACCATATTTTACCACTTGGAGAATCCTACTGAGAAGAGAGTCAAATTGTTAGATTACATACTATGTGGTCAAGAAAAGTGTTGGTGGGACATCTAGACTTGGGATGGTCAGCTGGATAATATGGAGTGGAAGGTATTTCAGCAGAAATTTTTGGAGCACTTTTATCCTGAGATTCTCAGGTAGTAGAGAGCAGCCAAGTTCATGTAGTTGACTTAGGGGAGTATGTTTGTGATGGACTATGTTGGATTCTTTACTGATTTGAAGTTATTTTCTGTAGTGTTTTTAGGGGATGAGGATACTTTAGAAAAATGGTTTCAGAATGGGCTTAAATGTGAAATTAAATCCTAGGTGAATATCTTCACGCTGAAGAAGTTTTTAAAAGTGGTGAATTAAGCTCTCATATATTAGGGGAACATAAAGGAGGATTCCAGTGGAGGACAAACAATTCCCACTGAATGGTTATAAGGTATTACTTTTGAGAGCAGGAAGAGTTTCTATGAGAATTTAAGATAGGGTGATATTTAGAAGAGTAGCTAAAGAGAAGGGTCGGTTATACAAGACCTTGTTCATGTGATCTGTCACCAGTGTGGTTGGGACACTTCCAAAGATAGTTCCTTGAGCACTGGTAGAGTGTAGAGGATACAAAAAAATGGGATATCTATAGAGGTTATACAAGAAACCATGACTGACGGGAATCAATGGACAACTAGACAGAACTAGAGTACGAGAAGGAGTTGTTTTACAGCGTATCAGTCTGGCAGTTGGAGTTATACTAGATTTGGCAGTAGAGGAAGTAGACATGGTGCTTATAGGAAATAGTGCCCATATCATCAGAGTGGTGAAGCTTAGGGGACTCATACTACATCATAGGGAAGAGGGGTAGGATAGTTACATGTCATACAACCTACACTTGTGGATAGAGAGTCTTGAACATCGACTATAAGAGGTAATATTATTGTAGGTTCTACGCTATTTAGTTACTTATTTGATATTTTTTCCTCTCATTCCTTTATTTCTAAACAAATTGTGAATGGTTTGAGCCTGGCGGTGGAGTTTATGAGTGGGGTGTTAATAATGGATACACCTTTTGGAGTACAATTGAGATACATCTATTTTTATAAAGTGTGTTCTATTGAGGTTGGGGGTGTCATTTTATATGGGAACTTTATATTCTTTAAATGTTAGGATTTGAACTAATTTTGGGTATGAATTGGTTTTTAGCATACCAATACCACATTGATTGTTACCATAGGAGAGCGGCTTTTACATCTCTTAAGGGTGACAATTATATTTAGTGAGGAGAGTGGGATATCTAGGGAGGTCATGCGAGGATAGTTCATCAGTAATTGGGGGATCTCACCACCCAGTTTTCTAGTATATTGCTGGATGATGAGGGTGTAAAGAAGGATGACTTTACACCCATAGTGGATAGGTTTTAATATGTTTTTCCTGAAGACTTGTTAGGAAAACCACCTAAGAGATATGTGAAATTTAAAATTGAAATCATGCTGGGGGATAAGCCATTTTATATTCCACCATATAGAATGGAACCAACAAAGCTTCAAGATCCCAATAATCAGGTGGAAGAGAATATGGATAAGGGGTTTATCCATCTGAGTACACCTCCTTGGGGTTATCCAATCTTGTTTTCAAATAAGGATAATGAGACTCTGTGCTTATGTGTTGATTAATAGAAATTGAACTAGATGACTATGAAGAAATTGTATCCTCTTTCACGTATTGATGATATATTTGACTAGTTTATGGGGGCTTGTGTTTTCTCTAAGATTGAATTGAGATCAAGGTTTCATCAGTTGTGAGTTCGACCTTCAAATATACCTAGGACTACTTTTAGAAGAAGATATGGACTTTACGAGTTCATCGTAATTCTTTTTGGGTTGATGAATGCTCATACTATGTTTATGGACTTGATGAACATAATCTTCCATATATACTTGGATCAGTTTGTGGATTGCATATTTCTGTACTCCAAGACTCATGAAGATCATGCCCAACATCTTTACATCATCCTGAGTACACTAAGTGAGCATCAGCTATACTCCAAGCTATCTAAGTTCTAGTTTTGGATTGATAAGTTACACTTATTGGGTCACATCATTTAGGATTAATGTGTGTTAGTAGACCCAAATAAATTTCAGGTAGTTGCATCTTGGTAGAAGCCTAAGAACATTTTTGATATCCACATTTTTTTGGGATTAGCAAGCTATTATTGGAGATTAATTTGGGACCTTTTCCATTTAGAATAACCTATTTAGGGATTTACCAATAAGGGTATAATGTTTTAATGGTATTTAAAATGTGATACTTCCTTCTAGGAGTTTAAGAATCTCTTGAAAATGACATAAATATTGATCCTACCCGATCTAGGGGAGGATTATATGGTGTTTTTTTGATGCTTTTGGGATCGGGATTGGAGTAGTGTTGATGTAGGGAGATTGAGTTGTGGTATATGGGTCTCAGCAGTTGAGGCCACATGAACAAAATTACCCTACACATGACCTCTAATTAGTTATTATGATTTATAATTTGAAGTGTTGGTGGTATTATCTATTGGGATAAAAGTTTAATATGTATATGGATCACAAGAGATTAAAATATATCTTTTTGAATCAAGACTTGAATCTACAACAACGGAGATGGGTTGAGTATATGCAGTCATTTGTCTTTGATCTAGAATATACGCCTGGGAAGGGGAATAGTGTTACTGATGCTCTAAGTAGGAAAACTCAGACTTAGGCAGTTCAAGAGTCTAATGCTAAGGGGAATATGAAGACTTTACTAGCTAAGATACATGTTTTGGTTCAGAAGATCCAGGAACAAATGACTCTAATATTAGTTTTAGTAGAGTATACCCTTTTGAGATGGATCAGGGATAGACAATATGAGGATCCAAAATGATTATCCTTGAGGGAAATCCTTGAAGGTGGGGAGTCACCTTTATATTGGAGCATATATGAGGATAATATCATCTATGTTATGAATAGGGTTGTTGTGGATACAAGTATGTGGGAGGAGCTGATGCGATAATTTCATGCCTCAAAGTGGTAAGGGCATCTAGGAGTGACCAAAATGTACCATGACCTATGATGATAGTTTCAGTGGCCAGACATGAAAAAATAGATTGTAGGGTTCATGAAATGATGCTACACATATCAATAGGTGAAGGCCAAGAATCAACAACCTGGTATTTTACTACAGCCGTTTCCCATTCCTAAATGAAAGTGGAAAGATGTTACCATGGATTTTGTGGTGGGTATCCTAAGGATGACTCAAAAGAATAACTCAATTTGGGAGATTTTATATCATTCTACAAAGGTTTCTTATTTCTTACTAGTATGGGAGACTTTATTAGTTCAGAAATTGGGAAATTTATACATTCAATAGACAGTCCATCTGCACGGGGTTCCCTAAACTATTGTTTTAGACCATGAATAACATTTTACTTTTCACTTTTGGTAGGGATTGCATAAGGAACTTAGTGCACAAGTCTTAATGAGTATGGATTTTCACTCATATATTAATGGGCAGTCATAGCATATGATAC
The DNA here is from genome assembly GCA_963277665.1 of Viscum album. Lineage (NCBI taxonomy): Eukaryota > Viridiplantae > Streptophyta > Magnoliopsida > Santalales > Viscaceae > Viscum > Viscum album. The sequence continues at coordinate 1,448,170,272 of OY728136.1, forward strand.
AGGTGCTAGAGGATATGCTTCAAGCATGTGTCCTAGACTTTGGTGGGTTTTGGTAGAAGCACCTAGCTTTGGTAAAGTTTTCCTATAATAATAGCTATTAAGAAACTATATAGATGGCACCATACAAGGATCTTTATGGTAGGCCATGCAGATCACCTTTGTGATGGATGGAGGAAAGTGAGTCAATTTTTTTTGGACTGAGTCTCATGAAAGAGATGTTATAGAAGGTTCAGTTGATTCAGAAGTGTATGAATATAGCTCAGAGTAGACAAAATTCATATGCTAATAGACATCAATGACCCCTATAGTTTATAGAGGGTGATTTTGTATTCCTTTAGGTGTCACCTAGGTTGGGTCACTACAGAATTCAGATACAGGGAAAGTTAGCACTTAGGTTTATTGGACTATTTGAGGTTGTGGAGAGAATCAATCAGGTGGCATACCAATTAGCTCTTCCACATAGGTATAATGCTATGAATGATGTCTTTATTATTTCACAACTTTGGTAGTATCACCCCGACCATTCTCATGTGATCGATGTGGATGATGTTGAGCTTGAGACTGATACATCCTTTGAGGAAAATCAAATACGTGTGTTGGATCGTAGTGAGAAAGTGTTATGGGGAAAGACCGTGTCGATAGTTCTTGTATTATGGAAATATGGGCATGTGTAAGAAGAAACTTGTGATAGGGAAGCAGATATGTGGGCTTAGTGTCCTGATATTTTTGACTCAGAATCTTATAGATTCTTGGGAATAAATCTCAAGGATGATTTTTTATAAGGTGGGGATATTATAATTTCCCAAACTTTTTTAGAGATGTCTCGATATTGGTTTTAGGTAATCTTTTTCCCTGTTTTTATTAAATTTTTCTTTCTTTTTATCTTGGGTGTGTTTGGGTGAAAATTTGGGAAAATTGGAAGGAAGAAGGGAAATTCACGGTTAGCGCATGGTTTTCCCAAACCGTTTTCCTTATCCCAACAAACCGTGCAATCCCTCACAGATATGGATTAAACATCTAGCACACAGTTTTTCAAACTGTTCCCCCTCTTAGAAGAAACTGTGACCCCCCTAGAAGAGGCACACAATTTAGGTGCATGGTTTGGAAAACCATGAACCCCTAACTAGGAAACTATTCATGGGGTTTTAATCAGCCTGAAATTTAGATTTAAAATTCCTGAACCCCCATATTATCCTTAAATCGACCCTAGATCAACCATAACCTATTTATATTATTTTCTGAGGATCTCAAAAATATTATTAAGGCTTCCAACCTCCTTTATTCATGATTCAAAATTCAAATTTAAGACTTGAACCTATCTCGGTAAGAAGATCTTATCCCATGTGGTTTCCTTATTCTCTCCCATATCTCCCTCATCTTTTGGAAGGATGTTATTCTCTATTTTTTTGGATTTAGATCTAGTTTTTAGGATCTATATCTAGTTTTGTTTGATCTATATATAGGATTTTTTGATCTTGATTCATTGATTTTGAATCTATGTTTCATATATAGATCCCATTCACCATCACATTCTTGATTATTTCGCTTCAATTGGGTATTTCCATTGGTGAGTGCTGGTCAATGAATTCGAGGTAGGTGTCCTATTATTCAAATCTAAAAGTCTTTATTTCAATGACATGTATGTAATTGTATAATTGGTATTGGATGAATAAAAATTGAGTTTATTAAATTCAATTAATTAATTTGGTAAATTAATTAATTAAGGGATTTTGAAATTGGGGATATTGAGATTGTGAATCGACTAATTAATTGTTGAATTAATTATAGGATATTATAATTATGAATTGAATAATTAATTGTTGAATTAATTGGGATATTGGGATTGTGAATTGATTAATTATTTTTTGAATTAATTAATTGATATTTTTGGGTTTATACAGTTAATTGAATGAGATTAATTAATTTTTTAATTAATTAATGTGTTATTGTAATTGTAGAATTGAATCAATTAATTGATGAATTAATTAATTTATTGTTGTGTTTATGAAATATATTGAATTGGATTAATTAATTAGTGAATTAATTAATGGAATGTTGTGATTCTAAAATGTGATATTGTTATACTTGTGATTGTGTGATATTAGTGTGTGGGACATGGTATGCTGCTTCTAAATCCCATAGTAAAAATTGATTGATAAACATATACAAGACATAATCTGCTGCTTCCAAATCCCATAGTGATAAATTTATTGATAAACATGTGTGGGACATGGTTTGCTTCTTCCAAAGCCCATAATGATAAATTTTTTGATAGATGAGTATGGGTCATAGACTGCTGCTTCAAAATCACATGGGATCCTAAGCATGGTGACCTAGACCCAAAATGTTAGTATTGAACCATAGTTAAAATTAGGCATATTATAAATTAAAATGAAATGGATAATGAAAGAACTTGTGTTATAATTAATTGTGAAATGGTTATGTGATATAGTTCAGACTCTGGCATGATAAGGAGCATGAATTGATATTTCGGGTGTCCTCAAGAATCTGGTGGTTTATATGGTGATGTAAAGAGTAATTGAATAAATGTAACTATTTAATTTATTTCTTTTATTAATTATTTATAAAACTGTATACACTATTTTACATGATATTGTTTTAGACATCATTGGTAGTGGTCTATTGAGTTGCACTCACATCCTAATTAGGATGCCTAATTTGTACCCAAATAGATTTTATGGTTGTAGGATAGGTTTAGGGAATCATCCCAATTTTAGATGGATGATTTGGGATGAATCTTTGATGAGGGAAACAAATGTGGTTCAGGTCCTCCTTTGGAGTTGTTAGTGTCTTGATTTATTTTGGGTTTTTCATATTGACACTTGATATGTATTGGCATAACATACCTATTGTTTAGTTTTGGATAGTGTATTTACTATTTAGGTTATCATGTGATATCAGTGTTATTCTATTTATAGTTATATAACTTGGTTATTTCTATTTATTTCTATTGTAGTTCTACTTTTATAAATAGGTTATAGTCTCCCCATGATCGATATTAGACCCTCAGTACTAGTTGGAAGACTCTAGCATATGGGGATGCATGCCTTTATTCACATAGTAAATTAGATCAGGGCACCCATGTGTGGCACTCGGGTTGGGACATTATAGAAGTTGTGGTGAGGTAGCCTGTGTTGGATACATTATTTGTGGTATAACATTGGTTGGATGATAAAGATAGTATTTTTCACTTACGAGTTGATGAAGTAATCTCTCTGTCTTAGTTGATTAGGGTGTTAGTACCTTCCTAAATCCATGACCATGATAGTTTAAGGTAATTTTGTTCAGTTAGATCAATAAATAATAAAGCAAGAATGGATGATAACACAAGCTATGAATCCTACTTTATGAGGTATTTTAATACATATATTATATTACATGATGCATGTTCATAGGAAAATTTTTCTTTACTATAAAATTTCCTTATCTCCTTAAGGGCCTTGATGGGATGATAGAATTTAATCCTGGTCTATGAATAGTATTCACTGCTATCGAGATAGGGGTATATAGGTTCACACATAATAGAATATTCAATATTTTTCCATATTCTGTTGAATAGGTGTATAGGACATAGTAGGCCCCATCATTGGGTCTGAGATGCATTTGAGAATAAATGATCACTAATGAATAAATAAATTCATTATTATTTGAGTAAAAAATAATTAGGTTGAATTTATTTAGTCAAAATATTCACAAGGTATTATGTGAATACATGGGAAAATATTATACGAACAAATATCATTTTGATATTCAAGGTTCGTTTAATATTACAAGGTCATTCTATGGGAGGTTCGGGGTTCAAATCCTGGGAGTCCGCTTTCAGGGTGAGCCTCTCCCCTGGGATCCACCCACCTTGCCGGGTTGCCCGGACTCATCTAGGCAGTCAAATTGAGGCGTATCCCAATTGCTAACAGATCACTGTGATGGACCATCACTGCCGGGCTGTTACCCTCGGGACGCTCTGCCATCTCGATGGGCAACGACTCCTTCCCCGACTGGGGAACTGCCTCCAGGTGCTACCTCTTCGTGGGGGAAGGGGGTTTCTCTATGTGGAGGGTTCTAAAAGGCCACACTGGGGAATTCCCGTTTTTAGGAAAAAATATTACAGGAATTAAAAATCAATTTAATAACTCAGTTTTATCATATAAAATATTTATTATATATTTTTCACCAAACTAGGTTAAATAACCTAAGAGGGGGGTGAATTAGGGTATGAACTATTAAAACTACTACCCATTTGTATCTTGTTTCACTATTAACTAAAACACTCTTTTATCCCTTTCTAATATCAATGTATGAGAAGAAATGAAAAAATGCATGAGACACAAAAATTTTACTTGGTTCACCAGAATTGGGCTATGTACAAGAAGGATACACAGACAATGTGCCTATGTACCAAGTCCATGAAAGCACACCACTTTTACAAATTTTTGAGTGGACTCACTATCCCTCCTGGTTTACAACCAATCACAATTTGAAAGCTCACTACTCTCAATTAAAGTGTGCTCACTGCTCCTTTATAAGATTGTTATATTGATCAGTTGAATTAATATGTTTTAAACCTCATTTTGTGCATCATTAAGTTCCACTTTTATCCACTTTATGAATTCCACTTTACCACAAAATTATAGGGCTATACCTTCTGATTCACATAATATTCACTTTTTAAAAAATACCCACTTTCTCAAAACCATTTTCACAACTTTCGTGAAACTAAAAAAATCATTCATGAAACATTTCAAACCTTTGAGAAAATTTACCTTTTAGGAAAATCACAACCTTTCTCAAAACGTTCTAATATTTTATGAAACTTCATTTATTTATGAAACTAATACTCTTATGAATCCTTCGCACAAGGAAATATTTTTTGAAATTCCTTTATGAATTCAGAGCCTTTTTATTTTCATTAAGGCTTTCTCTCTTGAAATGAGGGGGGTAACCAACTATTTATATATGTTACCTCCCCTTTATGAAACTTTCAATATTTCCACCACCTTTTCACAAAACCCTTTTTTCTATTTCACAAAACTCCATTTCTTCATGAAACTTCATAGAAATTTTCCATTTGAAAAACTTCCTCTTAATCACGTAACTTACTATCTTTCCTTCACAACCCAACCATATTTCATGAAACATTCTTTCAAAAAACTTCAAACCTTCATGAAACCAAACATTCACAAGACTCCAAAAATTCATGAATTATAGGCCTTTTCCATATTTTAACGAGGAAAACCTGGAAATAAAACTTTTGGAAAACTTGTCCCTTCCTCCAAATTTTGGACCCCAAAAATTTGGAACACTGGGAAATGACACGACCTTGTACACACAATATTATATACCACTTCTAGATCTTACATACCTCTGTCCTGATTCCTTTTCAACATAATTTGTCAAAAATTGTGTTAGAACTCTACAACTAACCTTTTAAACCTTCTTTTTCAACAAGCACAATCAACCCAAAAACACTACAAGGTTACCTTGATGGATTTTTTACAATATATATTAAAATAAGGTGATAAAATATAAATGATATTTATGATTCAATTAGTTCATCATAATGATTCATTTGTATCTTATTTAGTGGGTGTTGGATATACAGAGGTTAAGGAACCCTTTCCTAGTATTTTACCTCCCACTATATAAGTAGAGGAGAGAATCTCATTCCCATGACTATTTATCCATTTAGAATTTAGAGATTATATCTCCTACCACATCCTAGAGAGAGGAATAATAATTCCAAGAATTTTATCCAAGAACCTATTCTCGGATCAATGGAAGGGATTCATGGTGATCACCACAACGCCGAAGGATTCATCGGAGCTCTGCAATAGCACCCATAATTTGATGATCGGTATTCACATAGACTCTTAAAAAATGTGTGGATGATCTATATGGGGTTGAGCTCAGATAATTAAACAAAATATATTTGGAAACAAGTGACAATAAAATATTTTTTTTAATTCAAATAAGGTAATAATTCAGTTTCATTTTGTGCTTTATTAATTCATTTGAGATCCTTGGACCTCTACCATGGCTTGGATCACCAGAGACAATGGAGTTTTTCTGTTATGGTGATAAAATTTTTGAATCCCTAACCAACTAGATTATACTTAATTCCTCATTAATAAGAATTTATATCATAACAATCACATGATTTTTTTGAGCCAAGAAAAAAATTAATTTTCCCTAAATTTGAGTAGAGGGCTTCATTTCAGTCCCAAAAAAACCACATGTCAATTCTAATACTAAATGAACAAGTTACATCCATTCAAAAAATTTAATATGGATCACAATTGGTTATCCAGGTGTTAAAATTTTAGAACAATATATATATATATATATGTGTGTGTGTGTGTGTGTGTGTGTTTGTGTTCTTATTTTTATGGTGTTTTTCGGTGACCCTACCATTTCCATCCAGGTTTTGGATGGAATCCAGTATTCTGGTGGCCAAAATTCCTTTTTACAGTTGGTTATAATTTCAAGCAGGTGTGGAATTCCAAAAACAAAACAAATACTATAAAATTGGCTATTGATTTTAATAAAAAATAAAATGGGGCAATAGGATTCCTTGGAAGCTTCTGGTTAAAAGAAACTTTTTTAACCAAGAGGAGCGGCAACATGACCTTTTAAGATAAGAATAATATATATATGTGTTTTTGTTTGTGTGTGTATAAAGTATGGTTCAAATTCTAGAGGAATCCCACCTGTCACCATCCTCCTTATCCACGTCAGTTGACACCATGGATGACCCCCCGGTCGTCGCCCTTGCCTCCTCCCGGTCATCCACTGCCACCGCCAGGTCCTACCACTGCACATTAGGTCACCTCTCCCACTTTAAGTTTATCCAAACTCACCCTATGATACCTTGTAACATCCCATTACCTTATTTAAAGCATTATTTATCTCTCTTTTTGTTTAATTTTTTGTTTGAGTGTGTTTTGAAACTTTCAGGGATGGAGACCATTTTTTGGGGAAAATGAACTAAAGTTCAGGGAGGTATGTTTGTTTAATTTAATGGAGTTAGATTATATACGTATAAAAGGATTTTGAGGTACCTCCTTGGGTTTGGAAAGCTTAGTAGGTTTTTTGGGTCTTTTCTGCAAAATTTGGAATGTGAACTGTCTACTGGATGCTTTCATATTGTGAACCGATTACACAACATGAATCTGTTTTCAGGCATATGATATAAACTAGTTCAGTGTGTGAAATTTTTACAAGATGTGAAACTAGTTCACATCATGAAAAGGTTGATCAGATAATTTTTTTTATCCAAGATAACACCCTTTTCAACATATCTTGTAAATTGTGAAATTCACATTTTGAAAGGATTTCACATCGTGAATGGTTTGAATCCACTAGTTTTAACCATATTGAACATATGATTTCATTTTCATTCTACATTAAAGATTATATATTGAAACCTAAGAGCTCTCCCATGCAATTTTAGGGATCTCTGGTCATTTCAGATCATGTATTTTGGCAATTAATCTTCATGGTGGATGCACTGCATCTCTCCAGATAAGTGATCTTTCTACTTATTTGTTGTCATTAGTTGCAGTAGCACCATTGTGATACATGTTCAAATCTATTGATCTTGGGTTGTTTTACTTCATGAACCTTTCTAGATATGATGTGTGATATTCTTTCGAGAGCCATTTCTTTGTTGGTTGCAGTGTAACAATTGTGTTTTCTCTAAAGTATGTGTGCAATAACCTCTCTACCGACCTTGGTTATTATGGAATACAATTATGACGTGTGGTAATCATAGGTAGGGCCTCTTTTTGTTATTATAATTTCCTTCTAGTGTTTGTGAATCTAGTTGTGGGCATATGAGACTTGAGTTTGAGGTAGGCAGTTCTGACTCTAGCCTGTGTTGGATGAACCTTGATTGGTTTGGTTTTATAAACTACTTTATAAATAAAATGGATTGATTGATTGATTGATTTCTGTGTGTGTGTGTGAAAATGTATTTTTGTTAAAAGTTGGGGATTCACTTATTTTGATAAAAGGAAAGTAATTTTTAGATCATTGTGAAATGGGTTTGTGAAATGGTTTTCAAATCATTTTTTGATGAAACGGTTTGGAAAATATTGCACGTGGGAAGAATTGGGTACTTAGTTGGAAGGTGTTGTAATAGGACTCATCTATTGATATCATCAGGGTGTTCACTCATGGGGTCTTCCTCTACTCCCTAGGATTGTTGTTATAGGGACTTGTTAGACCTATTAGAGGGTTAACTTTATTGGGTGTTCCTCTACACTCTAGTTTCGATGCATATGACTAGAGACTTGATGCACATGATTTTCTATGTCTGGGTACTAATGTCCAAGCTAGCCTAACCTGTTGTGATCCTTAGCATGATGTTACCTATGATTTTGGTTTTCCTATTTTTGTATTTGATATGATACATGATACATTATTTGAACTATTTTGATATATATATATATATATATTATTTGAAACTTTTTTACCTCGATTATTTAGAACTCTAAAAAAAGGGAAATGTTTTACCATGATTTTGAAATAAAATATATTTAGCTAATTATCATGGCTTGTTTTCTTTAAAGTTGATAATGTTCATATTTTTTACAAAGACTTGTTATAGAATACCTTGGTGGGATCCTACTGAGCATGTTATCTCACACCATGCCCACCCATTAGATGGTGAATAGACCTTATTATGTATTTTGATATAGGAATGGAAAGGTGTCGTAGTTAGGCAACAATGTTTTTGTTAGCTGAGTTGGGTAGCTGGTGGTGAGATAGAGGGATATCATTCACTTATCACATAGAATAAATTTTTCTCATTTTGGGTTTTGTCCTTTTTTTTGGACTCATACCTTGGAGTTTTTCTAGTTTCTTTTGGGTTGTATCGCTTTTATTGTTTCCTTTTAGTTATGAAATATATTTCATATTTTACTCTTCCACCATTTCTTCCTTTTATGTATATATATGTTATGTTGTCAACTTCATATTGGGTAAAATCATTCACTTTGGTTATTGTTGATTTCAGAGTTCTAGTCACCAGCCCATGGGGATCGGGAATTCCCTTTGGGTATGTGACTATTAGGGTTTAGTATTGGTTTGTGTGGGTATCTAGGTCGGTTCATCACATTTTGGTATCAAAGGTTGTTTGTATCCAATTTTGGGAAGTTGGTAGACTAGAGTAGGATTATCGAGACTGAAGAGGTAGGTTGTAGTGAGTTCCTAGCCATATCTTTCTGTGACTAGACTCAAGTTACCATGAAATGTTGGGATGTGTCCCATATTTTTAGTTATTGTTATTAATCTTAGTTTTTTCTTATGTTTTTTTGGTTTGAACTCAGATTTTTCCAATACCTTGACCACTTCTTCTATTTTCTATGTGCAGTGATATGACTATGATATTTCTTCCAAATGTTCCTTAGTATCATGCAGTGGATGATCCTTAGGGGAATATTCCTTTGGGTTAGAATCTTATAGAGACAGTCATGTGGGAATTTTGTGTCATGGACTAAAATGTACTACAAGTCCATAATGCAATTTTTGAGGTACAAACAGAAGCTAGAGGAGAAAGGGATCAATCTTGGGAGTTATTATTTGAGAAACCATCATCCTTTATAGGTATTAATGAACCTAAAGAGGTGAAGGATTTACTAGAAAATATCGATCAAATCTTTAACTTCCGGGATACACCTAAGAGTATCATGGTGAAGTGAAGAATGTTTGGAATTAAGGATCCCAAAAAGAAATGGTGGATGGTACGGGTAGATAGACATGTGGTATTGGATTGAATGTTTTTTATGATTCTCTTATTACAGTAGTAATTTCTAGAGTCTATGATGATGGTGAAGTCTCTATATTTCCTCTCCTTTCAATAGGGATAGTATTCAGTGTTAGTGTACACTAATCATTTCACAAAGCTAGTTTTTTTTCTTTAGATTTAGTAAAGAATGATTAGATGAAGGCTTAGATGTACCGACATGGTTTGAAACTGGATATAATATTGTAGGTATTTATGATGAATCTTTTTAACAATGGATAGCTGGTAGATAGGGATATGATGACATAGATGTATATGTAAGGTAAGGTTTTTCATTATTACCCTTCTCTTATACCCATTGAAAACTCCAATGGCATATAAGGAAGGGATTAGAAGTGGAATGAGCATCACAGGGGTGGTGGGGGTAGTTCTCAACAACATGAATCCTCTACATCATCATCTATAACCAATAGTGTTCCATTGAACTGCTATCAATGTGGAAAGGTCATACACACCCAATGTTCTTGTTATGTGACTAAAAATATTTATAATGGTTGTGAACACTACGACCATCTACATAGATTTTTTCAGGCCATGTCTATACCTCGTTATGGTCAGGAATCTTCATCTCCAAAGGATAATGTGGCACAATCAGATGCTTCAAGGATTATAGGGATCCATACACAATCCTTGAGAGTGAATCACCTTCATGAAGTAGATGAGTTTCTGATGGAGTTTGACATGGGCCCAACGATAGTGAGAGGTACCATCTTTATTGAATCTTTTATAGAGGATTATTTATTTGATATCATTTCCTCCCACTCATCTATTTATTTATATTTTATTGATATGATTAAACTTATAACATTGATCATTTAATTTTTTATGGAGTTATCTACACCTATTGGGAAGAGTAAAGAGCAGGGGTTTTGATGTCCTTGTTCCCTTTCAATAGATGATACAAAGTTAGTCTACAATTTCCTCATTCTCGATCAGGATATGTTTGATGTCATCATCAGGATGGATTGACTTATTTCTCGCCGTGATGAGATTGATCATTATCATTGATGTGTCTTTTTATTCATTGTTGATGTGGGATCTTAGGTGTTTCAAGGAGAGTGAGATCTAATGTCTGGTCATACATGACCTTCCCACCCAGAGCTCAAGAGTTTTTTGTCTACCATTGCAGTTGATTCCAATGACATTTCTTCTATTATTGATCTTCCCACTATTGTTCAGGGATTTCCTAAAGTTTTAACCGAATACTTCTTTAGTCTTCCTCTAGAAATGGAGGTAGAGTTAACAATTGATCTGGTGATAGGTACATAGCCAATTTTGATACCATATTATCATATGGTACAAAAAAAGATTAAAGAGAAAAATATTCAGTTGGATGATATGATGGAAAAAGGTTTCATTCACCCTATTGTTTCACCTTGGTCATCCCTAGTTCTCTTTACCAAGAAGGCAGATGGTTCACTTTTATTTTTCCTGGAATATTGGAAGTTAAATCAGGTGATAGTTAAGTATAAGTATTATTTTACCCACATGGATGATTTTTTTTGAATAATTAAAGGGGGAAGGTGGTTTTAAAATATCAATATTTGGTCGGGTTATCATCATCTTAGAGTTTGGGACTATGATATACTGAAGACAAATTTTAGGATAAGGTATGTACATAATGAATATCTCTTGATTCCTTTTATTCTGAATAACACTCCTATAGTTTTTATGGATTTGATGAACTGTTTATTCCATTAGTTTCTCAACCATTTTTTGGTAGTGTTCATGGATGATATTTTGGTTTATTCAAGATATGAGTGTGAGCACAAGCACCATTTGAGTTTGGTTTTGGAAATCAGGAGGATTCATCATTGGTACCGAAATATTTTGAAATGAACTTTATAGATCCAAGAAGTGATGTTCATGGGGAAAATTGTTTTTGAGTGTGGCTTATTAGTTGATCCTGAGAGGGTGAAGACTATCTTCTCATGGGAGGAGCCACATAATATCTTTGAGATTCAAATCATCCTTGGTATTGCTGAATACTATGGATGGTTCATCAAGGATTTTTGAAAGTTGGTATCACCTTTGAATTATATTATTAGTAAAGGGGTTAAATTCATATGGGATGTGAAATTTCACTCATATTTTGACAAGTTAAAATGGCTTCTAACATCAACTCCTATTAGGATCTTAATTGAGCTCAGTAATGGGTATGTGTTTTTATTTTATGCTTTGGAGTGAGTTTGGTATGTGTGCTTATACATAATTATCATATTGTTCCTTATGATTCTCTTAAGATTCATCTGTATAAAATGAATTACCCCACTCATTATTTAGATATTACTACATTTATTCATTCACTTAAGTGTTTGTGCCACTTTCTCTTTAGGGTAAGATTCATAGTATTTTATGATCATAATAGTTTTAGCAAGATATTTTCTCATAAATACTTGAATTTCAAATAGAGACTATGGGTGGAATACCTTTAGGCATTTGAGTTCGACATCACCTACACCTTGGGAAAGGAAAATTTCATTGTAGATGCTCTTAGTAGTAAAGTACCATTGTGGGTTGTTTTGGATTCGAAAGAAGAGTGGAACCTTATGGTATTATTTTCTCAGTTGCATATAGTTTTCAATGAGGATGTTTTAGATATATTTCTAACCATTTTTCAGTTTTCATAATCACTCATTGAGTTTATTATGAAGGTCCAACAACATGATGATGAGTTTAGAGTAATTAAAGAAACCCTTTATGGTGGGGAGACCATCTCTTATTAGTCTCTCTCGTTAGGTGTTATTCTCTACTTCGGAGGATCATGGGATAATCATCTGGGACTAGTTGAGTTTACTTATAACAAAAATTATTAGTTATAAATTAGAATGGATCCCTTAGAGGATTTATATGGTCTCTCATGCATATCACATATTTTTTGGGCAGAGGTGGGAGAGGCCTATCTTATTATACCGAGTTTGGTTCAAGATATTTCAGTGAAGATTTAGGGAATATGTTGACGTCTAGTTACAACTCAGAGTCAGAAAAATAATATACAGATCATCGATGTCATCCTTTTGATTTTTACATCAGTGATAGAGTTTTCTTGAAAGTATGTCATCAGTTGGGTCATCATTATCTTGGAAAGTAGGGGAAGTTGGCTCTAAGATATGTTGGATCGTTTGAGGTCAATATGCGGCTTGGGCAGGTGGCTTATCAGTTTTCATTGCTAGTTTAGTTGATGGGTATGCGTGATGTTGTCCATATATCTAAGCTTAGTAGATATCATTTTGATCCATCTCATGTTCTGAGTTGGAAAGAGATTGAGTTGGATCTAGACATTTTTGTTGTAGAGTAGCCAGTAGAGATTATTGGATCTCAGGTGAAAGCTTGTGTGGGAAATCTAACACATTGGTCATATTGTTATGGAAACACAAATCAAATTCTCACGAGACACGAGAGCATGAAATATTAGTGAGGGATTAGTGGCCTCACCTATTTCTAGATCTCCATTCATCGATATGACTTATTGGGGATTTAAAGTCTTATGGTGGGGAGTTTGTAACATCTTGTCACCTTCTTTCAGGAATCCCTCATCTCTCTTTTCATTTCCATTTTTGTTTGGGTTTATTTTGGACCTTTCAGGGAAGAAGATCATTTTTTGGGGAAAATGGCATAAATTTTGAGGATGTATGTTTGTTTTTTTAATATATTCTAGTTATAAATGTATAAAAGGATTTTTATGGCTCTTGGGTTTTCAAAGCTTTGTAGGTGGCTTGAGTTTTTTCTGCAGAATATAGAATGTGAACTACCTATAGGATTCTTTCACATTGTGAACTGATTAAAAAGTGTGAATATATTTCTAGGAATATGTCATGAACTGGTTTAGAGTGTGAGAAGTTTATAATATTTGAAACTATTTCACATAGTGAAAAGGTTGACCAGAGTTATTTTTAATTCGAGGTAATTCATTTTTCAACATATCTTTTAAATTGATAAATTCACGTCATTAAAGGGTTTTACATCATGAATGGTTTGGGGCTAGGGGTTTTAACCATGTTTCGCGTATGATTTACATATCATTCAATGTGAAGGATCCCTTCTTGAAACTTAGGATCTCTCCCAAGATATTTTGGGGATCTCTGATCCTTTTGGATCATGTTTTTTAGTGATTGATCTTCATGGTGGATACACTAAATCTCTCTGGTTAAGTGATCTTTCTACTTATTTGTTTTTTTGTTGTAACATCTTCTTTATGCTATGTGCTTAAATCTATTGATCTTATAGTGATTTCCTTTATGATCCTTTATATAATCATTGTGTGTTCTTCTTACAAGGTCTAGTTATCTATTGGTTGTGGTAAACAATTTCATTTTCTCTGAGGTATGTGTGACCTAACCTCTCTTTCCATCCTGGTTGTTATGGAATATGATTATAATGTGTGGGAATCGTAGGTAGGTCCTTCGATTGTTTTTTTTACTTTCCTTCTAGTGGTTCTGGATTTAGTTGGTGGCATGTAAAAACCGAGTTTGAGGTAGGTGGTTTTGTCTCTAGCATATTGATGGTGTCCTTATTATGAGGATGTTAAAAGATACATTTATAAACCCAAAATATATCACAATTTCTAACCTCATGTCCCTTCTCAAGTAATTAGTATCGAATGTCCTAGGGTTCTTTCCGTTTTTTTTGTATTTTTATGTATATTAAAAAAATCAAATGAAAACATGAAAATAGTGGTGAGAATCATAGTGGAAGTGGGAGGAGAAGAAAATAAATTGCGGCAAAGAACCAAAAAACAAATAAAACAACACGAATAACAAGAAAAGGAGGAAAAAAAATAAAAAAGATAGTCGGTTAGAAAAATTCTAGATCCAGGCGGATCCACCTTATACTCCCTATCATAGATCTATTGAAAGAAACAACCAAATATCATTTTGATCAATGCATGACTGGTAACTCAGATCATGCACCACTCTCACCTAAATAATGAATACCCAAACACAATATTTATTTAGTGATCAAGCATTCCTCCAAATTTCAAAATGAATCACTCAACAGACTCATTCTAACTAGGAAATCTCACAAGTCAGAATTATCTTGCTGATATTGTCAGATCAAACAACCAAACTCAGATGCTTAGTTAATAAAATTAGAGTGGAAGGGTAAAATAAATGAGAAAAAATAGTAGCAAATTGTTCTTGTGCAAGAGTGTGCTCTCACACACCCCAAATCACATTCACGATCTACTAAGATGAAAAATGGAGTGGCGACGATTGTCTTGTAGCGTAGATCTACATAAAACATCAATTTTCACTTCTTGATGCTATAATGGAAAATTATTGCTCAATTTCTAGAGATTCAATATCAATAAGAATATGGGGGAAGAACAAAGATACAATCAAACAAACTTTACAATTTTATTCACAAAACAGAAATAAAAATGAAGATAGTGAAAATGTAAGAAGAAAAAGGGAGGGAAGTTCTTATCTATAGGAATTGAGATGATTATTGTGTTTTAGGGATGAAAAAAATATAGGAGGATACATAATCTTATTAAAAAATATAAAAAATAAAAATAGTGACATCCTAATTAATAGGTAGTAGATATCCGTGTGGCGTACTTGGACATGCTCGTCACCAGCCTTTGATGAAATCCCAGTGAAAACAACCAACCTCTTACAACAACATCACTTGGATATACCATGTATTTCCCATGATAACCTCCTCTATCCATCAACACCCATGATCACCACCCGACTTTTCCACCAAAATAGAAAGAACAGGACATTGAAATGTTTTGTAATAATTATTTTTTTTGTGGATTGAATGTCAAAGTTCTATCATTTTTTATATTATTATATAAAAAAAATAAAGATATATATATATATATAAAATATAATATTTGTATTTATTATTATATTATTATTTTTGGTTTTGGTTTTATTTATTTATTATTAAATATATTTTTCATTTCCTTTATTTATCCTTGCACTATGGGTTGTCTTCTACAAAGGAGGGGCTCAATCGCAGATTATTTAAGAGAGGGGATGTGGCTTGAGTAGATCTAGGATCTCTAGTAGTGTCACATCTGGCTTGGTGACACACTAAAGCTTGAAGGGTCTTCAAATCGGCAGTAGTCAACATCACATGCATGACCGACTTCTTCGATTGGGTTCATATTTCATTCAGTGAGGTGCACATTGGCGAGGCTCATAATTATTCAGATTTGGAGAGGAGGGAATGATTCAGATTGGTTTTACAGGGTGGAGCTCGAGCTTTGGTGTTCCGATGGTTTGACTCTACTGGGTGTACAAGATTACCGTGGTTGGTTCAGTTCACAGTGGTGAAGCTCGATGAGATGGGGGTGTTCTTCAACTACAATGGCCACTAATGGTATAGTTTGTTTGTGGATCATGGATATGGAAGGGATAAAGGGGGTGGATGAAAGATCTGTGTAGGGTGCTACCATTTTTCCCCATACATTGGTAGTAGAATTGTGCTACCATTGGTGTGGAAAAGGTAGATGTAGAGGAGGTGGCAGTGGATGTTGGTTGATGGTAGAATGGTGGATCTACCAATGTATGTGAAAAAATGGTATATCCAGGCATTCCAACCATCCAGATAGTAGAAAAACCAAAAATAAACCAAGAATTCAGATAAAATAACACTGTTCAAAAAAATGACTTCTATAAAAAAAATGATCAATGAATAAATTCAAATTTGAAATCCATAAAAAATAATTGAAATAAATTCAAGGAATTTATTTCTTCAATTAATTAAAAAAAACAGTTAAATAAAATAAAATAGAATATATGTTTCAATTTTAATTTCTTAGAGAAAAAACTTTCAAAATAAGAAAATAATTTTAAATCTCCATTAAAAATCAAACTTCCAGAAAAAATGTAATTCAATTTTATTTAATAAAAACTTTGATTTTTTTAAATTCTTAATCTCACCTAAATTTGAAAGTTATCAAAATAATTTTTAAAATACATTTTCAAGAAAAATCACCAAATTTTGGTGTATCAAATATATTGAAATTAGAGTGAATAAAATATGTGCAATTAGTCTCCAAAACAAACATTTTTAATGAGATTTTCAAAGAATTTAAATTTTAATACAAAATTAACAAATGACACGATATTACTAAATTAGAGAACATATTCATATCAAAAACACATTTATTCCACCAACATGGATGTGGTAAAGTGTATAAAAAACAACCATATCAAACTCCCTCACACTTAAATATTTGTTTTTCCTCAAAAAATTACATAATTTGTGTCTTTATAAAATAGAAAACATGATTTTTCAAATTCAGATCAAAATGAAGCATGTTTGGACTTTTAATTACAAAATAACAAAATCCTAGGTGAGTTAAGCTTTTGAAATGATGACCACAGTAGGTACTTACTAAGTTTAAATACACACTAGAAAATAAGGGAACACAAATTCATTTATCATTGAAAATTTCATGCCTCCTATATGAAGTCACACACTACCTTACTTCAATTCCAATTCGAGTTCCAATTATAAAAGTGAGGACAAGTTAGATATGAGTAAAGATAAAGCCTTAACAAGTGGTACCTTGAATTTTTTACTATCTCTTATGTTCTAAAAAAATAATTATTAATTTTATTACTTCATTGATACAACTCAAATGATTTTCATACAAGTTAATTATCTCCTTTATTTGGATTAAAAATTCCACTCACCTTAATGAGTTCATTTTTTACAAGTCCCTTTATTTTAATTTTTCCTAGCCATATTTCTTACACAAAGAAATGTGCAGAGAACTTATTGAATTTGAAAATGGATTTTATTTATTAACAAAAATACACCTGACACTCTTGTCTCAGATACTTATCATGGGATCCCAATTTCATGTTTTAATTTTGTTTCAAATGACTTATAAGATTATCATTTCAGTTGGATCCCTAAGGTGATTAATTTTTTAAAAGGTTATTCCCCTAATTTTGTGTTCAAATTTCTACTTTTCTAAATTTATGAACATAATTCCACAAATATCTATCCTATATCACTCTCTTTCTCAATTCCTAAACAAAATATCCACAAAACAATATGTAACACCCCTCAATAATCATACATCCCTAATAATTTCAGAATTAATGAAAACCTCAACAACCAACATGTTATTATTCTCTATCCAGGACCATAATTTAGGTACAAATTCAATCCTAAAGACCCCCAATTTTTAAAATAATTTTAAAAATTTAGACAATTTTTTTGACAAAAAATCAAGGGAGATTTTTATGGGTCCATAATTTAAAGCACAAATTATCATAGTAATAACCCTCTCCCCCACACTTAAAACTCAACATTGTCCCCAATTTTTAATACTAAGGTGGGAGAAATGTTTTTCACACTAGATTGGAAATTTAGTATTTAAATAATGTTGAATGGGTTAGATGGATGGTCAAAAATTACTTTTTCTAAAAATTAAATAAAATGTTCAAAGTAGTTTATTTTTTAAAAATTACCTTTTTTTTAAATTTCATGCTTTTTATTATTATACACAAACAAAATAATTTTCAATGTAGTTCAAAAAATAGCATGATGACCAATATTTTATAGAAATAGTTGAATCAAAGTGATTGTATTGGGTGAAAATAAGTTTCACAATGCGGATCAACTAAATTTTTAAATCTCTAGAATTCAATAAGACAACACCCAAGTAAGAAATTAAGTTCAAAATTATAACAAGATTAGGGGATATCCCCCACACTTATTTCCTAGAAGCATTTAGCTAAAATAATTAAAATGACATAATTAAAACAATCACTTCCATGATGTAGAAGATTTTCATTTTTTATTGTATCCAATGAATCCTCATTATATTTTATTTGTGTAGGGTCCCTAGATGATCCATTATAATTCCTAAAAATGTAAACATATTAACATAAGAGTTAAAATTTTTTAATTAAAAGTGTAAGGAAACAAAATATTGAGTTAGGTATTTTGATATAGTATGATCAAGTTTGTAGCTCCTCTTAGTCATGAAAGTTGAAATGATTCTACCATGGTACCTCCTCACTTGTTAGCTGGGTGCCTTTAATTTGTCATGTGCCTTGTAGATGTATTGCCTGATTATTATACTACAAGAAAAACCATAAAATTAAAGAAAATAACTAATAAAATGAAACAATAAAATAAAATAGATAATCTTGGGATAATCCCTCAAGAGGTGTTGTGTTTTGACTGTCCACTACTGGAAAATCTTTGGATCAGCTGTAGTTTGATGGCAGTTTTGGATTCCTACTTAGGAACCACCATATTTGATTCTTCACAACTTTAGTGACTTGATTTTTTTTGAATATCTCTTATCTAGCTTCATGAAAGTCCCTATCCTTACTAGTGAACCACTTGTGGAATAATGGGGGGGGGATAGTGTAAGGGGGTACTTCCCCTCTTATAAAATTTGAGGGTTGGTGTGCACAGGTTGTGAGAATTTAGCTCTTGGGTGAGACATTTCTATTGGTTTAGACCAAAACATATCTTCCCCATTAACTGTCGAAAATGTGTCAACACCCTCTGTAACACCCGTACGCAATTCCAAGCACTCATCCTCTTCCTCTGCAGGTGATTATTTCTCAAGACTCTTGGAAAACATGTAGTTTATATGACTCTTCAAAACTTACATAGGTAGAATAAAAATTAGCATCAGGTACATAAAAATTAGAACCAATTAAAAGAAAATCATTTCAATAAAGTGAAATTATCCATGAGTTTGGTCATCTTTCTTTTCTTCAATAATAGTTGGTGCTGTAAGGAGTGTGTTTGGATCCAAAGTGAGGTAGTCAATCTCCTCTATCTTTTCTTTAGAACAAACCACATCAGGTGTGGTGTAATGGCCTGGACCACTCTGGTCCATTCCTTAGCAGAAATCTAGTGTTTGAGGTATTCTAGTGGTCAAGGTGACTTATCCCCAACACTTTTTCAAAATTTTCAATTCGGCGAACTGTGAAATGGTAGCCTTATATGAATAGTGTTTCCAGAATGGTGAGGTACAATGGTAGCCTCTATTTTCTTTTACCAAATTTTGAGTTCATGAACAGTGTTTCTAGAACGGTGAGGTCCAACGATAGCCTATATTTCCTTTTCCAAATTTTGAGTTCATGAACAATGTTTCTAGAATGGTGAGGTTCCAACGATAGCCTCTATTTCCTTTCCCAAATTTTGAGTTCATGAATAGTGTTTCCAAAATGGTGAGGTCCAATGCTAGACTCTATTTCCTTTGAAAATTTTTAGTCATGAACAGTGTTTCTAGAATGGTGAGACCCAATAGTAGCCTCTATTTCCTTTTCCAAATTATGAGTTCATGAACAGTGTTTCTAGAATGGTGAGGTCCAACGGTAGCATCTATTTCCTCTGCCAAATTTTGAGTTCATGAATAGTGTTTCCAAAACAGTGATGTCCAATGGTAGCCTCTATTTCCCTTGCCAAATTTTGAGTTTATGAACAGTGTTTCCAGAATGTTGAGGTCCAACAGTAGCCTCTATTTTCTTTTCCAAATTTTGAGTTCATGGATAGTGTTTCCAGAATGGTGAGGTCCAATGGTAGCCTATATTTTCCTTTTCCAAATTTTGAGTTCATGAACAGTATTTACAGAACAGTGAGGTCCAAAGGTTGCATTTATTTCCTTTTCCAAATTTTGAGTTCATGAACAGTGTTTCCAGAATGGTGAGGTTCCAACGATAGCCTCTATTTCCTTTTCCAAATTTTGAGTTCAACAGCAGTGTTTCTAGAATGGTGAGGTTCCAACAGTAGCCTCTATTTCCTTTTCCAAATTTTGTGTTCATGAATAGTGTTTCCAACTTCCTATAGTTTCACCCCTTTGACATTTCCATTAACGTAAAATGAATTTAAAGCCTTTTTAAGGACTATAAGGCCAATTCAAAGGCCATAACTCCTATATTAATTTTTCCTAAGGCTCAGGATTCTTTTACTTGGTCAAACCGCATGGTTTAATGTGATCCACTTTTAGTGG
Source organism: Viscum album (assembly GCA_963277665.1). NCBI lineage: Eukaryota > Viridiplantae > Streptophyta > Magnoliopsida > Santalales > Viscaceae > Viscum > Viscum album. The sequence goes on from OY728136.1 coordinate 1,448,191,043, forward strand.
AAAATCCATCATATCTTAAACCGTTCCTCCATTAAATATTCTAAAGGGAAGAGATATCTTCCTTCCTATCTCTTCCTCCTTGTTCTCGGGTGTGAGACACCAGAAACATTTCATTACTTCCTATAGGAGTTGTGCGATCAAAATTTTATCCTTGGTTTGGTTCCCCTCTATTTTTTATGAAATCAAGTAGTATCGATCGATCTTCGATATAAGGTATGATCTATTGTCATTATTTTGAGTTCATCTCCTTCTATTTCTCCTTTCCCTTTTATGGAATTCTATCTCCATGTTCCTAATAGAATTTTCTTGGGTGTTGACTGGCGTGGTGGTGTCTCTGCATCCTTGGGTGGATACAGTTGTCACGGTAGGAGGAGATCGTAGACCATTGTGTGGCTCGTTCTCTTATAAAGAATGTTAAGAACCATTTGAGGCAGGGGATTCATTTCTTCTCTATTCTTTTACCTGAAACTGTATAGTTAGCATGTTTTAGATCAATGGATCATAATGGAATTTATATATTAAATATTTGAACCATATAAATAAATTGATATCGATCCTATGTTATTACCACTTGTTTTTCTAGATAGTGTGATATCTATACTTTCCTTGTTTATCTTTTAGTTATTGATGGAAATTGGTAATGAACGTAAAGATGGAATTAATTGATAATTTTTTGGATAAAGATAAAGAGGCATGTAAATTAATATGGTTTTTGTTATTGTAATTTTATGTTAATAAAATTGATGCAGTAAACATGTTTAATCAATTTGTGATAGCTTACTATTTAGGTTTCACAAAGTTAGAACCTATGAGTAATAAATCGGTTAATTCAAGATTTATTAAAGAACTGATAGTTTGATAGAAGATACTTCCTTGTAGGGTTCTGAGTTACCCTCTTTCTTATTTAAGGGCCAAGAGCCCAATTGATATGATGTTTGTTTTCTTGCTGCTTGTGTTGTGATATGAGCGTAGAAGGATATTATGATATGTGGGGGCAGGGAGGCCTATTGGTTATGGAAGTAGTTGATTCCTAGAGTGGAGAGATGCATCGGTTTATGCATGTGGGTGTCAGGGAGGACACCAGAGATGATGGAACTAGTTGGATGTGAATGTTTGGATGCTTGATATTTCTTGTTGGTTGTTTATCTTCTATAATTTACCCACTATTCAAGGTAGCCGGTTTGCTTACCCTCCTTCTAAAAAGGGTGAAGACGTGCAGGGTATTCCATGTGCTTTCCATGTTTAGCTTACTAAGGGAGGATGGGTCTACGCTCTTGATATAGGTGGAAAAGACTCGATGAGTAATTCATCTACTCACCGTATTGAGCCCCCTTGTTTTTAGTAGCTTAGAATATTTTTTATATAATGTTTAGGAATATGGGAAAGTAATAATGTTGTTAATAAATGATTGAATAAATGATGTTAACCCATGGGGTTGGAGCATGTTGGGATGCAATGATGAGGTTTCAATTTAAAGGAACTATGAACTTTGGGTGTGATGCTAATGAAATATAATGTGGAAATTATTAATGGTTATTTAATGTTTAAAGAATTAATTAACGTATATTGCAACTGATAAAATGGAATGAAGTAATGTATTAAAGATCTTTAAATGTTTGTGTGCTTATAGGATACCTAGTCTTAGAAGTGGCAGTTGGGAGTCCGAGAGAAGTTAGCTGTAGTTGAGTCTAAGACTAGGTTTTTATGCCCATAGTGTGGTTTTGAGCTATAATATATTCTCTACTTTTTGTGTTTCTATATGCTACTCCACCCCATTAGTTAGGGAAACTGACACTCCAAGGATTGCGAGCCCTGGGGGGGGGTGTTTTCACCAATATTCTGGTGGGAGGATGGATGGATGAATACCCCCTTTGGCCCCACTCTCTTCTCTTGGTAGTTACTTTTGCTGGTAGGAACATTGGTTAGTTTTCCCATATATGTGTGTTGAGGGATGTAATGGATTGTGGTTATTCACACACATATATTCTGGATATAATTTCCTATAGACTAATATAGGTATAATGTGTATAGGCTATGATGGCTTGAGGATACTTACTCGGTGTATGGTCTGTAATGGCTTGAGGTATAATTCCCGATGTATGATACATGTTATGCGAGATGTGGTGGATCCTAGAAACTACCTCCTTAATTTCTTATATGGAAGTGGTGTTTTTGTTGCATGTGGTGCATGTTGTGGTGATTCATCCAAGTTTCTTCAGGCAAGCCTTTTTGTAGAGAGATTCTTAAGACATGCGACGTTGGGGAAAAGCGGAAAATTAGTGGGGAAGTAGTAGCGAGGTACCCTTGATATTATTTATTATATTATATACTCTTGTATGTGATACTTGGTGAGAGTATCCACAATGATGCAGGGAACTTAGTATACCTATTTAGGTGATGAGTTAGTTTTACTTGTTGTTCACTGTGCTTTAGCATGCTTTCTATACTTTTGAACAAGAGCCTCCTGGGAGGATCCTACTGAGTATATTGTTATACTCACCCTATATATATATAAACTATTTTTCAGGTCACTTGGAGAGGGTTGGAGATCAAGCTGTTTTCTACTAGATTGGGGTTGTAGGAGCTGTTTAGGCTTGTGGTTACTGTTGTTTTTACTTTCTTTTGGGTACTTGCAGTTTTACCTTTTCATTTGTAGTTGTTTTGCATGGAATTACATATTTGTACTTGGGATTTCTTTTTTTTATTGATGTCTGAGTTGGAGTTGGTTGGTGTCTATCTTATCTCTCTCTTTTTCATGTGTTCTCTTAGAGATTAATGCCTCCCATTTGTGTGTTTACTATACCCTCTGTGCTAGTTGCCAACTTGCATCCTACTGAAGGTGGGACTCGGTGGTCATTATCTCTCTTATCACATTATCGGCCCAGGAGGAGTACTCCTTGTGGGGAGGGGGTCATGACAGAGTGGTATCAGAGCTCTGGTTGAGTGATAAGATGGAGTTTTGTGTTAGGAATAGGTGAGGTTACATGGGTTAGTAGGGAAACAATTTCATTCAAGTTTAGAAAGTGATGTAAACACTGGAGACCACCTGATACATAGGCATTTAGGTCCCCCTGTGATCTAATGCACTAAAATTTATGTTTAAAATGGATACTAAACGAGGTGATACTAGTTGTAGGGAAGAGACCTCAGAAAGGGTCATGTATCATTCTTCATTGTGCCTATGTTTGAATGGGTAAACCTTGGGATAGGTTAACCTAAAATGAATAAAATGAAACAATTAATCTATTAATGTCGAGCCTTCCATATTCCAAGTTTAGGAGATGAAACTATTTTTTATTTTATAGGTATGGCTCCAGGTTGACGTCCTCATCAATATTGCATAGAATATGTCCAACAGGCTGTGACAGCAGATCACCATAGGGTAGAGGTTGAAGATGATGACACTTGGAGGAGGAAACTATGAGAGTTTTAGTGCCAAAGTCTGCAGAAGTAAGAGGGATCCATTTTAGATGTAGTCACAGAAGACTGTTTAGAGGAGTTCGAGATAGGCTTCAGTTAGATCGATGATCCGAAGGAGCACTGGGTGTCCTTGGTTGTGACGATGTTGCATGGAGCAGCGAGGAAGTGGTGGTTCCTATTCCCTGGGGATCGCGAAGAGTCGGCAATCTCATGGGACGAGTTCCAAGACAAGTTTAGAGTAAAGTTTCTTTCTTCAACTGTGAAGGTGTCCAGTCGCCAAGAGCTTCTTACCCTTCGACAGGGGAGCTCTAGTGTGTGAGAGTTTGAAATCCATTTCAGGAATCTTTTATGAAATGATTCAGACCTGTTTCCAGATAAGGAGGCTAGGGTGAGGCATTTCAAGGAGGCTTTGCATCCAGATATCCAGCGCCACATCACCCCATTTATGCTGAAGACATATCTTGAGGTGCTGGTGAGGTAAGAGGTCATTGAGAGGACATTGGCTAGAACTAGATCATCACAAGAGGTAAGTGGTCATGATTCCTCATGAAACAGAGTTGTGGTCCGAGGTTCCCAGTTTTCAGGGTAGAAGAGTTTCCGTTCAGTCGGGGGTAGGTCCCAGCCCTCAGCATCTCATTTCTCCAGGGGTAGCGGCTCTCAGTCCTATGCCAAGGGATCAAGCACTTGTTTTTATTGAGGTGGTTGAGGTCATCAGTAGAAAGAGTTCCCAACCTTTCAGAATAGTCATCGTACACCAAGTGTTCCACTCCAGGTTCCTCCATTGAGGCAGTTACAGCTGAGGTAGAAGTAGAAGGTTGCACCATCTTTGGATCAACATAGGATAGATAGGGTAGGCATATGATATCCCCGTGACTCACCCCATCCTTAGATAGTAGAGCACGACCATGGTGGTGGTCTTTATCAGGGTCAGAGAGGCCTTGGAGGAGGTCATGGTCAGCTTCACGCTTTAGCGTTGATAGCTCCAAGTGAGACAAACATCATTTGGGGTACCCTTTGCTTGTTTTCTACCTTGGTGTATTCCTTGTTTGATTTAAAAGAGACACACTCCTTCATATCACCTACCATTGTCCATGCTTTGGGACTTGAGGTAGAGAGGATTCCAGTTCCCTTGGCATTGACTACACCAGTTGGAGGTTGAGCTGACTTGTTTGAAATATATAGAGACTGTGAGCTAGTTCTAGTGTAGCACCACTCTTGGGGAGATTTCCTATGTTGAAGGATACAACCATATGATTTTATCCTCATCATGGATTGGTTGTATTCAGTGCAGGCTATCGTGGATTGCTTCAGGAGGTGTGTTGTGTTCTTCGATGCATATGGATATATGGTGGTGTTTGTTGGTGACTGAGACCCTTAGATGGGTTATAGGTGTGTTCCATCCTTATCATCCATAATGGCTGTGCTGATGATGAGTTCTTCAGAGGTTCATCATGTTTCATTTCCTAGGGTCATAGAAGAGTACCCTGATGCCTTTCCAGAAGAGGTTGTAGCATTACCCCCTCGATGAGAGATCAAGTTTGGGATTGAGTTACAACCAGGAGCATCTCCTATATCTATGTCTACACATAGGATGGTCCCTTCCGAGTTAAGAGAGATACATATACATCTTGATGGTCTATTACAGTGCAGTTTTGTTCGGCCAAGTGTGTCACTATGGGTTGCACCAGTTTTGTTCTTAAAGAAGGCTGATGTCAATTTGCCATTGTGTATCGATTATCATTGCTTAAATAAAGTGATAGTAAAGAATTAGTATAATCTTCCATATATTGATGATTTATTCAATCAAATGAAGGGTTCATGTTGGTTCTCAAAGATAAAATTATGGTCAGGATATCATCAGATGCATGTGAAGGATGAGGATATCCTGAAGACTGCTTTCCTTTGTCACCATGGGCATTATGAGTTTTTTGTAATGCCATTTGGTGTGATGAATGCTCCAGCTGTATTCATGGGATTGATGAACACTGTGTTCCGTGAGTTCCTAGACAAGTTCTTGGTGGTTTTCATCGATGAAATCCTTGTGTACTTTACATCAGAGGAAGAGCATGCAGAGCATATACATGCTGTTTTGGGAGTTCTTCGTCAACATCAGTTGTTTGGGAAGTTTTCAAAGTGTGAGTTTTAGGCTCGAGAATTCTGTTTCTTGGGGAATGTTGTATCCCAATAGGGAGTAGTTGTGGATCCATCAAATATAGAATCCATTATGTCTTGGGCATCCCCCGAGACAGTGTTAGAGGTGTGAAGTTTTCTTGGTCTCGTAGGATACTACAAGAGGTTCATAGCTGATTTCTCTTGAGTTGCGACTCCTCTGATTGCTTTGACCCAGAAGGATCATGCATTTATATAGACTAATCAGTTTCAGATAGATTTCGATTATCTAAAGGAGAATTTAGTAAGTGCTCCAGTTATTTGCCTTCCAGTAGAGGGACTTCAGTTTGATGTTTTCTACGATGCTTTGCATCTGGTGTTAGGATGTGTTTTGATGAAGCAAAGATCAGTTGTTTCTTATGGGTCTCAATAGTTGTTTCCCCATGAACGTAACTATGAAACCCATGATATTGAGTTGGTAGCCATGGTGTTTGATCTGAAGTTGTGGAGACATTACCTCATTTGAGATCACTTTATGGTTTTCACCAATCATAAGAGTTTGAGGTATATTTTCTCCCAGTGTGACTTAAACTTATGACAACGTCGGTGGTGGAGTTCTTATAGGAATATGACTTTGAAATATCATATACAATTAAAAAGGGGAATGTTGTAGCTGATACATTGAGTCGGAAGTCACGTAGTGATGTAGTGCGTGAATTTGGTTATTCCTAAAGAGTAATGGAAGGATTATCAGCATTACATATCAATATGGGAGAAGTTTGGGGAAGAGGTTGTCTTTTCCATATGATGGTGAAACCATCTCTTGTGTAGTAGGTGGAAGAGTCCAAGTTGGAGGATCTTGAGGTGGAGGTCTGGAGATACCGAGTTGTTTGTGGTGAGGCCCCTGATGTTTGGCCTAAGGATGAACAACACCAAGTGTTATATCACAGATGGCTATTTTTTCCTTTGGTAATGCATGAGACGGTTCTCAGAGAGTTCCATAGTTCACCTTTAGCAGTACATCCTAGTGTGACAAGATGTACTGAGTCTCGAGAAGTCAATTTTGGTGGCCTGGGTTGAAGCGTATAGTTATGGAGTTTGTGTCTCAATGTTTGGTCTTCCAGAAGGTGAAGGTCGAACACTATGTTCCTAGTGGTTTGCTCCATCCGTTAGATGTTCCTCACTGGAAGTGGGAGGACATATCAATGAACTTTGTCACTGGTTTACCTCAAGCTCCGAGAGGGCATGATGCTATTTGGGTGGTAGTGGACCATTTAACAAAATCATCCCACTTCATAGCAATCAAGGAGTCAAGCTCAGTGGAAGTTTTGTCGAGGCAATATCTGGAGGAGGTGGTGAGACTTCATGGAGTCCCAAGGATGATCGTTTCTGATCTAGATCCTCATTTTACCTCCAAGGTGTGGAGAGGTCTCCAACATGATTTCGGCTCTCAGCCATGCCTTAGTACTTCTTTTCATCCTCAGATGAATGTTCATATAGAGTGGACTATCCAAAATCTTGAAGACATGTTATGCTCTTGTGTCCAAGATTTTGGAGGTTTGTGAATGAGGATCTTACCCTTGGTGGAGTTCTCTTACAAAAATAGTTTTCACTCCACCATTGGTATGGCACCATTTGAAGCCTTGTATGGCCGACCTTTATGTTCTCCATTATGCTGGACTGGGGTCAGAGAGTCTGCAATTCTAAGACTGAAACTACAAAAGAATACAAAAAATATGGTTCAAGTGATTCGTGAGAGGATGAAGACATCACAGGATTGTCAGGAATCATATGCCGATCAAAGGAGGAGACCCTTAGAGTTTAATGTTAGGGATCGCATGTTTCTAAAGGTGACTCCCCATCATGGGTAGTGAAGGTTTGGTCATGGGAGTAAAATTTCTACCTAGTTTGTTGGGCCTTTCGAGGTGTTAGCTCATGTTGGAGCTGTGGAGTATCGAGTAGTACTTCCCCCGCAGATGAACCAGATACACAATGTTTTTCATGTGTCATATATCCGTTGTTATCTTCATGATGACTCTCTCATCATCAATTGGGGAAATATTGATGTTGATGATGATGTGACCTTCGAGGAGCGACCTATGGAGATCTAAGACCGCAAGGAGAAGGTGTTTCATGGGCATTCTATCCCCTTGGTTTGTGTCTTGTGGTGACACAGTGGCATGAAGGAGAGTACTTGGGAATGTGAGTTACAGATATGTGCTCAGTACCCAGAGTTGTTTTATGTTTAACTCTTTTCATGTAACGATGTCCCCTTTGTGGTTATAGACCTTTCGGGTTTATAAGATGGATTTCTTTTAGTTACTTCATGTGGCTTTCTCTCTTCTGAGAGGTATCTCGATGGGTGGTTGTTCAGACTCCATTTTAGTTTCCCTTTAGGTGGGGTTTGAATTCTCAAGTACAATAATGTTTTGAGAGGTATCTGATTTAATGGATCAAATGTCTCTAGTCCATTACTCAACAGAAATCTAGTTTTTTTGGTGTTCTGGTGGTCAAGGTGACTTATCCCTAACACTTCAAAATTTTCAATTTGGTGAACAGTGCAAAGGAAGCCTTATATGACTAGTGTTTCCAGAATGATGAGGTCTAACGGTAGCCTCTATTTTCCTTTACCAAATTTTGAGTTCATGAATAGTGTTTCTAGAATGGGGAGGTCCAATGGTAGCCTCTATTTCCTTTGCTGAATTTTGAGTTCATGAACAATGTTTCCAGAATGGTGAGGTTTCAACGGTAGCCTCTATTTCCTTTGCTAAAATTTGAGTTCATGAACAGTGTTTCCAAAATGGTGAGGTCCAACAGTAGCCTCCATTTCCTTTTCCAAATTTTTAGTTCATGAACAATGTTTCCAGAATAGTGAGGTCCAATGGTAGCCTCTATTTCCTTTTCCAAATTTTGAGTTCATAAATAGTGCTTCTAAAATGGTGCGGTCTAACGGTAGCCTCTATTTCCTTTGATTTTTTTTGAGTTCATGAATAGTATTTCTAGAATGGTGAGGTCCAATGGTAGCCTCTATTTCCTTTTCCAAATTTTGAGTTCATGAATAGTGTTTCCAGAACGGTGAGGTCCAATGGTAGCCTCTATTTTCCTTTGCTAAATTTTGAGTTCATGAATAGTGTTTCCAGAATGGTGAGGTCCAATGGTAGCCTCTATTTCCTTTTCCAAATTTTGAGTTCATGAACAATGTTTCTAGAATGGCGAGGTTCTAGTGGTATCCTCTATTTCCTTTTCCAAATTTTGAGTTCATGAACAGTGTTTCTAGAACAATGAGGTCCAACGGTATCCTATATTTACTTTTCCAAATTTTGAGTTCATGAACAGTGTTTCCAGAATGGTGAGGTTCCAACAGTAGCTTCTATTTCTTTTTCCAAATTTCTTATTCATGAACAGTGTTTCCAGCTTCCTACAGTTTCACCCCCTTTGACGTTTCCTTTGACGTAAAATGCATTTAAAGCCTTGTTTTAAGGACTCTAATTCCGATTCAAAGGCCATAACTCCTATATTAATTTTTCATAAGGCTGAGGATGCTTTTACTTGGTCAAACCATGTGCTTTAATGCAATCCAATTTTAATGGAAAATCTAGCATATATTAAACCGATGCTCCATTAAATATTCTAAAGGGACGAGTTATCTTCCTCCCTAGATCTTCCTATTTTTTCTTGGGTGTGAGATGCTCGAACCTTCCATTCCTTCCCGTAAGATTTGTGTGATAAAAATTTCCTCCTTGATTTGGTTCCCCTCCATTTTTTGATGAAACTAAGAAGTATCAATCGATCTTTTATATAAGGTATGATCTATCGTCATTTTTTTGGGTTCATCTTTTTATGTTTTTATTTTCCCTTTTATGGAATTCTATCTCCATGTTCCTAATGAACTTTTCTTGGGTGTTGAATGGTGTGGTGGTGTCTCTGCATCCTCAGGTGGATACAGTTGTCATGGGGGGAGGAGATCATAACCCGTTGTGTGGCTCGTTCTTGTATAAAGAATTCCAAGAACCGTTTGAGTTAGGGGATTCATTGCTTCTCTATTATTTTACATGAAACTATATAGTTAGTATGTTTTATCCCACTGGATCAAAATAGAGTTGACATATTAAATATTTGAGCCGGATAAATAAATTGATATCGATCGTATGTTATTGCCTCCTGTTTTTCTAGATAGTGTGATATATATGCTTTCTCTATTTAGATTTTTGTTCTTAATGGAAATTGGCAATGAACATAAAGCTAGAATTAATTGATAATTATTTGGATAAAGATAAAGAGGCATGTAAATGAATCAGGTTGTTGCTGTTGTAATTTGATGTTAATCAAATTTATGCAGTAAGCATGTTTAATCAATTTGTGATAGCTTACTATTTAGGTTTCCCAAAGTTGGAACTTATGAACAATAAATCGGTTAATTCAAGATGGATTAAAGAACCGATTGTTTAATAAAAGATAATTCCTTGTAGGGTTCTGAGTTACCCTCTTGATTGTTTAATGGCCAAGATCCCAATTTATATTATGTTTGTTTTCCTGCTACTTGTGTTGTGATATTATACTGGATGGATATTATGATATGTGGGGGAAGGGAGTCCTATTGGTTATGGAAGCAGTTACTTCCTAGAGTGGAGAGATGCATCGATTTATGCATGTGGGTGTTGGGGAGGACACTAGAGATGATGGAATGGGTTGGATGTGAATGTTTGGATGCTTTCTATTTCTTGTTGGTTGTTTATCTTCTCTACTTTCCCCACTGCTCAAGGCGGCTGATTTGCTTACCCTCCTTCTAAAAGGGGTGAAGACATGAGGGGTATGACAAATTCTTTTTGTGTTTAGCTTACTAATGGAGGATGGGTCTATGCTCTTGATATAAGTGGAAAAGACTCGACGAGTAGTTCATCTACTCACTGTATTGATCCCCCTTGTGTTTAGTAGCTTAGAATGTTTTTTCTATAATGCCTAGGAAAATGGGAAAGTAATAATTTTGTTAATAAATGATTGAATAAATGATGTTAACCCATGGGGTTGGAGCTTGTGGGGATGCAATGTTGATGTTTCAATTTAAAGGAATAATGAACTTTGGGTGTGATTCTAATGAAATATAATGTGGAAATTATTAATGGTTATTTAATGTTTAAAGAATTAATTAACATACAGTGAAACTGATAAAAAAGGAATGAATAAATGTATTAAATATCTTTAAATGGTTGTGTGCTTATAGGATACTTAGTCTTAGAAGTGGCAGCCAGGATTCTGAGAGACATTAGCTGCAGTTGAGTATAAGGCTAGGTTATGCCCATTGTGTGGTTGTGAGCTATAGTATATTCTGTACTTTTTGTGTTTCTATACGCTACTCTAACCCATCAGTTAGGGAAACTGACACCCTGGGGATTCTGATCCCTGGGGGTGGGGGGTGTTTTCCCTAACATTCTGGTGGGAGGATGAATGGCTGACTACCCCCTTTGGCCCCTCTCTCTTCTCTTGGTAGTTACTTGTGATGGTAGGAACAATGGTTATTTTTCCCCATATATGTGTGTAGAGGGCTGTAATGGCTTGTGTTTATTCACACACATATATTCTGGATATAGTTTCCTATGGAATGCTATAGGTATAACGTGTATAGGCTATGATGGATTGAGGATCCTTACTCGGTGTGTGTGCTGTAATGTCTTGAGGTATAATTACCAATTTATGATACATGTTACGTGAGCTATGGTGGCTCTCAAAAACTACCTAGTTACTTTCTTGTATGGACGTGGTGGTTTTGTTTCATGAGGTTCATGTTGTGGTGCTTTGCCCAAGTGTTTACAGGCAATCATTTTTGGAGAGAGATTCTTAGGACGTGAAACGTTGGGGAAAAGTGGAAAACCAGTGGGGAAGTAGTAGCGGGGAACCCTTGATATTCTTTATTATATTATATAATCTTGTATGTGATACTTGGTGAAAGTATCCCTAGTGAGGCTGTGAACTTAGTATACCTATTTAGGTGATGAGTTAGTTTCACTTTTTTTTCACTATTTTTTAGCATGCTTTCTTTACTTTCACATGAGAGGCTCTGGGGAGGATCCTACTGAGTATACTATTATACTCACCCTATGTATATATAAACTGTTTTCAGGTCACTTGGAGAAAGTTGGAGATCAAGCTTGTTTCTACTAGCTTGGGGTAATAGGAGCTGTTCGGGCTTGTGGTTGCTGCTGTTTTTACTTTCTTTTGGGTACTTGTAGTTTTCCCCTTTTAGTTATAGTTGTTTTTCATGAAATTAAATATTTGTACTTGGGATTTCTTTTTTTATTGTTGTCTGAGTTGGAGTTGGTTGGTGTTTTTCTTATCTCTCTATTTTTCATGTGTTTTCTTAGAGGGTAATGCCTCCCATTTGTATGTTTACTATACCCTCGGTGCTAGTCGCTAACCTGGAGCCTACTGGAGGCAGGACTCGGGGTCATTATCTCTCTTCTCACAATGTCAGCCCAGGAGGGGTACTCCTTATGGAGAGGGGGTCGTGACATGTGGTGTTTTACAAGGAAAAAGAGTGGGTTTCTTATCCAAGATGAATCTATTCAAAGAGTGAAACATCATTAGAAAGGTCATTGCAACAAAAAACAACATATTGAATATTAGAAATAAAATTATTATCTAAAAGTTTTCTAGCTTCCTCCTCTGGTTCTACATCTCATATCTCCTGCCAATTCTTGAAAAATTCTTTAGTATATGGATCTTTCTTCTACAGCCTTGAATCCAAGGGAATATCAATTTCAAAAGTGGGAAACTCTAGTTTATCTATATAAAACTTATGGAAAAGGTGAGAAAACTCCTTAAGTTCCTTAACTAAAGGTTCCAAAACTCCTTAAGTTCCTTAACTAAAGGTTCCAAAAGTCGTGGTCTTAACTCTTCCTTAAATTCATCAATAATTTCTTCTAAATCATCTTGATCCAAAATAATAATTGTTCCCTAATTTTATAAGTAAGAAATCCAACATTGTCTTTAGAGGGAAGGGTAGTCTCATCATTTTTTAATATTTGTTTTTTTAGTTTTTATATATTTTTTAAATAAAAATGGAAAAAACACCAAGGTAAATGTTTCCTTCCCCAGAAACAACTCCAAAATTTTATGGAGTCCTTATCATGAGGATGGTTAAAGATATATTTATAAACCCAACATATAGCACAATGGTTAACCTCAGGGTCACTCTCAAGGTAGCAGTGTCGAATTATGTAGTGGTCTTTCTAAAAATATTTTTATGGTTTTATATATATTGAAAAAAAATAAAAATAACACAATAAAATAGTGATGAAAATCATAATGGAATTGGGAAGACTGGAAAAGAAACTAAGAAGAAGAACAAAAAAAAAATGAATAAAACCACATGAAGAACTAGAAAAGGAGGATAAAAAACAGTAAAGAGAGTCAATTAAAATAAGTCTAGATCCAGGTTGATCCACCCTCAAATCCATATCATAGATATACTGAAGGAAGCCATCAAATATCATCCCACTTAATGCATGATTGATGACTCAGACCATTTACCTCTCTCACCAAAACAATGAACACCCAAACATAGATGTTATTCAGTGCTCGAGAATCCCTTCAAACTGAAAAATGAATCACTCAACATACTCATTTTGGCCAAGAAATCTCACAAGATAGAATGATCCTACTGTGATCGTCAGATCACATAACCAAACTTAGATTCTAATTCAAGAAAATTAGAGATGAAGGAGAAAATAAATGATGAAAAAGATGATGAAATCACTCCTATGCAAGAGTGTGCTCTCACACACCCCAAATCACATTCACGATCTGCTAAGAAGAAAGATAGAGTAGCGATGATCATCATGAAGTGAAGATTTATAGGAAGAATTGAGTTTCACTTCTTGAAGTTATACCCACAAATTAGTTATCCATTTCTAGATATTAGATATCACAAAGATGATGGAGGAATAATGAATGGACAATCAAAAAACTTTACAATTTCATTCAAAAAACATAAATAAAAATGAAAACAGTGAAAATGGAAGAAGAAGAATGGAGTTTGGTTATTTTCTCTAGGAATTGGGATGATTCCCATGTATGGGGGATGAAAAAAACATAGGAGGTGACATCCTCTTATTCCAAAACAAAGAAAAGAAAAACATTGGAAACCTAACTAACAGGCAACATATATTTTCATGTCATGCTTGGACATGCTCATCACCAGCCTTTGGTGAACTCCTAGTGAAAAAAACCAACCTATTGCAATGACATCGCTTGAATATACTGTGCAGTGCCCACGATCACCTTCTCCATCCATCACTGCCCAAGATCACCACCCGAATTTTCCATAAAAACTAAAAGAATGAGATATTGAAGCATTTTGTAATAAATTTTTTTTATGTGGAACGAATATTAATGTCTAAGAATTTTTTATTGTTATATATATAAATAAATAATATATATATATATATATGAAAATATATTTTTAATATTTATATACTTCTTATTAATAAATTATATGTATGATGATTATTATAAAAGATAAATAAGAACATTTACAAATATATACACTTATATATTTATTTACATATACCTATTATTATTATTAATATTATTATATATATATTTTTATATTTATATTTATTATTACATTATTATTTCTACTTGTATAATTTTCTATTTTTATTTTCCTTTATTTATCCCTACGTCACAGGTTGTCTACTCCAAAGGGGGCCCTCAACCGTGACTTCTTTAAGCGAGGGGATGTGACTTGAGTGGATATGGGATCTCTAGTTGCGGCACATCCAGGTCGACGACACACTCAGGCTCGAATGATCTTCAAATCGATGGCATCCAACATCATAGGCACGACCGGTTTCTTCAATAGGGTTCAGATTTCATTCAACGAGGCACATATCAGTGAGGCTTAGCATTCTTCAGATCTGGAGAGGGGGGAGAGATTCAGCTTGATTTCAAAGGGTGGAGCTCAAGATTATGTGTTCAGATTTTGGGTTTTGTCATTTATATTGTTTCCTTTTAGTTACGGTATATATTTATTATTTTACTCTTATGTTTTTTCTTCCTACTATGTATATATATGCCATGTCATCTGCTTCAAGTTGGGTGAAATAATTTTCTCTGGTTGTTGTTCATGCTCGGGTGATAGTCACCATCTCATAGGGATTGGGAATTCCATTTAGGTATGTGACGGGTTAGGTCTGGTATAGGTATGTCTGTATATCTGGGTTGGTTCGTTGCATGCCTAGTCTGGATGCACTACTAGAAATGCAGGCTTTCCCAATGGTTCTGAACCGTGGGGAAAGGCTGCAGAACCGTTGGTATATCTTATACCAACGGTTCTGCAAATCGTAGGGAAGTAAGCTGTTGGGAAAGATTTTCCCAACTGTTTACACTGAACCGTTGGGATAGGATAGAAAAAAAATGAACCTATCCCAACAGTTGTTCCAAACACTAGTGCAGAAAACATTTTTTACGTCGGTTATTTTTTATTATTTACGTCGGTTTTTAGGCGACGTTAATACGGACGACGTTATAAATAACGTTTTTTACGTCGGTTATTTAAAACCCGACGTAATATCCCTAACATCACGGTGGTTATCACGTCGGTTCATATAATAACCGACGTGATAAATATGCGCGGGGGGGCTTTATCACGTCGGTTATTCCCTAAACCGACGTGATAAAACGCCTGGGATATCGTTTATCACGTCGGTTATGACATAACCGACGTGATAAACCCTTCCCCTGGCCTATTATCACGTCGGTTATTTAAAAAACCGACGTGATAAAAAGGCCTGGGAAACGTTTTAGCACGTCGGTTATCCAATAACCGACGTGGTAAATCGATTCCCAGGCCTTTTAGCACGTCGGTTATATTAAGAACTGACGTGATAAAAGCCCCGGGAACGGTTTATCACGTCGGTTCTAGAAAAACCCGACGTGATAAACCCCTGGCGATTTATTTACCACGTCGGTTATAAAATAACCGACGTGAAAGAAATTTTTTTTTTTAATAATTGCACTGCTCTCACCAAAAAGCAACCAGAAACCAAACAAAAATAACAATGCCAGCCCTCCCCCAAGCCCCAACTGAACCCCACCCTCATCTATACCCACCTAACAACCTGGCCAGCCCTCCCCCACCACATTGGAGCCCCACCACAACCCTTGGACACCCCCCACCCCTTGGACAGCCCCCCCACCCTCATTTACACCCCCACGACCCCTAGTACAGCCTCAAACACCCATTGGAAACCCCTCCCATATCCCTTGGACACCCTCCACCCCTTGGACACCCCCCCACCCCTTGGACAGCCCCCCCCCACCCTCATTTACACCCCCAAGACCCCTAGTACAGCCTCAAACACCCATTGGACACCCCCCCACACCTTGACAGCCCTCCCAGACCCCTTGGACACCCCTCCCATATCCCTTGGACACCCCCCCACCCCTTGGACAGCCCCCCACCCTCATTTACACCCAACCGGCCCCTTGGAAAGAACTCCCAGACACCTTGGACACCACTCCCATATCCCTTGGACACCCCCCACCCCTTGGACACCCCCCCACCCCTTGGACAGCCCCCCCACCCTCCTTTACACCCAACCGGCCCCTTGGACAGAACTCCCAGACACCTTGGACACCACTCCCATATCCCTTGGACACCCCCCACCCCTTGGACACCCCCACCCCTTCGACAGCCCCCCCACCCTCATTTACACCCCCCGAACACCCCTTGGACACCCCTCCCATATCCCTTGGACACCCCCCACCCCTTGGACACCCCCCCACCCCTTGGACATCCCCCCACCCCCTGGACACCCCCCCGACCCCTTGGAAACCCCCCCACCCCCTGGACACCCCCCCATCCCCTTGGACAGCCCCAAACACCCCTCCTATATCCCTTGGACACCCCCCCACCACTTGGACACCCCCCACCCTCATTTACACCCAACCGACTCCTTGGACAGCCCCAAACACACCTTGGACACCCCTCCCATATCCCTTGGACACCCCCCACCCCTTGGACACCCCCCACCCTCATTTACACCCCCCCGACCCCTAGGACAGCCCCAAACACACCTTGGACACCCCTCCCATATCCCTTGGACACCCCCCAAACACCCACCCACCCCCTTGGAACCTCTCCCCCCATACCAAAATCCAGACCAGAAAAACCATCAACAGTAGACCAAAACAAGAAGTAGAGAAAAATTAAACATTCACTTATATAACATTCAAAACTTACACTGTCAACTTCAAAAAAAACTAAATCCAACCTAAACGACTACGAAATACACAATTACATTGACAATATTCAAAATTACATTTTTCATTACAAACAACTAAAAGTCAATCAAACCTGTAAAATAATTTGACCACTCCACTTGTAAGTGTTTGATATCTTCAGCAGTAAAGGGTTGAGGGTCATCAAAAAGCTACAAAGGAAAAGGATAGTAGTCAACGTGTATAATGAATAAATCAAATTGAAATATTATGAGAAAGAGGAAATCTTACCAGGTCAAAACTCAGAACTGTCCCAGTTGTTATTATTTCATACATAAATCTTAACATGTAATATCCGCATTCGATGATGCCTTGTTGCTCATGACATTTCTGTTTGAATGAGTGTAAATTCAATATATTATTTTTATGTAATAAATCAAAATGTACAAATTATAAATGGATATTTACCTTCGCATGTACATATTTGATCTTGAAATTCCTTTTCTTTGCGCTTTTTCGAAAGTGGACCCATGCCCTGTTAGAAAATAATACGAATGGGGTAAATTTAAAATTCATTATAATATATAAAACTATTGTGAAATTGAAACTTACGTTTCCAATATATTCTTAAAACTTTCTCGCACATCATCATGGAGAGAGCATATCCAATAAAGTGTTTTCTCCCTAGGGCAAAAAACCCCTAACATCCAATGATCCCTGATAAAAGGAAATTTAACGTTAGTGGTTTTTTATGTTAAAAGATAATTAACTCTTTGAGAGGGATGTGTTTCATACCTCTCACAAAAAGGCATCATCCAACACTGTGTGATTACATTCTTTTCAAATCTATCAGCAATATAAAGCATTCTTTGTTCCTCATCCAATGCACATGCTTCAGGGGAAATCAATTGTGGGTCCACGAATCCATATACATCTGTCAGCTCATTCCTCTCACAAATTTTATACAGATACCTAATACAAAGCAGACATAAGTATACATTTTTAATAAATATAACGCAAGGAAAAGGTGTTAAGACTTACATGATAAAAATTTGCACCACGTTGATGCCCAACTTATCTCCAGTGACAAACTCCATGATATCAGTTTTCATAATCCCCACACATAGTTCACGTCCACAGACATGAGCTTCCATTGTAAAGTCATAATGATCTGCCAACAAATTTGAATATCTTGACAATTTGTCAAGACTGCTAGTATCTGCATCTGATGTCATAGCTATCTGTCTTTGTTGTTGTCTATACAGTATTTCTTTACCTTTGAAGTATTCCTGTAAAAATAAATTGAAAAATATATTAGTTTTCAAATGATAAAACATTAATAAAAATATAAAATAAAAGATATAACATCCATACCTCTATGGTAATGAGTCGAAGAAGTCTGGATGGCCAAAGTAAAAAATGGCCGATACTATGTCCAACTGTCGTCACCTCATCTGTAGGTAATGGTATCCGAGCTGATCTATCTATAATATCCTGTACAGTGACCCTATGATTCTCTACCTCTAACTGTTGATGATGAACTGTATCTCCTATACAATATACCATCCCATATGAAACTATATGATGTTGAGGATCATCAAAATACAACTCACAATAAGTAGGTAGCTGCGGCGGAGGAGGAGGATCAAAAATGGGGTCCGCAGGCTGAGGTGGGGGAGTGGGAGCTACTGGGAGAGGTGGAGTGGGAGCTGCACCCTGAAATTGTCTTTGCAAGTCTGCAAACATTAACTGCACCGATGCTCTAATCTTGTCCTCCATTGTCGCATTAATATTATGGACTTCAGCCTCCAAGGATTCTATTTTTTTTTATAAACTCCCTCAACGTTAGAAGTTGAGGAACGTGGCAACACTTTTCTTACCGATACACCTGCCGGATATCCTCTTACACGGCCAGGATGTTCGGGCTTTCCCAATGCCACAGATAAAATATCTTCCCTCCCAGATGGTGTAAATGTCCCCTGTGAACTCTGCTCCTCAAGAGAGTCCTGTAATAATTAATTGAACATTTCTATAATGATTGGAAATATACGACGAAAATAGTAAACTTAAATAAATAAAATAGATATCTTACAATCCTCTCAACTACGAGTCTCGATTCTTCCGAAAGATATTGTCCTTTTTTGCCCTTCCGAGCTCTTTTCCATTTCTCATGTCTAGATGGAGGGGATGGAGGGGCCACCTCTCCAGAGCTTGAAGACTCAGCTCTTAGTTGTTGAAATTTTTCTGCCATCATTTGTTCTTCCAATAATGCATACCCTCCCCGAGATAAACTATGAGGGTATACATTTTTAGATTGGATCTCTTGATGAGCTTTCCTTGTTTGCTGTAAATTAAGAATAAGTAATCATTAAAAAAACAATAATAAGATCATTTATATAAGAAAGCTTATAAAAGTTTACATTGCCCTTACCAAAAATGATTCTTTTCTTCTACTTTCAAAAAATTGTCTCCATGTGTCTTCATCTATAAAAGGATATATACGACATGGATTCTCACGACTCCTATGACCATAAATGAAATCAGATGAGAGGGTTGATTTGAAATCCCTCCATCTCCTAGCAGCCAACGATAAGCATTTCTTCCTGACTCCTCTAGTGTCAGGAATATAAAATGTCATCTGATAAAAAAGAGGTTAAAAATATTATATATACTAGAAACATTTAAAGAACAGTCAAACAATAGCAAAAAATCTTACCAAAATGGTCTCCCACAGCTGAGAAATTATCGCCTTATCCACACTTCTCCAATCATCATAGAGAATGCTTACTTTGCTCTTAGCCTGAGTTGCTACAAAACCCTTAAAATCTTTAGCATTTGGACCTCTAGGAAGATCATCATCATCAAACTCCACGACTATCCTCTCCTCCTTCGTACGGGCAAGTGATAATTTTGGTAAACGTGTGCACCCACGCTTACCAACCTTTGAACTCTTTTTCGTAATAGGAGCATGTGAATGTTCCTCCCCAGATGTATGACCAATATGCTCATCTCCAGAATCATGTGGCTGATCAACTGATTGATCTGTCATTTTCCTTCAAATCAAAAAAACAAACATTAGTTCACAAATAGAAAAGTGTACTAAATTACATAATAGTAAACATTGGTAATATGGTATGCATGTTAAACAATGATAAACATGGTAAACACAGGCAAAAGGTTGCCAAAGTGTTGGCCCAAGAAAGCTGAAACGTGGACTCACTGAGTCCACCGGTCAGCCGGTGTGAGCACACCGGCCAGCCGGAGGACCCAGGCAGTAGACTTGCCCACTGCCTGGTGCCACCGGCCGGCCGCTGGCTCACCACCGGCCGGCCGGTGGACCAGACAACCTTCCTCTGTCTGGACCACCGGCCGGCCGCTGGCTCAGCACCAGCCGGCCGCTGGTGATCCAGACAGAGAGGAAGGCTCTCTGTCTGGTCCACCGGCCGGCCGCTGGCTCAACACCGGCCGACCGCGGGTGATCCAGACAGAGAGGGAGGCTCTGTCTGGTCCACCGGCCGGCCGGTGGTCCAGACAGAGAGGAAGGCTCTCTGTCTGGACCACCGGCCGGCCGCTGGATCACCACCGGCCGGCCGGTGGACCAGACAGAGCTATGTTCTGGACCACCAGCCAACAGGTGATCCACCACCGGCCAGCCGGTGCGCCCAGGACTTCTCCTCTTTACGGTTTTTATTGTTTTATCGTTTTGGTTTGATACATGTTTTAATAAGTAAAACATTTACAGTATCTAACATTATATGAAAAAACTAAATGTAAACAAGAAATAAACTTGTGTTACCTGTAATTTTAGGAATGTACAGTTGGATTGTTTTCCCAAATTCCTTCGTCGTGATCGTTCCTTATGGCACAAACCATGTCTTCAACATACTCATCATTATGTTCTGTTAATCTTTCCATGGAAGTAGGGATCTCACATAAATCAGCATCTTCATCAAATTCATCCTCACCAACATATTGGTTTTTCCCTTGTAAAACAACAGCCCACTGCATATCTGACTGATCTACTACATAGAAAATTTGTTTGGCATGTGTTGCCATTATAAAAGAATCAGCTGTGTCTTCCAATCTATTCAGATTAACAAGTGTCATTCCAAATTCATCGTGTCTGACACTGTTGTTACCGATAAACCATTTACAGTTAAAAACGAGAACTTTAATTTTAAAGTAATCAGCCTCCCATATGTCTTCAATCACTCCATAATATGCAGTTGATGCCGAAATTGGGTTTCTGTCCTTAGCACTCGAAAAATGCATTGCTTCTGCAAACACCAATACACCACTATTCTGAACTGCACTTCTGTTGTCCTGAGCTTTCGTATGAAATGTATAGCCATTAATGTCATAAGCGGACCATGTTATCACATTTAAAGATGGACCACCCACTATCCATTTTAATGTCTCTGATACATCTGATCTACCAAGCAAGGTCTTTTTAAACCATGGCAAAAAAGTTTTGTTGTGCTCATTCAAAATCCACATTTCTTTCTTCTTTGGATGACATTGTTTCAACTCATTAATATGCAATGTGATATACGGTTGAACATCAGCTATGTTATTCAAGATGTATGATTCTAACTTCTTCATATGTTCAGCTGACAGTGATTTGACTTTCAAGCCACGAATCCCCTTTCCCTCATTATTAACCCGTTCATGGCGAGATGGAGGCAAACCTATGTGTTGCGCCGTAGCCAAGTAGCTCATACAAAACTCTGCTACCTCCTCAGAAATATACTTTTCAATAATGGAGGCTTCAGGTCGATATGGATTTTTAACATATCCCTTTAATATTTTCATATACCTTTCAAAAGGATACATCCAACGAAGATATACAGGTCCACAAAGTCTTATTTCTCGAACCAGATGAATCATTAAATGCACCATCATATCAAAAAAAGTTGGAGGAAAATACATTTCCAAATGACAAAGTATAAAAATTGCATCCTTTTCCAAAATGTTCAAAGCATTAACATCAATCGCCTTGTTGCAAATTGAATTGAAAAAATAACACAACCTCATTATAGTCTTTCTGACACGGATGGGCAATATTCCACGCAGTGCAACTGGTAGAATTTGTTGCATCATGACATGACAATCATGTGATTTCATACCTATCAACTTCAAGTCTTTCAATGAGACAAAATTTTTTACATTTGAAGAATAACCTTGAGGCACTTTGATATCATGAAGACACTGACAAAAGCTACTTTTCTCCCTCTTCGATAATGTATGACAAGCCAGGGGAAGAAATGTTCGTCTTCCTTTAGGAGTGGGAGCTAACTCCAAACGTATTCCCATTGACAGTAGGTCTAACCTTGCATTCAACCCATCTTTTGTCTTTCCTTTAATATCTAGCAATGTTCCGATCAAATAATCACAGATATTCTTCTCCACGTGCATGACATCAATATTATGTTTGACTTCATGATACCTCCAATATGGTAGCTCAAAAAATATTGACATTTTCTTCCAAATATGTCTATCATTACCAGATTTCTGTGTCTTTCCCAATGTCACATCAAGGTTTTTCACCCTCTCAAAATACAATTCTGGGGATAAAGGTTGAGGAGCAGTATCAAATTCTTGTGAGCCATTGAATGCCTTTTTTAGTCTTCTATAAGGGTGATCCATAGGCAAAAACTTTCGATGACCCATGTACACTGTTTTCCTCCCATGATGCAATTGACAATATGACGTCTGTTGTTCGCAAATTGGACATGCTTTATGCCCTTTAACACTGTATCCAGACAAATTTCCATATGCTGGGAAGTCATTTATAGTGAATAGAAGCATTGCATGCAGTTGAAAATATTCCATTTTATAAGAATCATACACCCTAATACCATCAGCCCATAACAGTTTCAAATCATCAATCAGCGGTGACAAGTATACATCAATATCATTGCCGGGTTTCTTTGGACCAGAGATCATGATACTCAACATGACATATTTGCGCTTCATACAAACTTCAGGAGAGAGGTTGTAAACTACCAATAAAACAGGCCATGAACTATGTGTGCTACTGAGGGTTCGGTATGGATTCATTCCATCTGTGCACAAGCCTAGTCTCAGATTTCTAATTTCATTTCCAAATGTAGGGTACTGGGCATCAATTTTCTTCCATTGTGGACAATCAGCTGGATGACGTATTTTTCCATCACATACCCGCTCATCAGCATGCCATCTTAACCTTTTTGCATCATGTGAATTAGCAAATAAACGTTTGAAACGAGGAATTATAGGAAGATACCAAAATACCTTTGAAGGGAGCTTTGTAATCTCTACATCAGCTTGTGATTTTTCTTTCACCTTATACCGTGATGTCCCACATTTAGGACACTCTTTCAGAAATTCATATTCCTTCCTATATATAATGCAGTCATTCGGACAGGCATGTATTTTCCTGTATCCCAATCCCATCGGGCATAATATTTTTTTGGCCTTATAATGTGAATCTGGAAGATCGTTATCTTTTGGAAGAATGTCTTTCATCAATTGTAGCAGCTCTGTAAAACTTCTGTCACTCCATCCATGTTTCGCCTTCAGGTTAATCAATCTTAACACCGCCGAAAAAACCGTAAAATCTGTACAACCAGGATATAATGGTTTTTCGGAATCACCATATAGACGTGCAACTGTCGGTTCTATCTCAATTTGTTCTGCTACAATATCGCGAATCATTTCTTCAATTCCATCGGAGTTACCATCTTGCGATTCATTATCATCAGTGACATTCTGTCCAGTTTCGCCATGCCAAATCCAAGGGTTGTAACTCGGATTGAAACCATGACAAATCAGATGATCTTTTATCTCTCTACTTTTCATCTTCTTCATATTCATACATTTCAGGCATGGACAGAAAAAAATGTCACTACTTGGAACATTTCGTTTAGCAAATTCCAAAAAGGCATCAACACCTTCCTCATATTCATTGCTCATTCGATGTGCCGTAATCCAACTTCGACTCATTATTACCTATTACAAATAGCAAATATATATATATTTTTTAGATAAGACAAATATATTTTTATATGAAAAAAATCATAATTTGAATGTAAACAATTTTGAAATATAAAACAAATCGATGTGTAAACCCCCCTGGACACCCCCGACCCCTCTGGACAGCCCCCCACCCCTCCTGGACACCACCCCCCACCCCCTACCCCCTTGGACACCCCCCCTGGACATCCCCCAACCCTCTGGGCAGCCCCCCCACCCACCCGGACAACCCCAAATACCCTCTGGAGAGGCCGCCACCCACTTGGACAGCCCCCCACACCCATCCACCCCCTTGGACAGCCCCCCACACCCATCCACCCCCTTGGACACCCCCCTAGACACCCCACCGACCCCTCTGGACAGGCCGCCACCCCCTTGGACAGCCCCCCACACCCACCCATCCCCTTGGACACCACCCTGGACACCCCCCGACCCCTCTGGGCAGCCCCCGACCCCTCTAGAAAGCACCCCCACCCCTCCTAGACACAACCCCCCACCCCCGACCTGCTTGGACACCCCCCTGGACACCCCCCAACCCTCTGGACAGCCCCCCCACCCCTCCTAAACACCACCACCCACCCCCTACCCCCTTGGACACCCCCTGGACACCCCCCCAACACCCACCCACACCCTTGGACAGCCCCCCACACCCACCCACCCCCTTGTAACCCCCCTGGACAGCCCCCCGCCCCTCCTGGACACCACCCCCCACCCCTACCCCCTTGGACACCCCCTGGACATCCCCCAACCCTCTGGACAGCCCCCCACCCACCCGGACAACCCCAAATACCCTCTGGAGAGGCCGCCACCCACTTGGACAGCCCCCCACACCCATCCACCCCCTTGGACACCCCCCTGGACACCCCGCCGACCCCTCTGGACAGGCCGCCACCCCCTTGGACAGCCCCCCACACCCACCCACCCCCTTGGACACCACCCTGGACACCCCCGACCCCTCTGGACAGCCCCCGACCCCTCTAGAAAGCACCCCCACCCCTCCTGGACACAACCCCCCACCCCCGACCTGCTTGGACACCCCCCTAGACACCCCCCAACCCTCTGGACAGCCCCCCACCCCTCCTAAACACCACCACCCACCCCCTACCCCCTTGGACACCCCCCTGGACACCCCCCAACACCCACCCACACCCTTGGACAGCCCCCCACACCCCTGGACAGCCCCCCGCCCCTCCTGGACACCACCCCCACCCCCTACCCCCTTGGACACCCCCTGGACATCCCCCAACCCTCTGGACATCCCCCCACCCACCCGGACAACCCCAAATACCCTCTGGAGAGGCCGCCACCCACTTGGACAGCCCCCCACACCCATCCACCCCCTTGG
Source organism: Viscum album (assembly GCA_963277665.1). Taxonomy (NCBI): domain Eukaryota; kingdom Viridiplantae; phylum Streptophyta; class Magnoliopsida; order Santalales; family Viscaceae; genus Viscum; species Viscum album. The sequence goes on from OY728136.1 coordinate 1,448,216,151, forward strand.
ACACCCCCCTGGACACCCCACCGACCCCTCTGGACAGGCCGCCACCCCCTTGGACAGCCCCCCACACCCACCCATCCCCTTGGACACCACCCTGGACACCCCCCGACCCCTCTGGACAGCCCCCGACCCCTCTAGAAAGCACCCCCACCCCTCCTGGACACAACCCCCCACCCCCGACCTGCTTGGACACCCCCCTAGACACCCCCAACCCTCTGGACAGCCCCCCACCCCTCCTAAACACCACCACCCACCCCCTACCCCCTTGGACACCCCCCTGGACACCCCCCAACACCCACCCACACCCTTGGACAGCCCCCCACACCCACCCACCCCCTTGTAAACCCCCCTGGACAGCCCCCCGCCCCTCCTGGACACCACCCCCACCCCCTACCCCCTTGGCCACCCCCTGGACATCCCCCAACCCTCTGGACAGCCCCCCCACCCACCCGGACAACCCCAAATACCCTCTGGAGAGGCCGCCACCCACTTGGACAGCCCCCCACACCCATCCACCCCCTTGGACACCCCCCTGGACACCCCACCGACCCCTCTGGACAGGCCGCCACCCCCTTGGACAGCCCCCCACACCCACCCATCCCCTTGGACACCACTCTGGACACCCCCCAACCCCTCTGGACAGCCCCCGACCCCTCTAGAAAGCACCCCCACCCCTCCTGGACACAACCCCGACCTGCTTGGACACCCCCCTGGACACCCCCCAACCCTCTGGACAGCCCCCCACCCCTCCTAAACACCACCCCCACCCCCTACCCCCTTGGACACCCCCCTAAACACCCCCCAACACCCACCCACACCCTTGGACAGCCCCCCACACCCACCCACCCCATTGTAAACCCCCCTGGACACCCCCCGACCCCAAATCCATGCACCTATGCCATGGTTGTGTGTGAATAAAGTAGTAACAACTGTAAAAGGGCAACCCATCCAAATGGACACGCCCCAACCCTCTCGGGGATTTATAGAAAACGATGAAAAATTAGTGAAATCATAAAATTACTCAATATTGCAAGTCGAACAAATAGATTTAGGGATGATAAATAAGATTATGGTGCCAAAACGAGTTAAAAGGGTTCGCAATCGAAGAATCTTAGCTAGTTTCAACAAAAAAATCACAACACATATATATATACTATCCGCGAAAAAAAACGAACGAGTGGGAGGATTACCTGAGTGCTGCGAGTTTAGATGATTGATCCGAGGATATTAAATATGAGAAACGATGATCGCAAAACAAATCTAAACCAACGAAATGGACGAGCCGATTCGGGTTTACGCGCGAGAGAGACGAGTCGCGACTGTCGAAGGTAAACTCGCGAATGACAATCCACGGGCCTGGGTAAATTTTTAAATGAGTTATCACGTCGGTTATTCAATAACCGACGTGATAATTGTTTTAAAAACATTTATAACGTCGGTTATTGAAATAACCGACGTAAAAACCTTCCTCCGATTCATTGGTTACGTCGGTTAGTTTATAACCGACGTTATAAAGGGCTCAAAATCCGCGTTTTTTTACGTCGGTTATGGAATAACCGAAGTCAAAAACATCTGCGGATTATTTTTTTACGTCGGTTATTTTATAACCGACGTAAAAAAGCCTTCAAAAACCGCGTTTGTTACGTCGGTTATTCAATAACCGACGTAAAAAGGCCTTCGGAAACCGCATTTTTTACGTCGGTTATTGTTATAACCGACGTAAAAAACGAAGCCGCGCGATTAATAACGTCGGTTATTATTATAACCGACGTTAAAGGTGTACCGAATACAAATATTTACGTTGGTTAATAAATAACCGATGTAACAAACCCCGTTTTACATATTATGACGTCGGTTTTATATAACCGACGTAAAAAATGGTGACGTAAAAAACGTTTTCTGCACTAGTGAAACCGTTGGGATAGTTTTTCCCAACAGTTTGGCTTTAATTGTTGGGAAAACCAACCATATGTCTTCTTTCCCAACAATTTCTGAACCGTTGGGAAAGGATTTTTACCAAAGGTTCATAGAGAACCGTTGGTAAAAAAACTCAGAATTCTATGCCAATGGTTTGAAACCTTTGGCATAGCCTATGCTGTGAAAATTTCACAGTAGCCTGCAATTTGCACAGAATCCAGTCCATTCCCTCTCCTTTCCAATTCCCTCTCATTTCCAATCATTTCCAATTATTTTACCTGCAATAAACTAACACATACATATACAATTATTGTACCTTCAATAACTAACTAACACATACATATAGAGAACAAATTCATACACATTTAACATATAATGCATCCTGGAACTATACACATCCAGAATTAAATCAGAATTCATAACATAATTATAAACATACATAATTCATTTAGAATTCAATTTAAAATTTAGATGACAATTATATGTGGAATCCGGAATTCAATTCATAATTTGACCGGTTTTTCATATACCATATGTTTTTACTAGAAATGATGTCCATTTTAAACAAAATACATACACCTGGAGTGATATTGGCCACACCGTGCCTCAGATTGAGGTGAGGTTAACTCGTACACGTTACAAATGACCCATGGATCGTTTTCCTAAAGTATCAACATATTTCGAAAGCGTTTGGTTAGTTTTCCGTATGTCAGTTGTTGTTTTCACTTAAAATGAAGTGATTTTTAAATAAAAGAGAGAAAATTTGCATGGTTCCAGCCACACTGCACCTCAGATTGAGGCGGGGTTGACTCGTACAGATCACAAATGACCCATGGATCGTTGTGCTAAAATATCAACACAATCAGAATCTGTTTGGTCGGTTTTCCGTATGTACTTAAAATGTTGTCCATTTTAAACATAATAGAGACACTTTGGGTGGTGCCGGCCACACCGTGACTTGGATTGAGGTGCGGTTGACTTTCACATGTCACATATGACCCATGTATCTTTTTCCTAAAGTTTCAATAGATTCTGAATGTGTTTGGTTTGTTTTTCGTATGCCGGTTGTTCTTTTCAATTATAATCCTGTCCATTTTAAACAAAAGAGACACATATTTAGTGGTACCAGCCACAAAACGCCTCGTATTTAGACGGGGTTGACTCATACACGTCTCAAATGACCCATGGATCATTGTCCTAAAGTATCAACACAATTCGAATGCGTTTGATCAGTTTTCCGTATGCCAGTTGATGTTTTCACTTAAAATGATGTCCTTTTGAAACAAAAGAGAGACATTTTGAGTGGTGTCAGCCACACCACGCCTCATATTGAGGAGGTGTTGATTCGTACACGTCACATATGACCCATGGATTGTTTTTCTAAAGTATCAACACAATCAGAATCCGTTTGGTCAGTTTTTCATATGTACTTAAAATGATGTCCATTTTAAACAAAAGAGAGACACTTAGAGTGATCCCGTCCACACCATGCCTCTGATTGACGTGGTGTTGACTCGTACATATCACATATAACCCATGGATCATTTTCCTAAAGCATCAACACATTTCTAATGCGTTTGGTCATTTTTTCGTATGTCAATTGTTGTTTTCACTTAAAATGATGTCCATTTTAAACAAAAGAGAGAGACTATGAATGGTGTCAGCCACACCATGCCTCAAATTGAGGCGGGGTTGACTTGTACACATCACATATGACCCATGGATTGTTGTGCTAAAGTATCAACACAATCAGAATCCATTTGGTCAGTTTTCCGTATGCTAGTTGTTGTTTTCACTTAAAATGAAGTCGATTTTAAACAAAAGAGAGATACTTTGAGTGGTGGAGGCCACACCGCACCTCGGATTGAGGCGGGGTTGACTCTTACACGTCACATATGATCCAAGGATCGTTATCCTAAAGTTTCAATGGAAACCAAATGCGTTTGGTCAGTTTTCCATATGTACTTAAAATGTTGCCCATTTTAAACAAAAGAGAGACACTTAGAGTGATCCCGACCACACTGCAACTCGGATTGAGCCTGGGTTGACTCGTACACATCAAATATGACCCATGGATCATTGTGAAAAATTATCAATAGAATCTGAATGCGTTTGGTTAGTTTTCCATATGCCAGTTTTTCTTTTCACTTATAATCCTGTCCATTTTAAACAAAAGAGATACAGTTAGAGTGGTACCGGCCACACCACACCTCGGATTTAGACGGGGTTGACTCGTACACATCTCAAATGACCCATGAATCATTTTACTAAAGTATCAACACAATCCAAATGTGTTTGATCAGTTTTCCGTATGCTAGTTGATTTTTTCACTTAAAATGACGTCCTTTTGAAATAAAAGAGAGACAATTTGAGTGGTGCCGACCACACCGCACCTTAGATTGAGGTGAGGTTGATTTGTACACGTCACATATGACCCATGGATCGTTGTTCTAAAGTATCAACACAATCAGAATCCGTTTGGTCAGTTTTCCATATGTACTTAAAATGTAGACCATTTTAAACAAAAGAGAGACACTTAGAGTGATCCCGGCCACACCGTTCCTCGGATTGCGGCGAGGTTGACTCATACACGTCACATATGACCCCTGGATCTATGTCCAAAAGCATCAACACATTTCGAATGTGTTTGGTCAGTTTTTCGTATGTCAGTTGTTGTTTTCACTTAAAATGATGTCCATTTTAAACAAAAGAGAGACATTATGAATGGTTTCAGCCACACCATGACTCATATTGAGGCAGGGTTGACTCATACACGTCATATATGACCCATGGATTGTTGTTCTAAAGTATCAACAAAATCAGAATATGTTTGGTCAGTTTTCCGTATGCTAGTTATTGTTTTCACTTAATATGAAGTCCATTTTAAACAAAAGAGAGACACTTTGAGTGGTGTCAGCCACACCGCGCCTCTTATTGAGGCAAGGTTGAATCATACACATCACATATGACCCATGGATCGTTCTCATAAAGTTTCAATGGAAGACGAATGCGTTTGGTCGGTTTTCCGTATGTACTTAAAATGTTGTCCATTTTAAACTAAAGAGAGACACTTAGAGTTATCTCGGCCACACTGCAACTCATATTGAACCCATATTGGCTCGTAAATGTCACATATGACCCATGTATCGTTGTGATAAATTATAAACAGAATCCGAATGCGTTTGGTCAGTTTTCCGTATGCCAGTTGTTCTTTTCACTTATAATCCTGTCCATTTTAAACAAAAGAGACACAATTAGAGTGGAATCGGCCACAACACACCTCAGATTTAGATGGTGTTGATTCATACATGTCTCAAATTACCCATGGATCATTTTTCTAAAGTATCAACACAATCTGAATGCGTTTGGTCGGTTTTCTGTATGCCAGTTGATGTTTTCACTTTAAATGATGTCCTTTTGAAACAAAAGAGAGACACTTTGAGTGGTGCCAGCCACACCACACCTCAGATTGAGGTGGTGTTGATTCGTAAATATCACATATGACCCATGGATCATTGTGCTAAAGTATCAACACAATCTGAATCCGTTTGGTCAGTTTTACGTATATACTTAAAATGTTGTCCATTTTAAACAAAAGAGATACACTTAGAGTGATACCGAACACACCGTGCCTCGGATTGATGCAGGGTTGACTCTTACACATCACATATGACCCATAAATCTATGTACTAAAGCTTAAACACATTTCAAATGCATTTGTTTAGTTTTTTGTATGTCAGTTGTTGTTTTCACTTAAAATGATGTCCATTTTAAACAAAAAAGAGACACTATGAATGGTGTCAACCACACCGCACCTCGGATTAAGGTGGGGTTGATTCGTACACATCACATATGACCCATGTATTATTGTGATAAAGTATCAACACAATAAAAATCCATTTGCTCGGTTTTCCGTATGCTAGTTGTTGTTTTCACTTAAAATAAAGTCCATTTTAAACAAAAGAGAGACACTTTGAGTGGTGTCAGCCACAACGCGCCTCAGATTGAGGAAGGGTTGACTCGTACACATCAAATATGACCCATGGATCTTTTTTATAAAGTATCAACACAATCAGAATCCGTTTGGTCTGTTTTCCGTATGCTAGTTGTTGTTTTCACTTAAAATGATGTCCATTTTAAACAAAAGAGAGACACTTTGAGTGGTTTCGGCTACACCGTGCCTCAGATTGAGGCGATGTTGACTCATACACATCACATATGACCCATGGATCATTCTCCTAAAGTTTCAATGGAAACCGAATGCGTTTGTCGGTTTTTCGTATGTACGTAAAATGTTGTCCATTTTAAACATAAGAGAGACACTTAGAGTGATCCCGGCCACACCAAAACTCGGATTGTGCCCGGTTTGGCTCATACGTGTCACATATAACCCATGGATCATTGTGATAAATTATAAAAAGAATCTGAATTCATTTGGTCTGTTTTCCGTATGCCAGTTGTTCTTTTCACTTATAATCCTGTCCATTTTAAAAAAAGAGACACAATTAGAGTGGTACCGGCCACACTGCACCTCAGATTTATACGGGGTTGACTCGTACACATCTCAAATGACCCATGGATCATTTTCCTAAAGTATCAACACAATAAGAATGCGTTTGGTCGGTTTTCCGTATGCCAGTTGATGTTTTCACTTAAAATGATGTCCTTTTAAAACAAAAGAGAGACACTTTGAGTGGTTCCGGCCACACCGCACCTCATATTGAGGCGGGGTTGATTCTTACACATCACATATGACCCATGGATCATTGTGCTATAGTATCAACACAATCAGAATCCATTTGGTCAGTTTTCCTTATGTACTTAAAATGTTGTCCATTTTAAACAAAAGAGAGACACTTAGAGTGATCTCGGACACACCGTGCCTCAGATTGAGGTGGGGTTAACTCATACACGTCACATATGACCCATGGATTGATCTCCTAAAACATCAACACATTTAAAATGTGTTTGATCAGTTTTTCGTATGTCAGTTGTTGTTTTCACTTAAAATGATGTCCATTTTAAACAAAAGAGAGACACTATGAATGGTGTCGGCCACACCACACATTGGATTGAGGCGAGGTTGACTCTTACACGTCACATATGACCCATGGGATGTTTTCCTAAAGCATCAAAATATTCTGAATGCGTTTGGTCAGTTTTACGAATGTCAGTTGTTGTTATCACTTAAAATAATGTCCATTTTAAACAAAAGAACGACACTTTGAGTAGTGATGGAAACACCATGAATCAAATTGAGGCAGGGTTGACTCATACAAGTCACATATGACCCATGGATCGTTCTCCTAAAGTTTCAACGGAAACTGAATGCTTTTGGTTGGTTTTCCATATGTACTTAAAATGTTGTCCATTTTAAACAAAAGAGAGACACTTAGAGTGATCCCGGCCACAACGCAATTCGGATTGAGGCGCGGTAGACTTGTTCACATCACATATGACCCATGGATCATTGTAATAAAGTTTCAATAGATCCTGAATGCATTTGGTTAGTTTTTCGTATGCCAGTTGTTCTTTTCACTTATAATCCTGTCCATTTTAAACAAAAGAGACACAGTTAGAGTGGTACCGACCACACCGCGCCTTGTATTTAGAATGGGTTGACTTTTACATGTATCAAATGACCTATGGATCATTTTCCTAAAGTATCAACACAATCCGAATGTGTTTGGTTAGTTTTCCGTATGCCAGTTGATGTTTTCACTTAAAATGAGGTCCTTTTGAAACAAAAGAGAGACACTTTGAGTGGTGATGGCCACACCGCACCTCATATTGAGGAGAGATTGATTCGTACACATCACATATGAACCATGGATCATTGTGATAAATTATCAACACAATCAGAATCCGTTTGGTCAGTTTTCCATATGTACTTAAAATGTTGTCCATTTTAAACAAAAGAGACACTTTGGGTGGTGCCGGCCACACTGCGACTCAGATTGAGGTGCGATTGACTCGTACACATCACATATAACCCATGGATTGTTGTCCTAATGTTTCAATAGAATATGAATGTGTTTGGTTGGTTTTACGTATGTCAGTTGTTGTTTTCACTTAACATAAAGTCCATTTTAAACTAAAGAGAGACACTTTGAGTGGTGCCGGACACACCACGTCTTGGATTGAGACGGGGTTGACTCGTACACGTCACAAATGACTCATGGAACGTTTTCCTAAAGAATAAAAACATTCCTAATGTGTCTGGTTGGTTTTTCGTATGTCAGTTGTTGTTTTCACTTAAAATGATGTCCATTTTAAATAAAATAAAGACACTTTGAGTGGTGTTGACAACACCATGCCTCGGATTGAGGCGGGGTTGACTCGTAAACGTCACATATGACCCATGGATCGTTCTACTAAAGTTTAAATGGAAAATGAATGCATTTGGTTGGTTTTCGGTATGATAGTTGTTATTTTCACTTAAAATGTTGTCCATTTCAAATAAACCTGAGACACTTTGAGTGGTGATGGCCACAACGGGCCTTAGATTGAGGCGGGGTTGACTCATACATGTCACAAATGAGTAATAGAAACCATCTTGGTAGCCCTCACCTAGAAACCAAAGCATATATCCTAGAATTTCAAGTCTAAATTCCATGAGCATGACGAGTCTGTCCATGAGTCCTTAACATGTAACCCATGTCTTATCCTAACAATTGACAAGTAAACCAAATCAAACAAGGAATAATTCACATAACATGGAGAATGTACAACAAGAATTTGTATTCAAATTAAAGTATATAATTACATGCATTTGATGAGCATGAGCTAATAAGCTTACTAAGACATTCATATAATTCAAGACATACAAAAATGGAATAATCCTAAATAACATTGCATGATCAGAGAAATAAAAAAAGGCATGTGAAATCAAGGAGGGTGGGGGGGCTGTCTGGGGGTCCAGGGAGGAGGGTGGGGGGGATGTCCAGGGGGGGGGGGGCTGTCCGGGGTCCAGGGAGGAGAGTGGGGGGGCTATCTGGGGGGCTCTCCGGGGGCTTTCTAGGGGGCTGTTCGGGGACCAAGGAGGAGGGTGGGGGGGATGTCCGGGGGGATGTCCGGGGTCCAAGGAGGAGGGTGGGGGGGGATGTTTGGGGTCCAGGGAGGAGGGTGGGGGGGATGTCCGGGGGGATGTCTGGGGGGCTGTCTGGGGGGCTATCCGGGGACCAAGGAGGATGGTGGGGGGGCTGTCTGAGGGGCTGTCCGGGGTCCAAGGAGGATGGTGGGGGGTTGTCCAGGGTCCAGGAAGGAGGGGGGATATCCAGGGAGTTCCCAAACATACAAAACTCTATAAACATGCTAAATATACACCACAAACACTAAAAGACAACAACATCCATGAAAACAGACAATATATACAAATAAATCAACTCCAATACTATACTACGGGTCTAGATAAAACCAACAACTAGAATAGATTAAACATCAAATCTCAGTAATATTAGTCAAAAATGCAACAGATCAATTTGTCCCACATCACCATCACCATCATCACCATCATCATCACCCTTTTCCTCATCCCTATCATCGTCCTCGCCCTCATCAGTGCCCTCCTCTTTTCCCTCTCCCTTCTCCTCGCCCTCGCCATCCACCTTGCCCTCCTTCTCTCCCTCCTCTTCGACATCAGAATCCTCGCCATCATCATCGTTAAGCTGGAAATCATCTTGAACACCACTAGAAATGCCACCTGGTGCACTATATATAGAACGTATCAACGAAATATATTCATCAAAAGCTAGGATGGACTCTGGTGGAAGTGTTGGACGTAGAACTTTAATAAATTTCATAAATGCACTATTTGCCCTAGCAGACTATTCTTCCATCTCTGTAGCCCTTTTGTCAGCCTGTTCTTCCTGTTCCCTAACTTACTGTAGCTTGGTGGTACTATAACTCATACCTGAGAAGGGAAAATACCTCGTCGGGGCTATCCTAGGTTGGCAGCATACTCTTCCAGGATGCTCCTCTCCCAAAAGCTTATGTAAGTGATCAGTTGGACTAAAATTGTCTAGTTCTTGGGCATCGAGGGCCTCTAAAGCAGCCTGTTATAAATATAAATATATTATTAAGTTAAAAAATAGATATTAAAATATAAAATCAACAGATTAAAACTTACAATATTCTACTGAGTCACTTCGTTGACAGCACTTCCATCCTTTTTCCGTCTACTCGAGCAAAACAGTTTTGCTCGAGGCACACATCCTTCAATATTCTGTATTTTCCTCTACAATGACATTGAAAACTAAAGTTATATGAAAACTTTAGCAAACGATTAAATAATTGAAAAAACAAAAGAAAGTGTAAGTCATAAAGAAAACTTATAAACAATTGTCATACCTACTTCCTCTCATGATCTGGAATCATAGTACGTCCTAGTGTGTGGAGGTATTTTTTTGCATCAATGTTTTTTTTATTTTTCTAGATGATTCCTAAACAAAATTCGATAATGAAAAGGATAATATTAATGAAAAACATGAAAGTTATTATTTAAATACCTCAAATGTAATTAATACCTTAAACTGGGTAGTCGTCCAATGAGTAATCATCTGACGATACTGCTCTATAGGAAAATCATCCATGACTGGTACCACCTCTAACTCAGTGCCAACTCTAGCACGCCAGCCAATATACAACTCATTCTTATAGGCTCTCCAAATCTCGCCTAAATCCTTTAGATGTTCTGGTTGTGCACCCTCACCACCGGGAAAATTAAATAGAAGATGGAATCAAAATATTAATTCATTTAAATAAAAAAATAATTCATGGAATTAAATACAATAGATTTTTTTACCCATATCTCTACCCAAGCTCTATCCTTGAACTCATGTGGAAAATGTCTCCATGATAGCGGGATGACGGGAATGATTTCGGAGTATTTGGCAAGTGTCGCCAAAAAACTCCGACATTACTGCCCTGTTTTCTCAACCATTTGGCTGTCTTTATTGTAATACACCATAACCTGTGTGCGGCAGTTCCACACCGCGTGCATGCGTGTACGCCCCCACCCCGCCTCCTGTTAGTAGATATATCTTCCATGAAAGAAAAACAAATATTTTATGAAAACATGTTATAATGAAAATAAATATTTCTATAAAAATTTGTTAGGGTTTTATAAATATACCTACGCCAGTCTGATCACTGAGCACCGCTAGATCCACAGAAACAGATGGAACACCCTGTAGTGGAACAGGAGTCAGAGATGATGGAATATAGAAGCTCAGAGAGACAGAAGTAGAAGGAAAAGAAGATGGGACAGCTGTATGACCAGATTCTGACTGGGGAGTGGGAATCATCATGGGATATGAAAATATGGTCTAGAAGATACAAAAGGCGGTGAAAACATGGGAGGCCTAAATATCCCGTGTGTCCCTAACAACACACTAGGATCAAAATGTGGGAAGGATGACATGTCAGTGGGAGGGGAATGGTCTAGTCGAGTACGCGAAGCTGCTCTTCCACCTCTGGTATGAACCCTCCTCGTACCACCGACCTGAGTACTAGGACTAGTACTAGGCTCCTCGTCGAATAACTATCGACGTATAGGTGGATCCTACAAAAATGTTTACAAAAAAATTAATCACATGATATTATATATTCTTTAAATATATATATTTCAAATAAAGTACTCACTATAGGAACTAATGGTGGAACACCCATATCCGCCATTTGATGATTGTTCTCCATCATTTTTTCCATCACATCTCTTAAATTGGCTATATTTACTACTTTTGAAAACAAATATGTAATTAACTAGAAAAAGGAAACTAATGTGTAACCCAAAAAACTAAATATATGAGGGAATAAGGGGATTCATTGGTAATTTAGCTATCAATTGTTTTAGAATATCTTGAATGGATTTAATAAATCATACAAGTTGTAATGATTACCAAGTTAGAAATATTGTTTGACTTGGTTTGAATGCAGTTCAATTCCAAATTAGAAAATGAAATTCAAATAAAACTGCAACCAATAAACATTGAAAATTCACATAACGGTCAAGTCAGCTAAAAAATATTTGTGATCAATACTAAATCAATTTGAATATTACCAACCTTAACAACCCAACTCGAGGTAAACCAAAAGAATTGAGAACATGGATGAATGATTATACATATTTTCAACCACAACTTCAGGTTCACAATCAACTATGACAATTAAGATATTGGAGTCATCAAAAGAAATAAATGGATTGGTTCCAATGGCACTAGAAACAGTGTCAATTCCATCATCACCATCATCAAAATATGTCTTGGAATTACTTCAACTATGACACCAAATTCAGGTCGAAGTTGGTCTTTGGCATAAAAAACTTGTTTATCCATTGATGCCAATACACATGGTTCTTCGGTAGCAAGAGTGTGAGTCATATTAATTACTCAAAATCTAGAATCATCAATAAATTTGCCCTGTCTCATCATCGAATCCAACCAATGGAATTTCATCATTGTGAATCGTCCATGAGAGTAATAATCCAATATTGTTATTTTCTCAACAACTCCATAATAACCCACATTTTCAAATTGTGGTCTACTATCTGATGCACTGGAATAACAATCTGTTGTGGCAGTAACCATAACACCATCATGTTGTGTTCTAATGTTATTTTCTCGTTCAGTGACAATAAATTTGTACCCATTGATAACAACTGATTTACAGTCACGAACCACGGTATTAGGTCCAAAAGCCAAAGATCTTATTTACTCAGAGACAGAGTCAGCAGAAAAACTCAATAACTGCAATATAAATGACTATTAAACTTAATTAAATATTGATATAATTATTTTAAATAGTAATATTTTTACCTTCAATTTTAACCAAGCAGAAAACTCTTTGCTATGCAAATTCTCTCTCCTTATCAAAGATAAAGAATGATGCTTCCTATTTATCATTGTTTTATATTCCCTGTAGATAAAAAATATGAATAGTTTAACAGATATATATGTAAGATATAAATATTCAATTGAACCCAGTTTTCCATCACTTCCTCAAACAGGAGGAATTCCTGGATCATATACATTGAAGAAATTAATCCATGAAGAGTGGGAGATGGCACATCACACAATTTTGTTACCTGATATAGTCATCGAACAAATCACAGTTGAACAAAATTGTGTGATGTGCCATCTCCCGCTCTTCATGGCTTAATGTCTTCAATTTATATGATCCAAGAATTCCTCCTGTTTGAGGAAGTGATGGAAAACTGGGTTCAATTTTCTCATACTGATCTTCTTCATTTCTCATTGGTCTGTTCATTCTTGTAGTAAGACCAGACAAATACATTGAGCAGAAATCCATACATTCTTGAGCCAAGTAACCGTTCACGATAGAACCTTCGGGATGATTCCTGTTTCAGACATAAGACTTTAATGTGTACATATTTCTTTCAGTTGGATACATCCAACGAAAAGAAACAAGTCCTCCGAGAAGTATTTTAGTGGGAATATGGACAGTCAGATGCAACATTCATGTGAAAAATGATGTAGGAAATATTTTATCCAACTAACACAAAATTAATGGGGCATCTGTCAACATTTTTTTGAATAAAGACTTGGACAAATTCTTAGCACAATGATATCTAAACAAATGGAACAACTGAATAATAGTCACCTTTACATTATTGGAAAAAAGATGATGGATTTCTATTGGAAGCAACTCATGTAGTAGAGCGTGATAATCATGAGTCTTCAAATATTTTAGCTTCAAATCTCTTCTGTTGACCAATTTAGATATGTTGCTTGAATAGCCATCAGGAAATATAATAGTCTCTAATACTTCCAGAAATTGTTTTTTTTCGTAGGTGTCATCACATAAGAAGCACATGGAAGTTTCCATTTATTTTCACTGATACACACATGATGCAATTCTGGTCTGATGCCCCAATCCACCAAGTCACGCCGAGATCATAAATCATCTTTTGTCCTCCCCTTGACATTTAGAAGAACCGAAAGCAACATTTTGCATATATTCTTTTCAATATTCATTACGTCTAAGCAATGACGTAACAAATTGGTTGAGCAATAAGGAAAATCAAAAAAGATACTCCTCTTCCTCCAATTGAAACATGTTTCAGTGGAAACATTCTTTCTCTTTCCAGATTTCATTTGACACTTTCCGAATGAAAAAATGAAATCTTTCAAATCATTAAGCACATTAGTTCTAGACATACGCTGAGGTGGATCATCTGTCTCTATGGTATTATCAAATCTTCTATGATTCATTCTATATGGATGATCATTTGGAAAGAATCGTCGATGTCCCATAAAACTGAAACTACAATTATGTTTCAGTCTTTTGGATCATGTATTCTTCATACAAACTGGGAATGATAGTTTTCCCTTCGTTCTCCATCCAGACAACATTACATAAGCTGGAAATTCATTGATCATCCACATAAGCGCATCACGCATCTGAAATATGTCTTTCGAACATGCATCGTATGTGCGCACACCCACATCCCAAAGAAGTTTCAAATCTTTTATTAAAGGTTTCATGAATAAATCAATATCAATGCTGGGATTAGAAGTGTAACACCCCAAGATTCTATGGTACGCTTCTCTTTGAATAATGCAATAGCGTGTGTTGTACGTAACATTGAGTTTTAACACACACCACAACCGATCAAACTAGCCGTTATGAATAGTAATACCTAATTTTTGAAATTTTATCTCTCAAAATGGACTTCATTTTTGGATTCGGAGTATCGAATTTATCTTAAGGTGAAATTTTGTTACTTTTCGGATAACTTTAATATTTTGATGAATAGTGAAAATTACTAAATTTTAATTAAAAACAACTTTTTTAATCAAAATAATTAATAGTGATAAATTATGCATTTGAGTGGTTTTAAATTATATTTAGAATTTTTTTATCATTTAATACAATGTTGGTCATTGGACATAATTTCACAATTAAACCGAACATAAACAAGTATCAATCTTTTGATAGTTATTATATCTTAAAAACACGTTTTTTGTTTTGACAGTGGGAATTAATTTTAAATTAATTTCTACCACTTATGTGTTTTGAATTTGGAAAAATGGATTCCATATTTGGAATCAGGATGTTCAAATTGTGTAAATAAGTAACATTTATTTTTAGACATTTTGAATAATTACTTCGGTAAATATTTTATTTACCATGGTTAAAGGGTAAATCTAGTAAATAAGGGTTAAAAAATAATATTAAAATAATAAAAAATTACCCTAAAACGTGTCCTAACCTTATTGTTTGATACATGTTCGACCATGGGCATCTTTGGGTTGATTTTGGGACCCCATGGTGCCACTTGTAAGTGATAGGGGCACTTTATTTTAATTAAGTTAAAATGAATACAAAAATGACACAAGCATATATCTTTTAGCAAAACAATTTTTACATAGAATTATATATGTTGTATTTTCGACTATAAATATTAATTAGAAAGATAAAAATATTTCCTACATAATGGTATTTTATTTATAATTTTTATAGATTAAATAATTTAATTTATTTATGACACAATGGTGATGCAGTAATTAAAATAATAGTGAAAAATTAAAATGATTGATATTGTAGATACCCAAATAAATATAATTTGAGACATTTTATGAATTACACTAATTTTATAGGTTAATATGACATGTTAGGATTTATTTAATTAACTTTTTTGAATTAATAATTCTGTTATGATTTTTACAAAAATCAATTATTGAATAGTGTCAAAATTGACATAAAAGAGTTTTTAAAACAAATATTATATTATTAATTGATATTAAATTCATAAAAATATAATGTTCATCCAAGAGACTTATATAATGATATGTGTATCATTAATTGACCAATTTGGGGTCTCTTTTATGTTTATAGTAAGTTTATTAACCATATAATATAAAAATACAAAGAGACATTGTAAAAGTGAAACTAATTAACTAAGAGTTAATACTTAAAGATAAGGTTAATATAGTAACCCAAACCTGTCTAAATTCTATTAGTTGAGTGGTTTTCGACCCATTACCACCTTAAACTTTAAATAATTTACTTTTGAGCCATTAGAAACCGAATATGAATTTATTATAAAATAATATTTCCAGCTTTTCCAAAGGTGCCCCTCACCCCTCTTATAAAAGGGCACTCTCACTTCTCATTAACTCACTCCTTCAAGGCCTTTTGGTTCAGCCAAAATCTGCCCAAATACTCTCTAAAATTCTCTCACTTCATCCTAGAGGCCTTAATTTAGTCATAAATCCAAATTAAGGAGCCCTTTTGATCAAATCAAAAGGAAGAACCCAAAGAAGAGGTAATGATTTCACTACCCTTTTTCAAGTTCTTTTCTTCTTCCACTTCTTCTTTCTTTGTTATTACCATTCTAAAATAATAAATCCAGTATATTATATATACTGTGATGTTATTATAAATATGGTACAATCATATTCAGTATTCTATCCATCATTTGAATAACATGTCACCATACGTGCGTACGTACGGCTTACCGTCTCCACGTCGTGGTGTAATTGTTATTCAATAAATTATTATTTGGATGGGTATAATAATGATGTGTAATTCATGTAAATAATAAAGGTAACATGATAATGATTCTGTATATATGATATACCATCCAATTATATATTATTTTAATATCAAAAGAATGATATTGTCGCTCGTGCGTACGTACGGACTATCGTCTCCATGAACGCGATGAGATTCATTCTCCATCGTATTCATTAAAGTCTAATTCTCATTTGATGATTAATAATAGTATCTAAGGACTTGATATCATTATAGGTATGATTAAGATAACACCTATCCATGACAAACATTTCTTACGTAACAAAACATATAAAAGAAAACGAGTAAGTTAACACCCAAAACAACAATAATACTAAGATATTATTAACAAATCAATGTTAAAAGATCATATATGATATCATATTAATGTATATGATTCTTGTATAATTTAATAACAATTATTTCACCATTATAGAGGAGGTTAACCTTCCCCAACCAAGGAAAAGTACAAGGTAAGGGTTATTTCGAAATCTCTTCATTATCCGAGGTTGTTTATACGTAATTATCTACTGGGACCTCTTTATCATCCACATCCATGTTTCTTAAAAATGTATTTCAAAACATTTTTACTATTTAAAAGAATATGGTTTAAATTAATTTATACCATTGTTTTACTTTTTATAATAGGTTTATAATGGAATCTTTCCGTCGTTTTCCAAACAAGGTGCTTTTTAACCTTTTCGACAGAATTAAGGTAAGAATGTTTTTTTAACTTATACGGCGGGTGCGACTATTTTCCGCCATTATAAAATCTTCAAAGCTTTCCTTACAAGCTTATAATAATATTTTCAAAGAAAATGTTTTATTTTATAAATATATGACTCTTAAATGATTTCAAAATAGAAAGAGATATTTCTCTAAAAAGAGTTTTGATTTCATCTATGTCAACATCCTTTGATGGATTTTATGCTTATTTGAAGTTGATTTATTATGATACAAAAATTCTATATTGTATTGAAGGTTTTGTGAAATTATTGACTGTGGATGTGCTATTTTTATACCATTCATGGTTTATGGTGAAAGTATTGACATTTCGTATGCTAGTTTTAATACGAATGTTTATGTTATGTTTAAACCTTTTCATATGGGAATGCATTAGACTTAATATGTAACGGGTGGAGCCCGCTATAGCTCCTCGATGTATCGGTTGGTCTCATGAGATAAACTAGTGTCTTGGCACAAGGCCTTGGAAAAATCTTATTTGTAGTATTGGCACGAGGCCTTGGCTATGTGGTTATGATAGTCTGGCATTATGCATTCCATAATTATGAAAGTGGTTATTGATATTGCATGTGATTATTAGATTAGTAGAATATACATGTGAATAAGTAAATGGAATTATTTCATTTTATTTTTTCCATAATATGTTGAAGTTCAAATTTAAAAGGCTTTTGTTTTAGTTATACATTGCCTTAAATGTTTATTCTTATTTATGAAAGTTTCCGCTATATTGTTATCCTTACTGGGCATTTCAGCTCACCCCTTTTCTATGTTTTATTTTTCCCAGGATGTGAAGAAGTAAATTATGAATGACCTGCAGGGATATTATGAGGGGATAATAGTGTGGAATATGGAGACAATATGTTGTTGTAGTAGTTTTTCACTTTATGATGTAATGTAAAACTTTATGAATATATCTAGTGTTTCCAAGGCTACTAAACCAATCGGTCTTTCGAGATTTGATCTTTCTTATGATCATGCCAATGTTATGTAATAATGCACCGACTCTGGGTAACTGGGGCTGGGGCATTACAGTTGGTATTAGAGGAATTTTAGTACAAACCTTGGAAGCTAGATTTAGATAAAACCTGATTAGAGCACATAAACCTAAGATGGACTTTGAGGATTAGTATAGAAGAACTTCCTAGAATTTTGGTATTGTAGAGATTTTGTGAGTTTTCCGAGCAATAAATCCCTGTATGGATAGGAGAAGGTAGAGGCGGCTCTGGCACAGATGTACCTAGGGGTAAAACCCGAAAACACCGCTTTGAGCTAGACTCGAACGGGAACTGGTGCACGACAACGGGCCTTATTGCACTCTTGGTTACAACACTCATAGGGGATATGCTTAGGATAACTCTAATTTTCTTTACAAATCATTATGAAGGGTTTATGAGTATATACTTCCTCAAAGAAAACATTTTTATTATTATGGATTATATCCATAAATAGTTCAATTTATGTTAAGTGTTTTATAAGTATGGAATTATGTATTTTGATTCATAAACTGATCTAGTTTATGCCATTGTTTGGAAATGGTACCTAGTGGAAGAAATGGGAACCGTATCAATGCACGCACTCCATGTAGGGATTTCCCTCCTGCTCAAGATAATTATAGTGGAGATGGTGATGCAACTGGTGCTGATCAACTAATCACCATACTGGGACAACTCACTCAGGTTATGAATAATAACCTTACCCGTATGGAGCACCCTGATCCGCAGCATGGAGGATCAATGTTAGATCGCTTTATGAGGCAGCAACCACCAAAATTCAATGGGAGTTCAAATCCATTTGTAGCTGAGCAATGGATAAATTCCTTAGAGAAAATATTTCAGGATTTGAGGAGTAGTGAAAGGGAAAAAGTTATCATGGCAGTTTACCGCCTCACTGAAGATGATGATCAATGGTGGTTATTGATTTAAAACACGAAGGAAGATGATGAAGTATCAAATATGGAATGGAGGGAGTTCAAAGATCTGTTTTTAGAAAAATACTTTCCTCGTGACCATCGAGCAGATATGGAAAGGCAATTTCTGAGTCTGAGACAAAAGGAGGATGAGAATGTCGCAAAGTATGAGGCTAACTTTACAAGGTTAGCAAGGTATGCTAGAGATTATATATGTAACCCAAGAAGTAAGATTGATCGTTTCTTTGATGGGTTAAAACCATTTCTCCATCGAGCATTAGTCTCACAATTCTTCTCGTCATACGAAGACATTGTCTCATGTGCTATCAAGATCGAAAAGGAATTCTCTAAGTCTTATGACTTTAAAGCAAAGCAAGAGAAGAAGAGATATGCTGATCAATCTGGGAATGGAAATAAGGGGAAGAAGGGAAAGGTTGAATATCCATCCTGTGGTAAATGAGGTAAGAAACACCCCAGTACTTGCTTGAAGGGAACATGAGTCTGTTACAAGTGTGGTAAGAAAGGCCACCAAGCTCTTGAATGCAAAGGGAATAAGGAAGCTACCGATGTTCAATGTTAAAATTGAAGGGAGATGGGACATTATGCAAATGAGTGTCCTAATTGTCAGGGGAACTTACCTCAGAAAAGGCCAAGGGATCAAGGCCAAGCTTATGCTATCACTACTGCTGAGGTAGAAGCTTCGAAAGACGTGGTGGCAGGTAATTTAATGGTTTCCTCAAGTTTAGCAAATGCATTATTTGATTCTGGATCATCGCATTGTTTAATATCTTCCTAGTTTTCTAAGAAAATTAGATATTTCCAATTTGATTTAACAAGGGAGTTGTCAATTAAAACTCCTAAGGGAAGTATCATTGCAACAAAGTTTTGTAAATCAGTCCCCATTAGAGAACATAAATGTTCTCATCATCATACCTATGATTGAGTTTGATATAATCCTTGGTATGGAATGGATTTTAGACTATGATGCAAATATTTATTGTAAGAAGAAAGAGGTTACGATTCTTGATGATGATGATAAGGAACACCTTATCTTTATAGCAGAATCGTCACCACCTAATTCTTATCTAGATCCACCCCCAGTAGCTCAACTAAATTCAATTATTGGGGAGGAAGAGAATGAAATGACTATGGGTGAGGAAAGGAATGTTCAAATAGAGGATGTGCCTGTTGTGAAAGAATATGTAGATGTATTTCCGGAAGATTTACCTGGACATCCTCCAGAACGAGAAGTTGAGTTTTCCATTGATTTAATTCCTGGATCAAGGCCTATATCGAAGACCCCTTATAGAATGTCCACTGTAGAATTAGTTGAACTAAAGAAACAACTAGAGGAATTGAGTAATAAGGGATTTATTCTCCCTAGTGTTTCTCCATGGGGAGCCCCTGTTCTTTTTGTTAAAAAGAAAGATGGATCTATGAGGTTATGTATCGACTACAGGGAGATCAATGCTATAACAATAAAGAACAAGTATCCCCTACCTCGTATTGATGATTTATTTGACCAACTGCATGGAGCTCAATACTTTTCAAAGATTGAACTTTTATCTGGATACCATCAGTTGTGTGTAAAGAAGGAAGAAATTCCGAAGACAACATTTCGAACCAAGTATGGGAATTACGAGTTTACTATAATGCCCTTTGGATTGACTAATGCACCCTCTGTATTCATGGATCTGATGAATAGAGTTTTCGAGGAATATCTTGATGAATTTGTGGTGGTATTTATTGATGATATCTTGGTATACTCTAAAAGCTACGAGGATCATGAAATTCACTTGCGCATTATCCTGAAGACTTTGAGAAGACATGAATTATATGGGAAGTTTAGCAAGTGTGAATTCTGGCTTCAGGATATTTCTTTTCTTGGCCATATTGTCTCTAAAGATGGAATCTCTGTTGATCCTTCTAAGACCAAGGCAATCCAAGAATGGCCAGCACCTATGAGTATAACTAAGTTATGCAGTTTTATTGGTTTAGCAGGTTATTATCGACGTTTCGTCCAGAATTTTTCCCGATTGGCTAACCCATTAACGAAGCTCACACGTAAAGGGGTTAAATTTGTTTAGACAAGAGTGTGAAGAATGTTTCGAAGAACTGAAGAAAATATTAGTCAATGATCCTATATTGACTCTACCATCGGGGAATGATGGGTTCGTTATTTATAGTGATGCACCAAAGAAAGGACTTGGTTGTGTCCTTATGCAGAATGGTAGGTTTATTGCCTATGCATCACGACAGTTGAAAATTCATGAGCAAAAATATCCTACTCATAATCTTGAGTTAGCAGCTGTGATCTTTGCTTTGAAGATATGGAGGCACTACCTCTATGGTGAAAAATGTGAGATTTATACTGATCACAAGAGTTTGAAGTATATTTTCTCACAAAAATAACTCAACATGAGGCAAAGGAGATGGCTTGAATTACTCAAGGATTATGATTGTATGATACACTACCACCCGGGGAAAGAAAACAAGGTGGAAGATGCTTTGAGCAGAAAAGACCATGGAGTTTTGAACGTGATGAGAATTGAAAGGGATCCAATTTTTATAGATCTAGTAAAGATGGACATGGGAATAACCAGGGAAGGTGAAACATCAATGCTTTTTCAAATGGTTTCCAAAACATCTTTACTAGAAAGGATCAAGAGTTCTCAGACAGATGATGAAGAATTTCAAAAGAAGATTAAAGCTGTGAATGATGGGAGATTGAGAGACTTTGTGTATGAAGATGGAATTTTGAAATTCAGGAAGAGACTTTGTGTTCCCGATATACCTGATCTAAAATGGGAATTGCTGGATGATTCTCATAGTTCCAATTTCTCTATACACCCTAGGATCACCAAAATATATAGAGATTTGAAGGAACATTTTTGGTGGGACAATATGAAGAGGGAGATTGCTGATTTTGTGTCAAGATATATGGTTTGTCAAAAAGTGAAAGTTAGAAGGCAACACCCTAGAGGATTCATGCAACCTCTTCCCATACCGGAGTGGAAATGGGACAATATTACGATGGACTTTGTCATGGGGATACCAAAGACTCCTAGAAGGAACGATGCAATATGGGTCATTGTTGATCGTCTTACCAACTCAGCACATTTTCTTGCTATAAGAGAAGATCTAACACTGGAACGTCTAGAGAGACTATATATTAATGAAGTTGTGAGACTTCATGGAGTACCCCTATCGATTGTTTCTGATCGTGATCCCCATTTTACTTCAAGATTCTAGAAAAGTCTTCAGAAAGACTTGGATACTGAATTTCATTTGAGCACTGCCTACCACCATCAAACAGATGGACAATCAGAACAAACTATTCAAACCTTAGAAGACATGTTGTGATCCTGCTCACTTGACTTTTAGGTCATGTGGGATCAATATTTACCTTTGGTAGAATTTTCCTATAACAATAGCTTCCATTCGAGTATTCAGATGGCACCATATGAAGCGTTATATGGAAAGAGATGTCATACACCAACCTGTTGGGATGAAATTGGTGAAATAAAACTTGTAGGCCCAGAACTGGTGGAGGAAACAATGGAAAAGGTGAAGGTAATCCAAAATCACATCAAAGCAGCTCAAAGTAGGCAGAAGAGCTATGCCGATAATTGAAGGAAGGATTTGGAATTTCAAGTCGGTGATCATGTTTTCCTGAAGGTATCTCCATGGAAGGGAGTCATACGTTTTGGTAAGAAAGGTAAATTGAGTCCCAGGTACATCGGACCTTTCGAAATTCTATAACGAATTGGGGCTGTAGCTTACCGATTGGCAATGCCGCCAAGTCTCTCCAAAGTTCACGATGTGTTCCACGTATCTCTATTAAGGAAATACATGCCTGACCCAACGCATGTACTCACCTATGAGGAATTGGAACTGGAACCCGATCTTTCTTATTGCGAAGAGCCCGTCAAGATTCTTGATACGAGAGAACAAGTACTGAGAAACCAGACGACGCGTCTGGTAAAAGTTTTGTGGAGAAACCATAAGATGGAAGAGGCAACATGGGAACACAAGGAACTTATGATGAAGAACCACCTAGGTCTTTTCATGCGGTAGCATTCTAGAAATTTCAAGGACGAAATTATTTGAAGGAGGGGAGAATGTAACACCCCAAGCTTCTACGGTACACTTCTCTTTGAATAATGCAATAGCGTGTGTTGTACGCAACATCGAGTTCTAACACACACCACAACCGATCAAACTAGCCATTATGAATAGTAATACCTAATTTTTGAAATTTTATCTCTCAAAATGGACTTCATTTTTGGATTCGGAGTATCTAATTTAGCCTAAGGTGAAATTTTGGTACTTTTCGGATAACTTTAATATTTTGATGAATAGTGAAAATTACTAAATTTTAATTAAAAACAACTTTTTTAATAAAAATAATTAATAGTGATAAATTATGAATTTGAGTGGTTTTAAAGTATATTTAGAATATATTTTTACCATTTAATACAATGTTGGTCATTGGACATAATTTCACAATTAAACCGAACATAAACAAGTATCAATATTTTGATAGTTATTATATCTTAAAAACACGCTTTTTGTTTTGACAACGGGAATTAATTTTAAATTAATTTCTGACACTTCTGTGTTTTGAATTTGGAAAAATGGATTCCATATTTGGAATCAGGATATTCAAATTGTGTAAATAAGTAACTTTTATATTTATACATTTTGAATAATTACTTCGGTAAATATTTTATTTACCATGGTTAAAGGGTAAATCCAGTAAATAAGGGTTAAAAAATAATATTATAATAATATAAAATTACCCTAAAACGTGTTCTAAACTTATTGGTTGATACATGTTCGACCATGGGCATCTTTGGGTTGATTTTGGGACCCCATGGTGCCACTTGTGAGTGATAGGGACACTTTATTTTAATTAAGTTAAAATGAATACAAAAATGACACAAGAATATATCTTTTAGAAAACAAATTTTTACATAGGGTTATATATGTTGTATTTTAGACTATAAATATTAATTAGAAAGATAAAAAAATTTCCTACATAATGGTATTTTATTTATAATTTTTAGACATTAAATAATTTAATTTATTTATGACACAATGGTGATGCATTAATTACAATAATAGTGAAAAATGAAAATGATTGATATTGTAGATACCCAAATAAATATAATTTGAGAATTTTTATGAATTACACTAATTTTATAGGTTAATATGACATGTTAATATTTATTTAATTAAATTTTTTAGAATTAATCATTCTTTTATACTTTTTACAAAAATCAATTATTGAATAGTGTCAAAATTGACATAAAAGAGTTTTTAAAACAAATATTATATTATTAATTGATATTAAATTTATAAAAATCTAAGGTTCTGACAAGATAATTATATCATGATAGGTGTATCATTAAAGGACCACTTGGGGGTCTCTTGGATGTTTATAGTAAGTTTATTAACCATATAATATAAAAATACAAAGAGACATTGTAAAAGTGAAACTAATTAACTAAGAGTTAATACTTAAATATAAGGTTAATATAGTAACCCAAACCTATATAAATTATATTGGTTGAGTGGTTTTCGACCCATTCCTACCTTAAACTTTAAATAATCCACTTTGGAGCCATTAGAAACCGAATATGAATTTATTATAAAATAATATTTCTAGCTTTTCCAAAGGTGCCCCTCACCCCTCTTATAAAAGGGAACTCTCCCTTCTCATTAACTCACACCTTCAAAGCCTTTTGGTTTGGCCAAAATATGCCCAAATAATCTCTCAACTTCCATAAATTCATCCTAGAGGCATTACTTTAGTCAGAAAGCCAACTTAAGGAGCCCTTTTGATCAAATCAAAAGGAAGAACCCAAAGAAGAGGTAATGATTTCACCACCCTTTTTCAAGTTCCTTTCTTCTTCCACTTCTTCTTTCTTTGTTATTACAATTCTAAAATAATAACTATAGTATCTTATATATACTATGATGTTATTATAAATATGGTACAATCATATTCAGTATTCTATCCATCCTTTGAATAACATGTCACCATACGTGCGTACGTACGGCTTACCGTCTCCACGTCGTGGTGTAATTGTTATTCAATAAATTATTATTTGGATGGGTATAATAATGATGTGTAATTCATGTAAATAATAAAGGTAACATGATAATGATTCTGTATATATGATATACTACCCAGTTATATATTATTTTAATATCAAAATAATGATATTGTCGCTCGTGCGTACGTACGGACTACCGTCTCCACGAACGCGATGAGATTCATTCTCCATCGTATCCATTCAAGTATAATTATCATTTGATGATTAATAATAGTATCTAAGGACTTGATATCATTCTGTATATGATTAAGATACAACCTATCCATGAAAAAAATATCTTAATTAACAAAACATATAAAATAAAACGAGTAAGTTAACACCCGAAACAATGATAATACTAAGATATTATTAACAAATCAATGTTAAAAGATCATATATGATATAATATTAATGTATATGATTCTTGTATAATTTAATAACCATTATTTAACCATTATAAAGGAGTTTAACCTACCCCAACCAAGGAAAAGTACAAGGTAAGGGTTATTTTGCAATCTCTTCATTATCTTAGGTTGTTTATACGTAATTATCTACTAGGACCTCTTTATCATCCACAACCATGTTTCTTAAAAATGTATTTCAAAACATTTTTACTATTTAAAATAATATGGTTTAAAGTCATTTATACCCTTGTTTGACTTTTTATAAGAGGTTTATAAAGGAATCTTTTCGTCGTTTTCCAAACAAGGTGCTTTTTAACCTTTTCGACAAAATTAAGGTAAGAATGTTTTTTTAACTTATACAGCGGGTGCGGCTATTTTCCGCCGTTATAAAATCGTCGAAGCTTCCCTTAAAATATTATAAGAATATTTTCAAAGAAAATGTTTTATTTTATAAATATATGACTCTTAAATGATTTCAAAATAGAAAGAGATATTTCTCTAAAAAGAGTTTTGATTTCATCTATGTCAACATCCTTTGATGGATTTTATGCTTATTTGATGTTGATTTATTATGATACAAAACTTATATATTGTATTGAAGGTTTTGTGATATGATTGACTATGGATGTTCTATTTTTATACCATTCATGGTTTATGGTGAAAGTATTGACATTTCGTATGCTAGTTTTAATACGAATGTTTATGTTATGTTTAAACCTTTTCATATGGGAATGCATTGGACTTAATATGTGACGGGTGGATCCTGCTATAGCTCCTCAATGCATCGGTAGGTCTCATGAGACAAACTAGTGTCTTGGAACAAGGCCTTAGAAAAATCTTATTTGTAGTCTTGGCACGAGGCCTTGGCTATGCGGTTATGATAGTCTGGCATTATGCATTCCATCATTATGAAAGTGGTTATTGATATTGCATGTGATTATTCGATTAGTAGAATATCCATGTGAATAAGTAAATGGAATTCTTTCATTTTATTTTTTCCATACTATGTTGAAGTTCAAGTTTAAAAGGATTTTTTTAAGTTATACACTGCCTTAAATGTTTATTCTTATTTATGAAAGTTTCCACTATATTGTTATCCTTACTGGGCATTTGAGCTCACCCCTTTTCTATGTTTTATTTTTCCTAGGATGTGAAGAAGTAAATTATGAATGACCTATAGGGATATTATGAGGGGATAATAGTGTGAACTATAGAGACAATATGTTGTTGTAGTAGTTTTTCACTTTAAGATGTAATGTAAAACTTTATGAATATATCTAGTGTTTCTAAGGCTACTAAAACAATCGATCTTTCGAGACTTGATCTTTCTTATGATCATTCCAATGTTATGTAATAATGCACCGACTCTGGGTAACTGGGGCCAGGGTGTTACAAGAAGGACCAGATATGAGTATACTCATGAAAGTGAAAGGTTTTTTCATACGCAGCCACGGGGGAAGATTATAAATGTGTATAAAAACTGGCCATGTGCTGTGCAAAGTAAGAATCTACCCAAACGGATTAAAACCATCACATGAAAGACCTAGCCTCACATTACGCACGTCAGCTGGAAAATAAGGATGTCAAGAATCAAATCTTTGCCATACAAATCCATCTGCAGGATGAACCAACTCATCATTAGTCTTCTTTCTCTTGGTATCATTCCATCTCATTTTTATTGATATTTCACCAGACATAAAAAGATTCTGGAGTCTGGGGATCAATGGAAAGTGCCACATTACTTTTTGTGGAATGCGATATGGTGTTCCATCAGATTTTGATTTCCAGCGGGATGTGCCACATTTTATACAATCATTTCGTTCAGCGGTTTCCTCCCAGAATAAACTGCAATCTTTCGGGCAAGCATGAATTTTGTTTCTTGAAAATCCAAGTTCCTCAACTAACTTCCATGACATATAGTGGTTTGAGGTAATATCTAAATCATGTGGAAGTAAATACTTCAAGAGGGAAAGAATGTAATCGATTGCTGTATTAGAAATCCCATACATAGTTTTCCCATGAAACAATCGAATTAAATATTACAGCTTTTTCATTTTATCACATTGTCGATATACTGGAGCCGTGGTAGCATCATTCAATTTTTCACCCTATCAATATCATCATTTTCACTAGATGCATCATCTGTCCTCATATCGAAGTCTTATTGAGTCAAAATACTTTCTTTTTCATGATGAAGAATAAACAGAAACCGATCATCTAACAAATTTTCCATTCCAGTCCTTTCATTTCGATCATCACCAATTTGAGATTTCATTTTCTCCCCATTGTGATACCACACAAAGTAGTTTTCTTGAAAACCATTTTTGGTTATGTGGTAGCTGACTTCTTCACGGCTCAACCAAGGTCTACCAACACAATTGGAACATGGGCAGTGTATGCGACCACTATCTGAAGCATTGTGAGATGAAAAATCTATAAAGTTCTCTAAATTGTTTTGAAAATAGCTTGATATCTGATTGGTTTCATACATCCAACTTCTGTCCATTCTGTAAAAAGAATTTATAGAAGTCATTTTTTCATAAACAATTCAATAGGATTGAAATTTAATAGAAAATACATTTAAGTAAATGATAAAGGAAGAAGTTTCTAATCGATGCAGTGAACTATTAAAATAATGTAAAAAACAAGTACTCATAAATTAAATTAAAATTTATTTATATTCATTTTCATTAGTTCTATAACAGGCACTTGCCTCAGGTCCCATTATGTGTTATAGGCATCCCAAATCATTCACTCATGTTCAATAACTCATTATTGGCACCTCTATGGACATACCTTTCATTACCCAATTACTTCCCCAAGTCAAGCACACCCAATGGGTGGATAAATTTTAGGTTTCTACACTAATAGGTTGTTCATGGCTTGTAAAAAGATTTAATTTCATTAAGTATAGAAAAAAACATTTATTTTTAAATTTGAGATTAATAATAAAGTATGTCAATGATAACAACATTATTGAATTAAACTTGTGACTTATCTAACATTTTTATGGATGTCTACACATGCCAGCATGGCTAGTGAAAAGCACCCCACCCTCATAAAAGTGATTATTGGCCAAGAAGGACACATAATATACAACGTACAATGAGAACCATATTTAATTGACCCTAAAGTTATATTAGTACAATTATCTTGGGGGAAATGGAATATATGATCCTGGTTAACTGATGAATTCAAAAGCTCATATTACATATGTTGGACACTATATAAGGTAAGAAATCATGTGAATATGGGTTTACATCATTCAATTTATTACATGCTAGTGAGAATGAAGGCTTGAATTAATGACTTGAGTTCACTGATTAAATGAGGGTAGAGGTTGCATAGGCTATGTAAACAGAATGATTAAATAAGGTTAGAGGTTGCATAAACTGTGCATGGTGGGGGAGTCTCAGCTGATTTAGAAACTAAAATAAATTCCCATAATAGGTATCAATAAGAAAAATCAGCATCAAAAGAAACTCAAAATAAAAAAGGACTAAAAACATCAAACACTTTTTATGTTATCCCACCAAAAAATGATCACGAATGTCCCTATACATTTTCATACTTCCAGAATTTATAGAGAGTTTATAGTTATGAGATTCATCCACCTGTACACCCTCCCCACCCCACTTGGATAGCCCTACCCCCACCCCACTTGGAAAAACCGCCCCCACCCCATCTAGACACCCCCACCCCACTTGGAAAACCCAGCCTCCCCCACCCCACCTGGACAAACCTATTGTCACCCCACTTAGACACCATGTCAACCGTTATTAGCACCATGTGAACCCTTATACACACCATGTGAACCCTTATACCATATCGTCATTATTAAAACCATTAATAACAACTTATTAAACAACATCACTTGTCAAAGATAATCAAATTGAACATAAATCAATAATAATATTGGATATATCAAGTAAAATGAAGTCATACTATCTTAAATCCTAAATGACCACCCACAACCATGATTAATGACCACAAAGGTCCCCTTTCGGCCAAATCAAAAGTGAAAACAAAAACACATAGTTGCAGAAAACAACTTCATTTGTGTAAAGAATAATAATCCCATGGTTCTCATGATATTTGAACCACACAGTCATGATTTTCGAGATGAACTTGTATCCATGAAACCATATGAGAAACACGATTCAATACATGTGTTTTTATGATTTTCCCAAGCATTTTGAGGAACCCCAAATAAGTGAAAATGGTCATTATGTTTTAAAAAGGTGACTGAATAACTCATGTATGATGTTGAAGGAAGAATGATTAATGGTTATATTAGGAAAACTAATATTCACTAATATTGCGAATTTGACATTCTGTGAATTAGCTTCATGAAGAAGGAAGAAGTACTACATGGGAAAATGAGAGGTCCTACTGAGAGTTCCCTTTGTAGATATTTTATTCATAAAGAACATTGGATTGTATGGTTAAGTATTTCTTATTTCTTCTGTGAAGAATAATTAGGGACCACATACTATTTTTCAAAGTTCAAGAAGATAATCCATATGTTCTATTGTGCAAATGATAAGTGAACATTGTGTCATTTTATATATATATAGATTTTGATAGAAACATAATACATGCTTGTTATGTAATACACATAGTGTACAAAAATTAAGATGAACAAGATCTTCATGTTTGACATGATCTTAATGAAAGGAGTGATTTTCATGAAATACTATGAATAAATATTACAAACAATTTCTTATGAGTTCATATACATGAAGCTGTAATATTTGAAGCATTGAGATTAAAAAAAACTATGAATCTTTAAAATTAGAGCACAATAAAGAGACACCATGCCCTTATAAATGTATATGTGTAATGAAAACATTAATTGGACAATGTGTACACCGGTGTAGTGATTTGAGTACACAATTCGTGGAGTAGTGAATCATAAAATTTTCCAAAAACCCTAGAAATTGGGAATAACGATATCCTTGAGAATAGAAGGATATCCTTGAGAAGAGGTGGAAGGATATCCTTGAGAAAATTTAGAAGGAGTCTAACCTAGTAGCTGATCCGATGGAAGAGGTGCACCTGTGCTGGGGCTTCTCAAAGGATTTTGTGAGTCGGAATCACTTCTGGGAGAGTCGTGCAATGCTTCTGAAATTGTGGGGAGGGGGATACCTGGATTAGGTGAATTTGGGGCATCGTTTTCCCATCATTTTTTAAAAACCATTAGGAAAACTCCATCTTTCCCAACGGTTTGATGAAACCGTTGGGAAAACTCATTTTTCCCCATCTTTCCCAACGGTTTCATCAAACTGTTGGGAAAAATCATTTTTTACCCATCTTTCCCAACGGTTTCATCAAACCGTTGGGGAAACTAAATTTTTTACATATCTTTACCAATGGTTTGCATAAACCGTTGGTAATGATCACCTATACCAACCGTTCAAAAGAACCGTTGGTATACAAGTGTTGGGAAAAGCATGATTTCTAGTAGTGATGATGTCACTATAATATCGCATCGTTTGAACCCATGTCGTCGATGACTACCCAATATGGAATCCTCATAGACACCACAACCTCTTAGTCACCCTACCCATAGAGACCCCACTAGCACCATCCCCTCAATCTGTAGCGGTGACCCAAACCCCCTTCCATGTGAAAACTCTCTGCCACGGTGACTGGTGAACCCTATCCAACCCTAATCGACTCCTTTTCTGATTCCCATCAGGTTGAACTGAACCAGAATGAGTTAGGGAGGGTCTTCCTGAGCTGAAATCGACCTACATGGGTCCGCCCGACCCGAAACAGCTTTGGATAGGTTTCTGCCTAAACCACAATGGGATCAGGCAGGGTTCTGAGGCCTAAGAAAATTTTAATATAATAAAAACTTAATTTATTAATTTTTGGTTTAATAATAATAATATTTTTATTTTAAAAAATTAATTTTATTTTGGTATAAAATTAAATTAATTGATTAATTTATTTTTGGATTAAAAATTAGATTAATCATGGGACTGAAAGAAATAATATTATTTTAATTTAAATAATTAATTTAATTTATTAAATTACTTTGAACTTAAATTTATTGCATTTTAATTTTTATCACATTTTTATTTTTCTCATCGATTAGTCTTGAGGAGTGATCGACCCTCAGTTTTTTGGGTTATTTTTATTTAAGAATTTATTACAACTACGTGCAATGTTTGTAATAATTATTTATTTATTGATGGTCTTCACATCATCCTTTTTCATTCAATATGTATAAGGGTTTACATGTCTAATCTAATATGTATGTATGTTGTTCTTCCCAAGACCCCCTCACCAGTGTGTGAGTACATTTATGCTATTATCAATGACGATGTAAGATATTGACCATGAAAAGACGAGGCAGTACTCTAGACAAGAAGTTAAAACAATAGACTAGGGGGGGGGAGATGTGATATGAGTCAAGACCCAAATCAGGTATGACACCCCTAGGTCACAGTTTATAAATGGATTAAATAATATTAGATTCTTAAGACCATTCAAGTAATTTATTTCTTTAATGCATTGTTTATTATTTTATGCATCTGAATATCTGTGGGAAATACATAAAATAATAAACAAAAAAAAGCATAAAGAAACGAGGGATGTATTCTATTAATGCATGTTCAGTTGTGAGAAAAATAACACAGTATAAACTTATTTAATAGAAAAATACTACATTAATAAAAAATATTTAAAACCCCTCAAAGAAATATTAAGTCATTAATGCCTTCTGTCACTCAAATTTGAACAAAACCGGGTGTACAGGGTGCTCTTTAGCCAAAGTTGAGGGTGCCTCCTACTATCGAGGAGTTATTGTGAGAGTGATGAGTTGAATTAACTAAATATGGTAGAAAATAAGTATCCAAATCTATCTTTCTACCACTTTAGATGCAAATTGTTGAGATAATCAAGGTTATGATTTCGAGAAGCTAAGACTTCTATCAACAGTTCAAGGAACCACGAGTCAATGCAGTTGGCCAACCTAGTGCCTACGTTTAAACTATCTGAGTAGCGGCATAGACAAATATTATAGATTATGAAGGTAGGTTTCAAAGACCCTTTCCACTATAATACTCAAGTGATAAAGTATTTCTAATATTGTAGTGAGAGCTACTTAGGTTTGATAAAATATCTGAATACATTTAATGATTTAATTAATTAATCAATAATGTCTAAATCAACAATCAAGATAAACTACTAATTTCTAATTTTTTTTGTTGTAGATAAAAATTGAAATTTAAAACACCTTTGAAACATTATCACTACCATATATTCTGGATAAATAAAATATCCCGATCAACCATAACTTTCAAGAGTGGTATAAGAACTTGTGTATAGTTCTACGCTAATAGAGGAATCTTTATGCACTAGATTCCTCACTTCCGGCTAAGCCTCCTTAGGGAGAAAGTAAGGAAGACAAAGACAAGTGAAAAAATCATATAAATGATGCAATATATATACAATGTATCATGTTGTCATCAATTTCAAATCAATTTTAGAAAATTCATAAGGATGAATATTCTTACAAGATGCTAACTCATCTCTAAAAATTATATCAGGAGAGAGTTAGGAAAGAAATGTATGAGATGTTCAGTGTACTATACAGGTTCGGGATAGCAGAAGAGAATCAAGCAAGACCTCATGTATTCAAGTTGATCTGGTACATCAAGATACTTGAATCCCTTAGGTTCAAGTTGAACAAAAAATAGAAACTGATCTCATTCTTGTATCTTTACTTATAAGAGTTTTGATTTTATTTTTGATTACAATATTAATAACACGAAAAATTCACTCCTAGACCTATTAGATTTAGTTCTCTAATCTGATAAGTATATGAATAATACTAATTCTTCAATCCTTATGGTGAAAAATAGGTAGAAGGGAAAGGATAAGGGGTCTAAGGCTAAGTTAGAGTCGAAGACACTTATGAACCATCCTTAAAAAAGGACAAAGATATAGAGGGGGAAATAAGAAAGAGGTTTTCTACTTTTCATGTTCCAAGAAAGTCCATTGAAAGAAGAATTGCAGAGTTTGGAAAAAGAAGTAAGGAAATGCTTCTACTTCAGTTATTTTTGTCATTGAATGAAATTTATATTTATCTACAAGCTGGGTATTAGATAAAATGTGTGGCTCACACATTTTTATTCATATACAAGAACAATGTAGATCTCGGAAGATTGAAAAGGTAAATGTGGATCTTTGTTCCATAAATGGTGCGAGTCTAATAGCCTTAGAAGTAAGATATTATCATCTAACTTTGCCTAGTGGTTTGGTTCTTGTATTGAACAATTGTTATTATGTCCCTATAGTTACTAGATAAATAATCTCAATGTAAAGTTTGAATACTATGGGATTTTATTTCATGTTTGTAAATAAATGTTGTCTCTTTTATTAGGATAACCTATGTTATGGTATTAAACATCTTAATAATAGGTTGTATGTACTTGAAATCAAAAACCCTATAATGGGAATGAATGAAAAAACTAGCGAACATGAATCATATAACAGCCACCTATGGAACTTTAGGCTTGGTCATGTAAATGATAAGCATTAACATAAATTAAATCAAGAAGGATATTTAGACTTAACTGAGTTAAAACCCCTGGATGTATGTCACACTTGTTTGTAAGGGAAATGACCAAAGAAATATTCATAGGGAAAGGAGTAAGGGCCACCGAATTACTAGAATTAATTCATACTGATGTATATGGTTTGTGTCTAGTAGAAGAAAGGGGTGGTATTTCATACTTCATTACATTTAACAATGACTATAATAGGTATGGTTATATCTAATTATTGAGGTATAAGTTAGATTCATTTTAGTTGTTTAAGATATACCAATATGAATTAGAAAACCATATTGGTAAAAAGATTAAGGAACTTTTATAGACCTAGGTGGAGAGTATCTTAACCAAGCCTTCATTGATAACTTGAAGGAGTGTGGGATAATATCCCGACTCACTCCTAATTATACACCATAGTGGAATGATGCTAGTGAAAGGAGGAATCAATCATTTCCTGACATGGTTAGATCAATGATGAGTTAATAAAATATTCTGTTGTCCTTTTGGGGATATGCATTGTAGACAATGACACATACCCTTAACTGAGTACCAACTAAAGTGACATATGAGATTAAATATGAGTTGTGGTGCGAAAAGAAACCCAATTTGTCACACATACATGTATGAGTATGTGAGGCTTTTATCAAGACTACACCTAGTGAACAAATTAGCATCCAGAAGCATGAATTTAATCTATATAGATAAGTGATTATGGTAATAAATTCCATATTTCTAGGAAGGAAATAAATTTACAATGGAAATAGTAGGATAAACATTGAATTTGATGAATTTTATGATCCAAATGCATGAGAGTTTACATGAGAACAATATCCAGAAGAGACAGTGGGGGATGGAGATATTCTTAAGATACATGTACTGTGTTGGTCAACATGAGAGGTTAGAGAACTAGAGCTTTGTGGTTTTCTTGTCATTGAGTTTGGTGACACATTAATCCTAGATAATGATGAACCTATAACCTAAAATAAAGTAGTAGATGGAAATTATTCCGCTAAATTAAAAGAATCTTTTCATTATAACATGGATTCCATGTACCAAAATCAAGTTTGTATTTTGGTAGACCCTCCAGCTAATGTAAAACCCATTGGGTGAAAATGGGTATCCAATAAAAATTTGTACATGGATGGTAAAGTAAATACCTATAAAGCATGATTTTCATACAAGGGTTTTAGGAAACATCATGACATAGACTATTAAAAAACCTTCTCACCAGTATAAATGATAAAGTATATTAGAATATTACTTGCAATAACAACCTTCCATGATTATGAAATTTAGAAAATGGATGTCAAAAATGCTTTTCTAAATGAGAAATTGGTTTAAGACATCTATATGATTCAACCTTAAGGGTTTATAACTCAAAGAATGCTAAAAAAGTATAAAATCTACTGAGATACATTTATGGATTGAAGAATACATCATGATCATGGAATGTTCATTTTGATGTGGTCATGATATAATTTGGTTTCATAAATAATGAAAGTGATCCATCTGTCTATATGAAGGTTAATGGGAATTCCATTATTTTCCTAGTGTTATATGTTGAAGACATATTAATTATGGGTAACAAAGTATAACCCTTATAGTAAGTTAAGACTTACTTAAATAAATGATTATCTATGAAAGAATTAGGTAAAGTTGCTTGTATTCTAGGAATCAAGATCTATCAATATATATCTCTAAGGATTATTGAGATAATTCAAAGTACAAATATTGATAAGGTACTCAAGAGGTACAAAATGGAAAAAATCCAAGATAGGGTTGTTTCTAATGTCATATGTTATCAATTTATCTAAAAATATTTGTCCACAAACACCAGAGGAGATTTAAAGAATGAGTAGAATACCTTATGCTTCAGTAATGAGATCTATCATGTATTCCATGCCATGTAACAGGTTTGATGTTTTTTCTTTAAGCATAGTGGAATGATATCAAGCTAATCTATGATAGATGCATTGAGAATTTGTAAAAACTATCCTTAAGTACTTGATGCATACAAAGGATATGTTTTTGGTGTATGGAAGATATTAGGAACTAGTAGTGAGAGGATACACTGATGTTAGTTTCTCGATAGATCATGATGATGTGAAATCATAGTCAGGCTATGTCTTTTTCCTTAATAGTGGCATAGTGAGATGGAGAAGCTCAAACAAAACTATAGTCATTGATTATACAATATAATCTAAGTATATCACAACTTACGATGCATCTAATGAGGCAGTTTGTATATGTAGTTTTATCTTATATATTGGTGTTGTTCCTTGTAGTGAAGAGCCTATTCTAATTTATTATGATAATACTGCAACATTAGTTCTTTACAAGGATCCTAGGTTGCACAAGAGGAAAAATCATATACTTCAAAAGTTTCTAGAGAGGTGAAGTCACTTTTAGAATAGTGTCCACAATGGATAACATGGTAGACACCATGATTAAAGTCATATCTCAACAGAAGCATGATTCTCATGTGATAACTATAGGTTTAAGAATTGTTAGCAGTTGGCTCCAGTCTAAGTGGGAGTGTTGTATGTGGGTTACCTAGACCCAAATTATGTATGTAATTTGATTACCATTACATGTATATTGTTTGATATATACATATGTTTATCTTACCATAATAGTGTTTATACTTATGTTTCCACTATATTTATGGAAATTTCCTTAGATTACACATCATATAAAAAGGTTATAGTACTTATTAGGCTATGATGAGAACATAGAGATACCATGATAGTAATATTAAAGATATTTACTATGGTATAGATATATCATACAGACATGACACATATGATGTGTGACCATTAGGTTCTAAGGGCTCATAAGCATCAAGACTTCTTCTCATGAAGTTTATATTTGATGATCTCGAGTAGATGAGATCATGAGGATAGACTTTCCAATAGGAACACAACATTTTTCAAGTGTCATTGGTTGTTCCTATCTATGGACATGTGTATTGGTATCCTGTCTTGATATTTTTATAAATGCGTTCCATTTTATTGTGTACTTTAATGAAAGGTAAAAACCAAGACATTGAATTCATGATGAGGTAGCTTGTGTTGGGTGCATCATTGGTGGTATGTCATTGTTTGGATGATCAAGATATAATTTGTCACTTCTGAGTTGAGGAAGTGATATCTCAGGCCTAGTTTATTTGGATGGTAGTACCTTCATAAATCCATGATCATGGTAGTCTAAGTTCTATCCGTACATTTAGATAAACAAATGATAAAATAGGAACAGATGATAACACAAGCTGTGCGTCCTGATTTATGAAATATCACGAGACAAAGAGATTATATTACACGTTGTGCGTTAATAGGAAAGGTTGTCATCTCTATGAATATTTCTTATCAAATTAGGGTCATTGATTGGTTTCTAGACTCTAAACTTGCTCTATTAGTAATTTTCACTAATTTCAAGATAAGGGCCTAGAGGGTCGCACACAATAACATATTCAAGATTATTCCCTATTTGATTGAATAAGTGTATCAGACATAGTGGACCCAACCACGTGTATTTGGGATGTGTCTAAGAATAAATGATCACCAATGGATAATTAAATTCATTATTATTAAAGCAAAAAATAATTGGGTTAAATTTATTTAGTTAATGAATTCATAAGTTATTATGTGAATACTTGGAAAAATTTTATATGAACGAATATAATTTTAATATTCATGATTCATTTAATATTGTGGGAATTACAATTTGAGTTAATGAAATAGTTTTATCATGAAATATGTTTATCATATATTAAAAGTAGGTGATAAAATAAAAATGGTATTTATGATGCTGTTAGTTCATTAAAATGAGTCATTTATATCTTATTTAGTGGGTGTTGGATATACGAGGGTTAGGGAACCCATTCTAGGTATTTTACCTATCACTATATATGTATAGGAGATAATCTCATTACAATGACTATTAATACATTTAGAATTGATATATTCTCCCTCCTCCCATATCTTAGAGAGAGGAAGACTCCCTCTAAGCACTCGATCAAATAACATATTCTTGGATCGAAGTAAGGGAGTCATGTTGATCACCGTGATACTGAAGGATTCATCAGAGCTCCATGCTAACACCCAAAATTCAATGATAAAAATTCACATAGACTCTTAAATAAAAGTGTATAAGATATAAAGGAGTTCAATCTCAGATCCTTCAAGCAACGATCATCAGCAACAAGTGACAGTCTAACACATCTTCGATTCAAATGATGTAATCATTCAGTTTATTTTTTTTAATTAATTCATGTGAGATCCCCAGACCTCTACCAGAGCTTAGATAACTAGATATGATGAAGTTTCATCACCCTGGTAGTAAAAATATTAAATCCCCAACCTACTAGCTTCCTTTTCATGCCTTAGTACCAACAAAAAGATTTTATTCTCAATTCATTCCATAAAACATGGCAGTTTATTAGATATGAATCATAAATGAATCAAATAACATGATACATGATTTCATAACATTGGAATAAGACATGGAATTGTGTAATGTATATAATCATAGAAAATCATTTCTTTAGTAGCCAAGGATCATTTCCAAGACTAACATAGTGGATTGGGTTCACTCTTAATTCCATCATAGTAGTCAATGTTCACTCTCAAGACTATCATAGTGGAAAAAGTCCCTTACTGAATTGGGTTCACTCCCCAATCTTGTCCTATTTATCTCATGTGATATCAATCATTACCCAATGAATTTGAGTGATATATAATTTTGGGACCACCCATCCTTGGTTTGAACATAACAATTTTCCTTGGTTTATAACGTAACTATCATCATTTGTTATAATGTAACCACCATCCTTGGTTTATAACACAACCACCATCCTTGGTTTATAGTGTAACCATTATCCTTGGTTTATAATGTAACCACCATCCTTGTTTATAATATAACCAACATACTTGGTTTATAATGTAACCACCCATCACAAAATTAATACCATACATATTAATGCCACAAGATCATAAAAAATTCATCATATCATCTCATTATAACCCATTAAAATAAAATAGGTTTCATAAATATTTCATTAATTCATCATAGCATAACCCATGAAAAAAATGTTTTCTATAAATGTATCATCAAAATAATAATTAAACATATAGGTAAAGATTAAGAATTGTATCATTTAATCACATCCCCTATAAATTATAATTTAAATCAAATAATATTATTATATATAAAAATTCATTTAAAAGATCACTGAAATATTTCTTGAGGGAAATAAACTTTCAAATTTGAAAATATCTTTTAAAATAAAAATATTTCAAAAAAATTATAAAAATAATTTTATTTGAAAAGAAACTTGGAAACTTGTAAAGTAATCTTCAAAACATTGATTGGTCATGGTGGTAGGAAACTCTATTCATGCAGTACAAGTTAAAAGAAAACATTCCTTTCACATTTTTGGTAAAAGTAAAATAGTACCTCATTCAAAAAACAGTAATAAAATTCCTTTAATTTTTTTTAGAAAAAGTAAATCATGGTTAAAAATGAATTTAACTGATTATATGAGGATATTCAATCATTTTTTAAAACATTTTTAGAAAACATGGATATGGAAGAGAAAATCATTTTTGACCAAAAATAGAAATAAATTCAGTTTTCATTAAAAATACTATTTTGATCTCATGAGTACTTAATGTGAGGAAAATAAAGAAAAACATATATGATCTAAAAAAAGAAAAGTATAATAAAATAAAAGGTTTTTTTATCAAATAAGGATCATATAATTTCCTCAATATAAATTTAAGCTTAAACAATCCCCATTAAAATAGGATTTAAATATAAATCCCTCAACTCAAGTTCAAATTCCCTTTTAAAGGTTCAAAACTATTATTTAATAAACATAATTTTATTATAAATTTAATAAAAAAACTAAATCATATATATCATACCATATATGATTTAATCATAACCTTTTATTACATGTTCATTAATAATTCCTTGTTAAAATCACTATTCTAGGTGATAACCACTTCTTTTTTCCATATATGTTTTGGTTCAGTTGTTTTGGTCCTTATAATTTAATCATGGTTATATAATACCCATAATGTTAATAATTATTTAAATATAATATATATTAATTATATAAATATTTATATTCATCCAGAAAATTTAGATAAAAAAAAATGAATTTCACCGTTCATAGAGACAGTAGGCTTTATGTTTGCATGGAAACTGTTTTCATTTTTCAAAGGATGGAAGGAAAGAAAGGTAAATAATATATAAAATTTATCAAATAATTATTATATCATATATAAAATATATATTTATTAAATTTTTTCTTATTAAAATCTAATTAAAATGAAAATAAAAAACTAATCACATCACTTCGTGGAGGTGGTAGTCCATACGTATGCTCGAATGACATTATCATTTTTAAAAAGTTTATAAGGTAAGAAGGTAGTTATGATATTATAAATAAAAAATCATAATTATGTCTTAAATATAATATATAAACCCTGAACCCATTATAATAACCATATGTTAAATATGGTGATGGAAAATGAATTGTATCGCTACTTGGCGACGATAAGCCGTATGCACGCACAAGTGATACTTTCACTCCCCATTTGATATAAATAGGGTTAATAAAGAAGTTTTAATACTCATAATAACATTTAAATATATTAATAATGCTTAATATATTATTTTATGATGAATATAACAGATTTAGAGGAGGTAACAGAATAATTAAAATGAAAGTGATTGGTTAAGGCGATTACCTCTGCTTTGAAAAAACTCCTTTAGATATCCTCTTAAGGACTTCGTGGATGATATTTTGGGAATAAAAAAATCTATATAATGGGACTAGGGGAGTGTAGAAGATAATTTTTTAGATTTTGGTTGATCTAGAAGGATCAAAGTGGTTTGAAAAAGAGAAAGGAGGGGGTTCCTTTTATAATTGTGGGGAAGGGCACTCTTGGAATTTATTAAAAGATTAACATATATTAAAGTCATTATCAATAAAAATGTTTCCAAATGAACTATAAATAGGTAATATATGACATTTTAGAACATATATTATACCATTTTTAATTTTTTAATATTTTTAAAAATTTTAAGTAATTTAATAAAATATTATTTTTTAAAATATCATCATTTCCAATTTAGACACTATTCACTTAATTTGACTTAAAATACATAAAGAAAAATTTTTAATTAAAAAAAAATAATTTTAAACCTATAAAATATGTAATAATTATACAAAAAATTCATAGAACACTATAACTCAACCAATTTATGTTACTTTTAATATTTTTAAAATCATTTATTATATTTTTTTATTAATTGAAGAAATACTGCATTGGTGTTGCATAAGAATTTATGGTAATTATATAATAACTAAAAATTATAAATAAACTCATATCATGAAAATAATTTCATCATTTTGAAAATAAACATTTATATTCATTCATAACTTTATTTTTTCTATATGTGGACACATAAGAGATATTTAAAACTAAGAGAGTGTCATTTTGTAATTTTCTTTAATTTAAATATTATATTAGTCATTTTCATGGGAAAGTATCACTTAAAAAATTAAATATAGATATTAATATGGTAAGGGTTGAATTAAATTCATCAAATAAGAATTATAATTAAAAATTATGACCTTATCATTTATTTTTAACCCATATTAACCTGATCTACCATTTACCGAGGTGATAAATTTTACCACGGTTACTTAATGCCTAAAAATAAAAGGGAACTATCACTAATGGAAAATGATTATATACCGATTCATATATACCCATGGGTAATAGAAACCATGGGTATATATTGGATTCCATATTTCTATACCAACAATTTACATAAACTGTTGGTATAGACAGACTATCCCAACTGTTTTTTTAAAAACCATTGGGATATATTCTCTCATATTCTCCCAACCTCCCACCCTCACCCCTTCATTCAATCCCTATATACCTCTTCAATAGAGCCATATTCTCACCTAATCTAAGTGAATAGGGGAAACTATCATCCTCTAGAATTCTCCC
Source organism: Viscum album (assembly GCA_963277665.1). NCBI lineage: Eukaryota > Viridiplantae > Streptophyta > Magnoliopsida > Santalales > Viscaceae > Viscum > Viscum album. The sequence continues at coordinate 1,448,258,349 of OY728136.1, forward strand.
CTAATTTAGTGATTTTTTTATCATGATCTTCTTCGATATTAGATTAGGGAGTTCAGAATCCTTGTTATCTTCTGCTGACTATTATTTTCATTTTTATCTATGTATGAAAACCTAACCAAGATATAGTTAGGTCATAATTTTTCTAGATTATTAGAAATAAGGTTATTTGAGGGTGATGTTTTATTTTGGGATTTTGGTTTAATGATTGTAATTTGGATGAGCCTTCAGTATTATTTTGTTGTATATTTAGGATCTAGTTGATGGTTATATTATGGGAAGTGATGAGTATTGATTTAGGTTTTCCTCATTGGTTGGGAGTAACTCATATTTTATGTGTGGGTTTTTGGTTGCTGGATATGTTTAGGTATAAGGTTCTGATGGTTTTGAATGAGTTATGGCCTTTCATACACATCTAAGTATCTAGGGAAGATGAACCTTATATAGATTATTCAATGGACTGCTCCTACCCTTATGCATCATACATGAAATTCTTTAAGTACCTTTACATAGGTGTCCAATAACTCTTACACATTTTTTATAAGATTTATCAATCATCCTTCATGAAATTCACAAAAAATATTGATAAAAGAAATAATAACCTCATCAGTCCTATAAGATTTACATATTTAGAGATTTAAAGGCCCCCTTAATATCTGTTAGCATATTTCATTTGACTTTACTTGATAACTATCACTTTGAAATAATCTAATTCAAAATAAATTGAAACTTTAACTACAAGAAAACTTTCATATATCATATGAATTCATATTTTTAGATTCCAAATAGTGAATTCACCACTTGGAAATGACATATCCACAAAACCTCTAAAACTACTAAGTTGGATCTTAGTGTAGGAAACAAGGGTTAAAGTTAACAATGTCAACACTATCCATATTTTACTATAAATCCATAAAACATATTTTAAATTTAGTAGTTAAATATTATTTTGATCTTAAATAACTTCTCACAAAAACTATTAATACAAAGACTTTAATGCACATTGGTGAGGAACATACCACTTTAAGAGATAGTTAAAACCATTAGAAATCCATTTCTTCCAATTTTTATATAATGAATTATTATTTCAAATGAGTATAAGTTTATTTTATGATACAATATTTATCTCCATTTGTTTTTTGAACCTCTAGACATCACTTAGTGAAACCAATTCATTGGTAGAATTATTTTTCCAAGTAGATTCCAAGTATATTAAAAAAACTCATATGATACCAACATTATAGTTTATAATAAATCACTTCAAAGGAATTAAAAATATCCCAACTTTGTTAGTAAAAAAAAAATTAAATTTGAAACCTGAATCACTCCAAAATGGATTTAAATCCACTATATATTTAATATTTTACTAGATTTATATATATTCCATCATGTGTGGTCAAATTCACAATGTTCTACACTTAATTCATATTTTTTACAATTTCAGAATTATCTAGAAATTTCATTTCATGATGAACTCTTATATTTTTAATACTTCTTTCAATTCACACATGGTGAATACCCCCCATGTATTGTATCTACCCCTCCACCCCAAATCACTCAATTTATCATACTTAAATTTAAAATAAATTGGGATATGGGTACCTTTGACATACTCATGTTAATGATTATGGGTTTTCTTGATAAACTAACTCTTTTATTATACTATTCCTCCAATCCTTGATATTGGATGTTTTTTTCAAAACCACTTGTGATTATTCGATTTCAGATGTTCTCTATGAGATTCATTATCCTTCTTGGATTGGGTTCATTCACCATTATGAGACTAACCCCAATAATACTTGTCTCTTCTTTTGATACATTCTAATTACACCCTTCAACATGTATACTCTTTTAATGGAGGGATCTTCCACCAACTTTGGCCTCTTTATTTGATGAGTGATATGTGAGATCATTAAGGTATAATTTGTGATTTTACTCTTCTTTGATATACATAAGATCCACTTCATACTTATTCTTCCTTAGTGAATCCTTATTTAAGGGAACTTCACAATTTATGCACACTCTATATGTATATAGACCCAATTTAGTTTGATTTTGGTAGTTAAAAGCTACGGTTTTATTTAGTGGATTCTCATTAGATATTATACAGGATTATGGAAGGAGGCAAGTGATACATTTTTTCCTTTCCAATTAGAGATGAGTATTTTTGCTAACAAATTTTGTATTGTATTTCATATATCATACAACTTTGATCTTATATCTCCTTTTATAAATTTTGGATATTTTTTATTGTTTTATAAATCTTAGTTTATAAGATAATAGGATTGAATGATTATTCATATCTATATCAATTATAGTATAATTTACATGATAATATTACTCCATGTTTTTGTGGTTTTGATGTTTGGTGACCCCTTGTTGTTATTATAGAGTAAATATTTTCAATCATAAAGACATGTGTATTTAATTATATTAATGTAATATTCAAAACATGGAAGTTTAAAAAAAATTACACAAACTACTATGTTTGTTATCACAATGGAGAGACAAGACAATATTCTACTGTTCATGAATAGAAAGATAGAGGAGGTATAGAGAATTTGATATTTTTATCTATTTTAATTTCTGTATCATCACGAGAGATATATTATAATAGTGAAATAAGATAATGATATCAATACACATGATAAACTAAATTAATATGATGGTGTTGAGAGAGTGAAAAAATTAATGGATGATGCAAGAACTCCTATATATTAGGAATATACTAAAATGTAAAAGTTGGGATATTTAATGAGGTTATATCATGGAAAAACCATGTATGTAATTTATAATACTACTATTGATTATATTCTTACCCTTTTAAAATAATTTATTCCTAATGGTGCAGATATTCCCTCAATTAATTATAATGCATGGAAGTTAATTAAGAAGCTTGGATTTTCTACTAATAAAATTCATGCTTGTCCAAAAGATTGCGGTTTATTTTCGGAGGAAACAATAGACCTTAATGACTATAAAGAATGTGTAATATCTTGATGGAAGGAAAATATAGATGAAACACCATATCATGTGCCACATAAAGTTGTGTGACACTTTTCAATGATTCCCAAGCTTCAAAATCTATTCATGTCTATAGAAATATAAACCAATATATGATGGAATGATACTGAGATAATTAAAGATAATGATGAGTTGGTTTATCCTTTATATATATTATCCTGGAGGGTATTTGATGTACAAAATAATTATTTTCCAGCTGAGGTGTGTAATGTTAGGTTGGGTCTATCCTGTGATGGTTTTAATCCGTTTAGTCAGATTCTTACTGCTCAGAGTATGCAGGTTGATTTTATTCATGTTTATAATCTTCCTCCATGGATTTATATGAAACAAGTTTCACTTTATTGTGTATATGAATATATGGACCTTATGATTCTGAAAATGATATAGACGTCTAATTAAAACCTTTAATAATAGAGTTGAACCATCTTTGGGATATGGGTGTTCTCACATTCAATGCTTCTTCAAAAAACATATTTCAAATGCATGCTTCCCTTCTATGGAATATAATTTTTTCCTATATTATTAAATGGTTTATGGTTAGATAACAAAGGGAAAACTATCATGTCTTATTTGTATGAATAATACATGATTGAGAAGAATGAAATATCATTATAGTTTTAGTTTCACGGGGCATCGATGATTCTTTCCAATGGATCATCAATACAGAAAGGATATCTAGAGGTTTGATAATACTACTAACACTGTACTACCACCTAAATTTATGATAATAAATAATGTGATTAATGAATTGAATGAATTCAGTTTTTAATTAGGGAAAGGCCAGATGAAATCTAAAAAGAGGAAGAATGTTGACACTAAAGTCACATACAATTAGAAAAATAAAAGTATATTTTTGAGTTTCCATATTGGTCTACCAATTTGTTACATCATTATTTAGATTTAATTAAAATTAAGAAAAATATATGTGAAACTTTTCTTTCAATTATTTTAAATATCAAAGAGAAGACCAAAAATGACATAGGATCTCACCAGGACTTGTTAGATTGAGGTATTCAACTTGAAATGCATCCTGTGTGTTTTGATGAAAACAAGTGGAAATTTACTTATGCTTCAAATTTTATGTCACCTTTATAGAAGAATAATTTTTTTGAAGTATTATATAATATCAAGGTTCCTAATAGATATTCTATCAATATATATAAATGATTAAACATAAGGGAGTTGAAACTAAAATCCCTAAAAACATATAATTATTACTTCCATCTTCATGAATTGATTCCAATAAAAATCCATAATTTACTATCTAATAATATAAGGGTTATGATGATTTTATTGTACCATTTTTAGATACCTTTTCACTAAAAGGTTATCTAAGTATTTCTTGAAAAATATGCTACAAGAGGTGCCCTTAATTTTGTATGAGATGGAATTTTTTCCTCTATCATTTTTCACTTGCATGCTACACTTAATAATTTATCTTATAACTGAAACAATTCTTGGGGGGCCTATTAATTTTTAGTGGATATATCTTACTGAAATAAATATTTTCACAATCAAATCTTATATCCTAAATAAGAACCATCCTAGAATTTCCATCGTGATAGGTTATCTGGATCAAGAATTTATGGATTATTTTTCAATGTATTTATTTGATTTGAGAACAAGACATAACCAGACAATGAGAAATAAATATGATTAGTATGAGGAAATTAATCCCTCATTTCTATATCTTCCCTAAACATGAGGAATTCCTGGGTTATATACATTGGCTACATTGAGCCTTGAAAAGTGGGATATGGAATATCACACAGTCTTGTTTAGCTGTGGTTTGTTCAATGACTATATCAAGTAAATATTTTGAATATTTATATGTTATCTCATACTTTATCATTTAACTTATACCTTAAACTTTTATTATCATTTTATGTAGGGAACATAAAAAAATTATAAGTAGAGTTCATTGATCTTTTCCTTTTAGAAGGATAGAGGCTTTTCATAACAAAGAGTTTTCTACTTGGTTGAAATCAAAGGTATGATCATCAATTTAATTAACATAAAATATAGATATTAATTTAATTGTATTATTAATATGTTTTTATGGTATTTAGCTTACCTTATGTCTTCATCTCTCAAGAATTAAGAGTGTTGGATTTTGGTCCCAATTCTTTGGTTTGTGAATGAAAATCATTAATAATCAATGGGTATAAATTTGTTACAACTAATCGAGTGGTGAAAATGAGAACAAAAAATGATTGCATTATGTTAACTCCAATAACATACTATTATGGAATTACATCATATAGTATTCCTCAATATGAAAATATGTATTATTATGGATTTGTTGAGAAAATATTGTTAATGGATTACTACTTTCATGGTTGAGTCATTATGATGAAATGTAAATGGTTTGATTAAATGACGTGAAATGGTACAATTATTGATTATTATGGATTCAAAGTTATTGAAATGATTCAATTCCTATATATCTATGAATGATATATTTTGGAATCAATGGAAAAACAAGTGTTTTATATGAAAGATCATTTGAGACCTGATTATGGTTTCATTATTGAAGTAATATTAATACATATTTTTCATGATGTTAGAGACTAAATTGACACCATTGAATCCCCCATTGGTGTTAACCAAAATATTTTATTTGATGACTCAAATTTTCCCATTGTGATAATTGATGTTGAACCTGAAGTAGTAGTGGGTAATATATATAATAAACCATATATGTTCACAGTTCAATGAGTTTCCCTTGATTTGGGTTTTTCAGGTTGGTACTACTATAATTACTTAATTTAGTTTTAGTTTGGAATGTTTTTTTTGTTTTAGTATTGTTTTTTTAATTTCATTTGATTAGATTTATTTCAATTCAAAAAACTGGTTTTTAAAAAAATGTATAACTTGGTTTTAAATTACAGTTTCTAAAACATGTTATGACATAGTTTATGAATTTTTTGACTTCTAATTTGTATGAAAAATGTTTAAAAAATATTTATAAAAAATGTACATTTCACTCTTATGTATATTATAAAATATACTGAAGAAGTTAAAATGAAGATATTATTTGATAATGATCAAAGGATGAACAATCTAGGATTTACTCCTTTTGTTCCCTTAGTGAGTATAATAACTGTAACATTTTTCTTCTGCATTACATTTAATGTCTTGTTATTATTCATTATCAACTTTTTTAGTGACATTCTTATAGACCATAGTTGGATTCTCTTCACCCTATTAGTATGGGTCTGAGTGGGGGTGCTCCTAGTGCTACACATATCACCCATCATACCTGTTCACACCCTAATCTGCCAGCAGAAACCCTATCTACCACACCTTTTTATCCCCCTCTTGAGCCTCCAGGGATGTTTTGACCCATACCTTCATAATTATTTTATTTATCCTCTTCTTCCCATACCATGTATACACCACCTCTAGGGTTTTTCCCACCTATAATATATCCATATCCTATGATGTATCTTAATCCCTTCTATCCTTATCCTACCATGTCTATGAATCCACTATTTCCTACTATCCATCCAGGATCTGATGATTTTATTCCTTCATCTTCCACTCCAGTTCATGAAAATGACCTAGTGCATGCATTGGAATAGGCACATCCTTTATAAGATACCGATCTTGGAAAACCCATAGATTCATCATAGCCTAATGAGATGCTTGCATTGGGTTTTTTTATTATAAGTTTTTCAAATTATATAATATCATTTTTTTCCTTTTATACTATGACTTAATTCTTCTTTTGTTCCTTTTATATTATTCAGTAGGATCTTCTAAATGGTGACATGCGTGCACCCGTATACAGGAAGCCTATAATCTCCAAACACAAATAATGGTGGATTATAATGAAGATAATAAAATGATAGGTAAAAATTTCCTAGAAGTGTATATGTTTTATGGGAACATTATAAAAATAAAATGATATCATTCTGGTGCAACCAGTCTCATAGAGGCATATCAGTAATGAAATCAAGGAGAAATCATGAGAGACGATATGGGTAAGAAAATATATTAAATTGATATCTATATTATTATTGTATTTATATGAATTAACATGTTCATTATAGAATCAATTTAACTTTACTGATGATAAATCTTCTAATGTTGCATAGTTGATGGATCTTGGGGAGTTGTGGTGATCATATAAGAATTAGTTATATATTGGTTGGAAGAGTAGAGTTGGTTCTGATTTAGAGGGTATACCAATATTCCATAACTATTTTACAATAAAATATTAATAATTGATTACATATTGGAAGAGTAATGACTTTAACATATTCCTAATATTTAATATTTTGCATTAAAAATTTAATTGTTATTAATTGTATCGATTTTTTAGGATGCGACAGAAAAAAACAATAAGAACAAAGATGTTATGACATATTTGCACACTTTGGGGAACACTACAATGCACGAGCATGAGAGGTGCCAAATACTTTAATATGAATAGAAATAATATCTATATTTATATTGCTACTAAAGTGGTAATTTCATTTTATTTGGATTTTTAAGAAGTATAAAAACCTAAATAGTTATATTTTCATGCTAAAATTTAATACAGAAGGCTATAAATTCTTCATTTAGTTAGATTTCATATTAAAATTTAAGTTTTCTACCACATTGTATGAAAAATAATATTTTTGATTGAAAATAATGAGAAATCATCATTTTACCAAGAAAAACCAAACTCCATGATAAAACATGTATAAAAAGCATAAATAAATAAATTAAATTGTTATTAGGGTTAGAGGGATTAGAAAATGATGGAAGAACATGGAGTTATAGAAAGAATAAAGGATGAATTAAGCATAAAAATGAGTTACCTCAATAGAAACCACCCAAATTTGGATGGAGTCAATAAGAAAATACAGAGGAAGAACCATTTTTGGATAGGGATTTGGGTTGCATGAGGGATGAGTAATGAGGAGAAATGAGGTTATAATTAGATAATAAAATAAATGTAATTTCACAATATTACATGTCATGGTAAGGATGAATGGTTTGATTTAAATTGAATAAAATATATCAAAATCTAGAATAATTTAACTAAATCAAGTCAAATATTACATACATAATTAAAATGAAAATAAATCCAAATAAACAAAACAGTACTGAATATAAACATAGGGAGACAATTAATAGTTAATTGTATAGGACTTATTGAAACTAAACTGAACCTAATACAATGGAATAGAGAAGAAATAATGTTACAACAAGTAATAAAAGCCTATCTAAACTAAATTAACCCATTATAAAAAAATAGAACAAAATCTATTCAAATAAAATGAATTCCAAAAAATAAACTAGCATGTACCAAACTAAAAAAAACTAACCTAACTCGACTTGAATTGATATGAAACCCATATAAATAAATTTAAAACCAATTGAACTAAATGAATAAAACCAAAACAAATTTAATTTAATTATATTAACCCAACCCTAACCAATCACAATTCATTAAAAAGTAACATAATGTAATTGAAACAATTAAAATAGTACTTATCCAAACCAAACATAATAAAATATAATGTAGATGAGATGAAAAAAAATCCTACTGAATATAACTAAAATGACCCAAGTTGAATGGATTAAAACTAAATTTAATCTCATATAATTTATTTAAACTAAATTCTACTGAACCAAGCTAAAACAAATTAGGCCAAACTAAATGGATCTTCTTAAAACCAATCTGATAGGTCCTAAATAGATGAAAACCAAACCTATTTGAAGAAAATAAAAACAACCAAACTCAACTAAATTAAAAAAATGTGATCATTAAAAATCAAATTGAATCAACCAAAATGGAAAATAATCAAAATGATATAACCTTAATTTAATTCATCTTATCTATCCAAAACTAACATGTGAATATTTGACCAAAACAGAACATAAAAAACCTAAAATTAACCCATCTGAATGGAAATAATTGATCAAAATCATACTAAACCAAATAAATAAAAAACGAATGAAATTAAACTACAATAATACAAAATTATTTTATATGAATTGAACTGAATTAAAATAAATAAAATCAAACACCATAGAACCCAGTTGAACTGAAACCCACAAAATTGAACTAAATTGAATTGAATTTCTCTTAGTTGGATATATTTCTACATAACTAAATAGTACTTTCATTATCTAAGATAAAATAATATAAACCAATAGTAACCAAATTAAAATGAATAAACATGATATGACCCAGTTTTAATCACATAAAAATGATACTATTTGACCTTAACAAAGAGGAATTAAATTAAACCAAACCAGACTTAATTGAATCTAACCAAACAAAACTAAACCAAATAAGACTACTATGAATATAATTGAATTGAGAGAGACCAAACATAAATGGATTGAATAAAATAGAACTAAATTTAACCAAACCTGATACAATGAACCAAACATAATGATAATTTAACTAAATATAATCATGTTAAAAAAATCAATGAACTTATTAAAACCTAATTAAACCAAATTAAATGATACCATTTTTTTTAATTAAAACACATTAATCCAAACTATATTAAAATAATTGAAACTGCAGGAACCCAAAAATCATGTCACAAATATGGAAAAAATATATCATGTTAAACCACACCAAATAATGATAATAGAAAAAATTAATTAAAAACAACCAATATGAACTATACTAAATAAAAATAAAGTAAACTAATAAAAATTGAAGCAAAGAAGAGACTACTAAACCAAATCAAAAGAATTCCAAAATAATAAAATTGAAAAAAATATCATAAGATAGAGTAGAGAGAAATAGGATTGAAAAATTTGAAATATATTGAAAAATAATCGAACCAACTAATTTGAATCAAATGAAACTTTACTGAAAATAACTAACCCAAAATAAAGGGATCCAACCCAAACTTTATAGACATAAATTAAGTAAAATAATTTACTAAAAATATCATACACAGACAAAAATAACTTAAATAAATCCAAACCTAGTTGAATATACCCAAATTCAACAAAATTGACCAAAATAATTAAAATATACTTGAATTGAAAATACATCAACCAAACTCAAAAAAAACACCAAATAAAATAATCTGAAATTGAAATGAACTGAGTTAAATCAAAATAAATCAAACTAACCAACACCAATCCAAAATTAACCAAACTGAACCCAAAAGTAAACTAAATTAATCCGAACTAATATAAAATTAATAGAGAAAACCTAAAATGAACCATACATTAAAAATAAATAACTAAAACAAAAAATAATTGAATTGAATTGAACATAATCAATTATAATTGTCATGATATAAATAAAACTAAATTGAATTGTACCACACTAAATTAATATGGACTAGAAAAAATAAAAATAACCAGTATCAACCAAATTAAACTATACATAAAATAACCAAGAAAAATCAAGCCTAGTTGAACAAAACCAAAAAATTGGATGGAACCACATCAACTTGAACTAATATAGTATCTATCAAACCTAACTAAAATAAGATGAATTATGATGAAATGAACTGAGATAACCAAAAGTGAACTAAATGAAACTGAACCCATTAAATTTTTACTAAACCATTCCCGAAAATACCATATCTAAACAAAACCGTACAAAGATAAATCCCATAGAACTGAAGAAAAAGTGAACCCACTAAATATAAATAAAATAAAATAACTAGAAGAACAAATTATTAAATGAACAAACTACCAAATTACCAAATAACCTAACTAAAAAATTAACCTAATGACCAAATGATCAAAATTACCAAGTGACCAAATAACCAAATAATGTTACACAAATAGAGTTTGAAAGAAATGAACATAAAAGAGGAATCTATATCATACCCATATTTGGAATGATAATTAGTATGTATTGATTATGTTATGCCACTAGTATTAAATTTATAATTAAATGTATATTTAGATTCTTCTTTATTTTATGGATTTCTTTAACAACTATAATTTTAATTCATTATAGGTTTATCAATTTCATATTATTCAATAATATACTATTATACAAATCCATGTCATTCTCAAATAGTGAAATTAGGTATCGAAGGCTGTGTACCTTGAGAAAAATTATTATTTTTTTGAGTAGGAATAAAAAGGATGGAAGTGCTATAAATACACAAACACAAGAAAAAATAGTAAGAATATTTATTGATATTTCAAATTTTGATATGTAATTCGTAATTAAATAACTTGTTTATATTTTTAATAGTGTTCCCTAGAGGCCCTAAATGATAAAGAAGATAATAAATTTAGTCCCAATGATCATTTGAGTCAGGTATTAGGTGAGGAGCACCATGGGGGATTCTGATGTCGACTGGAGAAAAACATCACCCCACTAGGTATTGGCCCTCATCAGGCGCCTCTCAAACCTACCAAACCAATGAGCTGAAAAACACTAATGAAAAAGTAGATAAATCCAAAAAATAGCTTTATAGGATAATTCAAGAGATAAATTGGTCACCGAACAGTTCTTGAAAGCTATGTCAGTTATATGTATATCAATTCTATCATAGGCTTATATTGTTTTTATTCATGTATGGAAACAATGTCCTCTATATATAATGTAGTAATTTATGTCAATGAGGGTCCCAATGGTAGTTTAGGTGATGATAATGCTAGTGGTGGTGGTGGTGATGATGATGATGATGATTTTGGTGCTCTAGATGACCCTGTTGGTGTTGAGGATGTTGGTTATGGTGATGAGGGGAGATATTGATCCCCTATATATTTGAGTTAGTAGTAAAAAGACATGAGTATGATATTTAATGACTTGAATAGATTGTTTTTATGGAAATATATATATGTTATATTATTGTAAATGGTTTGAAAACTATTACAAGTAGTTGGTTGAATGATAAATATACAATATATGCATTGCATTGAATGTGTACCATGGTTAGAATTTATTTTCAGGTTTAAGATGTGCTGGATGGTCTGCTGCTGCTGCCTATTGTGGAAAGGTAGTTATAATAATGGTAAAATAAACCATTGGTATATACTATCTTTGGAAACAAGCTATGTACTAGTTTTTATATTTCATTTACTTTAAACATGGAGGGAAGATATCAAGATAATATATGAGATATGCCTTGAGAAGTTGTAAAAACTATCTTGAAGTACTTGAGGCGTTAAAAGGATATGTTCCTGGTGTATGGAAGATATGAGTAACTAGTAGTGAGAGGATACATTGATGTTATTTTCTATATAGTTTATGATTATTTGAAATCAAAGTTAGGCTATGTCTTTTTCTTGAATGGTGGTGCAGTGATATAGAGAAGCTTGAACCAACCTATGGTTGCTGATTCTAAAGTAGAATCTGAGTATTTTGTGTCTTACGATGTAGCTAAGGTGGTAGTTTGGATACAAAACTTTGTATTAGATATTTGTGTTGTTCCTTGTAGTTTAGAACCTATTCAAATTTATTGTGATAATACTACAACAATGGTGTTTTCTAAGGATCCCAAGTTACACCAATGGAAAAAAATATACTTTGAAAGTTTTATCTCTTGAGTTATTTTACCTAGAGAGGTGAAGTCACTATTATAAGAGTATCCACAGAGGATAACATAGAAGAACCCCTAACTAAATCCATATATCAGTAGAAGTATGATTCTCATTTTAGAGCTAGTGATTTAAGACATGTTAGCAGTTGGCTCTAGTGTAAGTGGGAGTGTTGTTAGTGGGTTCCCTATACTAAACTTATGTATGTACTTTTATTACCATTAAACGTATACAGTTTAATATATACATGCAATTACCTTACCGTATTAGTGTCGATACTTCTGTTTCTACTATATTTATGGAAATGTCCTTATATTATATGTCATATCAAAATGTTATAGTAGTTCCAGGATATAATGAGAACATAAAGATACCATGAAATTAATATTAAAGATATGTTATATGGTACAAATATATCATACTTATAGGAAATAGATGATGTGTGACCATCAGGTACTAGGGGATCATAATCATTGAGACTTCTTCTCATGAAGTTCTCATTTTATGATCTTGAGTAGATGAGATCATGATGATAAATCCACCAATAAGAACACTACATGTTTCATGTGTCATTGGTTATTAATATATATGGACATGTGTATTGGTCTCCTAGATTGAGATTGTTATCAATGCGCACCATTTGATCACACATTTTGATGCAAGGAAAAAACCCTGACATTGAAGTTGTGGTGTGGTTGTTTGTGTTGGGTGAATCATTAGTGGTATGACATTGGTTGAATGATCAAGATAGAATTCGTCGCTTCTAAGTTAGGGAAGTGATATCTTGGGACTAGTTGATCAGTATGGTAGTACCTTCATAAATCCATGACCATGGTAGTTGAGTGTAAAACCATCCAGTGAGATCAAAAAACCATAAAGAAAAAAATGTATGATGACACAAGTTGTACATACCAATTTATGATATATTGCGAGACAAAGAGATTATATTAAACGTAGAATTTCTGTAGGAAAGGTTATTATTGCAATGATTTTTCCTTATCTACTTAGGTGAATTTATAGGTAGCTATACTATTATCTTGGTCTATTAATAGTATTCACTTCTTTCTAGATAAGGGCCTAGAGGGTCCCCACATAATAGTGTATTCAAGAGTCCGCGCTATTTCGTTGAATAAGTGTATATGACATGGTGGGATCCACCATGGGGCTCGATATGTGTCTAAGAATAATCAATAACCAATGAATAATTAAATTAATTATCATTAAAGTATAGAATAATTGGGTTAAATTTATTTAGTTAAAATATTCCTAAGGTATTATGTGAATACATGGAAAAAATTTATATAAAAGAATATTATTTTAATATTCATGGCTCGTTTAATATTGTGGGAATTATGATTTGAGTTAATGACATGGTTTTATCATGAAATATAGTTATTATATATTACAATTAGGTGAAAAAATAAAAATGATATTTATGATGCATTTAGTTCTTCATAATGAGTCATTTATAGCTTATTTAGTGGGTGTTGGATAAACGGGGGTCGGGGAACCCATTCTGGGTATTTTACCTCTCAGTATATAATTTGAGGATAAAATCTCATTACTATGACTATTAATACATTTATAATTTAGATATTATCTATACTCATACATCTTATAGATAGGAAGACTCCTTACAAGCACTCAATTAAAGAATAACTTCTCGGATCGAAGGAAGGAAGACATGTTGATCATCGTGATGTCGAAGGATTCATCGAAACTCCGTGCTAGTACCCAAAATTTGATGATCAAAATTCACAAAGAATCTTGAAGTGTGTGTGGATGATATAGAGGGGTTTGATCTTGGATCCTTTAAGAAATGGTCACAAAAAACAATCTACAATCAAACAAATCTTTAATTTGTACAAGATAATCCTTCAGTTTAATTCTATTATTAATTAATTCAAATGAGATCCTTAGACCTCTACTAGGGATAGGATCACCAGATATGATGAAGTTTAATCACTATATTGATAAAAAATATTAAATACCCATACCAATGGATTCATTTTCATGCCTATGTACCATCACAAAGGCATTATTCTTGATTCATGGCATGAATCGTAGCAGTTCATAAGATATAAATCATAAAGGAATCAAATAACATGAACCATGAGAGCATAAAATTGTCATAAGACATGTAATTGTGGAATACACATAGGTATATAAAATAACTTTCTTAGTATCCATGGTTCATTTACAAGACTATCATAGTGGATTAGGTTAACTCCCCATTCCATCATAGTATTCAATGTTCACTCCCCGGACTATCATAGTAGACAAAGTCCCTTACTGAACTGGGTTCACTCCTTATTCTAGCCCCGTTTATCTCATTATATATTAATAATTACCCAATGAATTAGAGGTATATATAATTTTGGGCCCACCCATCCTTTGTTTTAACATAACCATTTTACTTGGTTATAATGTAACCACAATCCTTAGTTTATATCATAACCACCTTCCTAGGTTTATTATATAACCATCATCCATGGTTTATAATGTAACCACCTTCCTTGGTTATAATATATCCACCAAAATTGGTTTATAATATAACCACTAATCACATTATGAAAATAATACATATTAATTCCACAATATCATAAAACACTCATCATATCATCACATCATAACCCATAAAAATAAAATGGGTTTCATAAACATTTCATCAATTCAACATAGCATAACCCATGAAAAAACGTTTTTCATAAACACATCATAAGCATAAAAATTAAACATCTATTAAAAGATTACAAATTTTATCATTGAATAATATCCACATTTAATAATAATTAACATTAAAGGATGTTATTATATATAAATATTCCTTTAAAAGATCATTGAAATATTTCTTGAGGGAAGTAACCTTTCCACTTTGAAAATAAATTTTAAAATAAAAATATTTCAAAAAAATTATAGAAAATTTTTTATTTTAAAATAATATTGGAAACTTGTAAAGTAATATTCAGAACATTGAGCTGTCATGATGGTAGAAAATTCTATTCATGCTGTATAAGTTAAAAGAAAACATTCCTTTCACATTTTTGGTAAAAAGTAAAAAAGTACCTCGTTCTAAAAACAACAAGAAGATTCATTTTTAAAACATTTTTTAAAAGTAAATAATTGTTAAAAATTAATTTAAACTATCATAAAAGAATATTTAAATATTTTTTTAAAATATTTTTAGAAAACATGGATATGGAAGAGAAAAATTTTTTTGACCAAAAGGAAAAATAAATTCGGTTTTCCTTAATAATACTATTTCGATCTCTTGAGTACTTAAAGTGAGGAAAATTAAAGGAAACCATGTATTATCCAAAAATAACCATAGTAGAAGAAACTTATATGTTTTTATAAAATAAGTATCATGTAATTTTCTCAACAAAAATTTAGGCTTAAAAATATTGATTTAAATAGGATTGAAACATAAATCTCTTACCTTAGGCCTGACTTCCTTTGTACGTATTCGAAAATCATATGTAATAAATATAGATTTATTATAAATATATTACAGAACCATACTCACATATATCATACCATATATGATTTAATTATAACCTTTTATCACTTGTTCATTAACATTTTTTTTAAAATCACTATTCTGGGTGATAACTGCTTCATTTTTCATGTATGTTTTGGTTTGTTAGTTTTGGTCCTTATAATTTAATCATAGTTCCATAATATTAATAGTTTTAATAATTATTTAAATATAATATATATTAATTATATAAATATTTATATTCATCCACAAAAGTTAGAGATAAAAAAATGAATTGCACCATTCATGGAGAAGGCAGGCCATATATATGGATAAACGTTGCTTCCATTTTTCGACGGATGGAATGAAATAAAGGTAAAAAATAACTCAAATTTAAAAAATAAATAATATATAATACATATCATATATATTAATTAAATCCTTTTTTATACCATCCAAGTAAAATGGAAATGAAACTCAAATCACATCGCTCCGTGGAGGTGGTAGTCCACACGTATGCATGAATGACATTATCATTTTCCAACAATTAGGTAGGTAAGAAGGTAGATGTGATATTATCATTAAAAAATAATAATTATTTCTCAAATATAATATATAAACACTGAACCCATTATAATAACCATATGTGAAATTTTTTGATGGGAAATGAATTTTATCGCTACATGTAGATGGTAAGACGTATGTACACACGAGCGATACTTTAACTTCCCGTTTGATGGAAAGAGGGATAATAAAGGTGGTTTAATAATTATAATAAAATTTTAATATATTAATAATGCTGAATTTATTATTTTTTTAATAATATAATAGATTGATAGTAGGGAAAAAGTAATTAAAAATAAAGTGATCAGTTAAGGCGGTTACCTCCTCTTTGAAAAAACTCCTTTAGATATCCTATTAAGGGATCTAGGGATGATATTTTTGGAATATAAAAATCTATTAAAAGTGTAGAGGGTATTGGATAAGATAATTTGGAAGATTATTTTCAATATATAAGCCTCAAAGTGGTGTGAAGAAGAGAAAGAAGGGGGTGCCCTATTATAATTGATGGGAGAGGAACTCTTGGAATTTATTAAAAGATTAAAATATATTAAAATAATTCTCAAGAAAAATGGTTCCAAATGAACTATAAATGGGTAAGGGATTAAATTTATACCATATATTATACTCTTTTTAATTTTTATTAGTATTTTTATAATTTTAATCAATTTAATAAAATATTACTTTTATAAAATATCATTATTTCCAATTTTCGACAATATTCACTTAATTTGGCCTAAAATACATTAAAAAAACTTTAAATTAAAATAAAACCCTTTAAAATCTCTAAAATATGTAATAATTATCCAAAAAATTCCTGTAACACTATAACTCACCCAATTTATATTACTTTTAATATTTTTAAAATTATTTGCTATATATTTTTATTAATTGAAGAAATACTACATTGGTGTTGAATAAGAATTTAAGGTAATTATATAATTACTAAAATTTTGAAATAAAATAATTTCATGAATATAATTTAATAATTCTCAAAATTTACATTTATATTCATTCATAAAATTATTTTTTCTCTATGTGGGCACATAAAAGATATTTAAAACTAAAAGAGTGTCATTTTGTAACTTTATTTGATTTCAATATTATATTGTTCATTTTCATGGTAAAGTATCACTTGAAAAATTAAATTTATATATTAAGATTATAATTTTTGAATTACCTTAATAAAATAATAATTAAGATGAAAAATTATGACATTATCATTTATTTTTAACCTAGATTAACCCAATTTACCCTTTACCAAGGTGATAAATTTTACCATAGTTACTATTCATAATGCCTAAAATAAAAGGGACCTATTTTAAAAAAATTTACCTAATAATTCCAAATTTGGAATCCATATTATCAAATTAAATAACTATAGTTTTTATAATTTACTTTTAAAATAATCATTCAAAATGCGACGAGAACAACTTTTTTTTTTAGAAAAATACAACTTTAAGCATAAAAATTTGTTTATTATTATACCATTCTTAGAAAATATTAAATTAAATTTAATAAATTTTATTTAATATATAATATACACATTCTATTAAAATCATTCACCAATAGAGATTAATTTAATTTTTTAAGATAAAAATACATTGCATGTACAAAAACATTTTTTCAGGAAAAATCATCCTTTTTAATTTTATTTATAATTAATTGATAATCAATGAATTAATTTTATAAATATATAACCATAAATGTTTCATAATTTATTTACTTTTATTCATACCCAAAAATTTAATAGCTGGTCAATAACTATCACATAATAATATTTTAATAGTTTATCATAGTTTGTTTAAACATGGTGCTACATTTAACGCAAGCTATCGAAGAAATTAAATTTATTTTTAAAAAATATTTCATAAAATACAAGGATGTTACTTTTTCCATGGTTAAAATTGAAAAGTTTGGTTTTATATCCCTTTAAATTTCTAAAAATAAGAATTTGACATGGATTTTGGATACTGAGATGCACCTAGATGTTAATGGTCTTGATAAGATGATCAAAGTGGATAATTAATATTCCACACAATATTGTGTGTGGGACCTAATTTTCATTCATTCTCACCCATATAAGGACACGAATAACAACTACTTAACAATTATGGATCCTATGGTATTATAGAAGAAACTAAAATAATAGTATTATCATCTAATACTAGTAATATTACCTATAACATGTTATTAATGGATTCATTTATGATTATAGGATTTTATGTTAGTAATAAAATATAAATCCACAATGCTTAAAATTATATCACAATTAAAATACTTTAGTGAAAACATTGATCACATTGATATGTTCAAAAATATGTTGTTCAATTTTCATATCTTGAATATTATTCCAAAACAAAAATATCCTAAGAAAGTTTTTACTAAATATTTTAAATTACTTTGTTTCTATCTTTTTGTGGAAAAAATAAATGAACTCATGATTAGAAGTCATGAATCTATACTAACTAGTTCAGATCCATTACCTATATCAAATTTGACTACTCATAATCACGGTAATTGAAATAACTGGTGAAATTGATATAGAGTAAAATCAATTACATGTGGTAGTCATACACTCAATCAAAGGAGAAAAGGGTGCTACCAAAAGTAGTCAAATGATGAAAAACCATATTCAAAGTAACCAAACATATGATGAAAATGAATGTTTCTATTATGATATCAAGGAGAATTGGTCATGTACCAATCACACAATGTAATGTTTTATTTATTTTTTTATCAATAATCAATTAAAGGGAAAGAAAAAAAATTACATTAACCTTTTCTAACCATACCATAAAGTATGATGATTACATAATGAATTTTGACATCACATATTATTTTTAATCCCTTAAAGTATAGATCATAGTTAGAATTTGTAAATGAACATGGTGGATATTGTCTTTATTTTTTAATGTTTTAATAAATTTTATGTGTTTTATGTTTCGTTATTTCTTTATCACTATTTCTCTGTACACACACAAATACACACATATTATTTTCTTTTCATTATAAATGGATGTTATAAATTACATTATTGGAATTAATTTCTAGGATGAGGATATTTAACTTATAAATATAACCATGAAACATGTGATACATAGAAATAATAAAATTTTATCAACATTAAATTGGGAATTTATCTTATGAATACTTTAATTGGTAGTGAAAAATTAATCAAAGGCTTCATAAGAAAAAATATATGTCTACCTTGTGGTATATAATTTTTAATAAATAGTGATATGTTTTTACATAATTCTTCATGAAACCTAATAAATTTTAAATATATTTTTAATAGATCAAAAATGTCTGACCAATTCCTTTGTTTGATTTGAGTGTTAAAGGTGTTGAAAGGAGTTTGGAGGAAGAGTAGTGATGATTAGAGCATAAATTTAAATTGAGAATAAAAGGTCGTGACATGGTCATTCAGGTCATGACATGAATGGTTGATTTCATTATAAGGGTGAATCTTTAGGTGTTTAATCACATCATGATGTGTAGTGTCACAACATAAGTGGTTTTAGGTGGAGATTTTGGAAAAAGGCAGAACCTATACACAGGAGAGAATTATTATGAAAGTTTTGTTTAACCTTATGAAGTTATGTTGTATATTTCTTAGTCACGGAGTGAGGATCAATTTCAAGAAAAATCATGTCTTGAAAGTGGTTGAGTTTCCTTGAATATGAGTATCACAAAGTGTCCTTTGTTTTCATAGCATGGAGTCTTGGAGGATAATTTTTTATGGTTTAGCCTAGTGTGTTGTCAAGACACAATGATAAGTGTCATGAAACAATCCTTCTTAAGTCATTTTTAGATTTGAAAAGTTAAATGAGTCTTGAATGTGGGAGATATTTTGAGATTCATAGAATAATTTCTAGAGGGTCCTTTCACTCAAACCATCATGGCGTGATGAGGGTATCTCACACTATGATGACCTGTTTTTCATCCCAGATATAAATTGGAAGAAAATTTGGTTTTTCCCAATTTTCCTTAAAATTTTCTCAAACCACTTGTGACTATAGGTATGTTTTTGGAGAATACTAATACCCATTTATTATGTTTTTATTCTTGTATTAATAGGATTGAATATTCTTTATCCAAGGTTAGTTCTTTCTGTTTCCCCTCTTGGTTTTTTCTCTGTTTTCACCAGGATATAGTTGTGATCCTGGAAGTGGTTTCTTTAGGTGATGATTTGGTAAGTGGTTTGTGGTTGTTAATATGTCCTAGGTTGTTTATTTTCTATTTTAATGATTTAGGCCTCAATATATTCCCCTCATTTATTTTTGTTTTTGTAGAAATCATCAAAACATTTGTTGAGGTAGGTGATTCAAGAACTCTTTACTTTTATGTGTAAATTATAAAATTTGCATGATTTTTTTTCTTTGAGTGGGTGGTATGGATTATATTAATTAATATATTAAAAAATACTTAAATAAATAGATGGTAAGGGGGTTTTTTGTATGGTTTTTACCTCTTTCCATGACATTGATCATGATATTGATGCCTTTTTGCTGTTATTACTAAAAATTATTGTTGCTGGTAAGATTGTGTGTTATCATTTTTTAATATATTTTTAGAAACAAATTTTATAAAAGTTTAACAACTTAATGATTTCAATGAACTGGTTGTGTGAAATTTGAAATGTTTTTTTGTTTCCCATGATAGAGAGTTTAAGTGAATATGATGGAATGTTTAACACTAGGATTTGTATAAGTTTTTTTTGTTGAAATTGGATGTTATTTGAAGTTTTATACATGTTGTTAGTGATGGAAATTGTGTGGATATTATGGAGGTTTTTGTGTGGTGATTATTGTGGATAATTTGGGTGTGGAAAGTGTTAGGTAGTGAGGCTATGGTTAGTTTCTTTGGTTGGTATAGATGGGGTGATGGTGGTTGAGTAGGGTTGGGTTGTTATAGTGGATTTTGGCATGGGATGGGTAGAGGTTGATGTGGTGGATATTTTTGTGTTTTAGGTATGATACTATTGTTTCCCACTAGCTATAGAATTTTATTTTGATTGATTTCCACCGTAAATGGTGTGGGGTTAAAATTAAATTAACAATGTCCTACACTTGAAAAGTTAATGGTTGAATGAAATAGGAAACAAATTGAATTAATGTGGGTGATAGTTGAAAATGATTTTTCATGAAATATGGAACTAAATAGAATGATGAATAGGAAAGGGATGGTAAATTTAAAAATTTTAAATGATGAAAATATATGATTAAATGGGTATTTGTGAATGCTTTTTGTGGATTATTTTCATAGGAAGTGGGTTTGGATTAGTGATTTAGTAAATTAAAGTGGTGGTTGGTGTGTGGAAACAATTGATAGTGGAAAGTGGTGAATTTTAGTGAAGTTCATAGGATGTGGTAGTGTTTTTTTGGTAAAACCTATTAGGTTGGGTCTGTGTGCGACTATATATGCTTATATTTTCTTATTATTTCTATAAAGTCCCTACTCGAGTTGAATAACCTTACTAACTTTCAAAGGTTTTAGATTTTGGGTGTTTTCCCCAAACATCTAATTTGGAAAGGGAACATATAATATAATTCACACACTTTCTATCTATGTCATATGGATGAGGTATGGTTGTGACAATGGTACTTGGTAAGGGACATGCATGGTATTAGGATGACTTGAGGTTGATATAATTCATGTTCATGATACTCTGCTGAGATAGACATGGATATGAGGTTGAATATGATGTTTTCGCTGAGTAATAATGATAAAATGAGGTGTTGAACCAAAAAAGAGGTTTGGATAGGTAGGGTTGTAGTCTGAACCACATCAAAGGTGGAATGAGTATTTGGATTGAGCTAGCATCGAATTCTAGACCATGTAGAAGGTTGGTATAGGTAGGGTTATGCTCTAACCCACATCAATTGTTTCTTGAATAATATTATGTGTATATAGTTATAATGATATAGAAGGTATGAGAGTGCCATGAAATTTTTCATTGGGGTGTGAGAGTGATAAATGAGTGGGAAATTGGAATGGGGTACCCTTGATGATATATTCTTGATATTATGTTAATATATTTGGTTGTGATACATGGTTAGTGAGTCTTGGTGAAACTAGGTGGTAGTAGATCTGTTAGGTGATTGTTGGTTATATTGTTTATTCACTAGGGAATTAATACGATTCTTTCACATTTTCATGAGATGTCATGAGGAGGACCCTACTGAGTATACATGTTATGATCACTCATATATATATAAATCTGTTTTACATGTTTCTAGGAGGTATTTTGTGACCAATCTTGGAATAACTAGCTTGGATCATGGGATTGTTGTTGGAGTTTCTACCTTAGTATTTATTTTGATATTTTATTTGGAGAATTGTATTTGTTTGACATATCATGCATTACGAATTATTGTGGGTTTTAGATTATTTATATTATGGTTTTGATTGGTTGGATTCCTTGTTATGTTCTTGGGATATATAAGGGTAATGTCTCCCATTTTCATATTTTATAGCCTTGGAGCTAGTCACTAACCAAAGGCCTATTGGAGGAAAGCCTTAGGGGTCACTATATTATTCAATACAACATATGAGCCTAGTGTGGGTGGGTCTTGAAAATATTTTTGAAAATAGATATCACATCACTATAAGAAAAATCATACATTACATTAGTTTATTAGTTATGGTTTAGAAAATAGTCCCTAATTAAAAAACTGAAGTCTCTTGGAAATTAACTCCACTTTATTAGTAGTGATTATATACAATCACCATATAATGAAATATTAGTGGTGGTTTTTTAAAATACTACCACTAGTGTTCTTATTAGTAGTGATTATTAAAAAAACACTATTTAAACCTTATTTTTTAAAGGTTTCCTCCTTTCATGCCCCTTCCTTTATTACATGAACCCCCTCTTCTTATCTTCCAATCATGACCTTCCTTTATCTTCTTCCCTCCCTTATGTGAACCTCCCCCCTTTCCTTTTCCCCCATCATATGAACCTCTAATTCTCCTTCCCAATTTTCCTTTATCATTATTCATATCATCTTATCATTAACCTTATTGATCTAATTCTTCATCGTTAATTGTGTAAACCTATTCCCCATCTCAGTCTATTGGTTCCAAGTACAAGGTTTGTTTATGAAATCTCCACTTTTATATCTTCTTTGTAATATTCTAATTTTGATGATCTCTATCAGATATACATAGAGATTTTGAATTGTGTATTTAGTTATTGTTCATGCCTTATGGTATATCTAAAATAAGGCATATGATATGTGTCACGAACTGGCCCAATGGGGCCCGAACTACGACTACCCCAAGCCTACCTTTAATAGGACAAGGGTTGGAGACTAGCATTGAGTAGGCCTATCACACACATGGTAGGCCTTAGTCTAATGTACCTATTCATATACTCAAATATCCAAGCCTATATAATGATTAAAGATAAAACAACCAATAACCATGAATGCATACATCTGAAATCCCACCATCAGAGTATGAAAACAATCTACTAGAATGTAATGTCCAAAAAAAAAGCCCATAGAAAGAAACTAAAACAAGTACATCTTGTGAAGTAGGAGAGGACTATTATAAATTCAATCCCCAGAACACACCTTAGTTTTTCTAGATCACTAAGATCCACCTGGTCCTAGTCCCTCTAGGACTCTGTCAAAAGGTTGATTGTCTAATTAAGACATGACATGTTGCGGGAAAATCCCATGTAGGGGTGAGTATAACAATACCCAACAGGACACCCTGAAATCATTAAGCATATATCATCAAGAATAGTAGTCATATCATCACATGAATATATCAAAAACATACATAACAATAATATCCAGATATACTCATAGTATACACATAGTCTCAAGGTAAGGTCACAACCATAAATCTAGCATAGGATTCATTCTCAAAGGTTCCATATAATAGTTTTCTAGGAGAAAAAACTCCATGAGTCATGTATCACTAATGAAATCCATCTGAGATTTTTTTCTCACTGAGTCTCACTATAAGAAGTACACTATAGAAGTATGGAAAGATTGATATACAAATGGGAATCACACCCAAGGCCATGGGGTATACCAACAACCCAGTTTGGATTAAACCAATAATTAGGGGATCATTGCCAATATAGTGTTGGTCATGATGATACCAAGAACCCACACAGGTAATGATGATGATGATAGAGGATCTCACTCCAAGCCTCACTGAAGGATTTCAATAACTCTATCCAAGACTGCATTTCCTCAGAGGGGATCACAATCCTATTCATAGGATAGGAATCCATACTAAACTCCCATGGAATGGAACAATGGAACATATCCAAACAAAACTTTTCCAAGATAAATAGGAAAAGGTATTCAAACCTTCTTTGAGAGGGTACACGACGTGTACTATGAGTACATGACATGTACTTCAACACTAGGTTCTACCCATGTATTGTGAACCATGCCTGTGTTCGTGTCTGAGTACATGGTGTGTGGACCACCACACATAGCCTGTGGATCCACATGGTTACCTAGGTATGTACCACCAGTACATTCCAATCCGCCTTCCAGGGTGTAAATGGTGTGTGGCATGGACCACACAATGTGTAACACCACCTAAATTCCTAGGCATGTACACCTTGTATACACCAAGATAGTTGAAAAGGGTCACAAAAAATGTGACTCGAGTCACATGGTGTGTGATACTTATCTCTTCTACAAAATCCTAGTTATATATAAAAAGGAAATACACAATGTGTCTTCATAGGAATACACATTGTGTAGTTATGTTTTTCATAGAACCCATAGGATTATTCATGCATCATACTCACCCCTCCAATCCCTTTGATTCTACCATTAAAGGCACCATTTTTCATAGATCTAGATTTACTGAACCTCCCTTGCCATCACTAGTTGGATTATGGTCCTATCCAGTGCTCGAGAAATACCTAACATCTCACCTTGATGGTTCCACATACCTAATCCATGACCATATACTCCCAATACATTGTATTAGCTTGACTCCATCACGAATCTGAACGTGGATCTATGGTATCAATCCATTGCACCAAGAAATGAGTGGAAAAAAGATGATTTCTGGGTATTCATTATACCACATGCCAAAGATATTACCCGTGACGATTGAAGAATGGGGGAAGAAATGCACAAAACATAAATATGAGGAATAAACCTCAACTAATGTTTATGTTGGCCTTCATTTATATCCATTATAATGATGAATGAATAGATATAACATAATCAATAATAATAATCCCCCAATACTAGATAAATCTAACCCATACCCGCAATATGCATGATCCAGGAATAAATTCATTAGTTGATTTATTCACATTCATCATTAGAGAAATAAAATGGGGATAATTCCACATAAACAAAATCCTAAATTGAGATGGATCAATCACTAATGAAGAACTAATCAATATCACTATCATTGGAAAGATCCTTAAATTCTGATAGCACAACAATCCTCAATCTCCATTTGATCTGATGTCGTCCTCCATGAACACTCTTCTCCAACGGTCCTCTATATCTCTAGGGATAAGTAGCCAACCCTGAGATCTCCTTATAACCACATATTTATAGAAAACCTCAGGTAATGGAAATTTAATTAAATAAATTATTTTAAATAAAATAATTTTTTTAAACATTCCCCCATGACCACGACCAACCTGAACATCCAATGCACTTCAAGGATAAGTCACACGTAGGGTAAAACCCATGATCTGAACTAAAAATAAACATTATATTTTTGACATTTTCCTCCATTAAATATTTATTCAACTTTTTAGGAGACTATTCATGCATGATATTTAATATATTTAATATATTTCAAAATTAATTTCAGGATCACCGGGCCTCATAATGTCACACTATTTCAGCACCTAGCTCTAAAAATAATCTATATAATATTTAAAAGTAATACATGGAAAAATAATATTCATCACATTCTCCCCACATTAGGGATTTATGTCCCAAAAATAAAAGAAAAATACTACACAAAGATATGGTGGTATTGAGCATGCTTCTGGGTCTCCCACTCCTAGGTTCTCTCTTAAATATTCCCATGCTTCCACCAGACACACACTAAAGGAATCTATCAGCCATAGAGTATCCTCAACAACTGATCCTCAATCTCTATTGTGTACTCTAAAAATGTAGTTCCATCCTTGATGATCATCTCTCCCCAGTTGATAACATGTGATGGGTCTTGCGCATATCTTCTCTATCATGACACATGGAAGATGTCATGTACCTAGTATAACTGCAATGATTGAGATAAGTGGTAAACAACCTTGAAAACTCTATGCAGTATTTGGGTAGGTCCAATGGTTCTCAAAGATAGATTTCCACCCCAGCCAAATCTCCGTAATCTACATCAAGGTGAGACCCTTAAGAACACATGTTCTCCAACCTATAACTCTAAGGGAATCAAATATAATGTCCTAGATTTTTCTATGTATTATTATAAATATTATATGGAATTATTTTGAGACCAGGTGATGATATGGTGTGCGATTATAAGGCCTGATGTTCCTGGAATAAATGATTGAAAAATATTAAACTTTAAATAGTACGTGCTTGCGGTTTTCCTGAAAAAGCGGAATAACTTCTAAATGGATGTCTGGATTAGAAATACGAGGGAATTATTGCATTAAGAGTAGCAATTTTACCCTAGGCGAGGCCTAATGTAGGCCGGTGCGGGTCGGCTGTGAAAGATATTTTTTGGATATTTTAAAGAATAAAATAAATTAAAAGAATTTATTTTATTTCGATGTTATGAAATGATGAAACAAATTTTTTTATTTTATTAAGGATTTTTCATGAATTCAGGGTTATCACCATAGCCTTGTAATTCCTCTGAGATGTAGATAAGGTCCTCTGGAGAAAACATTGTTAAACGATGATGGATAGACAACGTCAGATTCAGTGGACCAAGGATCAAGAAACAGTGATTACGCAACTTCAATATTCTTCAATGATTGTTCCAACTCAAGGTAGGGTGTTGTGATTTTAGCCATCATTTCCCTATTATTAGAATCAATGATAAATATAGATCAAACCACGAACAGGTTGAACCATGGTTCGATAGTCCTTGCGGGATGGGTTTTTATTACGAGTTTATTATCAGTTTTTGTTTATAGAGATCTGATTTTGTTTTCTTGATCATTATTATGGAATAGATCTATGTTGGAATGAAAAATGGTCAAGGTTCGTTCCTTGGGGTTTAAATTGTGATTTTATACAATGAAGTTCTTCGTGTTCTTCTTGTTCTTCACTATTTATGAACAAATGATCATTGCACCCTCAATTCTTGGTGAAACAAACCAAGATTGAAGATAAAACCTTGTGAAGATACAAAAGAGGTGATAAATTGAAGGAACAACACAATTTGGTCAAGACAATGGAAAATGATGGAGCAGGAAGTGATACATGGTCGCGTCTAGGGTGGAAACTCCGATCGGTCCAAGTGAGCTGTAGCACGGGTCCAGGGGGCTGATCCAGGCTGACGGTGAGGTGGACGATGAGCTTCTGGTGGAGGAAGGATGAAAAATGGAAGGGGATCACATGGGAGACTATATATATGGTGAGGATAAGGGAAAGAAAAGCATGTGGGGCGTGCACAAATATGGCGGGCTAACTGCGTGGGACGCGGTGCGATATCGCATGGACCAGGGGGCACGTGGTCAGGGCAGACCGTGTTCTGAAGGAAAATTGTTCCATGTGTCTGTGGGATGGATTGTGGGAACCAAACCACACCAATAAGCCTAGCAGGCTAGGTTGGGTCAGGTCAGGTCAGCCGGCGGGTCAGGTCAGATTCGGACTGGTCCCGAGTCGGACCCTTTCACTAAAATGACCATATTTGTCAAATTGTAAGTTCATTTGATGATCCGTCTACAGTGTTTGGATCATGAAATTAAGATGGACCTTTTGAGACTAATGGTTGGTTTTAACTTGGATATTTTTAGTGACACGAGCCATTTACATGGGTAGTACCTTTGGTCAAGGGGTATGACAGGTGTGACTACTACTACTCACAGTGAAACATCTCTTTTCTTTGTGAATTGATTCTCTCATCCACCATATCATAGATGAGTTTGGTCATGGTTCATTCCTTTTATCATTTACCTAAAGTTTTGTTGGTATCATTTCCTACTCAAAGTAGTATGATCCCTTTAGTAGGACTTCCAGGATAAAGTTGTTGGAATCCATTGAGAGGATCGGTGTGGGATCCTCTATTCATCTTCATTCCCTAGGTAGAGTCTTCAAGTATTGACATGACCAAATTCACCAGGTATCGATACTCTACTTAGAAAATTAATCTAGATTGAGTTATTGGTATCACCCTATGACCCTAGCTGTGATCCTCATATGATGTATCATATCTCTCTTTAGATCTATCAGCGTATCTCTCTCATGGAGGTTCCCGACAAACCATACTTCTCATACAAATGTCATCAGTGCTATCAGACCCAAGAGTGTGTTCTCTCGAATGTGTGATTCATGGAATCATCAAACTGAATCCTTAGTGTTGGTATGCAATGGTTATGACTTACCCTAGACTATGTGGAATGGTTTGAGTATATCTGGATATTCTTGTTATATACTGTAGACATATACTTGTGCATAGTTAATTGTACCTTTCCTCTATGCATTTCTTTGTGATTTTGGGGTGTCCTACTGAGTATTGTTATACTCACCCCTTTATGGGATTTTCCCACACGTTTTGTTTCTTACGAAGACACGTGACCTTTCAATAGAGTCTAAGGTAGACTAGAACCGGACATGGCCTTGTGAGATCAGACGGGATGAGGTGTTCCTACGATATTAGACAGTATCCCAGTACCATGCCTTTAGGTTGGATTAGGTAAAGTGTTCTGTGGATGAGTTTTAGGAACATTTTTACATAATTTTTTTTTTCAGGATTGTATTATGGACCTATTTACTTTCTAGTATTTTCATTATTGTACTATGGTTGCGGTTTATAGTGGAATGAATGCTTTTGGTTCTTTGTGGTTTTTAATTTTCATCATTTTGGGATTAGAGATGTATGCATGCGTACAGGTAATAATGAAATGCCTCCCTTGTTAGTGATATTCCTACTCGGTGGTAGTCACCAGCCCCTGTCCTATTGGAGGTAGGCTTGGGGAGTCGTAGCACATGCCCCACTAAGACAGGTTGTGATAAAGTAGTATCATAGGAGTCAGTTCTACCATAGGATCGAGTGTTTGTGAGATTGGTTTGTGGAAATAGTGTTATGTGTTTCGAGTTTAGATTTCAGTCCAGGGACTCTAGTGTTGGTGCAGAAGCTGACATATCTATACACGAGGACTTTGATAACCTGATTTTTGACTCGGTACATGAGAACACTAGTTGTAGGTAAAATAATGGTACATGAACCATATAGGAATGGGTTGTGGTTTATATATCCATCTTGAGTCAGTTATCTTGATATACTCATTGATCATGGTACATCTTGTTTCCTTATAGGATTCCTCTGTGATGCATACGAGATAGGATTCAGCAGATCAATCATGAGGATTAACCCATCAGTAATGAGGTTTTAGTACATGGACCAATTTCCCAGATTTTACATTTAGGTGTTTCACAAGATATACCACCACATATGGAGTAGCCCTTGGTACCTGCAGTACCATCAGAAATGGAGTGCAGGCTGAGCACTCTCTATGAGTTTCAGAGACAGAGACCCCTTAGGTTCCAAAGTGATCCCAACCCTCAGGCATGTTCAAATACCTCGACAACAGGGAGCTAGCGTTAGCCTCAGGGATCCAAACATGGAATAAATTTCAGGAGGAGGTCCTAGGATAGAGGATCTATAGTTCATGATTTACAGGATGGATCCAGTCAGCCTAGGGAGAGGCCATGATACTCGTGTGATGGCAGGGGGAATCTCTCTCAAGATTGTCCAACCTACCATGCTGCTGATAGAGAGATAGTGGATGGACCACTGAGGCCGAGGTAGAGGTAGTAACAAGTGGATCCATAGGGTGGTAGGCATGGAAAAGGATATGGGAGATTAATGGGAGGTATTCGAAATTTTGAATTTCCACCACCACCACCACCCCTAGGTGGTTCGGTCCAAGCTCAGGGAGCTAGAGGACAGGGGTGGGGCAGCTACATGCGGTCGAGGCTTATGACCTAGGGACTCCAGGGATGATTCGAGGTATGATTTGTGTCTTTTATACTTTATCTGTAGTACTAATAGACACAGGATCTAGTCATTCCTTTCTCACCACATATCTTGTATGAGACCTTAAAATTTCAGTAGAACCGTTGACTCAACCGTTACACTTAGAGACACCTAATATAGGAGACTTAATGATCACAAATCTATGTTGACAGCGTGACCTTACCTTTTGAGGTTAGATTTTTAGTTGGAACCTCTTGCTTATAGTGTCAAGGCTTTACAGAGTCATTCTTGGTATAGATTGGTTATCTTTGGTCCATGCCTAAATTTACTATTTTAGGAGAAGGGTGCAGTGTGTATGTAATGATGGAATGAGGTTTTCCTTTTTTGGTGGAAAGGAAACCCAAGAAACACAAGATGGACTCATGATTAGGAGGGTGCATACGATCACTCATCAATTGTCTAGTTTGACCCTCAATGTAGTAGATAGTATGAGTTTCTAGTTCCCAGAAGTAGTGGAGGATTACGAGGATGTCTTCTCAGAAGATGTTTCAAGATTACCTTCCCACCGGGAGATAGAATTCTGCATTGACTTACACCCCACTATGGAACTGATATCCTCACCAACATATCATATGTCTCCCGTAGAGGTTTGTGAGATGAGGTTGTAGTTGGAGGATTTACAGAGGAAGCGATTCGTGTGACCCAGTGTTTCACCCTGGGCAGTGCAAGTATTGTTTTCCAAAAAGGTAATTGATATATTGAGGTTGTGTGTGGATTAACAGTGCTTGAACCATGTGATAATTAAGAACAAGTATTCACAACCAATTATCTGTGACCTCTTTGATCATTTGAGAGGGGCATGATGGTTCTCAAAGGACAAACTTCAATCTAGCTATCACCAGATGTGAGTACGAGATACAGATATATCGAAGATGACTTTTCAATGTATCCACTATCATTATAATTACTTAGTGATGCCCTTTAGAATGAATAACTCCCTATAATTTTTCATGGGACCCATAAACTTGATTTTATATCACTATTTAGACCAATTTGTTGTAGTCTTCAATGACGATATCCTTATGTACTCGACGTCTGAGGAGGAGCACGTGAGGTACTTAAGGATGGTTTTGTACATTCTTTGAGAGAACCATATTTATTGTAAACTCTCAAAGTTCCAATTCTAGATTCATGTGGTCCAATTTTTGGGAAATGTTATCTTAGAAGATGGAGTGGCAGTGGACCCGACCAGGTTCGAGGCAATGTTATCATGGGAGCCACCTAGGAGAGTGATGGAGGTGTAGAGATTCCTTGTGCTAGTAGGATATTATCGGAGATTCATACCTGATTTATCTAGGATATTGTCACCTATGATAGCTTTGAACTGAAAGGGGAAGCCTTTCGTGTGGATGTAGAAGTGTTAGTAGGATTTTCAGTAGTTGAGGAAATGTTTGATGAGCGCTCTGATCTTGAGATTTATAGAGGAGGGTGTCGAGTACGTAATGTTCTACGATGCATCAGTAACTAGAATTGGTTGTGTCAAGATGCATAGGCGAGTGGTGACTTCCTATGGTTTATGACAGTTGAGACCACATGAGTAGAACTATGTAAACCATGCTATTTAGTTGGCAGTGGTAGTATTCGCATTGAAGATGTGGAGGCACTACCTTATGGGCGACCAATTTATTGTCTACCCTAATCAAAATAGTCTCAAGTATACCATCTCTCAGATTGATATAAACTAGAGATAGAGGTGGTGGATATATTTCTTCTAGGATTATGACATTAAGATCATCTATACTATGGGGATGGAGAATATGGTGGCGTATGCTCTTAACAGGATATTGAGTTCATAGTTGCTGGATGAGGCATCATATAAGTTGGCCTCATTGCAACTATCCTTTGTGGATAGAGATGGGGAAGCTTACCTCCTGTTGATGGTTATTACCCCTACAATCTTACAAAACGTCATAGAGGCATAACTTGGGGATACTGATTGTGGGAATAAACATGCTCATTTATCCAAAGGGTATGCTTCTGATAGATATTAGAATGGCGGGGAGTGTATATTTCTTTTTAGGGGATTCATAGTTTTACCAATGGAATTATAGGGGGAGGTTCTGAGGGAGTTCCACACGTCCCATTTGGCAGTACATTTGGGTCCGGAAAAGTTGTATCAGGATCTATGACATCAATTTTGGTGGCCCAAAATGAATAAGGGAGTTGTAGAGTTTGTTTCTCGATACCTCACTTGTCAGTAAGTGAAGGATGAGCACTGGGTTCAAATGGGTTTGGCTTAACCCCTTAAGGTGCCAGAGTGGAAGTGAGATCAAATATCAATGGACTTTCTGACAGGTTTACCATGTTCATCTAGGGAACATGATACCATTTGGGTGATCGTTGACCAACTCACCAAGTCAGACCACTTACTACCTATCAAGGAGCATATTTTAGTGAAGATATTGGGACACCTCTACATGTAGGAGATAGTTTGACTTAAAGGAGTTCCATCGATTATTGTTTCAGATCGTGATGCTCGTTTCACATCTCAGTTGTAGAAGTGATTGCAGGAGGTGCTTGGTAATTAGTTACGCTTGAGTACAACATTTCATCCCTAGACGGATGGCCAGACAGAGAGGACTATTCAGGTTCTAAAGGACATTCTATGGGCTTGCATGTTGGACTTTGTTCATACTTGGGAGGATCACCTACCACTGGGGGAGTTTTCATACAATAATAGTTACCAATCCACTATTGGTATGGAACCATTCAAGGATTTTTATAGGTGACCCTACAAGTCACCACTTTTCTAGACTATCTTAGAAGAGTTAGCACTAATGGGCCTAAAGTTGGTGTGAACTACTACTGAGAAGGTGAAGATCATCTAGGAACGGATGAAGACTATGCAGAGCCGACATAAGTCATATTCCGATAGGATATAGAGACCTTTAGAGTTTGAGGAGGGATAACATGTGTTCCTTAGGATATCACCTTGTAATTACCCAACCCAGAAGCCCAGAGCTGGTGCATTAGTTTAATACATTGGCATGATTACAAGGAATCAAGTCCCGAAGGATTGATCCATTTATAAGTCTTGGAAAATAGAATACATACATGAAATTCACATTACAATTTATGACATAAAACACAACATAAATAATCCTTTGATAATGAAATTATTCCCCTATATTAACCCTTCATATTAATCATAACACACTTCTTAACATCTTGGGAAAATAAAACATAAGAAGGGGTGAGCTCAGATGTTCAGTAAGGGTAAATAATTCAGCAGAAGATATAAAATGTTAAGGAAAGATTTATAATAAAAACATTATCCTTTAAAATAATAAACTTGAACAGAATATGGAAAAAATAAATCAAACATTACCATATAAACATGTACATGGACATTCTAATAGTCAAATAATCATATGTAATAACTAATTTTATAATGAGGGAATGCATAATGCTGGACATAATAACTACCACGTCAAGGCTTTGTGCTAAGACTGTTCACAAATATTCTGTCAAGGCCTTGTTCCAAGACACTAGTTTGTCTCATGATACCTACCAATGCATCGAGGGTCTATAACAGGCCTCACCCATCACTTACTAAGTCCAATGCATTCCTCATATGAAAAGGGTGAAACATAACATAAATATTCGTATTAAAACTAGCATACGAAATGTAAATACATTAACTATAAACCATGAATGGTATAAAAATATCAAATACATAGTCAAACATATCATAACCCATTCAATAAAATATGGAAAATTTTATTATAATAAATCAACCTTAATTAAGAATAATATCCATTAAAGGATGTTGAAATAGTTGAAAATGTTCAGTAAAACTCTTTTAGAGAAATATACCATTTTTATGAAATCATTTAAAAGTAACACAATTTATAAAGGAATACATTTAAAATATATTTTTGAATCAAGGTGTCCCATAACACTTTGAAACTTTTCAAAGGAATTAACATTTTAAAACATTCATGTTCACATAAATAAATCCTTAAAACCATTTTGAAGACATGAACATTAATGAGAAAGATTTAGAAGAATAAATATTTAAAACATTTAAAATGATGTTTTAGTAAAAGAGTAACTTTAAATAATCATTTTTAAAACTCTTTTATGAAACATGTACATGGATGATAAATATGTCCCAGTAAATACTTACATATAAACAATCTCATATAATAATGAGATTGAGGAATTAACCTTTACCTTAAGTCTGATACTCTCTGTATGAGTCTGAAACTATTGTATAATGTTTTTAAACATATTATTAACTTATATCATAATCATAATAATATTTATGATACAATATATAATTTCTTTTATGACTTTATATTACCCATTTATTAACAATTCCAAGTTAATGCAACATTTTGGGTAATTTTGCTTTGTATATCGTATGTGTTTTGACTTGTTATTCTTGATAATATTACTTAGATCATGATTTAATTACTTCAAGAATGTATAATATTATTTATATATCATATATATTCATAATATAAATATATATAATAGATAGACATATAAAATGGAATACACCGTTCATAGAGACGATAGGTCGTACGTACGCATGAACGCTATTTCTGTTTTCTTATCATATTGAATGGAAATATGTGAATGAAATACATATTAATACATATATATATATATAAATATATCATTAAAGTAGACTTATTATGTCATGTATTTCATAATTATGAATAATATATATTTTATAATCATTCTTGGATGGTTAAAGAGGAGAATTAACCTCATCGCATCGTGGCGACGGTAGGCCGTACGTATGTACGAGTGACAATATCATCCCTTTAATGATTAAATGGTATATAATTAGATGGAATATGAATTTTATATAATCAATATCATGTTATATTTATTATTTACATCCATTATATTCATCTTTAAACCCATATAAATAAAGTGCACATGAAAAACAATTTACCACACATCTTGGAGATGGTAAGTCGTACGTACGCATGCATGGTGGTATTTTTTTCATTGGATGGGTAAAAAGAGGAATATGGTTATACAATAATCTTAACAACATCTCAAAATATAGTACATTATAGATTTATTGTTTTAGTATGGTAACAACTTAGTAATAGGAAGTAGAAGAAGAAAAGAACTTTGAAAGAAGGGATAAAATGATTACCTCTTCTTCAAATGTCTCCTTTTGATTTGAAAAAAAGGACTCCTTAAGATGGATTTATACCCAAAATTTTGACTCTAATATGAATTAAGGGATGTTCGGAGGAGATTTGGGCAGGGGTTGGCCAAGACAAAGGGATTTGGAGGTGTGAATTAAAGATAAAGAGAGGTTCCCTTTTATAAGAGAGGTGAGAGGCAATTTAGGAAAAGATTGAAATATTATTTTATTAAAAAATTAATTTCAGATTATAATAGCTCAAAATTGATTTATTTTGAGGATAAGATGAGTATGAGTCTAAATACTCTCAACCAATAGGTTTTAGACATGTATAGGTCATAAAATTAACCTTATCTTTTAGCCTAAATGGCCTAAAGGCCTTCATTTTTATTGATTTTTGATAACCACCCTTTCAAGGGATAAGG